>CM035839.1:324844169-325469669 GCA_020510985.1 Pholidichthys leucotaenia | reverse complement strand
TTCTGCCTTTGGCTCCAGATTGTTCGCTGCATCAGTAACATTTGTCTTGAGGTTGTTGTTTTTTCCCCTTGGTTCAATGCCATTCTCGATTAAACCTTCAGTTTTCCTTAAATTACATGAGGGGGAAATTGTGAGTCATGTTCTGTCAATTTAACTGCACCTGTTTTGTAGCTATGTAGTTGTAGTTAATAATCTGGTGAGTTTTTTTCATAGGAAAAGCTCTTGGGGTGTGAACCTTGTTACTATAAATAATGTACTAATTATAAGTTCTTAAATTAATCCGACCTCCACTGCAAATAGTTCAACTGTTGAATTATTTAAATGTTTCTTGTTTGATTTGTTTTGTTTTTTTTGTTTTGTTTTTTTGCAAACATCTGAAAGTAAGTAAACTTTGAAAATAATCCCAATTTTTAGTGGGGATTACTATAAATAATTTCACGTGCAACTGGAGGTACAGTACATACGTATCACCTAGAATGTTTTCTGTATCTTCTCAGTTTCTTTCAAGTTTCTCCATGGCATCACCTGCGATGGAGTGCCATGTAATTGCCTGTTTACAATATTAAACAGTACCATCAAGTCAATAAACCGGCCAAAGGAAAACTTTAAAGAAAATATTGTGACGGGAACAAGGCTCAGTCGAAATATGTTAAATTGTAACAGAATTTTTACAAAGTAATGAGCGACCTGGAATTACCAATGGTAATTTGATCACAGCACATTAGCATCAACATTAAAAAGTAAACCGTACTCTTAAGGGGACTATCTGAATTATCAGAAATGGTACAATTTAATGTCGGTCCAAATTATGCATGTAATAATTTTACTGTTTAATGCAGAATGCAGTTTAAGCACTGCTGCAAATGGCCAACAAGGGACGAGCTTTGCAAATTAGCCTTAGCTAAAAAAATGTTATGATGTGCAGTAATTAGTTTATTCTATGAATAACCTCTATCTCCAAATCAAATAAATACAAAAAAATAATATGTTGAGCTAAAGAGCAATAAACAGAGGACGTCTTATAATTCCAATATCATCAAGTGAAGTTTGCAATGTTCGATAAGTCCTCTGTTGTGCAGTTGCCTTCAAAACTGGTCAGTGGGTCAGTTTTCTGTCCTGCCTTCTAGTACCTCTAATCAAATGCCAAGTACTGTGTTTCTGTGATCGGTAGGCCTACAGCGGGTGAAGCCCTTTGTGTGACAGAATAGAAGAGCTCGACGGCAGAGATGGTAAAGTGCTACTGCAGATCGGAGGCACCCTGATTAAAAAAAAAAAAAAAACTTCTCAAACACAAACATAGACAAGACGAGCAGCACATTTACAACTACAAATGTTTGAGAATGAAAACCTAAAGCATGGCACCGTTTCAAATCATCTCAGGTACAAAAGATAAAGCTCAAACTAATCATACAGGTGGTGTCTTTTAGGTTCAACAGGTGAGACTGCAACACAGTCCTCTTCAGTGTTCAATTTCCGCCATGCTACAAGCTGGTTCATGTTGGTATTGTTTGATTGCTTCATTTGCCAAATTGTCGGTTAAAGGGTTTTAAATTAACATGGACACATGAAGTCTCAGCTGTCTCCGTCTTGGAGGTAAATCAAACAGGAAAGACAACTGGGGTCTGCGATCAGGTATGGGGTACCAGTACATCTGTGCTACATTAGATTTATGTTTCTCTTCATACCCTGAGGTTAAGGTCCATTTTTTTTTCCTCGCTGTTCACTTACATCCTGTATTTGGTAAAATGATTCATCGTCCACGTCATTCATAAAGAAATAATATTCAGTTATTCCAAGAAAGACTCAATCATTGTGAACTAAAACTATGGTGCAAAATGATTTCCAGTGACCCTGTCACCCACCGTGATCCTCATTCGCTGCTCACCTCTGAGCGTCACAGTTATTTGGAAGGAAGACATTTCCTTTAGTTTTATTACCTCTTGTTGGAGTACAGGTGTGGGGGACCACTCTTCTTCCCAGTTTAAATGCAACAGTTTTTGACTGGGACTGAAGCTACAACAAACCAGGATGGGACACTAAGGCCTATCAGGCACCCAAAAAGAGGATAAAAACTATTCCTCTTGTTGAAAAATAAAAATAAAACCAAGGGGGGACGTTTCTCTGTTCTTCAGAGAGGGTGTCTCCAGTGTAAAGGGACTATGGTGAATTTACAGACATTATTGGTAAAGGCGTGCCCTGTCACCGTCTCCAGGACTCGTGTCTCTTAGGGCAGGTTGTGCTGGTTGTTACGTGCCCATTCGCAGACAGGCCACTCCGTCGCCCTCCTGGCTCAGTTCTCTGTCCCTGTCACTTTCTTTCTGCTCTGGGGAGGACAGCGTCCTGTGGGGGTTGGGGCTCCGCACTGACATTGTAGCCAGGCTGAGGGTCCGAGACGGGTGTGGAGAAGGGGGGCGATACCTGCTGCGGGGGTCTGGAGACAGAGAGGGTGAGGAGGAGCCCCGGTGCCTCTCCCCGGTCGACTGGGACTCCTCCTCAAGGGGGCTTTCCAGGTCAGACTCCACGTCCTCCTCTTCTTCCTCCTCTTCCTCCAGAGTCAGCTCAAACTGGAACTTGTCTCCTCCTCCCCCACCTCCTCCTGAAGTGATGGCTCCTCCTGCTCCCACAGCTCCTCCTGGTTCCACCTCAGCATGGTGCTCATCGGGGCTGGTGGGTGAGGGGCTGCGGGGGATCATGCTTTGGTACCACTCCCTGTTGTCCTCCAGGGTGTCTAGGATGTCCTGGGCATCAGGATGTACCAAGTCTGCCCACGTCTCCCAGAGAGGATGCACAATGTAGTCAATGAAGCCCACCTAGGTCACAAAGAACATGAGAGGAATACAGTGGCTTCAAATAAGTAATAAGACAACAAGAGTGATTGATGAGGACAAAACAGATTTTTAATAAGACTATTTTAAGGTGTGTTAACTGCTTATATTAGAATGTCTTTAATTGTAAAAACAGAACATTACAGAGAAGGGAACAGGGAAACAGGAAACACTACAGAGTTTATCGTGTATCGGGGAGTGTACACAACTGTCAGCAGGAGGAAGAAAAAAGGAAAAACAATCAGGCAAAACAAAAGCAGTACCTATTAAAATTCAAAGTGATTACAATGTTATCACATCATTTTTATTACATCAGCTAAAGAAAAGAATACGGTGGATATAAAAAATTGTATACAGAAAATGCTGGGGTTTTGTGATTTTAAAGAAATGAGACCACGCACTCACACCTTTCGGCTGCTCCCTCTTTGGGGTTGCCACAGCGGATCATGGGTCCGCATGTTCGATTTGGCAAGGATTTTATGCTGGATGCCCTTCCTGATGCAACCCTCCCCATTTACCCGGGTTTGGGACTGGAACAAGAAGTACACTGGTTTTGTGCTTCCCAGAGACCACAGTAAATAATTTCAAAACTTTTCCCACTTTAATGTGACTTATAACCTATACAATTCAATTGATAAACAAAAATCTGGTTCCATATGTGTGTTATGCCCTTAAACTGATACTTTGTAGACGCACTTTTGTTTTTAATTACAGCAATCAGTCTTTTTGGGTAAACACTTTTCTTTTGGGGTACTGCCATCAATTCAAGTGAACCTGGATTAAGCCCAAATAAATTTCAGCCGTCCCAGAAGGATTTTATTGACATTTACTCAGTTGTATTCTATAGCAAAAAGCCATGGTTTGCAGAGAGTTTACAAAGCATACTGTATGTTTGGTGCAAACACAAATCACTAAAAGATCACCATACCCATTGTGAGGCATGGGTGGTGGCAGCATCATGTTTTTGGGTTGCTTTTCTTCAGCTAGAACTGGGGCTTTAGTGGAAGAGGAAGGAATTATGAACAGTTCTAAATACCAATCAGTTTTGCGCCAAAAGGTGAAGATGAGTTATTTCAGTTTTCAGTTCCATTCATATTTCCCCCCTAATATATTTATTTGGTTGATTTTCAGTTGAACTGTACAGATTATGTACTGTATATGTCAGATTAAAGTTGATTGATCATGGTCTCATTTCTTTACATCATAAAACCTGGCATTTTAACAGAGGTCTGTACATGTTTTATATCCACTGTACAGATCCTGTTTAAACATTATGGAATCATTAAGTAAATATAAATATCTTTCTTTTTTGATGTTTGCTGGTACCTGGGTTTTCTCTATGGAGGCGTTGTGTTTGTCACACATGGGACTGATCTCCATGCCCTTATCTCGTTCCCTGTCTCCCTGGGTGAAGAGCTCCACCATGATGCGGTCTGTCCACTGGCGATAAAGCTCCAGTGGTTTGGTTGGATTGCTCAAGTCAGCACAATGGACCATGTTCTGCAAAACCTGAAGGAGAAACAGACTGTCAGACTTGGCAGGGAATGATGAGTAATGTTAATGATATATTACATCAACTACTTGTGTTAAGATTACTATTAATTCTTATTATATACAAAAAAAACCCTCTAAGTCATATTTGTCTATATAGTACATCTAGAGTGATCGCTTCTTAATTCAGCAATGTCAAAGGAACTCTGGTGCTCATATTTCATCTATTATTTATTCTAATATTTACAGGCATAACATAAAATGCGAGACTGTGTGCCAGTAAAGAGGTACTTATATATTTTGTGATAGAAAAAAAGAGCGCTCCAGTTAACACACACAAAAATGGCTTCATTCCTACAGTTACAGCAGTTTGTTCATATCTCTCTTAAAGGTCAAAGTCAAAATTAAATCTTAATTTCTTGATTCACAATCTACTGTGGTATTATAGAGGCAACATTAGAAAAATTGTGCCACTGTCCAAGTACAAGTTTATGGACTTTAAATACAAGTCACTCATTCAGAAGTGACTAAATTAAAACTAAACAATACAGATTTGCATGAATTAATTTATCATAACGTAATGCTTATACAGCATTTACAATCTAACAGTCTATTCAACAATACTGTGTAGATGCAATGTGACCAGTAGGTAGCAGCATCTTCACAAAGATGCAAATATTTGCATGTGAGTGTTGGAGTTACTGTAATATACTGTACACTGCCTGGCCAAAAACACTTGGATTTAACTAAGCAAATCTGTAAGAGCCTCCCATTGGATAATTACTGGTCTAGTTCTAGGTTCAGCAAGGTTATGTGCCCAAAGAATGAGGTCAGCTGACGACCTGAATATACTGAATGACCAGGTTATTGTATCAATGGATTTTTTCTTCTCTAATGGCACGGGCATATTCCAAGATGGGGGCTTATCCGGGTTTGGACACCTGCAGCTCGGTGGTGCAGTGGTTAGCACTGTGGCAGCACAGTAAGAAGGTTGTAGGTTCAATCCCACCCCTGACCATCGGTGACCCTTCTGTGTGGAGTCTGCATGTTCTCCTGTGTCTGCGTGGGTTTACCCCGGGTACTCCGGTTTCCTCCCACAGGCCAAAAATATGCAAGTTAGGTTAATTGGAGACTCTAAAGTGGCCCTAGGTGTGAATGGTGAAGGGATTGGCGCCGCACCGTGGCTGCCTCATCCATTCCACGTGGATGCCCTGATTTTCATTCTGGGATTAATAAAGTACACAAAATTTAAAAAAAAAAAATAACAAAAGATGACAATGCCAGGATTCATCGAGCTCAAATTGTGAAAGAGTGGTTCAGGGAGCATGAGACATCATTTTCACACATGGATTGGCCACCACAGAGTCCAGACCTTAACCCCATTGAAAATCTTTGGGATGTGCTGGAGAGGACTTTACGCAGTGGTCCGACTCTCCAATCATCAATACAAGATCTTGGTGAAAAATGAATGCAGCTCTGGACGGAAATAAATGTTGTGACATTCCAGAAGCTTATCGAAATGATGCCACAGTGAATGCGTGCCGTAATCAATTTGATTATACATATGACGGCTGTTCATTAAAGATTTCCCCTGATCCACTTCCAGTTATTGTAGGAGGCTGAAACTGCACTTATATAATAATACATATCTCTGTAGGCCATGTGGGACTTTCCAGCTCTGAACTCCTAAGAGTTTCTCTTTTACGGGTGCTAAGGTGGAGTAAAGTTTGTAATGGAGCCAGCTGAATGCAGAGTGGTCATCAGGTTCATGTACTTGAGAGGCCACACACCACGGGAGACATTCAATGAGATGAAAGAGACTAATTTGGAGGATATTCCATCGTATGTCGTAGTCAAGCACTGCCATCAACAGTTCAAGTGTGGTCGGACATCAGTGGAAATGGCACCCATTCCTGGGTGACCACAGTGCGTCATTGATGAAGACACCGTCCGGCAAGTGGAGGCCACCAGGAGGATCATCATGTAACTGTTCACCAACTAACCCAAGAAGTCGAGGTCATTGTGGAGTCTGTGGAAAAAAATTATTCATGACCATCCATGACCATTTCTACATTTTCTACTTCTACGGAAGTTGTCTGGATTTGCTGGTTGCTCACACCCTTTCCAGAATCAGGAACAAGTCACGTGCTCCCAGGCTGTTTTGGGGTTGTGCCAAGAAAACCAGGAAGACTTCTTCAACAGACTAATCACGCAGAACAAAACATGGGTTGATCGCAATGATAAACAGACTAAAGCCCAGTTGAAGCACTGGAACCATTATGACTCACAACCTCCAAAGAAGGCACCTGTCCAACCCTCGGTGGTCACGGTCATTCTCACGGCCTTTTAGGATCAGCATGAAGTACTGATGATTAAGTTCCTGACAAAGGGTACCACAATTACCAGAACTTACTACACTTCACCGCAACAGAAATTGTGGAAGGTCATCAAAACTGAGGCTTGGGATGCTAACCAAAGGTGCCTGCCTCATGCAAGACAATGACAAGTTTGGTTCTTCTCAGTCCACGGGAAATGAATCAGGGAAAATCTTTAATGAACAGCCCCCATATTTGCTCGTTTTAACCATATTCTTGAACAGAATAAACAGACTTCTCATTAATGCTGTGAATTTAATGACAGCATGACTCTAACCCCCACAGAAACAAGTTTGAATTGTTCATTACACTGTGGTAGAGACTGCATATGTAGATGAGTCATGTGTGAGTGTTGTGCTCATTTAAGTCCACTGTAAAGTAAAACTATGCATTAAATTACCAAATAAAGTTCAGGTACTATAGTCTAACCTGGATGCGGTCAGAGTAGTTGTCCAGCAGTAATACTCCCAAACTCGTCACTTTTTTGGTCTCCACCATTGTTTTCATGTCTGCCAAGAAGTTCATGTGTTTGGACATGTCTGTGGCCAGCACCTACAGAGAACAACAACAGCACACACATCCACAATAATGAGTGCATGTATTCATGTGTCTGCTGGTTCTATGGGCAGTTACAACAAGACGTTATGACATGCTACAGGATGACACCAAGGATGTATAAACACTCAGCATCTCCTAAAGTTTGTACAGGGGTGGTTTGGCATAAAATAATCTGACTCCATAAAATAATCTGGCTGATTTTGGGCCCGATTCTCCCATTAATAGGCAAAGTCTGAATCATCTTGGTGGTTGTAATGATCATTGTGATAGATTTTCCTGTGGTATGAGGTATGATATGAGTGGTTCAATCTGCTCAGAAGAATGCCGGGGTCACTCCAGTCTCAATTTGTAAACATCCAACATGATGACTATTTATGACCTGATACTGTGCTGTGGGGATCCCTTAAGACAGATAAACATGCACTCCTGTGGAATGTCACATGAACAAAACAATATAATAATCATCACAAATTCAGCTGATGGATAGGGATGTGTCATATCGTACCGTTCACTGTAACCCTGGTGTAAAATTTGATCCTGGGATGAAAATGAATATCCCAATTTTCTGATTTGGCTGCGTAATGACGTCACACCTTAAATTGTTAATATAAGTTCTGTGCTACACAGCAAAATAACCATGGTGGAGGAAGACGGCAGCCATTCTATTGTTAGCATTACCTGAAACCAGATCTAGTTATGTGGGAATATTTTGGTTTTAAGGTTGTTTCATATGATTACAATGTTTAACAAAATGGTGTGGCAGTCAGACAGAGATGTCTGCTCAGATTCAGCCAAATGCAGCAAAGTTGATTGGACGGTGCTTCACAGTACAGCTGGACAATGACCCAAAACATACTGCGACAGCAACCCAGGAGTGTTTTAAGGCAAAGAAGTGGAATATTCTGCAATGGCCGAGTCAGTCACCAGATCTCAACGCAGCAGGACATGCATTTCACTTGCTTAAGACAAAACTTAAGGCAGAAAGACCCACAAACAAGCCACAACTGAAGACAGCTGCAGTAAATGCCTGGCAAACATCACAAAGGAGGAAACCCAGCATTTGGTGATGTCCATGGGTTCCAGACTTCAGGCAGTCATTGCCTGCAAAGGATTCTCAACACAGTATTAAAAATGAAAATTTTATTTATGTTAATGTTAATTTGTTCCATTACTTTTGAGCTCCTGAAATGAGGAGACTTTGTATACAAATGTTGAAATTCCTAAACTGTTCCTCCAATTTGTATGTCAATACCCTGAAATTAAAGCTGATAGTCTGCACTTTAAGCCCATATTGATTATATAACTGTATCCTGAATATGTTTTGGTAAACAGCTAAAGTAACAAACTGTGTCAGGGCCCAAATATATATGAACCTAACTGTATATGTGAGAGAGACTGGAAGTGTGCACGAGTCATTATGTGTGCATGACTATTTTCACAACTCTGCTTGTTTGTCACACAACATCTGGCATCACTGTTGGGACTCTGGATGTGAATGGAATGTGCTAGTTTGTGGGGGCCTGTCTTGTTCACATCGCTGCATTCCACAAGTAGCAGGATGAATGGGTGATGTGTGGTTGCCATGGTTTCAGTGCTACTGGCCCTTTAATCCAGCACCACCTGTCAGCCAATTAACTGTATTGAGCCACAGTATAAAGGTCAGCTGTCATTAATTGCACTTCACTCCTTCCTGTTACTGATTGCACTCCGTTGCTGCGTCATCTCACTGTGCGGTCCAGGTAAGACACTTTGGTTGTCAGTTATTTACTGTGTGTAGTGCCTAGTGATGGTGTGATGAAGCCCCGTGAATGTGTCGGATCTTTCTGGCCAACTGCTTCGACAAAAGTTTGATTATGCGAAGCCCCATTTAACAGCTCATTTGGGAGTACTGACATCTGCTGGTCATTTGATGTACAGCAGTCCTACTCTGATATTACATGTGGGCTACATAGGATAAACCTTTATTAGTCCCACAATCGGGAAATTACAGGATTGCAGCAGCAAAGGGATAGCAGCACTCAGAGCAATGGTAAGCATACCAGTGGATCTGTAAACATAATGATGCAATTGCATCATTATTTGATAATAATGATACTACTACTACTACTACTACTACTAATAATAATAATAATACTTCAGCATTACGTTAGAATCCCCATAGAGGTATTGCATGCCAGATGAATTTATGTTGAACGTGGGATGTCAATAAAGTTTCAATATATTACAATATATCAGTCATGGTATATTAATAAAGTATATTAATGTGATTGTGTTAAGGGACATAACTGACATGACAAGAATTCATGTCTTGTGAACACACACACTATATAATATAAAAACATCCTCCATGTGAGTGATTTCAGGAGATATACGCTAGTTTTCCTTATTTGGAGATATCAAGTCAAAATGCTCCAAATCAGCAGATGTTCTTTGCCGTTTTTGGTGGCTCCATTTTCTAAGAAATGCTTTCTGTCTCCTGCACATAACGATCCTCAGCATCACCTATCAAGCAGAACACTTTCTGTATTTCTCGAGCCTTTTTCAGCAAGTGAGTCACACAATGAGGCAGTCACATGATTTCTAGAGAAACGGCCTCGTTTGTCTTGGGTTACGTGATCTTCTGAAACGTGATACGGGCCTCGACACAAGCCTCATTTGGCCATGCCCCCTTTGCTCGAGGCAGGCCTCGGAACTTCAGTGTCTGACGTAACATCACTAGTAGAGCCACCAACTCATTGTTTGATTGTAGCTGTGCCTGCTTGGCCAGGGTTCTGCTGAACCACACTTTTACTGAGGGTGAGCCCCAGGTTGATTGCTGTTGGTAGCTGGGTAGTAGCCATCCATCCCATCCTCCTGATCCATAGTGTGGAATTGGCATGTATGTATGGCTCTCTGTTATGGAGTTTAAATTCATTAATAATCTCTAAATCTGCCATTTCTGCATTTCAGGAGGATAAAGCCAGTCATTTCGTGTTGCTGGCTGCGATATTTGCTTGAAGCAGGACACTAGCTGCTGTTTTGTCTCTCCCTTTTTTTTTTTAAATTGCCTTCTCTTCACCCAGTTATGTGTTGCCCCCGAACAATTTCCTGCATTGAGTTAGCTTTCTACTAGATGCAAGAACTGCCTGGTTCAAAGTGTCCACTACAGATAAGGACTGACTTCCTCCTCTGCTGGAGGCAGAGCCTGGTGTGTTTAATGGACAAACTGTTTACGGACCTACTTGGCCCCAAGGTTGGGTCTGGATGTGTGTTTTAACAGTGAATTTGTGGTGTGAGCTGTTCCCTTTAAAAAAAAAAAAAAAAAAAAAAATTCCCTCTTTATTGTTTTGGGGTATTTTTAATTTGGGGGAACTGTAGTTATTTTGTGGCGGTCTTTTTTTCCGTAAATATTATTTTCAACATTAACTGGATTTCCTCTATTACAGACTGTAGCTAAAGGTAGAGAGGTGGAGGCTCCCCAGTGGTGGATTTTTTTTCTTTTCCCTCCTATGCGCTGTGTTTCCCGGTCACTGGTGTGGTTGTTTGGTTTGCACGTGTGTGTGTGTGTGTGTGTGTGTGTTGGGGGTGGGGGTGACCCTTCCTTTGGGAGCTTCCTCCCTGTCCTGGCCTGCCACTATTGGTAAGCTGCAGTTCTAAACGTTGGAATGTTAACCTTTGTAATTATTGGCCTGTTTTAAATTGTTTAATTGAAATAAAAACTGAAATTAAATGCATATTTTTAACGGTGTTTAATTAATGAAATTTATTACTTTTGAAAAGGAACCTTGCCTCCTGCCTCTCAGTGGGCGAACCTGTGTCTACCTTATGGGATAATTAAAACTATTTTAAAGTATGTTTGTACTGTAAACCTAATTCTTTGGATGAAATTCCCCAGGTGGCATTGTTGGTGTAACTGTGAGACTTGCTTCATGTAAACTGGTTCAGTGGTAAATGGTTAAGTGGGACTACAGCTGTAGTAATTGTGCCAAACTTGGTACTGAAAAAGGTGTAATTGTACTCCCCTTGCCAGCCACACACATTATAGGAACAAAACTGTTAAAGCTATGATTTTGCTTGTGTAAGGTCTAACATTTTCAGAATCTGTAAAATGAAGTACAAGCATGCAAGTTTAGAGTACTCTATAAAACTGCAAAATTTTGTGAGGTTATATACAGTAATTGCAGAGACTGACACTGCGATTGTGATTCAATTAATCAATTGTGTAGCCCTAGTGTGTGTGTGTGTGTGTGTGTTTTGTTTTGTTTTTAAACCGTGACCATCTCAAACCAAAACTGGTCATGATTCAGCAAACTAAATCTGTGCCAACAGTATATGAATACTCTTTCGTGTTTTCAAAGAATTTTTATCAGCCTTTTTACTGTATCAGCATAAACAAAAATAAATTATAACTGAACCTTATAGCCCCTCTACACAGGGGTGGAGATCACTGAGAGATTGCTGAGCAATCTGGCCTATTTTTGATCAATGATTTTCAGTGATCGCCACAGTTGCCATGGTCTCATTGTTTTGATTCAAACACACAAGGATCTCTCAGTAGAAGAAGAAGAAAACTTTATTGTCATTCAGTCCACACAGCCAATCATGTACAGTAGAACGAAATTACGTTTCTCCTATCTACAATGTTAATCACATCTAGAATCAGAGGGGTCGATGCCATGCAAGGCGCCGCCACAAACAACTTTTTCCTTCCCCCATTCCATTATGCTGAGCACCAAGCTAGAACGCAAGAGGTACCATTTTTATAGGGTCTTTGGTATGTTTGTCACCCCTGACATATACTGTATTTTCTCCAAGAAAATAAAGACCATCACTCCACAAGCACACGCGCGAACAACACAATTCAAAACAGTCACTCCCAGCATCGGGTGCGGTCAGAGTTCAGGAGTGTGCCGCTCTCCTGACAGTTCCAGCCAATGGCAGTGTATCTAGCGTGGCTGTCGAAGACAAAACTGAATCCGTGTACTCGCTCCCCTGATGTCAGAGTGAAGCATGAGTGTACTTTCAACGAAGAAAAAAGCAGAAGAGGTATGTAAGCAGTGGAGGTAGTGATGGGCAAATGATACCGAGGCGTCAGAGCTTCTCTCTTCCTAAAACGGAGTGATTCCAAACACTGTCAGAGCTTGTATCAAAACACCAATGTGCTTCACTTCATGCTTTATTGGTTCCATATGTTTTAAAGCTCTCATTGGCTCAGAGCATCTTGTATAGACTTGGTCCAGTTTTTAAATAAAGGTTTCTAAATGAGTATGGTTGCAAAGCTGAAACTTAAAGGAACTGACGGAGGGGCACCACCAGCAGTGGGGCTTGCGGCTTAATTTGACTCAACACAGGGAACCTTACTCGACTCGGAAAGAATTGATAGATTGGTAGCTTTTATTATTCTGTCATTTATAGCAGTGACAAAAAAATGGAAGCTGTCCATCATTCTGACAGATTTATCCGCCGTTATTAAATAGCAATTATCAAGCCTATTGTCTCATTCATGTATCTGCTGTGGAGGCATTTATCATGGTTTCAATCCACTAACAGTGACAATATTGAGTTGCTTAGCTAACAAGTGTGGTTATGCTTGATATGCAGGTTAACTGAGGCAGAGGCAAAGATGATTTACTTCACTAACCACCACAATATTGACCAATTAATGTTCACTATTATGTATCTGGCAAGTTATAATGACTGAACTTCACAAAGTCAGTGACTTAAATCAGTTAACATCCTCCAGCCTTCAGACAAACTAAACCTGCCAACATTTGGATTTCAAAATATGGGAGGTTTTTCCTGTGGTCTGGGTGGTGAGGAGAGTTCTAAAAAACTGTAAATATATAGAATTATTATAACAGAAATAACTGCATCTTTGGTCATTTTAGTTAATTTTATTTCAATAAATACAATGTTATTAATACTTTTATTTCTTTGAATTCAGAGCTGAAATTATTGTTCTATCCTGGCTCTGCCAAATTATGATCGAAAGTTTCAATTATGATGAAAAATCAAAATTCTACCAGTAATTAAAACCAGTAAGTACTTGTAAGTATAAAAAAAGGAATTTCATTATAAAAATAGACAAAAAATTAGCCATAAAATAATCCACAAATTAATGGCAGTCTCTAATGTACAAGAAAGGCATAATTTTACAAGAGGAAATTACAAATTTATGAGGAAAATAGTTGCAAATTTAGGTAAAAACATATTTACAGAGAAAAGTAAAACTACAAGAAAATGGTTATAAGTTTAGGAGAAAAACCTCAAACCTTCAAGACTAAAGTCATTGCTCAAGTGGTTTGAAGTGGGTGCTTTTGTACTCTTACTCAACTAGTATCTTTTTGGAGGTCTATTCTTAATTATTAATTTCATAAGATAGCACTGCTTTTACATGAGTGCAATTTCTGGCTATTATACTCACCTCTGGTCCCCCCCCCCCCAAAAAAAACAAACCCAAAAACGTTGCCACCATGCCAAAGATCCCAGGGATGACCTAACCCGTATTCCACTCAAGATACATCCAAGCTAAAGCCTAAGAGCTAGCCAGTCAATGTTAGTGATCGCAAGTGATGCGGCATAAAAAGCAGCAATCTCACCATGTCGATCACCATCTTGCGGAGAGAGTCTCTCTGTTTCTTGCTGAGGTTCTGGAAGATGTCACAGTTGTCTTCTTGGAGAAGTTTGAAGCCCACTGCAAGGTGATGGTTCTCCAACACTGAAGCATCGTTATACATCAGTGCAAGCTCTGAACCTGGAGAGGCATAGGACAACAGGACGCTTTGAACATAGACTGAATCTAAACTAGTGCTCATCAAACCAGATCCAGAGCGACAATACACTGATTCCAAACAGGTAAAATGCAGTTTTCTGATATATTGAGTAAATCTACATGACGGCATTACAAACTGCTTGACATTAGCACCAGCCCAGCAGCCAAATGCTGGTAGAATTCAACCATGGCCTGTAGTTCAGTCATTATTACCGGTCATGTTGGCAGGTGAAATACTATATAGCCTTCACAATAACCTCACAAATATATAAGAAAAATAGCAAAGTTATGGTTAAAGTCTAAAATCTATGATAAACTGTCACAAATTTATGATTTTTTTAAAAATAAATACATTTATTTACTCTGTTTTAATGTATTTATTTATTTTTTTTATGATTAACCTCTGTATTGTTTTGCAATTGATTGTTTTGATAAGTGCTGCCATCTTGGCCAGGGCACTGTTGCAAAAGAGGTCCTTACCTCAATTGGTTTATCCCTAGTAAAATAAAGGTTGAATAAATAAATTAAGGAAATTTATGAGAAAAATAAATTTTCAAGAAAAAAAAAAACATTTACAAGAAAAAAATGCACAAACTGTAAAAACTCAAATTTAAGAGAAAAATAATGAAATGTACAAACAAAAAGGTTGCAGATTTATGAGAAAGAAATTGCTTAGTTGGGAGGAAAAACTTAAATACTTCAAAAAGCTGCGTGGGTACTACCATTGGAAAACTACTAGCCATAATGGCTGTGAGCAAAAAAGTTAATGTCAAGCCCGAATTACAAATATACCAGCTCATCATACTGAGGAAAATTTGCAATGATATCAATTAAAAAATAAGAACAGTCTATCTACATGTTTAAAACATTTTGCAGTGATTTCAAATTTAGATTAAAATTTAATATGATGCCAATATCCTATTTCAGTTTAACTATGAGCTTGTATATGAGTTGTTTCTCAGTACAAAGTCTGTTGATTAGACAGGAGTGTTTACTAGTGTTTATGAGGAACTGGTTGGTGACTCCTGGGTGGTCGACATCATGGATGGCACTGGCAAACAGAACAGCCATGATCTCCAAGTCTGTGAACACCGCCTGATGAACAAAGATCAGAAAACACATGTAAAATCTGTGTAAAATTAGTCCTTTATTTCCAGAAAGGCCAATAAAGGACTCGGCTCACCTCTAAAGCAGGGGTGGACAGGAGGACATGGGTGGACTGTACAACGTCAGCTGCGTGGATGTTGTTGTGATAGGCTACCTCTGCATGGTAGTGGTCCTCTAAAGTCATCATGAACGTGATGAAGGTGTTAACGGGGATCTTAAATGTTTTCAGAAGGTCTCGCTCCTGTCAGGTGGAGCAGGAAAAAAGTAATTAAAAAAAAACAAGTAACTGTTTTCTCTCATTTGGTTTATGTTAAATTTTGCGACTTTTTGCCAAATCTTCTTCTTATTAGTATTCTTGCTGCTCTCTTTAAGGGTCACCACACCAGATCATCTGCATCCATCTCACCCTATCCCATACATTTTTACCTGTAACACCAACCGTCTCCATGTCCTCCTTCACTACATCCATGAAACTGTGGTCTTCCTCTTTTCCTCCTGCCTGGCAGCTCCATTTTCAACATCCTTTGTCCAATATACCCACTATCCCTCCTCTGCACATGTCCAAACCATCTCAGCCTTAGCTGTTTCTTTGATAAACTCATTTTTAATCCTGTCCATAGTCACTCCCAGTGAGAATCTTAGCATCTTCAACTCTGCCACCTCTAGCTCCACCTCCTGTCTTTTTGTCAGTGTGACAGTCCAAACCATACATCATAGCAGGTCTCACTACTGTCGTGCAAATCTTCCCTTTCACTCTAGCTGCTATTCTGTCACAAAACATACCTGACACTCATCTCCACCCACTCCCCCCTGCCTGCACTCTCTTCTTCAGCTTTCTTGTGCATTGTTCATTGCTCTGGATAGTTGACCCCACATATAAACTCATCGACCTTCAGTAACTCTACTCCTTGCATCTTCACTGTTGCACCTGCCTCCCTCTCATTCACACATGTATTCTGTCTTGCTTCTACTGACTTTCATTCCTCTTCTCTCCAGAGCATACCTCCTCCTCTCCAGGTTCTCTCCCACCTGCTTGCTACTCTCACTATAAATCCTAATGTTGTCTGTAAGCATCATGGTCCACGGAGACTCCTGCCTGACCTCGTCTGTCAGCCTGTCCATCACCATGGCAAACAAGAAGGGGCTCAGAGCCGATCCCTGATGTAATCCCACTCCCACCTTGAATCCATCTGTCACTCCTATTGCACACCTCACCACTAGGGCTGCACAATTAATTGAATTTTGATTATGATCACGATTTTGGCTGCCACGATTAAATTAACATGATCGGCAACAATATTAACATTTAAAATGTGGGCTCTGCTGGATATCAAATCAAGCATTTTCTCAACCAACAGCCAGCTGATCACCAGGGGGCAAACACACGTTAGGGCAACATTAAGCTGCAGAACTGACAAGCGAGTGCACCCTGTAACAGCAACCTTAAATTTTCAATAGCAAACTGGTGTGATGGTGGAACACAAACCAGATGTCGGGAGCAGCAGGTGACAGTACAGCAACACGTGGAAGCGAGGAGCTAGTGCCTCGAAAGGATCATCATTCGTTGTCTGGACATGTTTTGAATTCAGGGCAAGTGATGTTGACTAAAAAGAAATTATATGCAAAGAGTGTCATAGAGCTGTGTCTGTGCCGCAGGGCAACATAACTAACTTATTCAACCACCTGAAAAAACACCACAAGCACAAGTATGATAAATGCATGAAGGCTAAAGTGAATGTCACTTCACTAAATCACAGTCTGTGTCCGGCGCCGACCCAGGCAACGTAGTATCAACCCTGCACAGAGCTTCACCATATCCATCCGGCTCCCAAAGATGCGCTAAAGTAACTGATGCAATAGGGTTTTATTTGGCCAAAGACATGTGTCCACTAAATACTGTATGAGCAACGAAGGCTTCAGAAACATGGTCAAAACACTGGACAAGAAATACGTGATTCTCCAAAGTTGCATTACCTGCACTGTATGAAAAATACACATTGATATCACAACTGTCGAGTACTTTGGAACTATGACTGACCTGTGGTCAAGCAGAACAACAGAGCCCAACCTGTCCCTGACAATTCACTACATTGATGGAGATTTTAAAATGAAGAGTCGATGCTTGCAGACGTCATTTTTCCCACAAGACCACACAGGAGAAGCTACAGCCTACGGACTGAGGGAAGTGCAATCATCTTGGAGCCTGCAGGAGGAGGGACTATTCTGCATAACAACAGACAGTGGATCTTATGTTGTCAAGGCAGCTTCTCTAAATAAATGGACGAGGCTCCAGTGCTTTGGCCACAGGCTTCATCTAGCAATTGGTAAGTAGGATGAATAAAAAAAAAAAAAGAATTTTATGTAATCTGTATTTTTCCTAAAGCTAATAAATAATCATGATTTCAATATTGATCAAAATAATCGCGATCATCATTTTAGCCATCATCATGCAGCCCTACTCACCACCGTCTCACTGTCCTCTTACATGTCCTACACCACCCTCACTTACTTCTCTGACTTTCTCATGCAGTACCACACTTGCTCTCTTGGTACACTGTGGGGGCATGGTGTTGGACTTCTCTACCCAGGGAACAATGGACCCAAAGAGGAGGTATCACCGGGGGGTTCAGATGGGACATTAAGGAATATGTGCCCCCCGGGGAGAGGAGTAAAATATCGGGCCACTGGGAGAAGAATGCAGAGTGGCGCCGGGGTTATATCATGTTAATGTGCCACACAGGCTTTGTTCTAAACTAAGTATATGGTCGGAAGTTCCGGGCCTCAATGCACTGAAATAAAGATATAAAAGAGGGATGCACAGAGGCCCGGGATGCTCTTTTGCTATACTGTTCTTGCTGGAGAAAGAATAAAATCTTGTGTTGTTCAGCTCGTTTCCTCGCCTGCATCCTTTCTCCACAGTGGTGACCCAAGACACGCCATGGAGGACGAGACGAGCACTGCCCTGGAGACTTCCTGGAGGGAGAGCAACAACACCATGTGCACTGTTTCAGTCAAGCTCCCGAACTTCTGGCTTCATGACCCGGCAGTGTGGTTTTTGCACATAGAAGCCCAGTTCACACTCTGCGGGATAACAACAGATGACACAAGGTACTACTATGTGGTCACTGTGCTGGATGTGCCCGCCACGGAACAGGTGGCAAGCCTGCTCCAGGAGCTGCCGGCCTGGGGGAAATACAAGGCGCTCAAGAGGATGTTTCTCCAGCGCTATACCCTTTCAGACAGCAAAAAGGTGGAGAAAGACTCCTAACACGTTCAGAGTTGGGGACAGATCAGCTGTAGAGTTAATGGAGAGCATGTTGGCGCTGATGGGTAGAAATGACGAGTCTTTCCTGTTTGCCCATCTGTTCCTCAGGAACCTACCGGCTGCAGCGAGGGCGATCCTGGCCAACTGTAATTGCTGGTGACGAAGGACTACCGCGCACTGGTACAGGAAGCGGATCGCATCATTTTAGCGACCAGAACGCTCAGCGTGAATGCAGCAACACAGACGTCCAGGAGGGACTCCAGCGAGGTCGAGGAGCCGTGGGTGGTAGCCGATGCAGATGTCGGGAGACACAGGAATGGGATGATCTGCCACTATCATCGCCGTTTCGGCTCAAACACTCATCAATGCATGCCACCATGCCAATTCAAGAAGTAGCAGCTGTGACCGCTGGCGACAGAAACAAGCTGCTGTATGTCACACACACACGTTCAGGGAGACGGTTTCTGGTGGACTCCAGCTCCCAGAAGAGCCTCATCCTGCCACACAACACAGACAGGGTGGCAGGGGGCAGCAGTCCCGAGCTTACGGCCACCAACGGATCTACCATCAGGACATTTGGTGAGCGGACACTGACAATATGCTTACACGGACGCAACTTTCAGTGGAACTTTGTGGTGGCTGCATGTTCCGCCCCCATTTTAGGCGTGGATTTTTTATGTGCTTATGGGTTATTAGTTGATGTTGCTAATAGGAGATTAGTCGATGCTGTCTCTTTTGCCTCTCTGCCTTGTACAGCTCAGGGAGCCGGGTTGACAACACTGGCCAGCGTTATACAGTAGCTCCAGGGGGTAAGTGCCAACAGTTACTCGCACAGTTCCCAGCACTCACGGTCCCAACATTTTCGGCTACGATAACAAAGCACGGGATTGAACATTTCATAACTACAAAAGGGCTGCCGGTATTTGTGCAACCTCGGCGCCTGGACGCAGCTAAATTGGCCAGCGTGCGCGAGGAGTTCGCAAACTTGGAACAGCTGGACATCGTCAGGAGCTCCAACAGCCCGTGGGCTGTTGGAGCTTAGGCTTTAGGCACACATTAAGCACCAATTGTACCTTGGTGTGTGCACCAAGGTACAATGCAGCAGAACTCTACCATTACACCTTCTGCCTCTCAACACCAGCAATTTACATACTCTTCTCATCAGCACCACTTCGGATCAAGCAGTCAGAACCTGACTGGGGGCTCATCAGTCAGCAAGATATGTGATGTCGGCCTCCGTCGGTCTATGATGACCATGGAAGAGAATCCTAAACGTCTACTCTGCTGGAACAGCACCGCCTGTGGCTGAACAGGCCGATGCGCACCGGTGTTTTACCTTCCAGCGTTGGGCGTTGGTAGGATTCAAGCCTGGGCAGGAAGATATGGAGGACAAGATGTTACCCATGCAGCATGTCCCCCCTCTCCACGTCACTGATGAATCCAAAGGAACAGCAGGGCTGCTATAGTTTGGCACCAGCACCGTCGCAGAAGCTGCCAGAATGATGTTGAGCACAACAGAGAACTGCCTTAGGGGCTCCGACTCCGGATTTTTCCTCAGGGTTGACTCCCGAAGCCTTTCCCGTGACCAGGTGTGCCGCAAGGCAGCGGAGGTTTGAAATCAGGGTTTACCTTCCCCTAGATGGGCTACCTTCCCAGGTTGACGAGCCACCATCTACCCGAAGCATCTGGTTTTAAGGTGCCAGAGATCCGCCCTCACCCCTTCTCCTATTAGTAAAAGCAGTTCCGCCGGGCTTAGAGACTAAACCACACGGGCAGGCTAGGAGTTGGACTTAGTTGTCAGAGGCTTTTCGAGACGCACGCTGTAAGGAGCATTTTATGAGCACTGGGAGCTTAACCCCAGTGCCGCTCCTGGCTATGACAACCTGTAATCACCTCTTAGGCTAACCGCTTAGGCTTTAGGTACACATGGTGCCTAAAGCCGACGGGTCTTGTCGACCATGCAGCAATTTCCGGCGCTTGAACAATGCTATGGAACACGATCGCTATCCTATCCCACACATCCAGGATTTTTCCATACACCTGGCCGGGGTGTGTGTTTTTTTCCAAAGTAGATCTGATCCACGGTTACCACCAGGTCCCGGTGCACGAGGAAGATGTTCCAAAAACAGCCATAATAACTCCTTTCGGCCTTTTCGAGTTTTTATGCATGCCATTCAGATTAAAAGGCGCAGCGCAGACCTTCCAGAGGATGATGGACGCAGTCCTTCGCACCTTGTCCTTCCTTTTTGCCTACTTAGATGACATTCTGGTAGCCAGCACGTCTGAGGAGGAGCACATCGCCCATCTCAAGACAGTTTTCTGGAGGTTGGAAGCGCACGGGCTGATAGTTAACCTGGCATAGTGCCAGTTCGGTGTGCCAGTGATTGACTTTTTTGGCCACTGCATTTTGCTGGAGGGCGCAATCCCGTTACCGGACAAACTGCGCGCTGTGGCGGATTTTCCACGCCCACAGACAGTGAGGGCACTACAGGAGTTTTTGGGAATGGTTAATTTTTATAACCGTTTCTGCTGCTGATGCAGCCATTGTATGTTGCGCTTAAAAAAAAAAAGAAGCCTGTGGAAGCCATCGACTGGACTCCCGAGCGAGTCCAGGCTTTTACCGACGCCAAAACAATGCTTGCGGACGCTGCGCTGTTAGCCCACCTGGATCCATCTGCACGGATTGCGCACACAACGGATACGTCTGACGTTGCCATAGGGACAGTGGTAGAGCAGTGCGTCGCAGGTTCATGGCAGCCACTCGCATTTTTTAGCCGGACTCTGCACAACAGCGAACACAAGTACAGCACATTCAACAGAAAACTGCTGGCTCTCCACCTGGCGACACGCCATTTCCAGTTCTGGCTTGAGGGGCGCGAGTTCACCGCGTTTGTGGACCACAAGCCACTGACGCATGCAATGTCCAAGACCTCGGAACTGTTGGTCTGTTAGCAATGGCAATTGGCCGCAATTTCGGAGTTTACTACCAACATTCAACACGTTGCCGGTACGCTCAACGTTGTAGCCGATTGCTTGTCGCGCGCATTAATCGTCCCGGTCTACATGGGAATAGATTTCCCTGCCATGGCCACGGAACAGGAATAGAATTGGTATTTAAACAGTCCTCTTCATCATGCTGTTCATATTTTGACATCATGAGACCAAGACGACACCTAACAATTGATCAACAGTACCTCACCATTGCAAGGCTTCAAGCAGGATGTTCTCAGAGGGAAGTGGACACTGAGCTGAGAGTGTCACAGAGTGTCATCAGCAGGTTGCAACAGAGATACAGAGAAACTAGAAGAGTCACAGAAAGGCATAGAAGTGGACATCTTTTGGCCACATCCCACGCTGATGACCGCTTCATTGTGAACAGTGCCCTATGGAACCGGATAATGAAGCCACTCAACTCCAGGCACATTTAAGGGAGGTGAGAGGCACCCAAGTGTCACGTCAGACATTTCAAAACTGTTTACATCAGTGTGGTCTGCGTGCTAGATGACCTGCAAGGGTACTTGACCACACCACTAGGCACAGGCATCATCGTCTTTCATGGGCCATGGAGCATTTACACTGGACAAGGGACCAGTGGGCCTCAGTGTTCTTCTTTGATGAAAGGCGATTCACGTTGAGCAGAAATGATGGCCGCCAACGATGTTGGAGACATCAAGAAGAGCGCTATGCATCAGCCACTGTTGTGACCAGATGAGCCTTTTGTGGTGGTGGTATTTCAGACTGGGCAGGTGTGTCTAGTCAATACAGAACTGTCCTACACTTTGTGAATGGTACGGTCACAAGCCAATACTACCTGAATAACATCATTAATCTAGTCATTGTGCCCCTGCATGAACAACACAGGCCTAATTTCATCTTCATGGACGACAATGCTCCAGCTCATCAAGGTCGCATCATTAGGGAATGGCTGCTGGAGGATGGGGAACCTCAAATGGAGTGGCCTGCACTTTCTTCAGACCTGAATCCCATAGAAAAGCTATGGGATCAGCTGAGTCACCGTGTAGAGCAGGGGTGTCAAACTCATTCCATGGAGGACCAAGACCCTGCAGGTTTTACCTTCACCCAGTGTCTTCAACAGGTGATTTCACTAAATTTCTTCCAAATGATTGCTGATCAGTGAAAACACCTGCTGAAGACACTGGGTGGAAGTAAAACATGCAGGGTCTTGGCCCTCCATGGAATGAGTTTGACACCCCTGGTGTAGAGGCTCGTAACCCTGCACCCCACAACCTCAATGACCTGAGGGCCACCCTTCAAGAAAAGTGGAATGCCACGCCTCAGCAGACAAAAAGTCGGCTTGTGAACAGCATGAGACGTTGTTGTCGATCTTTAATTGATGCTCAAGGGCACATGACAAATTATTGAGACATTGACACTTTTTGTTGTGGTATACCCACCACTGTTGTTGGCTTTTGTTTCAATAAATTGATTGAAATGAGGAAATCACCATTGTATGCAGTTATAACAACTGCTCGTTTTGGGGCACTATAGCTGAAACCACCACTGACCAGGAAGAAAAAATCTCGGCAAAGAAGTAAAATCTGGCTCATCGATGGGCCAGGACCAGAAACGGAAATCCGTTCCCTTCAGCCGGGTTGTTTGTCCTCCACAAATGAAAATTTTTTTAACTTTTCTCCTCGGCTTTCTTCAGTAAAAGGATTTCTCGGATTCGGTCAGTTGTCTTTATTGCTATTTTCTACCCAAAATGCACTACGGTAAACGCCACTTCCTTTTCTCAGACTATGTGTTGCTATGGTTACAGAAATGCCGAGGGGCACGCCCGCCCTTTGGTCCACTGGATAGTCCATTTGCATTCACAATGCAAGTGAAGCGGTCTCGGTTCACTTACAAGAGAACTGAGACTCCCATTTTCAGGCGGACCAGAATTTGCTTGTTTGGTGTGCACCAGAGTTTGAATACGCATTCAGATGGCACCAAATGAACCGAACTATCCGTAGATAGTCCTTTGGTCCAGACCAAACAGTGGCCGTGTGAATGCCCTTTAAAGTCCCCACTCTTACCTCCACACTTCTGGCTTTCCTTTTCTCTCTCTGCCTCCAAATACACCTTCTCCCTCTCTTCCTCCTCAATCTTTGACCAGCAGCAGCCCCATTTCCACCACCACCCTGTTGGTTAACAGCATTGGTGGCGGTCATTATGAACCCGGGCCTTGACCGATCTGGTATGGAAGTCTCATTTGTCATGATCCCCATGTTTGATTTGGCAAAGGTTTTATGCCAGATGCCCTTGCAAGCACAAACCTCCCCATTTTTCCAGGCTTGGGACCGACACTAGGAGTACACTGGCTTGTTCACCCCTTGTGGCTGGACATTTTAATAAGTCTGTGATTTTAATAAGTCTGCTTTCCCAAAATCAGACTCAACTTGTTAGCAACTGATATTTGTATATTTGGAACTTTTAAAAGCACAGGTGAAATTTGATTTAAAAAATAATCATATGAAATGGATGGTATGTTCATTTTTCTCCTTTTAGGCAGGACACACACTGGGCAATTTTCACACTGGGCAATTTTCACATCAGGAGAAGAATCATATTTGGTAACATCACATAATATCTTGTCATAATAATAATAATAATAATAATAATAATAATAATAATGGTCATAAAAACCATTAAAACAATCTTCTAACAACCATCTAACTCTTCCAGGGTAGAAATTTTGAATTTCCAAGTATCTCAAGGAAAGCTCTATAAGTGTCTAAACAATTTTTAAATTGTGGGAGATCACAGAGATAAGGGGTCCTACTTTGACGGTCTACAGCACATTTTTGCACCACACTTCACATTTTGCACATGTGGATTGTCTGCCAGTGCATAGTCTGATTTACACGCTTTGTGCCACACCATCTAATTACAGTGTGCCCGCTTAATGTTGCAAGGTAGAGACTGATTTAAGAGGTGTGGCACTGCCGCATTCTCAGCACATTGCTCTTTTAGTGCATTTCATGTCAACACGCTTTCGATTTGCAAAAACCAAAAGCCAAAACACTGAATAGTTTTATTTTTTATTCTGTCCAGATTTTAATTTTTGTCACAAACTTAAAGGAGGAGTAGTGCCTATATTAGGCATTCACTTATTTATTTTTAGGGGATTGAATAAATGATCAGGAAGTGTTTTGTTTTGTTTTTTCACCACAGATTATAACATTCAGGAGAGGCGTTAAGGCGCTCTCCACTCAGCCTCGTCTGTGCAGCCTTTATGACTGGTTCTGACAGACCGGTACCAGAGGCTCTGTTGCTGCAGTGGTTGTTGTCAATCTGGTAAATGGAAGACGTGAGGTCTAAAACCCTTGGGATTCTGTCAATTTAAAGATGTCAAACTATAAACCTTGCCACTGTAACAAAGTATTCTGTCCACATACATCATGTTTCAATCTCGTCTCCATTTATGCACAAACTGGTGTCCTGTCCCGGTTAATAAAAAACACACTCACACTCAGCCATTGTTTTTTCTGTTAAATGTATTTGAGAACAATTAAATACAAACTACCAACATATACCATGTAATATAGCCTAGAAAAAACGGTGTGCGGAACATAATGAGGCATGCATCCATGTGCACTATGTTAAACTAAATTAATTTCAACTCAGCTCAGTTGTTCAGCCCATTTACTCAGTCATATCCTCCTCCTCCTTCTAAAATAACTGACTGAGCATCAACAGTAATTAAAGCTTGGCTTAATGCCAAACAACGTACCATCATGCGCATTTTCGCTTAGATCATGTGCCTCTGTTCATTACGGGGAAGGGCGGGAAAGCTTTGGATTGGATTATGCCAAACACACAACAATAAGCCACATGAGTCGGCTGCCTTTTGCAACAGCGGCTCAATTCTGAGTTTTTTTCTTTCTTTCTTTACACACTTTATACATCACGGACACACAGATCGCCCCAAAATGCCTCCCGAGCCGGCGGACGGAGCCACTGTTTACAGCAGGAGACGGTACAGCAGGGAACAGCTGCTTGCACTTAATCGCCACTCGGTGCTGACGAAAAAACTCGACGTACCGAGAGAAATAAGGCGAAAACGACGTGGTTGTCGGGCTGGTGTTAGACGGCGGACAAGGAGTATAAGGTACAGACCCACCTTCCCATCCGTTATTATGGGGAATGTACGCTCTATACTGGGAAAGGTAGATGAGCTAGCGGCTATCTGCCGTTACGATAGCACATACCGGGAGTGCTCTCTCCTTTTGTTTACTGAGACGTGGCTAACTGAACTAGCAGCAGATGCTATCATTGAGCTGGAGGGTTTCCACATGATACGGGCAGACCGAACACCAGACAGTGGCAAAGCAAGGGGTGGTGGAGTGATAATGTATGTTAATAACAACTGTTGCAGACCGGGACATATCACTGTTAAACAACGTCACTGCAGCAAAGACATTGAGTTGCTAGCTGTTAGCATGTGGCCTACATATCTCCCGAGAGAACACTCACACTTGATCTGCATTGTTGTTTATGCAAATCCGACGGCGAACGCTGGGACAGCGCGTGACGTCATCCATTCAGTAACCAGCAGGCTGCAGACAGAACACCCAGATGCTCTTCTCCTCATCTCAGGCGATTTCAACCATGTTTCACTGTCTCCCGTTCTACCCACGTTTACCCAGTATGTCACATGCCACACTAGAGACAATAAAACACTGGACTTATTCTACGCAAACACTAAGGAGGCGTACACCTCATCACAACTCCCCCAACTCGGGAGATCGGATCACAACTTGGTTCATCTCCGGCCGGTGTACAAACCTCTAGTGCACAGACAACCCCCGGCCATGCGCACAGTGATGTTATGGTCTGAGGAGGCAATGGACACTCTAAAGGGCTGTTTTGAAGCCACCGCCTGGAAGCAGCTCTGCGATCCACATGGTGAGGACATTGATGGCCTCATTCACACCTTCACGGGCTACCTCAGCTTCTGTGCGGACAAATCCGTTCCCACCAAGACCATACGGTGTTGCTCAAACAACAAACCCTGGATCAACCCTGAGATTAAAACACTTCTGAGAGAGAAGAAGAGGATCTTCAGGTCGGGGAATAGAGAGATGCTGAAGTCCGTACAGAGGGAGCTGAGGAGAAAGATCAGAGAAGGCAAGGACAGCTTCAGGAGGAAGATGGAGGACAGGCTGCAACAAAGCGACATCAGCGGGGTCTGGAGAAACCTCAAAACCATCTCTGGGCTCCAGAATACCTCCCCCCAGGCCACGGGGGGCAGGGAGTGGGCGAACAATCTGAATTTGTTTTTCAATAGGTTTGACCAACCGCCCTCCCCCCTGACTGCACAACAACCACTGCTGCCTGTAAAGACATCAAGTCCTGCTGCCCACTCCCCACTCCACCAACACCCCCCCACTCCCAACACACAGCCCCCCATCCTGACCCTGACCAGGACCCAGGTGAGGACAGAGCTGAGGAAGATCAAGGCGAGGAAGGCGTCGGGACCGGACGGCATCAGCGCAAAGCTCCTCAAGTCCTGTGCAGACCAGCTGTGTGGGATTGTGACGTACATCTTCAACCTGAGCCTGAAGCTGGGGAGGGTACCACAGCTGTGGAAAACATCTTGTGTGGTACCTGTACCAAAAACTTCCCACCCCAAAGACCTGAACAGCTACAGACCGGTGGCCTTGACGTCCCACTTGATGAAGACCCTGGAGAGACTGCTCCTTGCTCACCTCCGCCCCCTGGTGGAACCAGCGATGGATCCACTCCAGTTCGCCTATCAGCATGGCATTGGGGTGGAGGATGCGGTGATCTTCCTCCTTCACCGTTCTCTGTCCCACCTGGAGAAGCCCGGGAATGTGGTAAGGATCATGTTCTTTGACTTCTCCAGTGCTTTCAACACCATCCAACCGATGATCCTGAAGGACAAGCTGCTGCGCGCAGGGGTGGACCAGCACCTGTCATCATGGATCCTGGACTACCTCACGAACCGGCCTCAGTTTGTGAGAACCCGAGACTGTGTGTCCGACACGATCATCAGTAGCACGGGGGCCCCCCAGGGAACGGTGTTGGCTCCCTTCCTGTTCACTCTTTATACTGCGGACTTCCCACACAACACAACACACTGCCATCTACAGAAGTTCTCTGATGACTCTGTGATCGTTGGCCTCATCTCCAATGGAGATGAAGCTGAGTACAGAGGGCTTGTCCAGGACTTCGTGGACTGGTGCCATCGGAACTGCCTCCAGATCAACGCGAGGAAAACTAAGGAGCTGGTGGTGGACTGCCGCAGGCAAGGACAACCCCTCACAGCACCAGTAAATATACAGGGAACAGACATTGAGATGGTGACATCCTACAAGTACCTGGGTGTTCATCTGAACAATAAACTAGACTGGTCACACAATACTGACGCACTCTACAAGAAGGGACAGCGCAGGCTGTTCCTACTGAGGAGACTCAGGTCTTTTGGTGTACAAGGGGCACTGCTGAAGACATTCTATGACACGGTGGTGGCATCAGCCATCACTTTTGGAGTGGTCTGCTGGGGCAGTGGCATTACTGCAGCCGATAGGAAGAGACTGAACAAACTGATCAAGAAAGCTAGCTCCGTCCTGGGGCAGCGCCTTGATCCGGTGGAGGAGATAGGAGAGAGAAGGACGGTGGCTAAACTGTCATCTCTGCTGGAGTCCGAGTTCCACCCTATGCAGGACATACTGAATGCACTGAGGAGCTCATTTAGCAGCAGACTACATCATCCCAGGTGCACAACCGAGAGGTTTCACAGGTCCTTCCTACCAACGGCTGTCAGACTGTACAACCTAAGCAGGGCTGCTCGCAGAGATAGCAAAAAGACGTAACAACCTAATAGTTTTTTTGAATGCAAAAGATGCAATAGACTTACACAATGGTCCCCTCCGGCATACAACTAGGAAAATACCGGTAGCTACGGAGGGTGAGAACATGTATGGGCACATAATCATACCATGTAGGATAACTAAGTAGACGGTTGTGCTGTTTCATCCCATCTAGCAACAATGCTCTGCACTGTGTGTGTTTATACATTTACATATTTATTCCATCTAGCTACAATGCTCCGCACTGGGTGTATTTATGTTTATGTTTATATTTATATATCTATATATTCATTCCATCTAGCTACAATGCTCCGCACTGTGTGTTTATATATCTACATATTATTCCATCTAGCTACATTGCTCCGCACTGTGTGTTTATATATTTACATATTTTTTCCACCTAGCTGCAATGCTCTGTACTGTGTGTTTATATATCTACATATTATTCCATCTAGCTACATTGCTCCGCACTGTGTGTTTATATATTTACATATTTATTCCATCTAGCTGCAATGCTCCGTACTGTGCGTTTATATACTCATATATTTATCCCATCCAGCTACAATGCTCTACACTGTGTGTCTGTGTGTATATATATATATATATATATATTTATAGTAATATGTACATATGTATATTAGCTGCTCTTGCTTGCTTGCTTTTTTTTCTTGCCTTCTGATTGTTGCTCTGAGTGTTGCTATCCCTGTGCTGTTGCAATCCTGGAATTTCCCCGTTGTGGGACTAATAAAGGCTTATCTTATCTTATCTTATCTAATAATGAGGACTATCAATATCAACTGGCTTTTATTCCATTTTGCAAAAGCAAGAGGAAAAGAATCCTGGCTGAGAAGATAGTAAAAGCATGCGTTTTATACTTTGCAGCACGAGCTGGATGGGAGTACGGAACAGCTGGTCAGCTCAATCTCATTGGCTATACAAGTATTCTGTCAGAGACAGAAACTGTAAATATCAAGTATGTTGAAGGTTTACAATTCAAGATTGTGGAGGCTCTGACTCATTTGGGAGGAGTGAAATGATCGTATTGACACCACACATTAAAGGGTTATTTTGACAAGGCTTGACTCAGGCCTGATCATTGTAGAGGGCAAACCAAGACCCCAAATCAGGTGTAAAATTGTCCAGTGTGTGGCCAGCCTTAGTTGTTAGAAATAAGAGAAATAAGTAGTAGAAATAATAGTAGTTAATAATAGTTAATAATAGTAGTAGTAGTTAGAAATAAGAGATTTCTACCTGGAAGATGGAGTACATGATCACTGTCAGGGGACGGTTTCCAGAATATTCTGCTAGTTTGAAAATGTCCATACCCCAGCGATCTACGTCTTCAATTTGCTGGGAAAATAAAACAGAACACGTTAAGGGCAGAACATTTATGAAAGAGTGTGTGGTCCTCTCTGTGTATCGGTGTGTGTTAGCCAACCTTAGCCAACATGCTCTCGTGTGGTGTGTTGACTCCAAACCGAGGGATGGACGCAGGTGCTAAGCTTGGGCTTTGTGTGGCTTTCTTCACACCACTGATCTGTGACATCGGCCTCTTCTTCTTCTCCTTCTCCTTGGGAGGTGGAGACAGGATCTCCACATCATGCTTTTCTGCAACATCAACATACATGAAGTCAGGACTGGACTGATATCTGAATGAAAAATGTCTGGGTGACAGTCATTAAAAACTGAATCAATTACCATCTCTCTATTCATATTTACTTTTGTTGTGGGCTTCCTACATAAAACACAATTTATTGTAGATACAAAAAAGTATACAGACATGTTAAAATGTCAGTTTTTTATGTAAAAAATTAGACCATGATAAATCTTTTCCAAATTTGCCCCACCTTTAATGTGACATATAACTTGCACAATTCAATTGAAAAAAAATCTGTTAGGGGCAAACATATTAAAAAAAATAGAAAAATATACAACAAGCTGGCTGCATAGGTGTGCACACCCTTAAACTAATACTTTCTTGAATCATCTTTTGAATTAATTACAGGAGTCAGTCTTTTTGAGTACACACCTGCCATCAAAAAAGTGACTGATTATCTTTGGGTGCTTCAGCAAAGTGTTAGTGCATGGGTGTGTACGACAATGCAACCAGCTTATTGTGTTTTACATACACTCCCCTCTAAAAGTACTGGAACAGTGACACAAGTTTTGTTATTTTAGCCGTTTACCAAAAGATGTTCATGATACAGTTATATAATCAACATGTTCTTAAAGTGCAGACTCTCAGCTTCACCTTGAGGGTATTCACATCCAAATTGGAGTTACTGTTTAGGAATTGCAACCATTTTTACACAACATCTCCTTATTCCAGGCCCTCAAAACTAATGGAACAATTGTCTCAAAAGCTATTTCATGGGCTACGTGGGCTATTCCCTCATTAATACATCATCAATCAAGCAGGTAAAAGGTCTGGAAGATATTGTTATGAACCCACAACATCCGGTCAAAGGAGCTCTCAATAGAACTAAAAAAGACCATCCTTGGGCTAAAAAACAAAGAACTCCATCAGAGAGATAGCGGAAATGTTAGGAGTTGCCAAATCAACAGTTTGGTACATTCTGAGAAAAAAGAGTGCACTGGTGAGCTCGGGAACTCAAAAAGGCCTGAATGTCCATGGAAGGCAACAGCGGTGGATGATTGCAGGATCCTTTCCATGGTGAAGAAAAAACCCTTCATGACATCCACCCAAGTGAAGAACACTCTCCAGGAAGTACAGTAGGTGTATCAATATCTACAGTGGTGTGAAAAAGTGTTTCTGTTTCTGAATTCTATTTTTTTTGTATGTTTGTCACACAAATGTTTCATATCATCAAACAATTTTAAATATTAGACAAAGATAACACAAGTAAACTAGCTCTTTACCCTCTCGAGAATCCTCGAGGGTTCGTGGGAGTTTGCCCAACCAGTTTACATGTGTTTTGTGGACTTGGAGAAGGCATTCGACCGTGTCCTTCGTGGTTTTTTGTGGGAGGTGCTTTGGGAGTATGGGGTATCGGGCTTGTTGTTACGAGCTGTTTGGTCTCTGTACGACCGTTGTGAGAGTTTGGTTCGTATTGCCAACACTCGATCGGACTCATTCCCAGTGAGAGTTGGACTCTGCCAGGGCTGCCCTTTGTCACCGATCCTGTTCATAATTTTTATGGACAGGATTTCTAGGCGCAGCCAGGGAATGGAGGGTGTCATGCTTGGTGACCACAGAATCTCATCTCTGTTGTTTGCAGATGACGTTGTCCTGTTGGCTTCATCCAGCAATGACCTATAGGTCTTACTGGGATGGTTTTCCACTGACTGTGAAGCGGTTGGGATGAGAATCAGCACCTCCAACTCCGAGTCTATGGTCCTCACCCAGAAAAAGGTGGATTGTCCTCTCTGGGTTGGGGACAGGCTCCTGCCCCAAGTGGAGGAGTTTAAGTATCTTGGGGTCTTATTCACGAGTGAGGGGAGAATGGAGAGAGAGACTGACAGACGGGTTGGCGCAGCATCTGCAGTGATGCAGACATTGTACCGGTCTGTTGTGGTGAAGAGGGAGCTAAGCTCTAAGGCAAAGCTGTTGATTTACCAGCCAATCTACGTTCCTACCCTCCCCTATGCTCACAAGCTTTGGGTAATGACCGAAAGAACGAGATTGCGGATACATGCGGCTGAAATGAGATTTCTTCGTAGGATCACTGGACTCACCCTTAGAGATGGGGTGAGGAGCTCAGTCATCCGGGAGAGGCTCAGAGGAGAACCACTGCTCCTCCACATTGAAAGGAGTTAGTTGAGGTGGTATGTGCATCTGATCAGGATGCCTCCTGGAAGCCTCTCACTTGAGGTGTTTCGGGCACGTCCCTCTGGGAGGAGACCCTGGGGCAGACCCAGGACTCGCTGGAGAGACTATAGGCCCTTTTCCACTAGCCTCACTTAGCCCTACACCGCACCACTCAGCCCGCGTTTGAGCATTTTCCGTTAGCAGGTACTTTTTTAGTACCTGATCCGGGGCAGGGTCTAACCGAGCTGAGTAGGGCTGAGTATGGCTGTGATATGAGTTTAAGAGACTGGTCGCCGCTGATTGGTCAGGTCGTAACGTCACGAAAGCGACTTTTTCTGCTGAATTTACTCCACGACTGCCATTTGTAATTGTTCAGCCAGTGAACACAGTGCGCCTGTCACCATGGGGTGAGACGCCGGCTCGGTGCTCAGCCCATGCTCCTTTTATCCCTGCCTCTCATTGGGCAGTGCCTCAGCTGGTTCCCAGCTGTCAGTGTCACGGGACGGCTGGGGCCAATTAATCCTCATCAGCTGGGGCGCTGTTAATGAGTATAAAGAGGAGCAGCTTCGATCATTCGGGGCTGCGACATAAGCACTGCTAGGCTGAAGCCCCTTCGTCTGGTGTCAGCCTCAACTCCCCTTGCAGCATTCCGGTGTTTGTATCCCGCTGTGAGTATGCACGTCTTGTTACCCCCATGTCCGGTACGAGCTACCTACCCCTGCGCTGTGCAGCCTGAGAATGTACGCCTGTATGAGTGTCTGTGCTCTCCTCATCCCTTATCCCTTACCCAGAATAAAACATCTCGACTCACTGGCTTGTCCCTGGCTCTGATTGCCCGGCTCCCTAGAGCCGGATATGACAGTATGTCGCAGCCAGAAGAGTTGCCGGCGGCCGTGAGTCGCCGTGGAAATGTACCTTTCTGTCCGGGTGTCAGCGCTGCTAGCATGCCGTTTCCCAGGAGTCACTTCCGGCGCCAGGGCGACGGGCTGAGGTCCATCTCGGAGGCAGTCGACGGGACGTTCTTCACCCTGCACGACGCCTCCAACGCGAGACGCTGGCATCCGGGCCGTGCTGAGGAACTCCTGGACTGTCACCCTCACTCTCTGTACCATCTGGAGGACAGTGCCAGGATAGACGCTGCAGGTACACAGCGAGAGAAGCTCCACGGGGTGGATGGAAATCCCGGCAGGGAGTCGAAGTGGGCGACGTCTTTCCCCGCTTCGGAGTCCCGTTCCTGCCGCCATTCCAGTCCGGGAGTTCGCGCCAACCAGAGGACTTCCCCCGACCTGCGCCACGTCACTCGGGATTCCCTTCAAGGAGCCGCAGCTGACAGCAGTTATGTCCGGGGTCGAGTGGCTGTCGCGAGCTCTACTGTGTTTCCTGTCACCACCTTCAGGCATGTGGCGGCGGCAGTGAGATTGATGGTGAGGACTTCAGGGCTACGAAGCCTTCCCGTGCTCGACGCCTTCCTCGTCTCGATCTCCGATCTGGAGCGGCGAATCCTGGGTTTCCCCCTCGCTTCGTCCCCTGGGAGTAGTCGTCATCACATCGCCGAGTCACCTCTGCACGAACCTCGTCCGGATCCAGTTCTGGGTCATCGTCAGGACCGTTCCTCCCACGCAGCTGTCATCCCTTCGCCTCGTCAGTGTGGAGATTCTACAGCCTCGTCCCCTGAGCCTCGTTCCCCCGCTGTCATTTCTGGACATTCGGGCTGGCTCACCCCGGCTGTTTCCCCCTCCTCCTCGACGCGCTTCCTGACCGCTGTGTGTGCCTGGAATCCCGGCCTGGTGAGCTCTCTGCTGGAGACAACGCGAGCGATCCTCAGACGAATTCCCGGGGGGTCCTCCGTTATCGCCGGGCGAGGAGAGGAAGAAGCAGATTCCACTACAGCAGGCGATACTCAACCTCCAGGGGGCAGGCAAGTCATTGTTTTTTCACACCTGCTTAATGATTTGCTCTGTCACATCCCTGGAGGAGAAGTTCAGGGTTCGCAGCTCCCTGAACTCTCCCCACCTGCTGTAACCTGTATTCCTAATCCCGCATCCTCTGTGTCTCTCTCCGCCGAGCGGTCCCCGGCTCCGGGTCAACGTGGTGGGATATGGAGAGGGCCTGTGGTTCCGCTGCTACATTGCGGACGGAGGAGGGGGACTGACTGCTGCGTGGAGTCTACGCTGACGACTGAGCGTCCCTGGGTCTCCACGGAGGAGCGGTTCGGTCCAGCGGGACGAGATTCTTCTGGCTTCACGCCGAGTGGATCGTCGGCGGGGTCACCTGAGCTGGAGGAATCTCAAGCTGCGCTGACCATCGTGCTGGCTGCGGGGCCCGACGCAGGCTAGATGGGAGCCTGACAACGACCTCCTGACGACGGATCCTGGATCTTCGCAGTCCTGGACGGCGTCAGAACCCGAGATCAGGCGAGTGCTCTCCTTTCTTTTCTCTCTTTTTATCCCCGAGCACTTCAGCCTATCTCCAGGGGAGACGAGCAGGGTGCAGCCGCCCGCTGCGTCTGAGCTCGTCTCGCCGGGTTCTGGCACTGCCGGTGATCCTGATCCCGGTTCTGTTTTCTCTTCTGAGCCTTCTTCCAGGGTCACCGGCGAGGAGTTGCTGTTCCTCGTGGTGCTGGAGGGTCCGGGTTCAACGTTGGAGGTCGGTTCTGGTGCAGTGTCCAACGTGGGTTCGCCCGAGACCCGATCGGGGTCCAACGTGGGTTCGCCTGAGGCCCGATCGGGGTCCGACGTGGGTGCTGCCCCAGTGTTGTCCAGGTCCGGTGAGGAGGTGGCCGTTTCCCTGAGGCCCGCCGCCCTCGTCATCGGCTCTCCCCTGAGCCTCTTCCACCGGGATCCGCTCTGACCCTTCGTCCGTCTCAACGGTCCTGGTGGTTGAGTGATGCGGTCGACGACCCGACCCGCAAAACTTTCGGTTCGGCGATCTGGTTTCCCCCCACTGGTCTGTTTGCCTTTGGGCGGCCTGGTTCGGCAGCCGTTGGACTGGATTCCTGGGATCTGGGCCCAGAGTTCGCCGTCCGAACATTTCTCTTCCCCGGGTTGCCAGCTGGACAATGGGCGGGGAGATTACCAGAACAATTCCGGCCGTTTTGGACTCTGCCTGCCGTCTCCTCGGGTGTCCTTTACTTCTTTTATTATTATTGAAGTCACTCGGGTGTAGTTTCTTTGTCCATTAGGGGATATATGTTTTTGTGCTGTGTGTTTTTTTTTATTAACCATACTCAGCATTTTTATCGTATTGTTATCCTGTTACCCTGTCACCTTTTTTTCCTCTTGGTGACTCACCTTATGTATCGCGCTGTGTATTGCATTTTCTTATCTTTACTCAGCGTTTTCATTCATCCTTACCTTAGCCTTGGCCTCGTCGGTGCATCATGGAGTATGCGTGTGGTTTCCTGTTCAACCATACTCTGTGATCACCCCATTCTGTCTTATTATCCTCGTGGGGGGCCTTCCCTAGCCCCGACTTTAACATGGACTGTGTTTGTTATTGTTTGAAGTAATGTGTTTCATTCCCACTTAACCGTACTTCATTATTACCCATTTGTCCTTGTCACCTCTGTTTCTTTAGGTGATCTTTTATATATTCAGTGCTGTGTGTTTTGTTTTCTTTAGTATCCATGCACAGCGTTTTTCATCATTTTTTGTCTTGGTGCATTATGGAGTAGTGTTTTGTTCCCCTTAACTATACTCTGTGATTGCTTTATTCATTCCTGCCACCTTTTTGGTGGGTTTTTGGTTGTTTTTTTTTTGCCCCGATCTATACGTTATTTGTATGCTGTCTGTAGTCATATTTGGTATTTTCCCTACCTGTGTCCTAACTCAGTTTTCTCCCTAACTGTGCTCTGGGTTAATCCTTTTCCCTGTGTTGTAGGGTATTGTATTTGGGTTTTTTTTTCTCTGCCCTGCTGCCCTACATTGGTCTATTGTTTTTTTTTTCCTTCCCTTTGCATCTTCCCCTCCAGTCCTGCCTCCCTTCCGCCCACCCTAGGTGGGGAGGGGGGGGGGCTGGGATGTTCCTGGTCGTTCGGGAGCCCGACCGTGAGGGGGAGGCTCTGTCACCATGGGGTGAGACGCCGGCTCGGCGCTCAGCCCATGCTCCTTTTATCCCTGCCTCTCATTGGGCAGTGCCTCAGCTGGTTCCCAGCTGTCAGTGTCACGGGACGGCTGGGGCCAATTAATCCTCATCAGCTGGGGCGCTGTTAATGAGTATAAAGAGGAGCAGCTTCGATCATTCGGGGCTGCGACATAAGCACTGCTAGGCTGAAGCCCCTTCGTCTGGTGTCAGCCTCAACTCCCCTTGCAGCATTCCGGTGTTTGTATCCCGCTGTGAGTATGCACGTCTTGTTACCCCCATGTCCGGTACGAGCTACCTACCCCTGCGCTGTGCAGCCTGAGAATGTACGCCTGTATGAGTGTCTGTGCTCTCCTCATCCCTTATCCCTTACCCAGAATAAAACATCTCGACTCACTGGCTTGTCCCTGGCTCTGATTGCCCGGCTCCCTAGAGCCGGATATGACAGTATGTCGCAGCCAGAAGAGTTGCCGGCGGCCGTGAGTCGCCGTGGAAATGTACCTTTCTGTCCGGGTGTCAGCGCTGCTAGCATGCCGTTTCCCAGGAGTCACTTCCGGCGCCAGGGCGACGGGCTGAGGTCCATCTCGGAGGCAGTCGACGGGACGTTCTTCACCCTGCACGACGCCTCCAACGCGAGACGCTGGCATCCGGGCCGTGCTGAGGAACTCCTGGACTGTCACCCTCACTCTCTGTACCATCTGGAGGACAGTGCCAGGATAGACGCTGCAGGTACACAGCGAGAGAAGCTCCACGGGGTGGATGGAAATCCCGGCAGGGAGTCGAAGTGGGCGACGTCTTTCCCCGCTTCGGAGTCCCGTTCCTGCCGCCATTCCAGTCCGGGAGTTCGCGCCAACCAGAGGACTTCCCCCGACCTGCGCCACGTCACTCGGGATTCCCTTCAAGGAGCCGCAGCTGACAGCAGTTATGTCCGGGGTCGAGTGGCTGTCGCGAGCTCTACTGTGTTTCCTGTCACCACCTTCAGGCATGTGGCGGCGGCAGTGAGATTGATGGTGAGGACTTCAGGGCTACGAAGCCTTCCCGTGCTCGACGCCTTCCTCGTCTCGATCTCCGATCTGGAGCGGCGAATCCTGGGTTTCCCCCTCGCTTCGTCCCCTGGGAGTAGTCGTCATCACATCGCCGAGTCACCTCTGCACGAACCTCGTCCGGATCCAGTTCTGGGTCATCGTCAGGACCGTTCCTCCCACGCAGCTGTCATCCCTTCGCCTCGTCAGTGTGGAGATTCTACAGCCTCGTCCCCTGAGCCTCGTTCCCCCGCTGTCATTTCTGGACATTCGGGCTGGCTCACCCCGGCTGTTTCCCCCTCCTCCTCGACGCGCTTCCTGACCGCTGTGTGTGCCTGGAATCCCGGCCTGGTGAGCTCTCTGCTGGAGACAACGCGAGCGATCCTCAGACGAATTCCCGGGGGGTCCTCCGTTATCGCCGGGCGAGGAGAGGAAGAAGCAGATTCCACTACAGCAGGCGATACTCAACCTCCAGGGGGCAGGCAAGTCATTGTTTTTTCACACCTGCTTAATGATTTGCTCTGTCACATCCCTGGAGGAGAAGTTCAGGGTTCGCAGCTCCCTGAACTCTCCCCACCTGCTGTAACCTGTATTCCTAATCCCGCATCCTCTGTGTCTCTCTCCGCCGAGCGGTCCCCGGCTCCGGGTCAACGTGGTGGGATATGGAGAGGGCCTGTGGTTCCGCTGCTACATTGCGGACGGAGGAGGGGGACTGACTGCTGCGTGGAGTCTACGCTGACGACTGAGCGTCCCTGGGTCTCCACGGAGGAGCGGTTCGGTCCAGCGGGACGAGATTCTTCTGGCTTCACGCCGAGTGGATCGTCGGCGGGGTCACCTGAGCTGGAGGAATCTCAAGCTGCGCTGACCATCGTGCTGGCTGCGGGGCCCGACGCAGCTAGATGGGAGCCTGACAACGACCTCCTGACGACGGATCCTGGATCTTCGCAGTCCTGGACGGCGTCAGAACCCGAGATCAGGCGAGTGCTCTCCTTTCTTTTCTCTCTTTTTATCCCCGAGCACTTCAGCCTATCTCCAGGGGAGACGAGCAGGGTGCAGCCGCCCGCTGCGTCTGAGCTCGTCTCGCCGGGTTCTGGCACTGCCGGTGATCCTGATCCCGGTTCTGTTTTCTCTTCTGAGCCTTCTTCCAGGGTCACCGGCGAGGAGTTGCTGTTCCTCGTGGTGCTGGAGGGTCCGGGTTCAACGTTGGAGGTCGGTTCTGGTGCAGTGTCCAACGTGGGTTCGCCCGAGACCCGATCGGGGTCCAACGTGGGTTCGCCTGAGGCCCGATCGGGGTCCGACGTGGGTGCTGCCCCAGTGTTGTCCAGGTCCGGTGAGGAGGTGGCCGTTTCCCTGAGGCCCGCCGCCCTCGTCATCGGCTCTCCCCTGAGCCTCTTCCACCGGGATCCGCTCTGACCCTTCGTCCGTCTCAACGGTCCTGGTGGTTGAGTGATGCGGTCGACGACCCGACCCGCAAAACTTTCGGTTCGGCGATCTGGTTTCCCCCCACTGGTCTGTTTGCCTTTGGGCGGCCTGGTTCGGCAGCCGTTGGACTGGATTCCTGGGATCTGGGCCCAGAGTTCGCCGTCCGAACATTTCTCTTCCCCGGGTTGCCAGCTGGACAATGGGCGGGGAGATTACCAGAACAATTCCGGCCGTTTTGGACTCTGCCTGCCGTCTCCTCGGGTGTCCTTTACTTCTTTTATTATTATTGAAGTCACTCGGGTGTAGTTTCTTTGTCCATTAGGGGATATATGTTTTTGTGCTGTGTGTTTTTTTTTATTAACCATACTCAGCATTTTTATCGTATTGTTATCCTGTTACCCTGTCACCTTTTTTTCCTCTTGGTGACTCACCTTATGTATCGCGCTGTGTATTGCATTTTCTTATCTTTACTCAGCGTTTTCATTCATCCTTACCTTAGCCTTGGCCTCGTCGGTGCATCATGGAGTATGCGTGTGGTTTCCTGTTCAACCATACTCTGTGATCACCCCATTCTGTCTTATTATCCTCGTGGGGGGCCTTCCCTAGCCCCGACTTTAACATGGACTGTGTTTGTTATTGTTTGAAGTAATGTGTTTCATTCCCACTTAACCGTACTTCATTATTACCCATTTGTCCTTGTCACCTCTGTTTCTTTAGGTGATCTTTTATATATTCAGTGCTGTGTGTTTTGTTTTCTTTAGTATCCATGCACAGCGTTTTTCATCATTTTTTGTCTTGGTGCATTATGGAGTAGTGTTTTGTTCCCCTTAACTATACTCTGTGATTGCTTTATTCATTCCTGCCACCTTTTTGGTGGGTTTTTGGTTGTTTTTTTTTTGCCCCGATCTATACGTTATTTGTATGCTGTCTGTAGTCATATTTGGTATTTTCCCTACCTGTGTCCTAACTCAGTTTTCTCCCTAACTGTGCTCTGGGTTAATCCTTTTCCCTGTGTTGTAGGGTATTGTATTTGGGTTTTTTTTCCTCTGCCCTGCTGCCCTACATTGGTCTATTGTTTTTTTTTTCCTTCCCTTTGCATCTTCCCCTCCAGTCCTGCCTCCCTTCCGCCCACCCTAGGTGGGGAGGGGGGGGGGGGGGCTGGGATGTTCCTGGTCGTTCGGGAGCCCGACCGTGAGGGGGAGGCTCTGTCACCATGGGGTGAGACGCCGGCTCGGCGCTCAGCCCATGCTCCTTTTATCCCTGCCTCTCATTGGGCAGTGCCTCAGCTGGTTCCCAGCTGTCAGTGTCACGGGACGGCTGGGGCCAATTAATCCTCATCAGCTGGGGCGCTGTTAATGAGTATAAAGAGGAGCAGCTTCGATCATTCGGGGCTGCGACATAAGCACTGCTAGGCTGAAGCCCCTTCGTCTGGTGTCAGCCTCAACTCCCCTTGCAGCATTCCGGTGTTTGTATCCCGCTGTGAGTATGCACGTCTTGTTACCCCCATGTCCGGTACGAGCTACCTACCCCTGCGCTGTGCAGCCTGAGAATGTACGCCTGTATGAGTGTCTGTGCTCTCCTCATCCCTTATCCCTTACCCAGAATAAAACATCTCGACTCACTGGCTTGTCCCTGGCTCTGATTGCCCGGCTCCCTAGAGCCGGATATGACAGCGCCCCTTTAATACAGTATATTATATTAATATACTGTATAATATACTTATATAATAATATACTCCTAATATTATATATTAGGAGGTGCGCAATTTTCTTTCTATATTAGGCGACGATCGCATCCAGCGCGAGTTGGACGGATCTACTCGAAATGAAAAAATATACCAGCAGGTGTCCGAGCAAATGGGTTCCCAAGGGCACATCCGTACTGCCAAACAGTGTCGGAAGAAGCTGAAAAAGCTGAAAAGCGATTACCGAGCAGTGAAGGACCACAATGCTCGAAGTGCAGCGGATCGGAAGGAGTGGTTCGCTGAGAGACATTGGGCTCGACACGGCCACTGTCACGGTCACGGCCTTGGAAACCGTGGATGGTGAGTGTTGTTTTGATATTGCGCATCTTTTCGCCACTTTATCCTTTCTGTGCCAAGCTCACTGTTTTTAAGAAATAGGAAGGTTGTTAGATTGTGGGTAATGGTTGTTACTGAGGCTTGCCTATTGTAGAGTGTTGTGTACATGTTGCACTTTGGTGTTAAGTTTTAAATTGCGTGCATTTTCTTTCTAGAATCGCAGTTCATATCACAGGGGTCCACCTCAGTGGACATGATGGACACACCGGACTCTCCTGCGTCTGGCGGAGCGCCAGCTGGATCGGCTCCGATGTCAGCCACATCACCAGCTCCATCTGGATCACGTTCAAGTGCCAGTAAGGCACAATAACCACGATTTTTTTTTGGTTGAAACAGGTCCAGCGGAAACCAGGGTCGAAAATCCATCCATCCATCCATCCATCTTCTACCACTTAATCCTTTACAGGTCGCGGGGGGGGGGGGGGGGGGGGCTGGAGCCTAACAAGTTATGTACCAAATTGATTAATGCAGTTTCCTGTAGCTGCATATTAATTAATTGAAAATGTCTTTTTAAATGTACAAAAAGGTTATTCTTTGGTCTTCACTTATCGGTGTTCCACAACCATTTTTAGGTGTGGTGATTGAAGTGCTGTTGTAACTCCTGTTTTAGAAAAACAACTAAAGCTCATGGACTGCCGTTGAAATCAACATGCTTCATTGAAATGCTTTGCGTCAGCTGACTGTATTAACCCATTCAGATTTCTGCGGCCACACTACAAGCAACTAGTTTAAACATTACCCATCCATCCATCCATATTCTTAATCTTAATCCTTTTTAGTTTTGGAAAAGGATTAAGGTGCTGTCTTCGGCTGCAGCCCCCTGCGTGTTGCAAAATCGGCTCTACTGAGGGGCAGCAACATGACAGTTCAGCTTATATACAGCAATGAAGCATAATATAATAGTGACATTCCACCACAGACTTTCACCTGTGTAATTCCATAATATATGTAGTGATCCAGCTTTAACGACCATGCCTTTCTGTCTTTCCATCTAGGCAAGACGAAAACAGACAACTCCCATCGCTGACCTTACATTAGCGATGGTCAACATGCATGACGAAGAGATGCGGCTCTTGGAACGGCAACATGACCAGCGGCAAGAACACCATCAGGAGTACATGCAGCATTTGCGACAGGTGGCCGCAGATGTGCGGACAGATGCGCGTGAAGCCCTGGAGCAGGACGCTGTGTTACGAAGGGAAGAGCTCGCAGAGATGTCATCATTCAACAGAGATTTCCTGACCGTATTTGGCAGGCTTGTGGACGCATTTAGCAGTCGGCGTGTCTAACCATGTCTCCCCACGCCCAGTCTGTTTTTTTGTTTGTAAATTTTGCTTCTGGAATAAAATTGTATTGTTTGCATCAAAAGTCTGGTTTATCTGTTATGACACCGTATGAGAAAAGCCAATAATTACTTACACATTCCATTCTCTGTTCACTCCACATGCTGCTGTTCATCAGGTCAGGTGTATAGCCTTCTAATGGTAATTTAATTTTTAACAACACAACGAAACGTAATGTCTTGGTAGTTTTTTTTATTTTAAACAAATTTGTGTGGAAATTTCAAATTTCAATGTGGAATCCATTTCTCTTGAACGGGTACATTTTTTATGTTATAAGCAGTTGTACAGGTGTGCTTGAACTTGTAGACACTGATAAAGGTAAGTACATGTAAGTTGAATGTTGCATCACCAGTCAAAATTTAATAAATTAAGAAGGAATCTCGCAAAAATTTGGCACTAATAACAGTAGACAAATCGGACAAGGATACACAACTGTGTTTTTGTTGCACACAACTGTTGTTACCAACAAGTGCAAAATTTATATTCCCTTTTCCCAAAAATTAAAAATCAATTTGTAAGTAAAAGTGGGAGACCTTGACATGGGAATATGACATGTAACAGCACATGATTTATAGTTCAATTTGCATTTCCACCTAAGCAAAAGTGGCTTGTCGAGCTGGACTTTTGTGAAGATGGCCTGTGCGGTGTTTCTGCATGTAATTACATACCTGTCAAGTGATACGGTTTCGCCGTATTTTAATACAGGGAAAATGCAATTTTAGCAAATACGGGCATATTGCCATTTCTGTACGCCAAAGAGAAAAATATACGGGAAAAAAAATTATTGAGAGTGTGGGGAGGAACACGTTGTGTGTGACCCCCACAGCGGGGCTGGCAGAGCGCTCAGCATGAGCAATTATCACAACCGTGAGAAGTGTGGACTCATCATTAGGCTGATGGCTTCGCACCTTCTTAACAGATAAGCGTTATGAACAAGAGGACAGGTAGATGGACCATGCACAACATTTTATTTACAAAAAACATTTTTGAAATATGTATGCACATAAATGTGGGCGAAATAGACAAGTACTACACAGCACAGCATCTCGTATATCGGCTCCCTGCTCCTCTGCTCTCTGTGCCGCTGCCACCACTGGTTCATCTACTGCATCATCCAATGTAGTGTCAAACGTCTCTCCATGACTCTCACACAGATTGTGCAGAGCACAACAAGTCAGCACCATAGATTTAACCAGTTTCATGTCACAGTCATTCCTCTCTCCTTCCTCCTCTCCTCGTCATCAGCCATTTTCTTTGTTGTGGAGGATTTGGTCGCGTGTTTGACGTCACGAGAGTGTGGCGCCGCCTGCTGTTCAAGAACTCCCACCCACCGCAGGTGTGCCAGCAGGTGCACCAGCAGTAGTTGAAAAGCAACTGAGGCCAAACCGAACCGAAGTGAGTAGAGTCGGGTTTTCAATCGGGGCTGGGCTGGGCTAGTGGAAAAGGGCCTTAAGTCTCCCAGCTGGTCTGGGAACGCCTTGGTATCCTCTCTGAAGACCTAGAGCAGGTGGCTGGGGAGAGGGAAGTCTGGGCTTCTCTGCTTGAACTGCTGCCTCTGCAACCCAGACCTCCGGAAAAGTGGTAGAAGATGGATGGATGAACACAAGTAAACACAAAATGCAGTTTTTAAATGAAGGTGTTTATTATTAAGGTGAAAAAAAAAATCCAAACCTACATGGCCCTGTGTGAAAAAGTGATTGCCCCCTAAACTTAATAACTGGTTGGGCCACCCTTAGCAGCAGCAACTGCAATCAAGCATTTGTGATAACTGGCAATGAGTCTTTTACAGCGCTGTGGAGGAATTTTGGCCCACTCATCTTTGCAGAATTGTTGTAATTCAGCCACATTGGAGGGTTTTCGAGCATGAACCGCCTTTTTAAGGTCATGCCACAGCATCTCAATCAGATTCAGGTCAGGACTTTGACAAGGCCACTCCAGTCTTCATTTTGTTTTTCTCAAGCCATTCAGAGGTGGACTTGCTGGTGTGTTTTGGATCATTGTCCTGCTGCAGAAGCCAAGTGTGCTTTAGCTTGAAGTTACAAACAGATGGCCATACGTTCTCCTTCAGGATTTTTTGGTCGACAGCAGAATTCATGGTTTCATTTACAACACAAAAAGTCTTCCAGGTCCTGAAGCAGCAAAACAGCCCCAGACCATCACACTACCACCACCATATTTTACTGTTGGTATGATATTCCTTTTCTGAAATGCTGTTACTTTTACACCAGATGTAAAGGGACAACCACCTTCCAAAAAGTTCAACTTTTGTCTCGTCAGTCCACAGAGTATTTTCCCAAAAGTCTTGGGGATCATCAAGACGTTTTCTGGAAAAACTAAGATGAGCCATTATGTTCTTTTTGCTCAGCAGTGGTTTTTGTCTTGGAACTCTGCCATGCAGGCTCTTTCTTATGGTGGAGTCATGAACACTGACCTTAACTGAGGCAAGTGAGGCCTGCAGTTCTTTGGATGTTGTTGTGGGGTCTTTTGTGACCTCTTGGATGAGTTGTCGCTGCGCTCTTGGGGTAATTTTGGTCGGCTGGCCACTCCTGGGAAGGTTCACCACAGTTCCATGTTTTTGCCATTTGTAGATAATGGCTCTCACTGTGGTTCGCTGGAGTACCAAAGCTTTAGAAATGGCTTTATAACCTTTTCCAGACTGATAGATCTCAATTACTTTGTTTCTCATTTGTTCCTGAATTTCTCTGGATCGAAGCATGATGTCTAGCTTTTGAGGACCTTTTGGTCTACTTCACTTTGTCAGGCAGGTCCTGTTTGAGTGATTTCTTGATTGAGAACAGGTGTGGCAGTAATCAGGCCTGGGTGAGGCTAGAGAAATTGAACTCAGCTTTCCAAAGATGTGATGAATCACAGTTAATTTATGTTTTAACAGGGGGGCAATCACTTTTTCACACAGGGCCATGCTCCTGCACTATGTATATACATCTGTGTACATATGTATATTCATTTACTGTTGTGGCTAACCAGTTCTTATTTACTATGGCTCTGAGTGCTGCTATCCCTTTGCTCCTGTTATCCTGGAATTTCCCCTCTGTGGGACTAATAAAGGCTTATCTTACCTTATCTTCATTTCATTTATTTGCACAGATTTAAAACATCCATCCATCCATCCATCTTATACTGCTTTTCCGGAGGTCCGGGTCACGGAGGCAGCAGTTCAAGCAGAGGAGCCCAGACTTCCCTCTCCCCAGCCACCTGTTCCAGCTCTTTAGAGAGGATACCAAGGCGTTCCCAGACCAGCTGGGAGACAAAGTCTCTCCAGCGAATGCTGGGTCTGCCCCGTGTCTCCTCCCAGTGGGACGTGCCCGAAACACCTCAAGTGGGAGGCGTCCAGGAGGCATCCTGATCAGATGCCCAAACCACCTCAACTGGCTTCTTTCAATGTGGAGGAGCAGTGGTTCTACTCTGAGCCTCTCCCGGATGACTGAGCTCCTCACCCTGTCTCTGAGGGTGAGTCCAGCAATCCTATGGAGAAAGCTCATTTCAGCCGCTTGTATCTGCGATCTCGTTCTTTCGGTCATTACCCAAAGCTCATGACCATAAGTGAGGGTAGGAATGTAGACTGACTGGTAAATCAACAGCTTTGCCTTAGCTCTTAGCTCCCTCTTCACCACAACAGACCGGTACAATGTCTCCATCACTGCAGATGCTGCTCTGATCCGTCGGTCATTCTCTCACTCCATTCTCCCCTCACTCGTGAGGGGCTCTTACAAGCGGCTGAAATGAGCTTTCTCCATAGGATTGCTGGACTCACCCTCAGAGAAAGGGTGAGGAGCTCAGTCATCCGGGAGAAGCTCAGAGTAGAACCGCTGCTCCTCAACATTGAAAGGAGTCAGTTGAGGTGGTATGGGCATCTGATTAGGATGCCTCCTGGACGCCTCCCACTTGAGGTGTTTTGGGCATGTCCCACTGAGAGGGGACCCCGGGGCAGACCCAGGACTCGGTGGAGAGACTATGTCTCCCAGCTGGTCTGGGAACGCCTTGGTATCCTCTCTGAATAGCTAGAGCAGGTGGCGGGGGAGAGGGAAGTCTGGGCTTCTCTGCTTGAACTGCTGCCTCCACGATCCGGACCTCCGGAAAAGTGGTAGAAGATGGATGGATGGATGGATGGATGGATGGAACCACCACCCTGGTTTGCCCTGCCAAAGGCACTGCCCCCAACCGCCATGCAATGTTGCAGAGGCATGTCAACCATGACAGCCCTACAACATCTAGGGCCTTGAGGTACTCAGGGCGAATCTCGTCCACCCCTGGGACCCGGCCACCAAAGAGATTTTTAACCACCTTGGCGACCTCAGCCCCTGTGATAGGCGAGTCGTCCCCCTTGTCCACAAGTCCTGCTTCCTCTGTGTCAGTGGAATTGAGGAGATCCTTGAAGTATTCCTTCCACCGCCCGATGATATCCCCAGTCGAAGTCAGCAGTGCCCCATCCACACTATACACAGTGTGGACAGAGAGCTTCTCCCCTCTCCTGAGCCGCCGGACAGTTTGCCAGAATCTCTTCGAGGCCGACCGAAAGTCTTGTTCCATGGCCTCACTGAACTTCTCCCATACTCGAGTTTTTGTTTCAGCAACCACCCAAGCTGCACTCTGCTTGGCCTGCCGGTACACCTCAGCTGCTTCGGGAATCCCACAAGCCAACAAAGCCTGATAGCACTCCTTCTTCAGCTTAATGGCCCCCCTCACCACTGGTGTCCACCACTTGGTTCGGGGGTTGCCACCACGAGATACCCCGATGACCTTGCGGCCGCAGCTCTGGGCTGCCGCTTCAACAATGGCGGTGAAGAACATGGCCCATTCAGACTCCATGTCTCCAGACTCCTTCGGAATGTGGTCGAAGTTCTTCCGGAGGTGGGAGCTGAAGACTTTCCGGACAGGGGCCTTAGTCAGATGTTCCCAGCACACCCTCACTATAAGTTTGGGTCTACCAGGTCTGAGTGGCGTCCTCCCCTGCCATTGGATCCAACTTACCACCAGGTGGTGATCAGTTGACATCTCTGTACCTCTCTTTACTCAAGTGTCCAAGACATACCGGTTGCAGGTCTGATGACACGATAACAAACTCGATCATTGACCTGCAACCTAGGGTTTCCTGGTGCCAGGTGCACATATAGACACCCTTATGCTTGAACATGGTGTTCGTTATGGACAAACTGTGGTTAACACAGAAGTCCAATAACTGAATACCACTAGAGTTCAGATCAGGCAGGCCATTCCTCCCAATCACCCCCCTCCAGGTTTCACTGTCGTTGCCCACGTGTGCATTGAAGTCCCCCAGTAGGACAATGGAGTCTCCAAGAGGAGCACTCTCCAGCACCCCAGTCAGAGACTCCAAAAAGGGTAGGTACCCTGAACCATCATTTGGTGCATAGGGACAAATGATGATCAGGACCCATTTCCCAACCCGAAGGCACAGGGAAACAACCCTTTCGTCCACTCCAATATAGAGGCTGCAAGGTGTTGGGATACAAGAATACCCACCCCTGCTCGTCGCCTCTCGCCCGGGGCAACTCTGGAGTAGGCCAAGCTCCAGCCCCTCTCCAGGAGACTGGTTCCAGAACCAGAGCTGTGTGTTGAGGTTAGGCCGACTATCTCTAGCTGGTATCTCTCAACCTCATGCACCCAGCTCAGGCTCCTTTCCCACCAGACAGGTGACCTTCCATGTCCCAAAAGCCAGTTTAGGAAGCTTGGGATCAGACCGCCAAGGTCTCCGCCTTTGACCGCCACCTGATCCACATAGCACTGGACCCCCATGGTCCCTCCTGCAGGTGGTGAGCCCACTGGAGGGCGGAGCCATGTAACTCCTTCGGGCTGAGCCCAGTTGGGTCCCATGGGCGGAAACCCGGCCACCAGATACTAACCCTCGAGCCCCTTCCCCAGGCCTGCCTCCAGGGTGGGACCCTGGTAGCCCCATACTGGGCAGAGTACACTGAATCCTTGCTCTAGCATTCATCATGAGTCTGTTGGATCGTTCTTAGTCTGGCCCTTCACCCAGGACCAGTTTGTTTTGGGTGACCCTACCAGAGGCAAATTGCCCCAGACAACATAAGTCCTGGGATCACTAGGGCACGCAAACCCCCCACCACGATAAGGTGATGATCCATGAGGGGAGATTTAAAACAATAAACAGAAATTGAAAAGAGTGCAAAACACCTTAGTGTGGGGGAGGAAAAGAAGAAAAGAAACCCCTGAGGGCTTATAAACTGCCACCCCAACCTAGAATAGACAAATTAAAAGAACCATTGATAGATTAAAATAATAAATTTAGAAAAAAAATGTTAAAAAAGATTTTAAAGTAAACACTGAATCTAAATATTTCTTCCATCGGTCATGAAATTAGAAGGAAAAAAACAACAAATATTTAGACAAACACATACAAGACAAAAAATAAATATGATGCAATTTAAATACAATTCATAGATTCCAAAAATTCAGACAAGGCTCAAAATTCAAGCTATCACATATTTTGATAACAAATGCTGTTTTAGTCTCCTTTTGAAAATAGAGAAGGTGACATTTTTGTGGTATCTTTAATCTCATTCCATATTTGAGGACCTTTATTAACAATGCTAAAACCGGACTTCCGGTTATGGCTGCCACGTAGGACGGACGTGTCTCGCTCTGCTCTGCTCCTGGAGAAAAAAAATCGGCAAATAACTCTCTCATTTGGGACAGAACGTATCCCAGCATTTGGGCGAGGATATGTCGGCGAAGCCTAAGGCTGGAAAACCAGGAAAAGGAAAAAGCGAGCCGCCGAAACAGTCCAAATTAACGGACTTTCAGGTCTGTGACGCAGCAAACAAGGCTCCATATATGGCGGAGGAGGCTGGCGGCGGTGCGATTTCTGCGGGGAATGGCGCAGATGCGCTGATGGCTGCCATGAGTTCAATGAGAGCGGACTTTTCCTCTAGATTTGATGGGATTATGACAGCGTTGGAAGGAATAAGAAAGGAATTGGGTGACTGTGTAGAACGAACGGCGCAGATGGAGCTCCGTCTCGCTAGTGCTGAAGATGACGTCACCCGTCTTCAATTAAAGGTGCGCACTTTGGAAAAAAAAAATAAATCTCTGGAAGATAATATTTTGGATTTGGAATCTCGGTCGAGACAGAATAATTTGAGGCTGGTGGGTCTTCCAGAGGAATCAGAAGGTCGGGACGTATGTTCCTTTCTGGAAAAGTGGATTCCGGAGGTGCTGGGCAGCGAGGAGTTGCAATCAGCAGTGATCCTGGAAAAAGCACATCGTATTGGCCCACGGAGAGATAAGGGACCGCCGAGGACCTTAATTATGAAGTTTCTTAGCAACAGAGACAGGATGAAGATCTTCAACACTGCACGTGCTAAAGGAGAGATTAAACACCAGGACCAGCAGGTGCGGTTCTACCCAGATTTGGCCACAGGAATCCAGCAATTGAGGAAGCAGTTTGATCCCGTACGTAAGGAGCTGCGCAACCTTGGGATTCGTCATGGTGTAATCTATCCTGCGAGACTGCTGACCACGTATGAGGGCAGAACCCACATCTTCAAGACCCCAGAGGAGGCGCAGGAGTTCATCAAGAAGATCAAAGAAGAAGAAGAGACTGGTGGGAGCTAAGCATGAACAAAATATAAGGTAGAATAATTAAGCATTTGCACAGGCATCTGACTGACTTGAAGTAAATAGTAAGTTTACAAAATATAGATTGTATTATATATTAAAAAAAACAAAACAAAACAAACAAAAAAAAAAAACTATGATGTACAAAGTTGTTAAAAATTTTGGAGTTAAGTTGGAAAACTACAGAGGAGAGTTAATGTTACGTCATTAAAAGCAGTAGAGTTAGGGTGATTGGGAGGATGAAGAAGGAGTGGCTTAGGCTGTTCCCCGTGGGTGTGGAACGGTCGATGGCTATATCGGGAGACAGAATTTTTCTTTTGATTTTGGGGGGTTTGCCACAAGTGTGGGAAGGGGAAATTTGTTTGTGTGTAGTTTGTAGGATGAATGTTCAACCACTCATGTTTTTGCTTCTCTGTATGAGCATGTTTACACTGCAAGGTAATCCCAAACTCTCTATTGATCATGGACCAAAGTGTTAACCTTAATTTAACTTCATGGAATTGCAGAGGTCTACAAAATTTAAAAAAACTTAAACAAGTTATGAATAAAATAAAGGACATGGGTTCAAGAATTGTGTTTTTACAAGAAACTCATCTGATAGAGGAGGATGTTAAAAGAATTAGGAGTAGATGGCAGGGAAGTGTATTCACCTCTTCATTTTCATCCCGAGCCAGGGGAGTTATGACTCTCATACATAAATCAGTTCCTTTTCAAGTGAAAAATGTAATTGGAGACAAATTTGGAAGATATGTAATCATTCAAGGTTCTTTGCTATTAGAAAATATAAATCTTGTGAACTTATATGGTCCCAATATAGATGATCAGAAGTTCTTTGCTAATTTATTTCTCATCTTATCATCACTTACAGGGCAACATATAATAGCAGGGGATTTTAATTGTACATTGAATCCAGGTGTGGATAGATCAACAGGACTGGATTGTACGCACATTGGATGTAGGATGACTATTAATCATTTTATGAAAGAATTGAGATTGTTAGATATATGGAGAGAAATGAAACCACAAGTTAAAGCCTATTCTTGTTATTCCAGTACCTACAAGACATTCTCACGTATTGATTATTTTTTGATTTCCACAGAATTAAGGTCCAAGATTCAAAACTGCTTTTATGATAACATCGTGATCTCTGATCATGCACCCTGTTGTCTAATATATGTAGATAAAAAATTGACAAAGGAATCAGGTAGATGGCAATTTCAGCATAAATGGCTTCAGGATGAGGAATTTGTCAAGTATATAGAAAAACAGATAGACGAGTTCTTTGACATCAATACTACACAAACATCAGCATGTGTAAAGTGGGAGGCTTTCAAAGCTTTTATTAGGGGACATATTATTAGTTATACAGGATCAAAATCTAAGAAGACTCGAGAGGAGAGAGCTAAATTGGAACATAAAATAAAAAATCTTCAGGAAAAAGTGTATGCAGGAAGTGACCCAAGGTTGGAGAATGAATTACTGATTTTGAGAGCTGAATACGACAAAAAATCAGCGAATAGAGCTGCCTCGAGTCTTCTAAGATTGAAACAATCTTTTTATGAACAAGGTGAAAAATCGGGAAAATTATTAGCATGGCAGATTAAACAATTGGAAATTAAAACACCAATTACCAGTATTATAAGTAATGGACAGGTAGTTATAGATCCTTTAGAAATTAATAGAGCCTTTAGAGATTACTATGAAAAATTATATGATACCAAAAATGAACCTGATTTAACAAAACTAAATGGGTTTTTGAACGAACTATCTATACCGTGTATTCCAAATGAAAACAGGGAGATATTGGAGTCTAAAATTAGTCAAGAAGAAGTTGGGCTAGCCATTGATAATATGAAATCAGGAAAAAGTGCAGGACCAGATGGTCTTCCAGTTGACCTTTATAAAAAATTTAAGAATAAATTAATAAAACCTTTTTTGGAAATGGTTTTAGAAGCATTTCAAAATAATAATTTACCATCATACATAAATAATGCCTTAATTATACTGCTGCCAAAACCAGGTAAGCCCTCTAATAAATGTGAAAATATGAGACCAATAAGCCTATTAAACGCCGACCTTAAGATAATCTGTAAAATTTTAGCAAGACGAATACAAGAAATTTTACCAAATATTATTAATCGAGATCAGAATGGCTTTATAAAGGGTAGACAAGGCTTCCATAATGTAAGAAGACTATTTAATATTATTTATTTTAATAAAGAAGCACCGGATACAGCTCTCCTATCATTGGACGCCGAAAAGGCCTTTGATAGAGTTGAATGGCCCTTTCTTTTTGAAGTCCTACAAAGGTTTGGACTTGGAAATAATTTCATAAAATGGGTTCAAATAATATACAATAATGCTACAGCAGAAATCCTAACAAATAACAATATTTCAAAACCAATAAAAATCAATAGAGGATGTCGACAAGGCTGTCCACTTTCACCTTTACTGTTTACTATGGCAATTGAACCTTTAGCGATAGCGATACGTTTACATTCACAAATATATGGAATTAAAGTTGGACCAACAGAACATAAAATCTCCCTGTACGCCGATGACATAATTTTGTTTATGTCGAATCTAAAAAAATCAATTCCAACCTTGTTGAATTTAATAAAGAATTTTGGGGAAATATCAGGATATAAAATAAATAAAACTAAATCTTCAATATTAATGCTAAATGAGACCCAGAGAAATTACCCAGCCCCTGAGGTAAATCAATTCAATGTTGTAAATCAGTTTAAATATTTAGGAATCCAAATTATGCCTAAGCTAGAATCAGTCGCCAGTGTCAACTATGAAGCCTTAATGTCAGATATCAATGAGTTAACTCAGAGATGGATGTCACTACCAATGTCGATGATCGGGAGAATCAATATACTTAAAAGTAATATTTTACCTAAAATACTTTATTTATTTCAATACATTCCCTTATCACCACCTTTAGATCTATTCTCAAGAATAAAAAAAAAGTTAGTGGAATTTATATGGAACAACAGGAGGGCTAGATTACGTTTGTCTTTATTATATTTACCATTTGATCGTGGAGGTCTGAAATGTCCAAATTTTATGTTGTATTATTGGTCGGCACAACTGAGGTCTATGACATATTATTTTTCATCAAATGATCTCCCTCACTGGACTGAAATGGAATCATACAATTTACCTTTACCTCTTCCCATATTCATATACTCAGATTCGGCAAAAAAATTACAAAAACAAGTTAAAAATCCATTTGTAAAGCATATGATCAAAATATGGTGTGAAGCTAAAAACTATTTAAAAGAACCACAGTTATTGTCACAATTTAGTCCAATATGGGGTAATCAATATTTTAAACCAGGGAGAGCGGACGCTGTATTTAAAGTATGGAATTTAAAAGGGATACAAAAGATTCAGGATTTATATTTGCCATGTGCAGACAACATAATGTCTTTTGAAGAGCTGAGGATCAAATTTAATCTCAATAGAACACATTTTTTTAAATATCTTCAACTTAGAAACTTTATTCGATCAAATCAAAATAAAGCTCTCACTCGACCTATTTATTCATCCTTGGAAAAAATGATGATGAAAGATAGTAAAAGAAAGGGTATTATTTCAGAGTTTTATAACTCACTGACACTATCTTCAAGTGAAAATTCACTGAAAAGATTAAACTACTGGAAAGAAGATCTGCAAACTGAAATTTCAGAGGAACAATGGGAATTGGCTTGTACAGAAGCTCAAACCAAATCAATAAATGCACGCCTTAAATTGATACATTTCAAATGGTTAATGCGGATGTATGTTACACCGGAGGAGTTAAATAGATATAACAAAAATATACCAGATACATGCACAAAATGCATGGAAAGTAAAGGAACCCTATTTCATTGTTTATGGGAATGTAGATTAATAAGAATGTTTTGGGAAGAGGTGAGGGTAACAATTGAAAAAATAATCTCAAAACAAATCATATTGAATCCTAAACTGTTTTTGTTGGGTCTGTACCCAGAAAAGCATAATTTTAATAAAAGTGAAAGAACATTCATAGACCTCAGTTTGCTTAATGCCAAAAAATATATTGCACTATTATGGAAAAAGACTCATAGACCAGATGTGACTCAGTGGTTAAGACAGATGTTAACAAACCTTCCATTAGAAAGAATAACATATATACTAAAATCAAAGGAAATTGTGTTTGAGAATATATGGAGACCTTTTATTGATTATGTAAAAAATTTAAACATAACTCTTGAAGAAGAAGGTGAATGATGTGTGTGGACCTTGTAAATTCCAAACTGGTGAACATAATATGTATACTTATGTATTGGATTGTCTAGACTATACAGAGGAGCATTGTTGAAGACTTGATTTTGTTGGTGGTTGTTGGTGTTTTTAGTGCATTTTTTTTTTTTTGTAGTACTTTAGTGTTAGTGTTTGATTGTTTGTATCATGTTTGTTAAAAAAAAAAAAAAAAGGTTCAATAAAGATATTGTGGGAAAAAAAAACAATGCTAAAACCTTTGCATACGCATTTGACTTTTTTACCCATAATCAGATGTTTGTTCCAAGTCCAATATGTATGCAAAGAAAAATACAGAGGTATGAGATCGCATAATCTGTCATTAAGTTTATTAACAACTTCATACATTGTACAAGCATTATGAAAATATTAAACTCACTAAGTTTTAGTAATTTGTATCTGTGAAAAAGAGGATTTGTGGGTGAATTTGCCCTAGACCAAGAAATGGCACGTACAATTTTTTTCTGTAATGTCATCAATTTTAGCAAAAAAAACTAGGAAATGTATTGCACCATATTATTATATTGCAGTAATTCATATAAGGAACTAGAAGAACACTCAGAGAGCACATACCTCCACCAAGGCTCCTTCTGTCCCTCATGGATCACCTCCAAAATGTAATGGGCTTGTTTTGGAAAATTCTTGCTAACATACTGTGAGAAGATAAGAGCCTTGGTGGAGGTATGCATTCTGGGATCATTATCAAAATGTTATGGGTTCCTCTCTAGCCCAAGAACCACCTCTGGTGAAAATTTCAACCAAATCCATACAGTAGTTTTTGTGTAATCCAGCTGCACAAATACAAATACATCCAAGGTCCTTGGTGGAGGTATGCACTCTCAGATCATCACCAAAATTTAAAGGGTTCATCCTTGGCCCAAGGGCTTCCTCTGGTGAAAATTTGATCAAAATCCATCCAGTACTTTTTGCGTAGTCCTGCTAACAGACAAACAGATGGACGGACAAACCACCATGACTACTTAACCTCCTTGGCGGAGGTAATTATGTCCATATAAGGAGTGTTTCAATTTCCAGAAATGTTTTCGCAGTCCGTGCTTTTTTTGTACTGTTGTTGTCTTCCTCCTAATATCACATTGTATATTCAGATCTGGGAGAGACAACGACAGAGAAGAGGGAGAGGAATCATCATTTTATTCACCAAATAGCAACAAACAAATATTGATAGAGAAAAAACTCAGAACAGGCTCCAAACCTGAACCTCCATGGAAAAAAAGCTCACTGTCCACCGACACAGCTGTTGGGAGACCTATGTCTACTCCAGGTAGGAGGTGCTACTATACAGATGTTATGTGAAAACAAATTGATTTATTACTGTATGTAAACAAATGAAATTATCCTAATAAAAAAAAGAATTATAGTCTCAACAGCGCAACCACCCGACACTGGCTGCTGTCCTTCAGCACCACACCTCTGGACTGCATCAATTAGAGGTAGAACTAGAAAAGCACTCGGTAAGTGCATACCTCTGCCAAGGCTCTTTCTGTCCCTCACGGATCACCTCCAAAATGTAATGAGTTTGTTTTGGAGGATTCTTGCTAACACAGTGTGAGAAGCTAAGAGCCTTGGTGGAGGTATGCAATCTCAGATCATCATCAAAATTTAATGGGTTCATCCTTGGCCCAGGGGCTACCTCTGGTGAAAATTTCATCAAAGTCCATCGAGTAGTTTTTGCATAATCCTGCTAACAGACAGACAAACAAACAGACAGACAAACCCCCCTGATTACATAACCTCCTTGGTGGAGGTAATAACTAAAGGATCTAGACTTCTATTATAATTCCAAACATGAACATAAAGTAAGCAAAGCCAAAAGATAAATCAATCCAATAAATCTCAACAGAATCGAAAGAAACAGTAGCGCTCCCAATGAGCGCTCGCACACCGTCTCCAAACAAAGGTAGGGTTAGCTATAGTTACATGCTGAGTAAAAAAAAATACAGTGTATATACTTAGCCCAAGTGTGTGTGTCCTATCTTTGCGTTTTGCAGTCTGGAGCTCATGTGAGCAGGGGTGAGGTGGGAAGCTTTTGCCCCAGCTGTGCACCACAGGTTTTGGCCTGTGCGCCACAGTAAATACTCAGTCAAACCAGGCGGAGTTGTGTTGTGTTTTATGTTTTTATATTCTGTTATTCCATATATGTTCTGTATAACTTATAATGATAATAATAATAATGGATTAGATTTATATGGTGCCTTACATGTCAAGTGACATCTCAAAGCACTTGCAGTGAGTCCATTATTCATTCACTCCAGACAGACACTGATAGTGGTAAGCTACTGCTGTAGCCACAGTTGCCCTGGGGCAGACCGGCGGAAACGTAACTGTCAATCCGCACCAACGGCCTCTCCAACCACTACCGAACATTTATACACATTCATGCCCAGTGTCATGGATACTGGGGGGACACAACGGCAGGGACTCAAACCACCAACCCACTGGTTAATGGACGACCCACTCTACCTCCTGAGCCACTGCCGCCCACATTTCCCTCCTCTGTTCCATTTTTGCTGAGCACCAAGCTGGGCTGCAGGAAGTTCCATTTTTATATGTTTTTTGGCATGACCTGGCCGGGACTTGAACCCCGACCTCCCAGTTGTGGGGCAGATGCTTCTACAGTAGACTGTCTGCCACAGCAGTCAGGAGAAACTGAATGGTGGGGAGCATTTGCAATGATTAGCAACTATTTACAACTCTTTTGCCACTGTTTGAGAATGTCTGAGACCTTTTGCCAACTCCAGGTAAAATGCCAGGCGAATGTCAGACGAATCTTGGATCCAACCCAATAAAACATGGTGTGCAAACCCTTCCCGGTATTCAGTTTCTCCTGACCACTGTAGCAGAAAGACACCCTTAGAAAGATTTGAATAACAAAATATATGAACTCAAAACATGATATGACTGCACCTGTTTTGACTGAGTATTTACTGTGGCACCTAGGCCAAAACCTGGCATACAGCTGGGGCAAAAGCTTCCCACCTCATCCCTACTCACATGAGCTCTAGATGGCAAAACACAAAAATAGACCACACACACTAAGGCTAAATATATACACTGTACTTTTTTTGTAACTCGGCAAGTAAATATAGTGAGCCCTACCTTCATCTGGAGACCGTGTGTGAGCGCTCATCGGGAGAGCTATTGCTTCTTTTGATTCTGTTGAAATTTATTGGATTGATATTATTATTATTTTCAGCTTTGCTTACTTTATGTTCCTGTTTGGGATTATAATAATAGTCATAGATTCTTTACAATTATTCTACCTGTAGATGATGCAGGCCTAAACAGTCTCTCAGAGACTGGTGGTGTGGTGCTGAACTGGACAGCAGCCTCCACTGAGTGGTTGCACTATTGAGACTATACAGCCAGGAAAATAAGTATTGAACACATCAACATTTTTCTCATTAAACATATTTCTGATGGAGCCATTGACCTGAGATTTTCACCAGATATCAGTAACAACTCAAGTAATCTATACATACAAAGAAATCAAGGCAACTGTGTTCACAAAAAGACATTATATTTAATAAAGTGTAATGACACATGCAATAAGTATTGAACACAAAGAAAAAGAGGTGCAAAAAGGCATAGAGAGCCAAGAAACCAGCTGAAATCCATCAGAATTTAGGAAGCCATCCCATCCCCCATCTGTGCAAATTAATTTCAGCTGGTTTAGTCCACACGGATAGCCTTTAAAAAGGTTTGTGAATATCAGATTGTCCCACCACAAAGAACTCATGTTGGGTAGAAGCAAAGAGCTTTCTCCAGACCTTCGCAACCTTATTGTTGCAAAACATGATGTCATTGGTTAAAGGTGCATTTCTAAACTGCTGAATGTTCCAGTGAGCACTGTTAGAGCCATCATTCGGAAGTGGAAAGAACATAATTTTAGATTTAGGTTTAGAGTCCTTTATTAGTCCCACAATGGGGACTAATACAGGGCATCCACATGAGTGTAGCGCCCAACCCTTTCACTGTTCACACACACATTCACACCTGGGGCCACTTTTAGAGTTTCCAATTAACCTAACTTGCATGTTTTTGGCATGTGGGAGGAAACTGGAGAAATCCCAGAGTAAACCCACGCAGACAGGGGGAAAACATGCAAACTCCACATAGATCACTGTTGGTCGGGGGCTGGGATCAACCTGGGATTCCCAGGCCAAGGGTGAGTTGCTGTGCTATCGCAGTGCTAACCACTCCGTCACCGCGCTGCCCATTTTACCATAAACCGCCCATGGCCAGGAGCTCCTCACAAGATTTCTCACAGAGGAGTGAAAAGAATTATCAAAATAGTTATCCAAGAGCCAGAGACCACTGGTGGAGAGCTCCAGAAAGACCTGGAATTAGCAAGTACCGCTGTGTCAAAGAAAACAATAAGTAATGCACTCAACTGACATGGTCTCTATGCTCGCTCACATCGCAAGACTCCATTGCTGAAGAAAAAGTATGTTGAAGCTCGTTTAAGGTTTGCTGCACAACATTTGGGCAAACCAGTAAAATACTGGGAGAATACAGTCTGGTCAAATGAGACCAAAATTGAACTTTTTGGATGCCACAACGCACAGCATGTTTGGAGAAGAAATGGTACTGCACATCCCATCATGGTGTGGGGGTGTTTTTCAGCACATGGTACAGGCAGACTTCATATAATTGAAGGACAAATGTACAGAGACATCCTTGATAAGAAGAACCTGTTGTCATCTGTCAAGATGCTGAAGATGAAACGAGGGTGGACATTTCAACATGACAATGATCCCAAACACACAGCCAAGGAAACTCTCGACTGGCTCCAGAGAAGGAAAATAAAGCTGCTAGAATGGCCCAGTCAGTCATCTGATCTGAATCCAATTGAAAATCTATGGAACGAACTGAAGATCAGAGTTCATAGAAGACACCCATGGAACCTTCAAGATTTGATGACAGTTTATGTGGAAGAATGGGCTAAAATCACTCCTGAACAATGCCTGCACCTAGTTTCTCCACACAGGAGGCGTCTGGAAGCTGTTATTACCAACAAAGGCTTTTCTTTTTTTTCCACAATATCTTTATTGAACCTTTTTTTTTTTTTTAACAAACATGATACAAACAATCAAACACTAACACTAAAGTACTACAAAAAAAAAAATGCACTAAAAACACCAACAACCACCAACAAAATCAAGTCTTCAACAATGCTCCTCTGTTTAGTCTAGACAATCCAATACATAAGTATACATATTATGTTCACCAGTTTGGAATTTACAAGGTCCACACACATCATTCACCTTCTTCTTCAAGAGTTATGTTTAAATTTTTTACATAATCAATAAAAGGTCTCCATATATTCTCAAACACAATTTCCTTTGATTTCAGTATATATGTTATTCTTTCTAATGGAAGGTTTGTTAACATCTGTCTTAACCACTGAGTCACATCTGGTCTATGAGTCTTTTTCCATAATAGTGCAATACATTTTTTGGCATTAAGCAAACTGAGGTCTATGAATGTTCTTTCACTTTTATTAAAATTATGCTTTTCTGGGTACAGACCCAACAAAAACAGTTTAGGATTCAATATGATTTGTTTTGAGATTATTTTTTCAATTGTTACCCTCACCTCTTCCCAAAACATTCTCATTAATCTACATTCCCATAAACAATGAAATAGGGTTCCTTTACTTTCCATGCATTTTGTGCATGTATCTGGTATATTTTTGTTGTATCTATTTAACTCCTCCGGTGTAACATACATCCGCATTAACCATTTGAAATGTATCAATTTAAGGCGTGCATTTATTGATTTGGTTTGAGCTTCTGTACAAGCCAATTCCCATTGTTCCTCTGAAATTTCAATTTGCAGATCTTCTTTCCAGTAGTTTAATCTTTTCAGTGAATTTTCACTTGAAGATAGTGTCAATGAGTTATAAAACTCTGAAATAATACCCTTTCTTTTACTATCTTTCATCATCATTTTTTCCAAGGATGAATAAATAGGTCGAGTGAGAGCTTTATTTTGATTTGATCGAATAAAGTTTCTAAGTTGAAGATATTTAAAAAAATGTGTTCTATTGAGATTAAATTTGATCCTCAGCTCTTCAAAAGACATTATCTAACTAACTACTAACTAACCTGCACTTATATAGCGCTTTTCTAGTCACAAAGACCACTCAAAGCGCTTTCATTAATACTAACCCTCTATTCTAAGGGCCTATAGGAAACAAATATCTAGGGACAATTTAGAACAGCCAATTAACCTAACATGCATGTTTTTGGCATGTGGGAGGAAACCGGAGAAATCCCGGAGTAAACCCACGCAACACGGGGAGAACATGCAAACTCCACACAGATCACTGTTGGTCGGGGGCTGGGATCGAACCCACGATCCCACGATCCCCACAATCCCCCGGCCAAGGGTAAACTGTGCTGCCGCAGTGCTAACCACTGCGCCACCGTGCAGCCCATTATGTTGTCTGCACATGGCAAATATAAATCCTGAATCTTTTGTATCCCTTTTAAATTCCATACTTTAAATACAGCGTCCGCTCTCCCTGGTTTAAAATATTGATTACCCCATATTGGACTAAATTGTGACAATAACTGTGGTTCTTTTAAATAGTTTTTAGCTTCACACCATATTTTGATCATATGCTTTACAAATGGATTTTTAACTTGTTTTTGTAATTTTTTTGCCGAATCTGAGTATATGAATATGGGAAGAGGTAAAGGTAAATTGTATGATTCCATTTCAGTCCAGTGAGGGAGATCATTTGATGAAAAATAATATGTCATAGACCTCAGTTGTGCCGACCAATAATACAACATAAAATTTGGACATTTCAGACCTCCACGATCAAATGGTAAATATAATAAAGACAAACGTAATCTAGCCCTCCTGTTGTTCCATATAAATTCCACTAACTTTTTTTTTATTCTTGAGAATAGATCTAAAGGTGGTGATAAGGGAATGTATTGAAATAAATAAAGTATTTTAGGTAAAATATTACTTTTAAGTATATTGATTCTCCCGATCATCGACATTGGTAGTGACATCCATCTCTGAGTTAACTCATTGATATCTGACATTAAGGCTTCATAGTTGACACTGGCGACTGATTCTAGCTTAGGCATAATTTGGATTCCTAAATATTTAAACTGATTTACAACATTGAATTGATTTACCTCAGGGGCTGGGTAATTTCTCTGGGTCTCATTTAGCATTAATATTGAAGATTTAGTTTTATTTATTTTATATCCTGATATTTCCCCAAAATTCTTTATTAAATTCAACAAGGTTGGAATTGATTTTTTTAGATTCGACATAAACAAAATTATATCATTGGCGTACAGGGAGATTTTATGTTCTGTTGGTCCAACTTTAATTCCATATATTTGTGAATGTAAACGTATCGCTATCGCTAAAGGTTCAATTGCCATAGTAAACAGTAAAGGTGAAAGTGGACAGCCTTGTCGACATCCTCTATTGATTTTTATTGGTTTTGAAATATTGTTATTTGTTAGGATTTCTGCTGTAGCATTATTGTATATTATTTGAACCCATTTTATGAAATTATTTCCAAGTCCAAACCTTTGTAGGACTTCAAAAAGAAAGGGCCATTCAACTCTATCAAAGGCCTTTTCGGCGTCCAATGATAGGAGAGCTGTATCCGGTGCTTCTTTATTAAAATAAATAATATTAAATAGTCTTCTTACATTATGGAAGCCTTGTCTACCCTTTATAAAGCCATTCTGATCTCGATTAATAATATTTGGTAAAATTTCTTGTATTCGTCTTGCTAAAATTTTACAGATTATCTTAAGGTCGGCGTTTAATAGGCTTATTGGTCTCATATTTTCACATTTATTAGAGGGCTTACCTGGTTTTGGCAGCAGTATAATTAAGGCATTATTTATGTATGATGGTAAATTATTATTTTGAAATGCTTCTAAAACCATTTCCAAAAAAGGTTTTATTAATTTATTCTTAAATTTTTTATAAAGGTCAACTGGAAGACCATCTGGTCCTGCACTTTTTCCTGATTTCATATTATCAATGGCTAGCCCAACTTCTTCTTGACTAATTTTAGACTCCAATATCTCCCTGTTTTCATTTGGAATACACGGTATAGATAGTTTGTTCAAAAACCCATTTAGTTTTGTTAAATCAGGTTCATTTTTGGTATCATATAATTTTTCATAGTAATCTCTAAAGGCTCTATTAATTTCTAAAGGATCTATAACTACCTGTCCATTACTTATAATACTGGTTATTGGTGTTTTAATTTCCAATTGTTTAATCTGCCATGCTAATAATTTTCCTGATTTTTCACCTTGTTCATAAAAAGATTGTTTCAATCTTAGAAGACTCGAGGCAGCTCTATTCGCTGATTTTTTGTCGTATTCAGCTCTCAAAATCAGTAATTCATTCTCCAACCTTGGATCTCTTCCTGCATACACTTTTTCCTGAAGACTTTTTATTTTATGTTCCAATTTAGCTCTCTCCTCTCGAGTCTTCTTAGATTTTGATCCTGTATAACTAATAATATGTCCCCTAATAAAAGCTTTGAAAGCCTCCCACTTTACACATGCTGATGTTTGTGTAGTATTGATGTCAAAGAACTCGTCTATCTGTTTTTCTATATACTTGACAAATTCCTCATCCTGAAGCCATTTATGCTGAAATTGCCATCTGCCTGATTCCTTTGTCAATTTTTTATCTACATATATTAGACAACAGGGTGCATGATCAGAGATCACGATGTTATCATAAAAGCAGTTTTGAATCTTGGACCTTAATTCTGTGGAAATCAAAAAATAATCAATACGTGAGAATGTCTTGTAGGTACTGGAATAACAAGAATAGGCTTTAACTTGTGGTTTCATTTCTCTCCATATATCTAACAATCTCAATTCTTTCATAAAATGATTAATAGTCATCCTACATCCAATGTGCGTACAATCCAGTCCTGTTGATCTATCCACACCTGGATTCAATGTACAATTAAAATCCCCTGCTATTATATGTTGCCCTGTAAGTGATGATAAGATGAGAAATAAATTAGCAAAGAACTTCTGATCATCTATATTGGGACCATATAAGTTCACAAGATTTATATTTTCTAATAGCAAAGAACCTTGAATGATTACATATCTTCCAAATTTGTCTCCAATTACATTTTTCACTTGAAAAGGAACTGATTTATGTATGAGAATCATAACTCCCCTGGCTCGGGATGAAAATGAAGAGGTGAATACACTTCCCTGCCATCTACTCCTAATTCTTTTAACATCCTCCTCTATCAGATGAGTTTCTTGTAAAAACACAATTCTTGAACCCATGTCCTTTATTTTATTCATAACTTGTTTAAGTTTTTTTAAATTTTGTAGACCTCTGCAATTCCATGAAGTTAAATTAAGATTAACACTTTGGTCCATGATCAATAGAGAGTTTGGGATTACCTTGCAGTGTAAACATGCTCATACAGAGAAGCAAAAACATGAGTGGTTGAACATTCATCCTACAAACTACACACAAACAAATTTCCCCTTCCCACACTTGTGGCAAACCCCCCAAAATCAAAAGAAAAATTCTGTCTCCCGATATAGCCATCGACCGTTCCACACCCACGGGGAACAGCCTAAGCCACTCCTTCTTCATCCTCCCAATCACCCTAACTCTACTGCTTTTAATGACGTAACATTAACTCTCCTCTGTAGTTTTCCAACTTAACTCCAAAATTTTTAACAACTTTGTACATCATAGTTTTTTTTTTTTGTTTGTTTTGTTTTTGTTTTGTTTTTTAATATATAATACAATCTATATTTTGTAAACTTACTATTTACTTCAAGTCAATCAGATGCCTGTGCAAATGCTTAATTATTCTACCTTATATTTTGTTCATGCTTAGCTCCCACCAGTCTCTTCTTCTTCTTTGATCTTCTTGATGAACCCCTGCGCCTCCTCTGGGGTCTTGAAGATGTGGGTTCTGCCCTCATACGTGGTCAGCAGTCTCGCAGGATAGATTACACCATGACGAATCCCAAGGTTGCGCAGCTCCTTACGTATGGGATCAAACTGCTTCCTCAATTGCTGGATTCCTGTGGCCAAATCTGGGTAGAACCGCACCTGCTGGTCCTGGTGTTTAATCTCTCCTTTAGCACGTGCAGCGTTGAAGATCTTCATCCTGTCTCTGTTGCTAAGAAACTTCATAATTAAGGTCCTCGGCGGTCCCTTATCTCTCCGTGGGCCAATACGATGTGCTTTTTCCAGAACCACTGCTGATTGCAACTCCTCGCTGCCCAGCACCTCCGGAATCCACTTTTCCAGAAAGGAACATACGTCCCGACCTTCTGATTCCTCTGGAAGACCCACCAGCCTCAAATTATTCTGTCTCGACCGAGATTCCAAATCCAAAATATTATCTTCCAGAGATTTATTTTTTTTTTCCAAAGTGCGCACCTTTAATTGAAGACGGGTGACGTCATCTTCAGCACTAGCGAGACGGAGCTCCATCTGCGCCGTTCGTTGTACACAGTCACCCAATTCCTTTCTTATTCCTTCCAACGCTGTCATAATCCCATCAAATCTAGAGGAAAAGTCCGCTCTCATTGAACTCATGGCAGCCATCAGCGCATCTGCGCCTCCCCGCGCAGACATCGCACCGTTGCCAGCCTCCTCCGCCATATATGGAGTTTTGTTTGCTGCGTCACAGACCTGAAAGTCCTTTAATTTGGACTGTTTCGGCGGCTCGCTTTTTCCTTTTCCTGGTTTTCCAGCCTTAGGCTTCGCCGACATATCCTCGCCCAAATGCTGAGATACGTTCTGTCCCAAATGAGAGAGTTATTTGCCGATTTTTTTTCTCCAGGAGCAGAGCAGAGCGAGACACGTCCGTCCTACGTGGCAGCCATAACCGGAAGTCAACAAAGGCTTTTCTACTAAATATTAAATGAATTTCACCAAGCATGTTCAATACTTATTCCCTGTGTCATTCCACTTTATTAAATATAACTTGTTTTGTGAACAGAGTTGAATTGATTTCTTTGTATGTGTGGATTACTTGGGTTGTTACTGATAACTGGTAAAAATCTCAGGCCAATGGCTCCATCAGAAATATGTTTAATGAGAAAAATGTTGATGTGTTCAGTACTTATTTTCCCTGCTGTAATTCTTTTTTCACAAGGATAATTTCATTTAGTTACATACTAAATTAATTTGTATTCACAAAATAATATCTGTGTAGTAGTGCTTCCTACCTGCAGTGGACATAGCAGATGTCTCAGTGGACAGTTATCTTTTTGTCGTGGAGGTTCAGGCTTGGAGTCTGGAGTTTTTTCTCTATCCATATTTGTTTGTTGCTATCTGGTGAATAAAATGATGATTCCTCTCCCTCTTCTCTCTCGTTGTCTCTCCCAGATCAGAATATACAATGTAATATTAGGAAGACGACAACAACAAAATAAAAAAAAGCACAGGCTGTGAAAATATCCCTGGAAATTGAAACACTCCTTATATGGACATAATTCCTTATATGGTCATAGCTGTGACCAGCTGTGGTCTAAATGACAGTGGGTGGCAGACCAAGGAATAAATGCTCTGAAATCTTGTGTTTTATTTTAATACAATCCAGACTTCAGAAAACATAAAACACACATACGTATTTTGGAAATGTCATGGAACTGGAGACATGTAGGTTTTGTTCAAACAAAGTTATTCACAAAATTTAACCCCAAACTATCAATCAGACTGTCTAGTGATTTGTGTTCACTACTTAGTGAACCAAAAAGAACTATAGTAACATGTTACAACTATTTGCAAATGCTTACAATTACGTATTTTGCAAATGTTTGTGACAAAAATACATTTGCCAAAAAAATTCAAACATGTTCAAATTTTTTGACTGACAAGAGAACTGTTTGGGACCTTAAAAACTGTTTGCATCCTGTTTGGCAGTCTTTTACAAACCCTGATGAAATTCCCCAATGCGCCACATTCGCAGCTGCATGAGATTGTTTGGGGGGGGGGGCGGTTAAGGGTTCAGCCACACAGACTGGACCTATGAATACCTGTGAATCCTTCTATCCTCCTCCAAAGCAGGTGGGAAGAGGTAGTTATGTGTAAATGCAAGTATTGAAATGAAGCACATACAGGCCCAAGTGTGATGCAAGTGGTATGCTGGTCAAAAAAAAAACCTTAAAAGCTACATCTGCTACCTTTCATATACTTGCATCACCACATCCACTGAGGTGCTGACAGGTATTCACAGGTGTAGTCTGTGTGACTGAGCCCTAAAGAAAAATGAAGTGGTACTCCAGCTGGCAGTGCTGACACTGATGCTGACATCTTGAAAACAAACTAACTAGTAGTACTTTACTAAAAAAAAAAAAAAAAAAAAAAGAGGCTATTGTACTAATATAACTGTACTTTACACATAACAGTCATCTAATATACACCAAATTAAAATAGTATGCACAAAATTTACATAAAAGCAAACAAAAAAATGGAGATTCATGCTTATTAAAATTATTATCATGATTATTATTATCATTCATTAATTTAATTATTGGTTTGTCTTTATACTAATCTCCTTAATTGGCTATTTTCTAATTTCAACTTCCACAGTATCAACTAAATTAAAAAAATCATCTGTTTGTTTAAATGTATATTACTTCCCCTGCATTTTCACCCATTTCTATTTCCATTTCTATTCATTTCTGTATTGCTACTTTATTGTGTGCAGTGCAGTACAGTGCATGCTGTAAGTGTGCGTGCATGAGTGCACTGCACTCTGTGTGATGGATACCCGAGTGTTTGTTTTTAGATTGTCCAATGATGTGTATTTTTGTGACCTGCCAAGGGACTGCGGATGTAATTCAGCAGGTTTGCTAAGTCTAGCAGATTTACATCTACATTAATGTTCATTAATATGCACTGTCCCTTTCAAATAAATAAATCAAAAGAAATAAAAATATTGTGAAAATCGCATCGTGTCGATCCACTTTTCATCCGTAAAAGTACACATTATGGTTCTACATTCTGATCACCTACAGTACTTCCTTCTAGTGGTCAGTCATGGCTCCCTCCAGTTTTGAAATCACAAGACTGTTGAAGCGTTTCGTTAATCTATCTCATACTATTCTACTCTTCCAATTAGCAGCACACACAGAGGATGACCTTTTGTTTTCAGTGTTTTCATGAATCAGATAATCACCAAAGTCTGACTGTACAATACAATGAAACACTTTGCTCTCCTTCTGCCTAGAAAAGTTGTTTTTTTTTTCCTTGCAGGTTTGACTTTTTAACAACACAGATGGGCTTTTGTAAGCACATGAATGAACGGCAGAGGGGCAAAAATAAAGAGTACACGTGATGTTCTGGCTTGCGGTACTGTAAAGTATAATGTACTGTATATTTGTTGTATACTTTATAAGCACGAAGTCAAAATAAGACCAAGAGGTGAAAAATGTGCTCTTTCAAAAAAGTAAGTCAGTCGATCATATAAAACTAAACACACACAAACGCGTTCAGACTGACAAGATCACATTGTCTCTGTTATTTAGCAATGTCGTGACTGGAGGCATTCATCAGTCACTCAGTAGAATGTTTTGAATTTAATGCATCTAGACACATGTGCACCCCTGCAGACATTCAATAGATTACAGGTGAAAAATAAAGGCCCTGACACATTCCTGACAAGAGTCTCCGTGTGTTGTTCACACATAAAAACATGAAACATGCCCCCACCACCACCACCACCACATGAAGATATGTTTCTCACTGTCAGCGTTTCTGTGCACGTGCATAACTCATGTAGGCATTATTTCTTCCTTTAAGCGCAACAGTCTGAATCGCATAAAGGTTTTGTGAGAATCAGAACACAAAAACATGTAGAACATCAGCAGCAGAAGGATGGACGATGACTTAAAATATCGGTTTCTCAGCAGATTGATGACAAAGCTGCTATTGTGTATTTGTTGAACAGTGAAATCCCTCAGGCAAAGGCACAGAAATCACTAAAACAAGGTTTCCAGTGACATGGGCTTAACAAGATTTCTTGACACAAAGATGTTGTCTGAGCAGACGAATCAATGACTGAACAAGCCAAAGATACATTATAATCCCCTTTCGTCGTCGCAGACACCACGCTTTAACTCACGTCCACAAATCATCCTTGATATTTTCCATCCACTGCTTTTTTTTACTCGGCATGGCCGAAAGACAACATCCAGATCTGAGCCCAGATAAAAGCGCCCACCAATGTGAGGATGCACAACACCCTGATTGGCAGCATCACACAAGGCGCTGTCTGGCCTTCCTCACCTCTCTCACAGTGCCTCCTCTTCCTCACACCCAAAACCATGGTGTTCATTTCCAAATGCAGCCTGGCTTGAATCAGAGGCATTCATATCAAAACGGTATCCGACTGACGGCTCCATCCCCGCTCGGGTGGACCATCCTGCCAGAAGGGCTGCTGAAGACTGAGCCTCCTATTGATACAACGCACCGTTGAAAAATATTGCACCCTGTTGCCACGACAACGCCACACAATGTGTCCGGGAATGCTGTCTGTTGCCCCGCCTCCCTCTGTTACAGAGAAGGAAAAATCCTCACCTTCTCCATCTGCTCTGCTTACAAAAACCTATTTGCTCTTTTTGTTTTCATATCCACGGTTAAAAAATAAATAAAGATGTCTTTTCTGCTGTTAATTGCAATCAAATTTCCTTGCCACCGAAATGCTGAATCCAATATTACAGTTTCACTGTAAAGTACCCCTCAGTCAAACATACCTGTTTCAACTGAATATCTACTTTATTCTTGGCCTCCTCAAACAAAAACAGTATAAACTAGAAATCACTAGAAAGCACTAGGATAGTACAATATTTTAATTTATCCTAAATAGTTTTAAAACACAAAATGGGTTATCTCTGACTGTTTCTTGAATTACACTCCAAACCATTCACTGAAGTCACCAAATGCTGGAGTGTTAAATATGGCACTAATGAATTCCAAAAAGCATGGTGAGGCAGCTTTTTCTAGTGATGCACCAAAGAAAACAAATGGAGCACGATTCCCTCACACGGGATCTCTGCTGATATTTTAGGAAGCAACACAAAACCTATGTTATGGCCTTGCTTTCAATTATTTTAACCTCCACTGTTGTTCTCCCCTTTAGATTTCGTTATTTATCATCTTACTCTCTTTATGGGTACCTTTACTGTTAAGTGCATTTTTATGTTTAATTTTATTACTAATATTTAGTGGTGTTGGCGTTATTGTGTTAATTCCCTGTTAACGCTTTGTCCCCCTTAACGGTGACAAATTTTGCGATCACAGTTAACGGCAGAAATTGTAAACGGTACTTTTTGGCCTAGCGACTCTCCATAACAAAGCTGCTCTGGCCACAGACACTGCGCGCCATGCACACATTGTGAAGTCAAACAAGCTGGATTACAGCCATGGAAATCTCCAAAGTGCTGTCATGTTTAAGTTTACAACGTTATCTGTCTGAGCTCTCACCTGGATAATCGTTAAAGCCTCCTCCAAAACTTCACCTGGATGTTGTGTTGTTCTTCTTCTGTGGAAGCTGGCCAGCTGGCTAGTAGCTACATGCTAGATTATAGCTGACCTCCAGTAGCTGACATGTACAGAAATTCACCTGTCTTCATCCTCATAGCTTTGGGTCCAACTGCTGGTGAGCACCAGTCTAAAAAATTCTCAAGCTGTGTTCGTAATGTCCACTCACTCCCCCGCCGTTTTTGCAGCACGGTGGGGTGTCGTCACAGGCGAGATAGTTGTTTGTTTATGTTTGCAATGTCTCTGATAAAAGGGAAATTGTGTCTGTTGTGACATATGAGGTTTTGTGTTGAGCTGCTTAAAAGTTGTGGATGTTTTGCTATGGGAGAAAGAGCAAGCTCCGTTTGTGGCCACTGACTGGTTGGATTCTGAGTTGTGTTGCAGTGATGTTAATGAACCCTGGCATTCTGTTGTTTACATATGCAGTCTACTTTTGAGATTTGTCTGGAGAATATTCCGGATAGTTTTTGTCATTTTGGATATGTTGAGAGCTTTAATAAACCTACAGGTGAAGACAGCAAGCATATTTGTCTGCTTCCATGTTCATAACAGTACGACAAACTTGAAAAATTACCAACTTAAAATACATTGTATCTATATGGAAAAACACACGATTAATGCATTATTACTCACAATTAACTCAACGTTCCAAAAAATTAATCATGATTAAAAATACTAATCGTCCAAGACCACTACTAATATTGTATTATTATTTTCTTTTCCTCATGTAAAAGCACCTCGAGCTACATCTAATGATATGAAAGTCCCTATTTAAACAAGGTTTATTATTCATTCATTCATCTTCTTCCGCTTAATCCTTTTCGGGTCGCGGGGGGGGCTGGAGCCTATCCCAGCATCTTTGGGCGAGAGGCAGGGTACACCCTGAACAGATCACCAGTCCATCGCAGGGCCAACACAGAGAGACAGACAACCATTCACTCTCACAGTCATACCTAAGGACAATTTAGAATCCCCAGTTTGATGCCAATTAACCTAACTTGCATGTTTTTGGCATGTGGGAGGAAACCGGAGAAATCCCGGAGTAAATCCACGCAGACACGGGGCGAACATGCAAACTCCACACAGATCACTGTTGGTCGGTTTATTATTATTATTATTATTATTACTATTACTAAAAGCCTTTTAACTATGAGAGACAGCAGCCACTACTGGAGACCATGAAAACATCTGACAAGTACTGAATCAACTCTTGAGAACCAATAAAAAAAATTGGGCTAACAGTGAGTTAGATCACCGCTAAAACTGAATCAACTGCACACTGAGCCATTTCAAGTCTCATAAAAATGTCATAAAAATCTCTAACTTTTTGAGTTATGCTGTTAATCCACACACAAACACACACAGAGGCCAAAACATTAATGTCTTCATAAATAGCATATACTGTATACGAGGGGGTCATAGTGGTCAAATTTTTACCAAATGTGGTTTATTTTTTCAACCATGGCGATCCAAGCGCTGCAATACCGATAGAAGAAGTGTGTGGACCGAAGGGAAGACTATGTTGAAAAATAAACCACATTTGGTCAAATTTGACCACTATGAACTTTTCAGCCCCCCTCATAGACCATAGGTTGTGCTAATCAAATACTGTCCATCACTGATGGATTTTTTTTAAAGCTGGGGCAGAAAATTTTCTAGGCCATCTGCCATTTTGATGGATTGCACTGATGACATTTTGTCACACACAATGTCAACTCACTACTATTGTATGATTGCGAAACAGTTTTGGAGCTTCGTCTGTAGGCTGACTTATGCATCTAGTTTGACCAAGAAAGACAAGAATCTTTGTCCCCGCTACTATCTAGAACACTAGCTTACTGCTACCAAGCTTCAGCCCCACCTCTCTGGAGGAAGCATTGCAGATACTGGGGTAAGCGTGGCGAGCAGTTTGTGAAGCTGAGGGCCTGTTTGGCCTGCTCTGCTAAGGGTTTCCTAGCCCAACAGAGATCGGTTCCTCTTCTTTTTGTTTTATGGTGCCCACTGGACCCTGCTGAGTCCTGGCTGGTACCTGTCATCGGATCGGGTCAGATGATCCAACACCATGCCCTTGTCCACTGCACCTGCCCTGGTGAGGGCTGAATCTGCGGGACCTGCAGCCACTGGCACGCTCTCCACCCTGATGCTACTGGTCCGGACCCGGCACCAACCAGGATGGGCCTGGAGAATGCCAGATCTATAGCAAATGAAACTTCTACCCTAAATGATTTCTTCTCTTCCGTGGGATTGGATTCCTCTGAGTGACTGAAACATGGATCTTCCCAGGTGAGTCCAGCGCCTTTTCTGAACTACTGACATGTACTTCTCATATTTTAATTTTCTAAGGTCTCTGGGTGGTGGTGATGGAGATTTTAGTGACCGTTTATCCATCCATCCATCCATCTTCTACCGCTTTTCTGGAGGTCCGGGTCACAGAGGCAGCAGTTCAAGCAGAGAAGCCCTGACTTCCCTCTCCCCCGCCACCTGCTCCAGCTCTTCAGAGGGGATACCAAGGCATTCCCAGACCAGCTGGGAGACATAGTCTCTCCACCGAGTCCTGGGTCTGCTCCAGGGTCTCCTCCCAGTGGGATGTGCCTGAAACACCTCAAGTGGGAAGTGTCCAAGAGGCATCCTGATCAGATGCCCATACCACCTCAACTGACTCCTTTCAATGTGGAGGAGCAGCGGTTCTACTCTGAGCCTCTCCCGGATGACTGAGCTCCTCACCCTATCTCTGAGGGTGAGTCCAGCAATCCTAAGGAAAAAGCTCATTTCAGCCGCTTGTATCCGTGATCTTGTTCTTTCGGTCATTACCCAAAGCTCGTGACCATAGGTGAGAGTAGGAACGTAGATTGACTGGTAAATCGACAGCTTTGCCTTAGAACTAAGCTCCCTCTTCACCACAACAGACCGGTACAACGTCCGCATCACTGCAGATGCTGCTCCAATCCGTCTGTCAATCACTCGCTCCATTTTCCCCTCACTCGTGAACAAGGCCCCAAGATACTTAAACTCCTCCACTTGGGGCAGGAGCCTGTCCCCAATCCAGAGAGGGCAATCCACCTTTTTCAGGCTGAGGACCATGGACTCGGACTTGGAGGTGCTGATTCTCATCCCAGCCGCTTCACAATCAGTGGCAAACCGTCCCAGCAAGAGCTGTAGGTCATTGCTGGATGAAGCCAACAGGACAACATCATCTGCAAACAACAGAGATGAGATCCTGTGGTCACCAAGCATGACACCTCCCATTCCCTGGCTGCGCCTAGAAATCCTGTCCATAAAAATTATGAACAGGATCGGTGACAAAGGGCAGCCCTGACCGAGTCCAACTCTCACTGGGAATGACTCCGACCGAGTGTTGGCAATACAAACCAAACTTTCAACGGTCGTACAGAGACCGAATAGCTCGTAACAACAAGCCCGATACCCCATACTCCCGAAGCACCCCCCACAAAAAAACACGAGGGACGTGGTCAAAATGCCTTCTCCAAGTCTACAAAACACATGTAAACTGGTTGGGCAAACTCCCACGAACCCTCAAGAATTCTTGAGAGGGTAAAGAGCTGGTCCGATGTGCCACGGCCAGGATGAAAACCACATTGCTCCTCCTGAATCCGAGGTTCGACCAACGGCCGGACTCTCCTCTCCAGTACCTTGGCATAGACCTTCCCAGGGAGGCTGAGGAGTGTGATCCCTCTAAAGTTGGAGGACACCCTCCAGTCCCCTTTTTTGAAGAGAGGAACCACCACCCTGGTTTGCCATGCCAAAGGCACTGCTCCCGACCTCCACGCAGTGTTGCACAGGCGTGTCAACCATGACAGCCCAACAACATCCAGGGCCTTGAGGTACTCAGGGCGAATCTCGTCCACCCCTGGGGCCCGGCCACCAAGGAGATTTTTAACCACCTTGGCGACCTCAGCTCCTGTGATAGGCGAGTCATCCCCCTCGTCCCCAAACCCTGCTTCCTCTGTGGAAGGCGTATCAGTGGGATTGAGGAGATCCTCGAAGTATTCCTTCCACCGCCCGACGATATCCCCAGTTGAAGTCAACAGTTCAGTGACTGTTTACAAATTGAAATTTGATGGTAAGCGGCTATCCATGAAGGTAATTTTGTGTCTAATGATTTTTTTTTCAAAAAGCTGCTTTCAAAACAAATTTCTCACCTTAAAATTAAAAAAAAAATCTGTTTTTAAGTAAAATAAATAAATACATAAATGTAACAACTTTGCTTTTAAATCATTTTTCTTTTGCAAACCAAAACCTTTTGGTTAAAGTTTCTATTTCAAGGTGAGAAATGCATTTTTAAAGCAGCTCACTAAAAATTCACTCTTATTTTTCACTCTCCTGTCCTGCTCTGTGCAGAGATTTACCGTCCTCCAGAGTGCAATAAAGACTTTTTATGAGACTTATCTTTTTTGTTCTGAGGGCCTCTTTTTTACATCAAGTCAGTTCATTCAACTCTTTTCTTTCACACATTAAAACTCACCTAAGAATGTGTTGGCAATGAACTCTGACACCTGATTCCCTGAGCGGCTTGTCTCCGATAGCTGCGTCAGCTCTCGGTTCAGCATCCTCTTAAACTGCAAAAGCAAAAACCACAAAATGTAGTTACAGCAAGTAAAAGCCACACACATACATGACCCTACTAATATTAGTTTGAGAATGAATCCAGTTGTGAAACCTTTGTGTAACGGTAAACACAAACACTTCTCCTGGAGAAGTTTTTGCATTCTGAGTAGGAGACACAGGAAGTGAAGTAAAATAATAATAATAATAATAATAATAATAATAATAATAATACATATTATTCTTCTTATCATAATAATAATAATAATTCCCCCTCATGGATCGTCACCTTATCGTGGTGGGGGGGTTTGCGTGCCCCAGTGATCCCAGGAGCTATGTTGTCCGGGGCAATTTGCCTCTGATAGGGTCTCCCAAGACAAACTGGTCCTGGGTGAAGGGCCAGACGAAGAACGATCCAACAGACTCTCATGATAAATTGTATATCAAGGATTCAGTGTACCCCGCCCGGTATGGGGTTACCGGGGCCCCACCCTGGAGCCAGGCCTGGGGGAGGGGCTCGAAGGCTAGCGTCTGGTGGCCGGGTTTCCACCCATGGGACCCGGCCGGGCTCAGCCCGAAGGAGTTACATGGGTCCGCCCTCCAGTAGGTTCACCACCTGCAGGAGGGATCATGGAAGTCCGGTGCTATGTGGATTAGGTGGCAGTCAAAGGCGGAGACCTTGGCGGACTGATCCCAAGCTTTCTAAACTGGCTTTTGGTACGTGGAATGTCACCTCTCTGGTGGGGAAGGAGCCTGAGCTGGTGTACGAGATTGAGCGATACCGGCTAGATATAGTTGGCCTCACCTCAACACACAGCTCCGGTTCCGGAACCAGTCTCCTGGAGAGGGGCTGGAGCTTGGCCTTTTCTGGAGTTGCCCCGGGCGAGAGGCGACGAGCAGGGGTAGGTATTCTTGTATCGCCCCACCTTGCTGCCTCTATATTGGAGTTTTCCCCGGTGGACGAAAGGGTTGTTTCCCTGCGCCTTCGGGTTGGGAAACGGGTCCTGACCATCATTTGTGCCTATGCACCAAATGATGTTTCAGAGTACCCACCCTTTTTGGAGTCTGTGACTGGGGTGCTGGAGGGTGCTCCTCCTGGAGACTCCATTGTCCTACTGGGGGACTTCAATGCGCACGTGGGCAACGACAGTGAAACCTGGAGGGGGGTGATTGGGAGGAACGGCCTGCCCGATCTGAACCCGAGTGGTGTTCAGTTATTGGACTTCTGTGCTAACCACAGTCTGTCTATAACGAACACCATGTTCAAGCATAAGGGTGTCCATATGTGCACCTGGCACCAGGACACCCTAGGCCGCAGGTCGATGATCGATTTTGTTATCGTATCATCAGACCTGCGACCGTATGTCTTGGACACCCGAGTAAAGAGAGGTGCAGAGCTGTCAACTGATCACCACCTGGTGGTGAGTTGGATCCGATGGCAGGGGAGGAAGCCATTCAGACCTGGTAGACCCAAACGTATAGTGAGGGTGTGCTGGGAGCGTCTGGCTGAGGCCCCTGTCCGGGAGGTCTTCAACTCCCACCTCCGGAAGAACTTCAACCACATTCCGAGGGAGTCTGGAGACATGGAGTCTGAATGGGCCATGTTCTCCACCTCTGTTGTTGAAGCGGCAGCCCAGAGCTGCGGCCGCAAGGTGGTCGGTGCATCTCGTGGTGGCAACCCCCGAACCAAGTGGTGGACACCAGTGGTGAGGGGGGCCATTAAGCTGAAGAAGGAGTCCTATCAAGCTTGGTTGGCTTGTGGGACTCCCGAAGCAGCTGAGGTGTACCGGCAGGCCAAGCGGAGTGCAGCTCGGGTGGTTGCTGAAGCAAAAACCCGGGTATGGGAGGAGTTCGGTGAGGCCATGGAACAAGACTTTCGGTCGGCTTCAAAGAGATTCTGGCAAACTGTTCGGCGGCTCAGGAGGGGAAAGCAGCTCCCCGTCCACACTGTGTATGGTGCGGATGGGACACTGTTGACTTCAACTGGGGATATCGTCGGGCGGTGGAAGGAATACTTCGAGGATCTCCTCAATCCCACTGATACGCCTTCCACAGAGGAAGCAGGGTTTGGGGACGAGGGGGATGACTCGCCTATCACAGGGGCTGAGGTCGCCAAGGTGGTTAAAAATCTCCTTGGTGGCCGGGCCCCGGGGGTGGACGAGATTCGCCCCGAGTACCTCAAGGCCCTGGATGTTGTTGGGTTGTCATGGTTGACACGCCTCTGCAACATTGCGTGGAGGTCGGGGGCAGTGCCTTTGGCATGGCAAACCGGGGTGGTGGTTCCTCTCTTCAAAAAAGGGGACCGGAGGGTGTGCTCCAACTTTAGAGGGATCACACTCCTCAGCCTCCCTGGGAAGGTCTATGCCAAGGTATTGGAGAGGAGAGTCCGGCCGTTGGTCGAACCTCGGATTCAGGAGGAGCAATGTGGTTTTCGTCCTGGCCGTGGCACATCGGACCAGCTCTTTACCCTCTCGAGAATTCTTGAGGGTTCGTGGGAGTTTGCCCAACCAGTTTACATGTGTTTTGTGGACTTGGAGAAGGCATTTGACCGCGTCCCTCGTGGATTTTTGTGGGGGGTGCTTCGGGAGTATGGGGTATCGGGCTTGTTGTTACGAGCTATTCGGTCTCTGTACGACCGTTGTGAGAGTTTAGTTCGCATTGCCAACACTCGGTCGGAGTCATTCCCAGTGAGAGTTGGACTCCGCCAGGGCTGCCCTTTGTCACCGGTCCTGTTCATAATTTTTATGGACAGGATTTCTAGGCGCAGCCAGGGAATGGAGGGTGTCATGCTTGGTGACCACAGGATCTCATCTCTGTTGTTTGCAGATGATGTTGTCCTGTTGGCTTCATCCAGCAATGACCTACAGCTCTTGCTGGGACGGTTTGCCGCTGAGTGTGAAGCGGCTGGGATGAGAATCAGCACCTCCAAGTCCGAGTCCATGGTCCTCAGCCGGAAAAAGGTGGATTGTCCTCTCCGGGTTGGGGACAGGCTCCTGCCCCAAGTGGAGGAGTTTAAGTATCTTGGGGTCTTGTTCACGAGTGAGGGGAAAATGGAGCGAGAGATCGACAGACGGATTGGAGCAGCATCTGCAGTGATGCGGACGTTGTACCGGTCTGTTGTGGTGAAGAGGGAGCTTAGTTCTAAGGCAAAGCTGTCGATTTACCAGTCAATCTACGTTCCTACTCTCACCTATGGTCACGAGCTTTGGGTAATGACCGAAAGAACGAGATCGCGGATACAAGCGGCTGAAATGAGCTTTCTCCGTAGGATTGCTGGACTCACCCTCAGAGATAGGGTGAGGAGCTCAGTCATCCGGGAGAGGCTCAGAGTAGAACCGCTGCTCCTCCACATTGAAAGGAGTCAGTTGAGGTGGTATGGGCATCTGATTAGGATGCCTCCTGGACGCCTCCCACTTGAGGTGTTTCAGGCACGTCCCACTGGGAGGAGACCCCGGGGCAGACCCAGGACTCGGTGGAGAGACTATGTCTCCCAGCTAGTCTGGGAACGCCTTGGTATCCCCTCTGAAGAGCTGGAGCAGGTGGCTGGGGAGAGGGAAGTCTGGGCTTCTCTGCTTGAACTGCTGCCTCCGCGACCCGGACCTCCGGAAAAGCGGTAGAAGATGGATGGATGGATGGAATAATAATAATTAATAATAATATAATTATTATTATTAATAATAATAATAATAATAATAATAATAATAATAATGATGATGATGATGATGGAAGGAGAATATATGAAGTGAATAGACTTACTGAAAAACACTTAGCATTCACTTAGATGAGGCAACAAAAAGTTTGGAAGATAAAGTGAAAGCTGGAATAAATTACACATGGATCTTTATATGGTAGAAATCAGATAAGTAGAAATATCTTTAAAACCTTCTAGAGATAATAAAGTTAAGCACAAATTGAAAATAATACTATAAGTGCATTCCAAAAGCAAAAGAGCAAAAGATTACTACAAGATAAAATCATTAAAATACAACAGTTATTTTTGCCCACTCATGTTCTTTTATCATTATAAACTAATCTTCAATCTACATGAATTAATTTTTTTTAAATTATTCTTATTTTATCATTTTTAATATCTTAAATTAAATTGAGATCTTTTATGTATAGTTCTGTTTGTAAATGTATGTTTGTAATTTCTGTATGCTGTCTCTCTGCAGACACCTGGGAGACATTGGTGCTGTGGGCAGTAAGTAAGAAGTGTTTCCCCTTAAATTGCATCGCAGCAGTGGTTTCCACACTGATTATGTAACAGCTTAGCATGTCGTGAATGAGGACGGAGGGAGGGGGATAAAGAGCGATGCTGTAGTATGGCCACGGCTACTACAGTACGTGACACATTTGAGTGCACACAAACATAGACTACATCCTGTAGTTACAGCCAAAATATTTTTAATCACGTGCAATAGTTGTGCTGTAACCTCTCAACTGCTCCTTCTATGATGCAGTACTTTCTAAGAGGCTTTCATCCACATAAACACACAAGTCTGCATGCAGCATAACCTACACCTATGACGTTAGCCTTCACATTAAAAAAGCTCCTTTATAAACATAAATGGTTAATGTAGCATTTCCCATCTTACCATTCCATCTTTTACATACACACACACACACACACACACACACACACACACACACACACACACACACACATGCACGCATACTTTCAGAATGTTTGCAGATCCTGTCCTGACTCAGATCTAACAGGCAGGCTTACTCAGCATCCCACCTCCCTGCAAAGCCTGCAGTGCTGATCAATAGATCTCACTGTAAACAGGGAAAGCCAGCAGTGTTTCCCACCATTCCATCGCTCACCTGTCTGAGTCTCCAGCAACTTCAAGCCCAGAGAGTCGACACAGCAATGTCAACAGGCACATGTTGTTGGTTAAAAATCCACGTATGACTGCCTAGTGATCTGTGCTAATCTCCCCTCTCAGCTGCTGCAACCTCAGCCAGTAAAATCTGAACATGTAATGAAGTCTGAGTCAAAATTTAAGTTCTCAGCATCTATGGAATGAGGGAAGGGGAACGGGATGAGGTTGATCTAAGTTGTGGGAGGTTGTAGATGTTCCACCATCGGTGTAGCAAGTGTGTGCCTGCAGTAGTGCATCCGACCACTGTCACACTCTGTCAATGAAAAACAAAGAGGGAGAGTGGGAGGTAGAGCAAAGGAGGGGCTGAGAGGAAATCCACCAGCTTCCCTCTGACCAATCACATGTCTCTGGACCTCAGGGGCTGGGTGCAGTAAAGAGATCTGACTGGATGTTGGAGAATAGCAGCCAGACGGAGGAAAGGAGCAGAGGACAGATGCTCATTGACTATTTTAGTGAAGGAAGGAATCATAGATTTCATACTTTTTTAAACTGATGTGTAATACTGCACTCATTTTCATTTCTAGTAAAACAATTAAGAACAGGCTAACTACTCTCCACTCTCTACTGCAACCACTGTACAACTGATTACATGCTGACTCTGTAAACACAAACCAGTAATACATAAATAATTATAAAAAGCATTTGCTGCTTTTGTTTTGGCATGCAGCCCTAAAGTACAGTAACAAATGTCTGGACACTGCAGGTCACTGAGTCACCTCACCTTATTGGATGCCATCTCACTGACTGAGTTTCTTGTCTGCAGAGTCTCCAACTGGTCCAGACACCAGTCCAGTTCCTCCAGGGTCTCCATGGCCAGTTTTTGGTAAGGCTCCTCTGAAAGTCAGAGGTCACACAAACAGATGCTGCACTTCAGAAGTAGGACTACTATGATAACATCAGTAATACAGCAAATCTCAATGAAATCTTGCATGGTGCTTTTTTTAATTACATTTAGCAATTTTAAAACCAGTTAGTTATTTTATTAAACAAAAAGTAGTAGTAGTATCACCCACCTGAATGACATGGATTACACATGGATGGCTGGTTGCTGGTTGGCGGCCGCCTAGAACATTAACCAGATGAGGTGTTGGTAGAATAACAAAGACAACATGCACTTAGTCATCTGGTCTGCTTTTTTGTTTCTCTCTTTTCTTTCTCTCTCTTACTTGTTTCCCACACGATCTTGCAGATGTGTCAGAACAGCAAAGTTACTCCTCACTGTTCGAAGGCTTGCAAGAACCTAAAAAGGTGAAAAGAGACAGACTTTAGCCCTTTAATATCAAAGAACTAAGTCCAAGTTCCCACAACAAAAACAGAGATTTAATGCACTGACAGGAAAACACAGAAATATGATTATGTGGAACAATATGCATGTCTGCAGCAGTGATACTTTTTGTCAAAAACATGTTTTTAATAAGCTTAACAGGTTTTGGTAAAGAGAGATGTTAGCTTTAAAAGAAAAAGCTGTCAATTTACATCCATCTATGTGCCTACCCTCACCAATGATCAAGAATTTTAGGTAGTGACTGAAAAAAAAACAGACTGCATAGCTGTAGCTGGAATGAGCTTTCTCTGTATAGTGGCTGGAATCACCTTTAGCGATAGGGTGAGGAGCTCAGTTATCTTGGTCAGAGCTCAGAGTAGAGCCGGTGCTCCTCCACATCAAAAGGAGTCAGCTGAAGAGGCCTCGGCATCTGATCAGGAAGATGCGTGAGGTCTTTCAGGCACATCTCACGGGGAGGAGACCCCTGGGGAGACCCAGAACATGCTGGAGAGACTATGGGCCCTATTATGAGAATCATCAGTGCGTTTATGTGCCAGACTTCTCGCCTTACATCAGTGTTTTTGTTAGTTTCTATCAGCACATTGTCTGTTTTTTATGCTTTGCGTCACACTATCTAATTGCCAGTAGAGAGTGCACCAGCTTTGCGCTGGGAGGAGGAGGCTCATTTCAAAGAGGTGTGGCAGCACACAATTTCATGCTCATCCATATTTTGGTGCATTTTATGACAATGCACTTTTGATTGGGAAGAAGCAGGTCTGTCGTCAGAAATGCATTGTTTAATGCTATTTCAGTGGCATGTTCCGAAATCGCGCAGCTCTGGATCTCATGAGGAAACAGCATGTGCTGGGATTTTGTTATTTTAATGGAGAGAGTTGTAACAAGCCATAATCTAATCATCCATCATTTTAATTATATTATGATGATACACTTTTACTCCATCCACATTCTCTTTTTAATTGTGGACTTACCATTGAAGTTTATAGATTAGGCATTAATGTATTCAATTTTTAGGGGAATGAATAAATGAACAGGGAGGGTGCACATTTTACTTTTCACTGTAACTTCCAGGAGAGACGGGAGGTGTGTTTATATCTGCCTCGGTTGGTGTGGTCTCTGATCGGGTCTGGACAGATCCGTGGTTCGATGCCCTCACCAGCCAGTATTTTCTTCCATTTGGAGGAGGAGAGAAGGTGACAAAGTATTATGCTGTCATCACATATAATCTAGAATGTCTGTCCCCTCAGTCATCTCTTTCGGTCAATCTTTTGTCTGTTCACACGTGTGTGTGTCCTTTCCGGGGTAATAAAAAAATGCACACTCGGCTGTTGTTTTTCTGTTATATGTATTGTATATGATAAGGTAAGATCATCCTTTATTAGTCCCACAAGGGGGAAATTTACAAGGAGGGAGGAGGGCTGGGTACCCGGGGGCATGCGGCATGATGGCCAGGGTGAGGCCACCCGCACTGCAGTTGTGGTCGGGGTTCTCGAGCAGCGGGCACTTCGGACCACCAGCCCCCAGCAAGCGCCCCAACGGCCACCCGTCACTCTTCACAACTTTTTGTCACAAGACAAATGAGATTCAACACATTTTGTCATAGTGCAGCCTGCAGGAGTCCATAGGAAGACTACTATCCTTAATGTTGGAGTGTCTTTTGGACTGCTGTTTTACATGTTCACAGTTTTCACGTGTCAGTGAATCAATGCTTGTAAACAGCAACTCAGGTGGAATTTTGCATGGTTTTAGCTAATGTGAGTCATAAATTCTTATGAGAAACAACATGTTAGTTCAACTCTGGATTCAGATAAGCATAAATGAGACTAACCTGTGCAAATGGTGTCACTATCATGTCTTCTCCATGTCTGTAAAAATGATAAAGTCAAACATCTGATACAAAAAGTTGGAGAGGACATACTAGGTCTGGTGATCCAAAACATAAATATTGACCGCACATGGGTTGGTTTTATTAGGATAATTACCTGTCCATGAATATCTACATAGACTACAACTTATTAGTCTGAAAATCACACTGAACAAAAGGAGGGCACTGCAGATTGTGTTAGCTATACAAATACTTCTTAGAGGTATAAGAAGAGCACAGGCAAGTACTGAACACTACAGATTTTTTTTCTCTGACACTGTAGAGAATAGAAACTGGATGGAAAAGACAATAGATCATGCTACAAAAGACTGCACTGATTAGAAATTGGAAAAGTTATTATATTTTTAACTTTATATCAAAGAACTTGACTAAAAAAAATTAAATCCCACTAGTTTTAGAGCAATTTTGAAAATGCACAATGCTTTGTTTCTATGGGGTTTCAAAACCTCTAAGAAATGTTTAGATAACTGGAACAATATGCAGGTAGGGAGCTGTGCTTTTGTGCTGGGAACGACACCCTTCAAAAGGTGCAACAAACATGCAACAAAGACACCTTTAGACATCATCAGGGTAAAACCATGCTGAGAGCACAAAGTCAACCTGCACATTGATGCTCAGAAAACATTTATTGATCACTAACAGAAAACTGTGTGGAGTGCCTTGTTTTGTACTATACTGCAGACTCACACAAAGTTGCTGCAATGTTAGTTTGTAGATTTGCAAATAAAACATATACACACAGATATATAAACAGATACCCATTGTAAAACTTGCTCGGACAGCTTTATAAAAATATTGCAATTGTGGGGTTTTCAGAGACAAGCATTCAGAATACTGATTTTCAAATCGTGCTCAAGTAAAGGTGACATATAAGCATAAGACAGGGTGACAGCATGGCAAAGCCCAAAGAGATAGACAGCAGATTCTCAGCAGTCTTCACACTTCATCTCACCGAGGTAGCCAATTGACTTCCCAATGCTTCAATCCCTCCTCCCTTCAAAACAAAGGAGCGACAGTAATTGGTGGTCGAGACCCCATATACATTCTGGCTTCAAACAGACTTCAGTCTGCACAGGGAAATCTTGAACTGTATAAACAGAAACTGGATGCAAAACTAGCTTGGTCCTAATTGTTTGGTCTACACTAGTTAGAAGTCATATAATCTAAAACAGAAAGACATTTTTTTAAATGAAAATCTCTGTGCTTCCTAAAGTCTCTTTAAAGCCAGATGTCAAAAATGCATTTCTTAAAACATAAACAGGACCTTGTATGGGCTTAATTATGAATACATTTAAGTGTTTCCATATAAGCTCTACAGTAACTTAAGTCAAAGATGTGATGGGACGGAATAGATTATAAACAGGGGTGCACACAAGTGGTGCGCAGATGTGCATGTGCAATCTAAATAAGCAATGCGCATCAGATCAAATGTTGTAACATGCATTTGCGTATCTAGGGACAGATAAATTCTAAACATTGGACTGCAGTGCAGAGTATGAGTGACTGCTTTTAGGATTTTCTCCTTTAATTAAAATGTCCCAAGACGCAAACTCTGTTACGCAATTACTTTGGTGTTCCTCCACCTCCAAAGAAACGCCACATTTAACTTGAACTGCAAAAGAAGCGTGCGTTCTCGGAAAAGTGGAATAGCAGAATAGCAGCGAATAGCAGAGAGCACCAGAAAGTAGTGCAAGCGATTGATATTGCTAGCAGGCCCAGCTAGGGCCAGAGGCCCAGTGGTCCGCTCGACAGATCACAAGACAAACTGAATGAAGAACAGCATCAAGCACTGAGTAACATTTTTCTGTTGGCCTTTCACAAAGCGAAACATGCACGTCCTCTATGCGTTCATATGAGGAGGATATTTCGCTTCTCAAAAGGCTTGGAGTTAACATTGGGACTGCTTATCATTCTCGAGAATCATTCTGTGATTTTAAAAAGCAATAATTGTTGTCAGTGCTTCAAAAGCTGTCATTTCATTTGGTTTTCATTGTTTGAAAATCAGACATTTGTACATTTAGTTTTCAGTGCTTGAAGCGCAGTCATTTCATTAGAAAGTTGCATACTATGCAGCTTTAAAATGCTGATGACACGTTTTTGACATTTTTTAGCATGTTGTGTAAACCCAAAAGTCATTGTCTATGATCAATATAATATTTACAACCGCGCCTGCATAAACTAGATATCATCAAAAAACCGCAGCCGCTGACTGGACTGTGGTGCCGCCCACCAAATTAAGGGCAGCACCCCAATGACATAATCGACAGAACGGACTCCAGTGTTGTTAACTAGAATGACAGCAACTTTGTAGCTCACAGTTTCTCTGGTTTCTTGTTTTAATTTTACGGCTATGCCTTTGCGTTGTGTCGCAGGCTTAGATAAACAGCAGGCAATGAAAGACCACATCACACGCTTCAGCTCCAACTGTCATAAGCCTCCTCGTGCGCTCCTTGTGCGCTTTTATGCAGGAGGAGCGCACGAGGAGGGGAAGGATTAATGGATTTACGCGCAGCTTTGACCTACTTTCTCTGATCGCACGCCGGTCTGGGCACGTCCCCTCTCTCATTATCACCAGCTGATTCCCCACCCGCTGATCATGTTTCCCGCTCCTTGCCCAGGTGCTTCTCATCACACCATCACCAGCAGTGCGTGTACTTCACGGCCATTTGCCAGTCATCTGTGCTGTTTGTCTGCCAGTATTTTCAGCACTCTCACGATGTGTTAGTCACTCCATGTTCGCTGTGGTTCTCATGCGTCCTTGAAGTAATGTTGGCCCTGCGTAAGAGCGCACGGAGGGTCATGATGAATGGATTTACGCGCAGAATTCACCACAGCACGTGTATTGAACATAAGAATGATGACAACAGTTCCCAAAAAGGTGAAGACTTACAAAAATAAACAGAAACACTTACAGTTGGCATTCAGGGCTGACATCACCCAGCGAACACGGAGAGGAGACGTGTTAACCACGGTTGCGCCCCAGGGCCGACATCGCTTCAAGGGGCGCAACAGAACCACGGCTGTGTAGAGTGGCTAACATGTCGTGATAGTGTTGGCAATATTGGCTGGCTGACAACACGGTAGATGATGAACACAAAACATGAACAGCTGACTGTCAAAGAGAGAGGGCGCGTGTGTTCGGACCAGCGAATCTTGGACAGTGCCCACCTGAAAGTGGCTCAAAACGCACATAAAACACATGTACAAAACAAAAACAACAAGAACTCAAAATATAATCCATAATAAACCCAATGCCTGAGCCACAGAGAATACACTGCTATGATTTTATTGAAAAATCGGGTTTAAAAAAATTATATTTATGAACAAATAATTTGCTGCAATATCTGTAACAAAAGCATTCCACTCGGTGTTCCTCTGCCGTGTGTTTGTCACTGCTGCTGCGGCGGGCATGTGTGCCTCTCCACTGTCACTCTCTGAGTGTGACTCGCTTGGCACGGCTCAAACCTATACGGTCTGATGTCCCCAGATTCTTCATTGTCATCCAATTCTTCGGAACTATAATTGTCAGAAGATTGGACAACACAAACCAATTCCAGACTACATGTGCTGGAACCATTGTCAATGTTTTCAACCGCTTCCATCCTGTGTGTACAATGAGCAGCCAAGCGCTGTGTTCTGTTGATGACGTGACTACATGGCAGCGAGGTTTTCCAGCCACTGACGTAATTGGTGACGTGGCACTCATGAAAACATCGGATATTCGTGTGAAAAAAAACCCTGTTTGACTTAGAACTGCACAGACCAGCCTATTTTGTCATATTGTATTATGTGTTGAAAAATTAGAGGAAGTCAAAAACGTGTCATCAGCACTTAAAAGAACAGACATTTTGTTGTAATGCTTTCATTCATTTTCAGCTGAAATTAAAATGTGTGTTATGCTATCCACATATTCCTCTATTTTGTGAGGTGGGTCAAGGAAAAAAGAGGACCAAGCAACAACCTCAGGTTCTCCCCTGAGAACAAGACCAAAAAAGTTATGTGCACCCCTGATTATAAAGACAAACACAATAACATCCTATATTTCATATGTGAAGGCACATTTCACAAGCAAAATTTTCTACTTAAGAAAGAGACTGATCTTTTTTGATTTTTTTTAAAGGGGGTATATTATGCAATTCTTCCACATGTCGTCAAGTTCCTACAGGTGTTAATAGAATGTTTGTGACATGCTTTGGTCAAAATACATTAGGGTTTAAACATTGCGGCACCATTTTCCACCCAGATTAAACACCTTTCCTCAGAACAACCCATTGTTGTTTGTGGCGGAGGTTACAGGTTTTAAGGAGATAAAACAAGACAGTATCTTAAAATACTCACAGGTCGCTGGCAGTGGATGAGTTGCGGGACATGGTTTTGGGCGAAAGGTCGAAGTCTGAGTCAGAGCGATAAAGGAAGGACTCACGGCGCTGGCTGTGAGGGAAGTTGGCCTGAAGCACCAGACCAGAACCCGGGCTAGTCTGAGAGTCCAATGGACTGCGACCCGCTGACAGGCCATTCTCCACATCAAAACTACAGAGAGGAGAGGGAGAAGACATAAGTAGGTATGATCCTTCCTTTTATTCATACCAGATGATTAGCCGAACACAATGAATTGTTTTTTTTAATTTCTTTGTTATTTATTCTATTTCAGTTATTGCATTATGTGAGTTTATGCATGCTTCCTTCATTCTTCTTCACGTTTTATGATTTAGATTCTAAAGTGAAGCTCTTTTGAAGCTTAAGAGTCACAACACACACATTCACACATCAAGGTAAAAACATACCATGCAAGTAAAAAGTCAGTGCTAGTACACAGATGCCCAAGAAACATTTAGTGATCACTAACTAAACAATGTGTACAGCACCTTGTTCAAAAAAATAGATTCTCGTAATGTTCCAAAACTACTAATCTCCTTTAACCTTATTATGACTATATCGCACCATTCTATAAATACTACCATCCATCCATCCACTCAGAACACTTAATCCTTTCAAATCACGGGGGGTTGGAGCCTATCTTAGCTTCTTTGGGTGAGAGCCACGGTGCACCCTGGACAAAACAAATACTACTACTACTACCACCACTTAATCCCAATAATTAATACTAATACCCTATTACCAATTAGTAATAACTTATTCTGCAAAATCATAATCTATGAGGATCATGCTATAAATCACTCCTTATTGACAGTAAATAAACAAGCTATTAGATATAAATAATTATATAAATTATAGGGGTGGAGGAAATAATCATTTTTCCGATGCATCACAATGTACACGATTGATTCTAAATCGATGCACAAATGTCAAGATTCCAACTCTTAAATATTAATTAATAATGTAATTAATTTTGAAGGAATGAAAGAAGTGGAAACGCGGAAGTTGGTGCCTGCCCGGACAGTCTTTTTTTTTTCCACAATATCTTTATTGAACCTTTTTTTTTTTTTTAACAAACATGATACAAACAATCAAACACTAACACTAAAGTACTACAAAAAAAAAAAAAAAAGCACTAAAAACACCAACAACCACCAACAAAATCAAGTCTTCAACAATGCTCCTCTGTTTAGTCTAGACAATCCAATACATAAGTATACATATTATGTTCACCAGTTTGGAATTTACAAGGTCCACACACATCATTCACCTTCTTCTTCAAGAGTTATGTTTAAATTTTTTACATAATCAATAAAAGGTCTCCATATATTCTCAAACACAATTTCCTTTGATTTCAGTATATATGTTATTCTTTCTAATGGAAGGTTTGTTAACATCTGTCTTAACCACTGAGTCACATCTGGTCTATGAGTCTTTTTCCATAATAGTGCAATACATTTTTTGGCATTAAGCAAACTGAGGTCTATGAATGTTCTTTCACTTTTATTGAAATTATGCTTTTCTGGGTACAGACCCAACAAAACCAGTTTAGGATTCAATATGATTTGTTTTGAGATTATTTTTTCAATTGTTACCCTCACCTCTTCCCAAAACATTCTTATTAATCTACATTCCCATAAACAATGAAATAGGGTTCCTTTACTTTCCATGCATTTTGTGCATGTATCTGGTATATTTTTGTTATATCTATTTAACTCCTCCGGTGTAACATACATCCGCATTAACCATTTAAAATGTATCAATTTAAGGCGTGCATTTATTGATTTGGTTTGAGCTTCTGTACAAGCCAATTCCCATTGTTCCTCTGAAATTTCAATTTGCAGATCTTCTTTCCAGTAGTTTAATCTTTTCAGTGAATTTTCACTTGAAGATAGTGTCAATGAGTTATAAAACTCTGAAATAATACCCTTTCTTTTACTATCTTTCATCATCATTTTTTCCAAGGATGAATAAATAGGTCGAGTGAGAGCTTTATTTTGATTTGATCGAATAAAGTTTCTAAGTTGAAGATATTTAAAAAAATGTGTTCTATTGAGATTAAATTTGATCCTCAGCTCTTCAAAAGACATTATGTTGTCTGCACATGGCAAATATAAATCCTGAATCTTTTGTATCCCTTTTAAATTCCATACTTTAAATACAGCGTCCGCTCTCCCTGGTTTAAAATATTGATTACCCCATATTGGACTAAATTGTGACAATAACTGTGGTTCTTTTAAATAGTTTTTAGCTTCACACCATATTTTGATCATATGCTTTACAAATGGATTTTTAACTTGTTTTTGTAATTTTTTTGCCGAATCTGAGTATATGAATATGGGAAGAGGTAAAGGTAAATTGTATGATTCCATTTCAGTCCAGTGAGGGAGATCATTTGATGAAAAATAATATGTCATAGACCTCAGTTGTGCCGACCAATAATACAACATAAAATTTGGACATTTCAGACCTCCACGATCAAATGGTAAATATAATAAAGACAGACGTAATCTAGCCCTCCTGTTGTTCCATATAAATTCCACTAACTTTTTTTTTATTCTTGAGAATAGATCTAAAGGTGGTGATAAGGGAATGTATTGAAATAAATAAAGTATTTTAGGTAAAATATTACTTTTAAGTATATTGATTCTCCCGATCATCGACATTGGTAGTGACATCCATCTCTGAGTTAACTCACTGATATCTGACATTAAGGCTTCATAGTTGACACTGGCGACTGATTCTAGCTTAGGCATAATTTGGATTCCTAAATATTTAAACTGATTTACAACATTGAATTGATTTACCTCAGGGGCTGGGTAATTTCTCTGGGTCTCATTTAGCATTAATATTGAAGATTTAGTTTTATTTATTTTATATCCTGATATTTCCCCAAAATTCTTTATTAAATTCAACAAGGTTGGAATTGATTTTTTTAGATTCGACATAAACAAAATTATATCATCGGCGTACAGGGAGATTTTATGTTCTGTTGGTCCAACTTTAATTCCATATATTTGTGAATGTAAACGTATCGCTATCGCTAAAGGTTCAATTGCCATAGTAAACAGTAAAGGTGAGAGTGGACAGCCTTGTCGACATCCTCTATTGATTTTTATTGGTTTTGAAATATTGTTATTTGTTAGGATTTCTGCTGTAGCATTATTGTATATTATTTGAACCCATTTTATGAAATTATTTCCAAGTCCAAACCTTTGTAGGACTTCAAAAAGAAAGGGCCATTCAACTCTATCAAAGGCCTTTTCGGCGTCCAATGATAGGAGAGCTGTATCCGGTGCTTCTTTATTAAAATAGATAATATTAAATAGTCTTCTTACATTATGGAAGCCTTGTCTACCCTTTATAAAGCCATTCTGATCTCGATTAATAATATTTGGTAAAATTTCTTGTATTCGTCTTGCTAAAATTTTACAGATTATCTTAAGGTCGGCGTTTAATAGGCTTATTGGTCTCATATTTTCACATTTATTAGAGGGCTTACCTGGTTTTGGCAGCAGTATAATTAAGGCATTATTTATGTATGATGGTAAATTATTATTTTGAAATGCTTCTAAAACCATTTCCAAAAAAGGTTTTATTAATTTATTCTTAAATTTTTTATAAAGGTCAACTGGAAGACCATCTGGTCCTGCACTTTTTCCTGATTTCATATTATCAATGGCTAGCCCAACTTCTTCTTGACTAATTTTAGACTCCAATATCTCCCTGTTTTCATTTGGAATACACGGTATAGATAGTTCGTTCAAAAACCCATTTAGTTTTGTTAAATCAGGTTCATTTTTGGTATCATATAATTTTTCATAGTAATCTCTAAAGGCTCTATTAATTTCTAAAGGATCTATAACTACCTGTCCGTTACTTATAATACTGGTAATTGGTATTTTAATTTCCAATTGTTTAATCTGCCATGCTAATAATTTTCCTGATTTTTCACCTTGTTCATAAAAAGATTGTTTCAATCTTAGAAGACTCGAGGCAGCTCTATTCGCTGATTTTTTGTCGTATTCAGCTCTCAAAATCAGTAATTCATTCTCCAACCTTGGGTCACTTCCTGCATACACTTTTTCCTGAAGATTTTTTATTTTATGTTCCAATTTAGCTCTCTCCTCTCGAGTCTTCTTAGATTTTGATCCTGTATAACTAATAATATGCCCCCTAATAAAAGCTTTGAAAGCCTCCCACTTTACACATGCTGATGTTTGTGTAGTATTGATGTCAAAGAACTCGTCTATCTGTTTTTCTATATACTTGACAAATTCCTCATCCTGAAGCCATTTATGCTGAAATTGCCATCTACCTGATTCCTTTGTCAATTTTTTATCTACATATATTAGACAACAGGGTGCATGATCAGAGATCACGATGTTATCATAAAAGCAGTTTTGAATCTTGGACCTTAATTCTGTGGAAATCAAAAAATAATCAATACGTGAGAATGTCTTGTAGGTACTGGAATAACAAGAATAGGCTTTAACTTGTGGTTTCATTTCTCTCCATATATCTAACAATCTCAATTCTTTCATAAAATGATTAATAGTCATCCTACATCCAATGTGCGTACAATCCAGTCCTGTTGATCTATCTATACCTGGATTCAATGTACAATTAAAATCCCCTGCTATTATATGTTGCCCTGTAAGTGATGATAAGATGAGAAATAAATTAGCAAAGAACTTCTGATCATCTATATTGGGACCATATAAGTTCACAAGATTTATATTTTCTAATAGCAAAGAACCTTGAATGATTACATATCTTCCAAATTTGTCTCCAATTACATTTTTCACTTGAAAAGGAACTGATTTATGTATGAGAGTCATAACTCCCCTGGCTCGGGATGAAAATGAAGAGGTGAATACACTTCCCTGCCATCTACTCCTAATTCTTTTAACATCCTCCTCTATCAGATGAGTTTCTTGTAAAAACACAATTCTTGAACCCATGTCCTTTATTTTATTCATAACTTGTTTAAGTTTTTTTAAATTTTGTAGACCTCTGCAATTCCATGAAGTTAAATTAAGATTAACACTTTGGTCCATGATCAATAGAGAGTTTGGGATTACCTTGCAGTGTAAACATGCTCATACAGAGAAGCAAAAACATGAGTGGTTGAACATTCATCCTACAAACTACACACAAACAAATTTCCCCTTCCCACACTTGTGGCAAACCCCCCAAAATCAAAAGAAAAATTCTGTCTCCCGATATAGCCATCGACCGTTCCACACCCACGGGGAACAGCCTAAGCCACTCCTTCTTCATCCTCCCAATCACCCTAACTCTACTGCTTTTAATGACGTAACATTAACTCTCCTCTGTAGTTTTCCAACTTAACTCCAAAATTTTTAACAACTTTGTACATCATAGTTTTTTTTTTTGTTTGTTTTGTTTTTGTTTTGTTTTTTTTTTAATATATAATACAATCTATATTTTGTAAACTTACTATTTACTTCAAGTCAGTCAGATGCCTGTGCAAATGCTTAATTATTCTACCTTATATTTTGTTCATGCTTAGCTCCCACCCGTCTCTTCTTCTTCTTTGATCTTCTTGATGAACTCCTGCGCCTCCTCTGGGGTCTTGAAGATGTGGGTTCTGCCCTCATACGTGGTCAGCAGTCTCGCAGGATAGATTACACCATGACGAATCCCAAGGTTGCGCAGCTCCTTACGTACGGGATCAAACTGCTTCCTCAATTGCTGGATTCCTGTGGCCAAATCTGGGTAGAACCGCACCTGCTGGTCCTGGTGTTTAATCTCTCCTTTTTTAGCTCGTGCAGCGTTGAAGATCTTCATCCTGTCTCTGTTGTTAAGAAACTTCATAATTAAGGTCCTCGGCGGTCCCTTATCTCTCCGTGGGCCAATGCGATGTGCTTTTTCCAGAACCACTGCTGATTGCAACTCCTCGCTGCCCAGCACCTCCGGAATCCACTTTTCCAGAAAGGAACATACGTCCCGACCTTCTGATTCCTCTGGAAGACCCACCAGCCTCAAATTATTCTGTCTCGACCGAGATTCCAAATCCAAAATATTATCTTCCAGAGATTTATTTTTTTTTTCCAAAGTGCGCACCTTTAATTGAAGACGGGTGACGTCATCTTCAGCACTAGCGAGACGGAGCTCCATCTGCGCCGTTCGTTCTACACAGTCACCCAATTCCTTTCTTATTCCTTCCAACGCTGTCATAATCCCATCAAATCTAGAGGAAAAGTCCGCTCTCATTGAACTCATGGCAGCCATCAGCGCATCTGCGCCATTCCCCGCAGAAATCGCAGCGTTGCCAGCCTCCTCCGCCATATATGGAGCCCTGTTTGCTGCGTCACAGACCTGAAAGTCCGTTAATTTGGACTGTTTCGGCGGCTCGCTTTTTCCTTTTCCTGGTTTTCCAGCCTTAGGCTTCGCCGACATATCCTCGCCCAAATGCTGGGATACGTTCTGTCCCAAATGAGAGAGTTATTTGCCGATTTTTTTTTTTCCAGGAGCAGAGCAGAGCGAGACACGTCCGTCCTACGTGGCAGCCATAACCGGAAGTCCGCCCGGACAGTCTTTGGTGTGGCACACAACGAAAGAGGCGCATATGGGGCCTGGCAAAGACTCCTCCTTTTGTTTTCGTTTGGATGTTCAAGTCGGTTTGCTCTAGTATCGCTGTCATACTATGTGGACATATGGACCATCGATTATACTGTATACACGCACATGAAACACAGCTGTGTAGCAGACAGCTTCAATGCCCCACCTGCACAGCCTCGGCTAGACCAAAACATGGAACCACTAAAGACAGTGTAGGAAATACTTCTATTTTTCATTAAAGTCTAATATTTATATTTTACAAAAAAAAAAGGTGCATCAAGATGCATCGAGAATTGATTCAGAATAGAACTGGAGTCCCCTGAATCAATTCTGGCTCTAATTGTGAGGTGCCTAAAGATTCCCACCCCTAATTAATTACATACTAATAATAATGATAATAATAATAATCTAATACCTGTAAAATATGGTCATGCGGAATAAGACATTAACAAGTGCTTTATAGTGATTATTAAAGAGCAAATAGGCTACCAACAAACATGCTAATAAGAACATAACCCTGAACAGCTCGCCAGTCCATCACAGGGCCGACACAGACAGACAGACAACCATTCACTCTCACATTCATACCTAACGATAATTTAGAATCCCCAAGTGGTGCCAATTAACATGTGTGCTGGTTTGAAATCTTTTACTGTTTTTGTAGCTGCATGTGTACAGAGACAGAAAAGAGACAGTTAAGATGTGAAAGGTACAATTAAACCTATTCTGAGAGAAGCTGAAAGAACATTAAATGGGCACAAAATCCCCCAAATTATCAAGACAGAGAGGGAGTCAAAAGAGCTTTGCAGATAAAGGGACATGATAATGAGATGTAAATATGTCGGAAGATACAATGATAAAAAGTACAGTGCATCCAGGAAGTATTCACAGCGCTTCACTTTTTCCACATTTTGTTATGTTACAGCCTTATTCCAAAATGGATTAAATTCATTTTTTTCCTCAAAATTCTACACACAATACCCCATAATGACAAATTGGAAAAAAAGCTTTTTTGAGATTTTCGCAATTTTTTTAAAAATAAAAAACTAAAAAAAAATCACGTGTACATAAGTATTCGCAGCCTTTGCTCAATACTTTGTTGATGCAACTTTGGCAGCAATTACAGCCTCAAGTCTTTTTGAATATGATGCCACAAGCTTGGCACACCAGTCTGTGGGCAGTTTCACCCATTCCTCTTTGCAGCACCTCTCAAGCTCCATTAGGTTGGATGGGAAGCATTGGTGCACAGCCATTTTCAGATCTTTCCAGAGATGTTCAATTGGATTCAAGTCTGGGCTCTGGCTGGGCCACTCAAGGACATTCACAGAGTTGTCCTGAAGCCACTCCTTCGATATCTTGGCTGTGTGCTTAGGGTCGTTGTCCTGCTGAAAGATGAACCATCGCCCCAGTCTGAGGTCAAGAGCACTCTGGAGCAGGTTTTCATCCAGGACGACTCTGTACATTGCTGCATTCATCATTCCCTCTATCCTGACTAGTCTCCCAGTTCCTGCCACTGAAAATCATCCGAACAGCATGATGCTGCCACCACCATTGGCGTGGTTATGAGCAGTGCCTGGTTTCCTCCAAATATGACCCCTAGCATTCATGCCAAAGAGTTCAACCTTTGTCTCATCAGACCAGAGAATTTTGTTTCCCATGGTCTAAGAGTCCTTCAGGTGCCTTTTGGTAAACTCCAAGTGGGTTGCCATGTGCCTTTTACTAAGGAGTGGCTTTTGTCTGGCCACTCTACCATACAGGCCTGATTGGTGGATTCCTGCAGAAATGGTTGTCCTTCTGGAAGGTTCTCCTCTCTCCACAGAGTAACGCTGGAGCTCTGACAGAGTAACCATCGGGTTTCTTGGTCACCTCCCTGACTAAGGCCCTTCTCCCCAGATTGCTCAGTTTAGACCGCCGGCCAGCTCTAGGAAGAGTCCTGGTGGTTCTGAACGTCTTCTATTTATGGATGATTGAGGCCACTGTGCTCATTGGGACCTTCAAAGCAGCAGACATTTTTCTGTACCCTTCCCCAGATTTGTGCCTCAAGACAATCCTGTCTCGGAGGTCTAGAGACAATTCCTTTGACTTTATGCTTGGTTTGTGCTCTGACATGCACTGTCAACTGTGGGACTTTATATAGACACGTGTGCGTCTTTCCAAATCATGTCCAATACAATTGAATTTACCACAGGTGGACTTCAATTAAGCTGTAGAAACATCTTAAGGATGATCAGTGGAAACAGGATGCACCTGAGCTCAATTTTGAGCTTCATGGTAAAGGCTGTGAATACTTATGTACATGTGATTTCTTAGTTTTTTATTTTTAATAAATTTGCAAAAATCTCAACAAACTTTTTTCACATTATTGTTATGGGGTATCGTGTGTAGAATTTTGAGGAAAAAAATTAATTTAATCCATGCTGAAATAAGGCTGTTAACATAACAAAATGTGGAAAAAATGAAGCGCCGTGAATACTTTCCGGATGCACTGTACATGTAAAGCCCCATAGAAAATTCCCACAATCACAGACTCCTGCACACATTTCCTGCCTCTGTGTTTGTTTGACGTCAACCACAGGCCTGTTACCTCAGCACAGCTTCTTCCCAAAACCACCCCCGCCATCCCCATTGTCACAAAAACATAGCACACATGGCCTGATTACTGAGCACAAACGCTGATACTCCTGCAATGTTTAAAACATGTCACAACTGGATTTTATTAAAGTGATCAAAGCATCAAAGATGAATCTGAAACTTTTAAATTATGATTTTTAAATTTAATTTTTAATCTTTCACATTGAAAAGAGTCAGTTGAGGTGGTATGGGCATCTGATTAGGATGCCTCCTGGACGCCTCCCACTTAATTTGTTTCGGGCACGTCCCACTGGGAGGAGACCCCGGGGCAGACCCAGGACTCGATGGAGAAACTATGTCTCCCAGCTGGTCTGGGAACACCTTGGTATCCTCTCTGAAGACCTAGAGCAGGTGGCTGGGGAGAGGGAAGTCTGGGCTACTCTGCTTGAACTGCTGCCTCCGTGACCCGGACCCCCGGAAAAGCGGTTAAATGAGGGTTCAATTCAATTCAGCTTTATTGATATAGCGCCATTTCACAACAATAGTCATCTCATAGCACTTTCAAACAGTAGGGGAATATCCCACAACTGCAGAAAGACCCCAGCAATCAGTCAAGTGAGCAAGCACTTGACAACAGTGGAAAGGAAATACTCCCTTTTAACAGAAAGAAACGTCCAGCAGAGCCATGTGGGGATAGGGAAGAAGAAGAAAAGAACAAACATAGAGCAGACAGCATGACGGGGACTCAATCTATGGGAGAGAACAAACAGATGTTAATGACCAGTAAAAGTATTACATTGAGAGTAAAGAAAGGAGTGAAGCCCAGTCCATCATTGGAGATCCTCCGGCTGTCTAAACTTATTAGCAGCATAACTAAGGGAAGGTTCAGGTTCACCTCATCCAACACTATGGGCTTTGTCAAAGAGGACAGTTTTAACCCTCTTTTTATAAACAGAGATTGAGTCTGACTCCCAAATCCAGACTGGCAGCTGGTTCCATAGCAGAAGAGCCTGATAACTGAAAGCTCTGCCTCCCATTGTACTTTTAGAAATTCTACACTGTAAGCAACTGCTGTTAATTTATGGCCAATTTCCAACAGCAATATACTGTATTAATGTAATATGGTTTTGTGCTGCAATTTGCAATGCATTGTGGGCTGTTGAATGTGAAGCAACAGCACACAGGCTACTCACTACTCATGAGCAAGAAATCCTGCTTCATCTGCATCAACTGGATTGTGCATCTACAAATAACAAGATAATTGAAAACTAACTTATCTTTATTTCTTTGCCAGTACAGTATTACCAAAAATTAGGTTTGAAAAGGTCAGTGAGCTCTCTTTTGTGTCTTGCTCTTAACTCCACATGTTGTTCTGGATTTTACTTGGAAGACCAAGATGGCGCCCACAGCGGTCGACATGGTGCTTCACTGCGCTCTTTGTTTGTTTTTGTTTGTCAATTGTGTGTCTGCTTGCACTTATACCCGTGAAGAACTTCTAAATATCAGGACTTTCACCCCCACGGACCTCCTCCCAGTTTTTTTAGCCCCTGCCGCCGATCTGGTTCATTGCCTGGCTCGGAAAGTGAGACGGCGGAAGAGAGGTAGACGAGCGGGCGCTCTCGTGCGACTTCGCAGGAGAGGCTCGCGAACGGCGCTGCCTGGCATATTTCTGTCCAATACCAACTCTCTCTCTAACAAGGTAGATGAACTGAGACTGCTGATGCGTTTTAGGGACCTCGCCTCCTCAGCTGCCCTCTGCTTTACTGAGACCTGGCTCCGGGAAAATATACCGGACAGCGCGCTGCGCCTCGACGGCTTCCAGCTCTTCCGTGCTGATCATGACACAGAGCTTTCCGGCAAGACCACAGGAGGCGGAGTCTGCTTCTACATCAACTGCAGCTGGTGCTTTGATGTAACGGTAATTTCCAAACACTGTTCTCCCACCCTGGAATTTCTTGTTATCAACTGCAAGCCTTTTTATTCCCCGCGGGAGTTTGCTTCTTTTATACTGATCGCTGTGTACGCCCCTCCCGACGCGGACACGCGCGAAGCTCAGCGCGTGCTCGCGGATCACATTCAACACACAGAGCGGAGTTTCCCAGACTCGCTGATTATTGTGGCTGGCGACTTTAATCAGTGCAATCTGAGCCACGATCTCCCCCGCTACAAACAGTTTATTAAATGCCCCACCAGAGGATTAAACACACTGGATCACTGTTACACCACAGTGAAAGACGCATATCGCGCTGTTCCTCGCGCTGCGCTGGGATTATCTGATCACGTGATGGTTCACCTCATTCCCACATACAGACAGAGATTGAAGCTCACTAAACCTGTTGTGAGCACTACGAAGATACGGACCAGTGAAGCTGAGGAGAAGCTGGAAACGTGCATGGAAATATCTGACTGGGGCATGTTTAAAGGAGCCACGCATGATCTGGATGAGTACACGGACACTGTGAACTCATATATCCACTTTTGTGAAGAGATCATTCTTCCATCACGCACCAGGGTGAGTTACTCTAATGACAAACCCTGGTTCACAGCTAAGCTCAGACAGATCAGGAAGGAGAAGGAAGCAGCGCTGAAAAGTGGAGACAGGGACTGCTACAGGGAGGTTAAATACCGGTTTAACAGAGAGCTGAAGAGGGCTAAATCTCTATACTCAGAGAGACTCCAGCAGCAGTTCACTGCTAATGATTCGGCTTCCGTGTGGAGAGGACTGAGGCAAATCACCAACTATTGGCCTCAGGCTCCTAAAGGTCAGGATGACAAAGCCCTTTGTCAAAGACTGTCCCAACACTATGCCCGTTTTGACACCTCGTCATCTGTGTCCAACTCCCCCCCTCCCTCCAGCTCCACAGCCTCCACAATCCCTACTTCATTAAAGGCACCCCCCCCTCCTCCCCCCTGCCCTTATCATCAGTGAGCAGGATGTGCTCAAACAGTTCTCCAGACTGAACCCGCGCAAGGCCCCCGGCCCGGACGGCGTGTCTCCCTCCACCCTGAGACACTGTGCGAAACAGCTGGCTCCTGTCTTCACAGACATTTTTAACACCTCCCTTAAGTTATGCCACGTGCCGTCCTGCCTCAAATCCTCCACCATCATCCCTGTCCCCAAGAAGCCACGGATCACTGGACTTAATGACTACAGACCTGTAGCGCTCACCTCTGTAGTCATGAAGTCCTTTGAGCGCCTGGTCCTGCCCCACCTCAAGTCCATCACCACCTCTCTCCTGGACCCGCTGCAGTTTGCCTACCGAGCCAACAGGTCTGTAGACGACGCAGTCAACCTGGCCCTCCACTCCATCCTGCAAGTATCCTGCAAGCAGCTGAGGAAGCTCAAGCTACCCACCAAGATGTTAGTGCAGTTCTACACAGCCATCATCGAGTCCATCCTCACCACCTCCATAACCGTGTGGTACGCAGGAGCCACTGCCAGGGACAGACTAAGGCTGCAGCGCGTCGTGCGCACTGCTGAGAAGGTGATCGGCTGCAAGCTCCCATCTCTCCAGGATCTGTACATCTCCAGGACCCGGAGGCGTGCTGGCCGGATCATAGCCGATCCCTCACACCCTGGTCACGTACTGTTTGCCCCCCTCCCCTCTGGTAGAAGACTTCAGTCCATCCAGACTAAAACCTCCCGTCACATGAACAGCTTCTTCCCCTCTGCCATCAGACTGCTGAACACTAAGTGACTTATTGACTCTCGTGCACTATGTACAGCAGCTCAACCAGACTCATGTCAATCATCACTGTTTTCTTCCTGCATTACCGACTGCACTATATAGTTCTCCACAGTATCTGCTGCTCGCTAATATATTTTAACTGCTGACCAGTATCACTTACTCTTATTCTACACTTTATTGCATGTATAGTTTATTTCTTTTATCTTATCATGTTTAATGTTGCAGCATTGCACCGAGACAAATTCCTGGTTTGTGTACTACATGAACAATGGCAATAAACCTGATTCTGATTCTGATTCTGTTCTGACAAACCATAAGAGACTTTGATATTACCAACTTCATAAGCATGTAATGTTATTGTACACCCCTAAACTATTTTGATTATTTTGTTTGTTGTTATTTTAGAGTGGCAACACTGGAATAAAGCCAGAGAGAGGAACAATGATCAGCAAGGCGGTGATCATCTCTCTTTAATGGTAAAGTGCTGGCAACTCTGCTGCCAGCACTTTACCGTTATTTTACAGAAAAAAATTTTACAGTCCAAGTATTACAAGTAATCCTGTATTTTGGGAGTGTAGTGCTCTGTTAGGATGATTAGGTACTATCAGATCTTTTAAATAACAAGGGGCCTGATCCTTTAGAGCTTTGTAAGTGAGGAGAAGGATTTTAAACTTAATTCTAGAATCTATGGGAAGCCAATGAAGATAGGCCAAAACAGGAGAGATATGATCTCTCTTTCCAGTACCTGTTAAAACTCCAGCTGCAGCATTTTGGATGGTTCAGGGATGCAAACATGCATTTGGTAAAGTCCTTTTAATCCAGTGCTTTTATTTGAACCACACAGCAAATATACTGGTGCTCAGAATCACCAATTCAAGTTCTGATACAAAGAGGCACGAGTAAAGGGTTCCTTATCAAAATGGAAAATACTCTTCTTTGCAAAATCTCTAAACTAAGCAAACCTCACTAGATTCCAGATTTCTTCAGTATACTGCAGTCTGTCTTGTTCATCAATGCGTCAATGTCAATACTGAGTAAACTGCAGGGTTTTTTTAATTTGTTTTTACTCCTCCCTTGATCGAAATTGCCACAGAAACCTTCTGTATTATTAGATTGTAGGAAATTAATCACAGCTAAAAACAACATTAAGCTTAACCCTGTACTAACATTAACACCATTTCTGTGTGTCTTTATTAATCAGATCCACTCTTGTTCATACAGACTTGCCTTTTCATAATACCGTAACTAAAAATCAGGGCACCAATGGAGTAATAGCACTGTGTCTATTTTTAGTGCAGCCTGGCTCCAGATCACCACCAATAATAACGGCTGATAAATGAAAGATGGCTATTAAGCAATCGATACTGAATGAAACAGGCAGAGAGAAGAGGACGAGAAAGAGTTTGGGGGTGACCGGGAAGGCTGTATCCAGCCGAGTGATGCGTTCAGTATCTCGCACCCAATTGGTCCAGCACGGTGGAGGGGCGGCGCTGAAAAAGAAGGGCTTACCTCAGTGATGCCACCCCACCACCACATCTCACACAGCCCCAATCTACACACCACCTTTCCTCCCCCCGGTTCAGTGTAATCGACCGTGACGAGGCTCCATCAGAGGCGAACAGTGACGTCAGAAGCTATAAATAGATCAGCCTGACAGGAGAGAGGGGAGGTGGGAGACTTGTGACGGTGCTTACGTAGACAGCCCCAGGCGGGATGCAGACGATTTCGCCCCTCTACATGAATACATTTATGAAGGATGCTATTTTAAATTCCACTGGGTGACTCCTGTTAAAGACACAGGTATCTTCCCTTAATTCTTCCCCACAACATCTAATTTTTTATCCCTGTGAATCAGAAGTTGCACTAGACCTTTCGTTATCTATCATTTTGACAGACAGGTCATAATCTATTATTATCTGTCATTTCACTTGACTTTAATTAGTCACCCTCAGTGTAATCTGTCAAATGACGGACAGCTTTCAGAATTTTCAGTCATTGCTGAAAAAAAAATCTGTCAATGAAGGACAATTTTCAGTTAAATGTGACTATGCATCCAGGTAATGGTGGAAGAATATACTACACAGCTATGCGGAGATGTTCCTGGGTTAGAAATCACTGGATTATACACATATCCCAATTATATTAAATCATCTCAGACAGTTTAAGTTTAAAAACAAAGACTTTCCACCAGGTGAAACGCCCTACTGTGTATTAACTGATTAAGTGTGGTGGCATAAACATTTTGATCATATACCAAGTTAATGGCTAGATTACTATCATAATGCAGTTAATTTTATCAACTAGACTAATTTTCGTGCTGTTTATGGTTACAGTGATAAATATTATATTGATTTCACACATCCAGCATATGAGTAATAGTACAGATGTTAGAAAAACTGGCAAAAAATAATTTTCCAATTGTTTTTTCTATGTTTTCAGTGGGAGAAGATTTTAACATGTTCATGAGTTTTTTCAGACCCAGCGACTCAAAATCACTGTTGAGCTTTTCAGCTGAAGTTCAGGGAGCCTGCTGCAGAGCCAGCTCATCGTTCTCCATCTCAACAGCTCCCTCTACAGAGGAATTTAAGAAACTGCAACAAGTTTCAATGTGCAGGAGACAAATGTTTGCTGAAACATTCTGCATCCTATCTGTACGCTCTCACGCTCTTTTTTATCATTGTTTGTTTTATTATAAGGATAAACGAAAACAAAAAATGCATAATTCCAAAGAAAGAGACAAATTTGTGTTGCATAAATGAATTACTCAATTTTCTCCAATCACCAATCAAATAATTGTAGATAAATAAGATGTTTAAACCGCACTGCCAGTGGATGCCAATCTTGCAAGCATTTTGCAATAAAACAATATTCCTACACTTTTGAAAATTTAACAAATACTGCGTTTTGAGTTGAGTTACTTATACTTGTAAATTTAAAATAGTGTCACCATACCTGCAACTGAAGGGCTGAATTACTGTTTTGTACTAGCTCTCTTTCTGCAAGTTTCTAACATGCATCTTCCCTAGAGGCTGACAGGCGGGCAGACTGGCGTCATGTTTGGTTTCTGTCTATATAACATGCTGACCTTGGTTTGTCTCCTGGCTTCTGCATTGTTCTCCATTTTTCTGACGTATATTAACAGCTCCCTCTTCCTTCTTGTGGAAGTGTTTTATTAAGTTTTTCTCACCCAAACATAATCTTGGGACACACACATCCTAACCTCTGCATCTGTACCCAGGATCTTTAGTTTGCAACTTATCACCATTCCCAAGAGAAAGGGGGAAAAAAGTTTTTTCACAAGGCCAAACCATAAAAAAGGCACAAGTGCTATTTCCAATTGTTGCTTTTATATGCATGTTCATGATGTGCTCATGGGAATCAGAGCTGAGGGAAATAAACTTTCGGCTTTGTGTGCGAGAGATCCGGAAAACTACGTCAAGGCCAGATGTTATTTGATGGGGGATGACACGGGGCCAAACGATGGGGGTTAAATGTCCAAACATGCACACACACGCACACACCCATTCTCCAGGCGAGAGATGCAGCGGAGAGGAGGAAAACAGACCATTTGTGTGTTGCATTTTTTATTCAGAAATGCCACAGTAAAGACTTATCTGGGTTCATTTTTAGTTACAAGGTAAAAAGCGGCGTTAAGGGTTGCATTCAGCCATATTGTACTAGTTCAGGTACGGAAAATATCCTATTGATGTCTCCTCACCACCGTCTAGCCATAAATGCAAGGAATCTGTCTGTGTGTGTGTGTGTGTGTGCTTGCTCCTCACATATCTCTCAAACCGTTCATCAGACTGACCTCAGATTTTATAAGTGCTTTGCTGAGATTAGGAGGGTGTGCATCCCTGAGTATGGAGTTGTTCAGTAAAAATATGTAATTTTTATCAATAAAAGTTTAGCCATCACTCTCTCCTCATGCCCTGGCTTCTAGAGGTGTGGGCGGGGTTTTGGATTGACTCCGTACTGATTGGATAATAAGCAGCATCACGGCATCAGTAACACAGCGCTCCGTGAGCAAAACAAGGAAGAGAAAATCAACAAATCTGACTAGAAAAAGTTAATACTAAAGATTTAATGCTCAAAAAATTACACCATAAAGTTGCTGTGATTGCGTAGGTTTAAGGGATAATTCGGCATATGTGGGGAACATGGGGCGCGTGAGCAGACTGACGGGAGCGTCAGCGGAGACTCAGGTCTGACAAAGAACATCGGTGTGTCCAACACAGGACACGCCGGGAGAAGCAGCGGCCTGACCACGGTCCTTCGCGGGGAGGCACGCCCAGCCTGCCCGGTCACTAGTAGACGAGAGTCCCGACTGCCACTTCACCCATGTGGTGCCACTGTCCTCTGCAGGACCGCGACTCCCCCCTCACATGCAAGTATTTAAAAATTAAAAACTGAATAATAATACCGCCATGATTGTGGAGTGGAATGGCCAAACAGGACACAAAACCGCCCAAATAATGAAATAAATCATTTTTAGTTAAATATTTACTGAGAAATGGGCAGCACGAATGCAACAGTTGCAGTCAAACAGGTCCTTCTGCTGTGTATAATAATGTTGGGTGTTTTGTAGTTAATTCGATTGATTACAGCTTTTAAAACCTTTTAACAACAAAATATTGCTACAATATAAAATGATGCACTACAATGGGTCTCAAATATTTGTAAACGTGTCCTGTTATAGTACTGCATGAGTTTATTACGATACGATGCGATACGATACAACTTTATTATCAGTTATTACTGAAATTTGTTTTGCAGTTCATAGGACACTCCGTTTTCAAACATACAAAAACACATAAATTGGACACACATACCGGTGACACAAAACATACCAGTTGGACACACCATACAAAAAAACCCCCAAAAACAGTGAGGACAGGCATAATAGCACATGTTTAGACCATGGGCTTGATGGTATTCGGCCATTCAGTGATTCTGGTTCAGCAGCAGAATAGATTGGTGGATAAATGAATTTCTGAGTTTACTGTGTTTAAATGTAGGGATTCTGAATCATTTGTTTGAGGGAAGAAATTGGTATTCACTGTTTAGAGCAGGCCTATTCAATTAGCAGCCCGCGGGCCACATGCAGCCCAAAACCAACCTCCGAGTGGCCCAGGCCATGCCAAGGAAATATAAATTTAAGAAAAAAATATGAAGGAATGACAGTCCGCAAGTGCACACACGAACAACGCACGTGACCATTATCCACACCGAGTTCAGAAGTCCCCTGCCCATGTTCTAGCTGGCAGGCAGAATGGTTTTCTAGCGTTGCTGTCCGAGAGAAACATGAACTTATTAAAGTACTTTAAACGCAGATAAAAGCAGAAGAGATATGCAAGCAGTGGAGGGATTTATGGTGGTTTTAACCCGCTGGTAATGGGAGCAATAATAATGAAGAGTCGCTTAGCAAACGTGTGGCGAGGCTTCATACTGTATGCAGGGAAAGGCAAGAGTGACTGAATCGCTTAGAATTGACTTCACCAGTTACTACAATATCCATCCATCCAATCCATCCATGAATGGATGGATGGATGGATATTATGCACCTGGCAAGTTAAGATGACTGAAATTCACCAAGTCAATGACTTTAATCTGTCAGCAGCCTTCAGACAAACTAAACGTGCCAACATTTGGATTTCAAAATAAGGGTTTTTTCCTGCTGTCTGGGTGGTGAGGAGAGTTCTAGAAAACTATAAATATATAGAAATATTTTAACAGAAATGACTCTCTTTGTTAATTTAAGTTATTTTACTTCATTAAATATAATATTAATATTTTTTCTTTGAAATTGGAGTTAAATTATTGTTCTGTTCTGGCTCTGCAAAATTATGGTCAAAAGTGTAAAACTGCATAAGGAAAATAAAGTCAAAATTTTTACCACAATCTGTTTCAAATTTATTTAAAAAAACCCAGTAATTTTATTTAAAAAAATAAACAAAAAATTAGCCATAAAAATACACAAATTTATAATAAAGTCTCAAATGTACAAGAAAAGTCAATTTTACAAGAGGAAATTACACATTTGAGGAAAATGGTTTCAAATTTAGATAAATTTACAGAGAAAAGTAGAAAACTATAAGAAAATTCTTATAAATTTTGGAGAAAAACCTCAAACCTTCAAGACTGAAGTCATTACTCAAGTTTTTAAGTGGGTGCTCGTCGCATCCTTAACTTAACTAGAAATTTTTGGTTGACTGATGTGTGTGTAATGGAATGTGTAGTTATAAAAAGAGGTTCCTACTCACACGTGTGGTGATTTAAAACAAAACAAACCACAACAGTGGATGTGCAACGTTTGTTAATGTTATCAATCTTTTCTTGGGGGGTTTGTGCACTGAAGTGTTTGACAGTTCATTTTTTATTAAGCCAAATGCCTTTGTGATGTGCCAAGGTCAGTTATGACCAGGATGTAGTATATTTTATTTCAAAAGGGAAACAAATGTTAATACTACTAACAGCACGCATTGAGTTTTATGTACTTTGAGATATGCCTGAGTAGGATGTGACCAAAATGGTTATTTACAGAATGTTTTTTCATTCTATTTATTTAATTGCTGTTCAAGAGGAAAAATATTTCTACTACTTCAAGTTCTACTCAATTCCAGCACTGTTATTGTGTTTTATGCACTTTTGATGTACCTTTGTCATGTGCCAAGCACACATTTAAAACCAAGACAATGAATATAAAAAGTGTGTATTTTTCGTCATACTGATCTGTGTTGGTTTGAAATTTGTCATTCAACAGATCGCTGAACATGTGCGGCCCAGTTACATGTCTTGATTTCACATTGTGGCCCCACTGATTTTGTAATTGAATAGCCCTGGTTTAGAGCATGGGAGGAGTCAGAGGAGATGGAGTTGGCTAACCCGATCATGCTTTTCCTGTGTGCTTCATGAAAATTACTTATGGGTGGTTGACCAATGATCTTTGCACAGATTTTTATTTGGTTGTGGAGTTTAGTTTTAAGCTTGACAGTCAGGCTGCTGAACCAGACCGTGCTACAGTACAACAGCACACTCTGTTTCACCGAAGAATGAAACAGAGTCATTATCTTGCTGCTGGCTCCAAAAGATCCAAGTCTACGGAGAAAGTAGACACGCTGCTGGATCTTCTCACACTTCTAATCTATATGAGGTGTCCACGATAGGGGCGCATCAATCATGACTCCTAAATATTTATAAGAAGTCACCTGTTTAATTTCCTCATTGTGGATAATCAGTGAGGAAAGTGGATTACTGGGAGAACGGTCAAAAACAATCTCCTCAGTCTTTTTTGTGTTGATTATTAAGGAATTTTTGTCACACCACTCAATTAACCAGTCCACATTCTGCTGGTACAGAGTGGGGTCACTGGCATTGGTCAGCAGAGATAGCAGGACTGAATCATCAGAGTATTTCAGTAAATACTGATCGGGCACACTGGTGGTGCAGTCTGCAGTATATAAAGTGAACAGCACAGGTGAGGAAATACAGCCTTGATGTGCACAGACATTAGTTCTGACTGGAGAAGAAAGTGAGTCGTTAACTTTTATTAGCTGTATTCTGTTGGTGAGGAATGAATAGTACCCATCATGTGTCTGAGCTCAGACCCGCACTTTATCCCTGTGTTGTATATCTGATTAGTTTGATTTTGCTAATTTTATGTATATAGTTTGGAATTGTTTCACTTGTGTCTCCCCTTTCCCAGACACCTCCTTCCACTGCTCACAGCCTGCCCTCTTAGCTCAGCTGTGGGCAGTTGGTTTAATTAAGTCTCTACTCACTCAGTGATTCACACCTGCAGCACATTTACCTGTGTGCATTTAAGCACTGCCAATTCACTGTGGCAGTGTGGCTATTTCAACTGTCTCCTCTTTACACGTGTCAAGCCTCTGAAGTATTTTCTTCTCCAGAGTGTGTCTAGCTCTGAGGTCAGCCGTGTTAAGTCATTCTTGTTGGATTTTGTTAACTGTCCTTTATCCCTCAACTAGTGATTGCCAAATGAGGCTTTCTGGAGGACTTGAGGCCTTTCATCAAAATGGTTCACATAGACAAGGCCTTATGTGGGACTTCATTTTCTCTACCAGGCCATCTAGTGGACAAAATGTATACAACATGCTGATTTTTACAAGGGTATTGTTGGTTTAATGTGTATTTTTTCAGTTTCAATAAATGCTGTCTTTTAAGAAATATCAATGATCATAAGGCAGAAAAATAATAAAATTGAGGTGACTACAGTGAATGTGCTTGTGCTACTTATACATTTTTTTTTAAAAGAAATAACTTTTCAACAGTCATACTGTCTTTCTCAGTACATTCATCTCTGTCCTTATTGTCATGCAGGGCACAATGGTGCCTCAGCATAATGATGTGTTATTGTTGTATCCAAGCTCTTTGAAATACAACAGACACTTCACTGTGCAAATAAAAATCAATTATTAGAATGACCCCAGCTGGGACTTGAATCCCAGCTTCCCACTTGCAGGAGATATATTTTACCTCTAAGCTATTACTTAGTCACGAGTACTTGAGGCTTTCTTGAACACTTGAGCCTTTCATCAAAATGGTTCACATAGACGAGGCCTCATGTGGAACTTCATTTGCTCTATTAGGCCATGTAGTCGACAAAGTATACAGCATGCAGATTTTTACAATGTGTATTTTCAATTTCAATAAATGTGCTGTCTTTTAAGAAATATCAATGAGGGAAAAAAGAAATAAAACTGGGGTGACTACAGGGAATGCGCTACTTCGTGTGCTTGTACTACTTATCCATTTTTATTAAGACATAATAAATTTTGAACAGTCTTATACTGTCCCAGTATATTTAACTCTGGCCTGATTCTCATGCAGGGCACAATAGCAATAGTGCCTCAGCATAATGATGCGTAATAATGATCTAAGCTCTTCCTTGCAAATAAAAATGAAGTTAAAAGAACGACACAGCTGGGATTCAAACCCAGGTCTCCCACTTGTAAAGAAGATATACTACCCGTAAGCTATCACCTCAGTTGCAATAAGAAGCCACTATTTGCCAAAAATACATCAATGGGAGAAACGAGCTCAAGTGTTTTTGGTGCTGGCTCCATCTGAAAATTGGCTGCGACAAATCCCTTACACAGTCAAACATGACAAAACAAAATGTGAGGGATGGGGATTTCCATTGGGTAGTGCTGCTCAGTTTATTTCTCCTGACCCAGTCATGTGGTCCGACGTCAACACATACGTTACGAGTCACGCCGCAAAACACGCCTCACCAAATATTTCCTGGATAAGATCGGATCACCGTTTGAAGCACCGGTGCCTGCCTGCCCATCACTACCCTCAACTGCTTCAGCCTCTGAAGTTTTTTCTTCTCCTGAGCACACCCTGCTCAGAGGCTCAGCTTGTTAGTTATTTCTTGTCTCGGTGTTTTTGTATTGTCTTCACTATTTTTGGACTCTTTATGTTCTCTGTTAATAAAAACTGCACAAACACCATTCAACGCCTGGATTTGTCCTCTCTGCTTCTCATAGAGGCCCACATGACAGTACTAGTGAATGAGGACAGGATTAGCCTGTAACTGAAGCATTTTGGATGTAAGTAAGTCTGGTTGTATAGTATTGAATGCAGATGAAAAATCAAGGAAAAGAGCCCTGGCATATGAATTGGGTTTATCAATATGTTTGGACATAAGATGTACTCCAGAGTAATGACTGCATCCTCTGTGCTGCATCCTTGCCTGTACGCAAACTGAAAAGAATCCTGTGAATGACCCATTTCTGAGTTGAGATATTGGACCATAATTTTTTCAAGTGATTTCATAATAAGAGATGTTAGAGCTATTGGCCGGAAATCATTATATTTTTTTGGACATTGTTTTTTAGCAAGAGGTTTGATGTGAGAGGTTTTCCAAATGAGAGGTATGGTATGAGTATCGACGGAACGTTGAAAGACTGGCTGCCAGACGGGGCTAGTTCTCTGGCAAGTGCTTTTAACACTAGACCACTACTAGTATCAGGACCCAAAGCTTTCCTGGGATTGATGTGCAGGTAAACCTCCCTGACTTCATCTACAGTTATGATAATCCTGTCATCACTAGTAGCAGTGCACCGGAAGTTATTGATGATACACTATAAACTACACATTTAAACTAAAACAATTTTACAGTAATGGTGACCGAACAACTTCCATTCCCCAACCTACAAGAATATAAGTCATAAAAGATCAAACAAATAAGTCTGACAAACAAACAAGGGTTTTTAAGCCATCGCTAATACTGGCTGTCCCAGTCATTTTCAAGAATTCTGTAATTAATATTTACACAAATACATTTTAGTGTTCAGTCCCTTTTATATTTGTCAAAGTCTAATGTGTGTGATTACCTACATGTAGGCTACACCTCTTTGTATTCCACTTTCAAACGCAGCCTACATTTGGGCCTGTAAAGCCTGATTGACCTACCTGTTTTCAAACAAGAATACTTGCTCTCTGCAGGCATGCACTAGTACTGTAGGTGTGTGTGTGAGAGAGAGAGAGAGAGAGAGAGAGAGAGAGAGAGAGAGAGAGAGTGTATCAGTGTCAAGATGCCTGCCTGTTTTACACCTGAAGCCCAGCATCTGGCTGCATAGCTCAAAGTTTATGACAAACATGATCATTCATATTAAGGTAGCAGAATACATAATTTCACTGAAGTAACTTTGAAAATGCCTCTCCACCCCCAATTATCAGATACAACTTTTTCAGATAATTCATTTTAAAAAACTATTTGCCAGAAGGGGCTCAGAGTTGATCAGTGATGTAATCCCACCCCCACCTTGAATCCATCTGTCACTCCTACAGCACACCTCACCATCATCTCACTGTCCACATACATGTCCGGCACCACCCTCACATACCTCTCTGCCACTCCTGACTTTCTCATACAGTGCCACATTTCCTCTCTTGGCACCCTATCATATGCTTTCTCTAGCTCCACAAAGACACAGTGCAGTTCCTTCTGACCTTCTCTATACTTCTTCATCAACCCTCTTAAAGCAAACACTGCATCTGTAGCACCCTTTTTTGGCATGAAACTGTACTGCTGTTCACTAATTGTCACCTCTCCTCTTAACCTGGCTTCAACAACTCCTTCCCATATCTTCAGAGTGTGATTGATCAACTTTATGCCTCTACAGATACTGCAGCTCTGAGCATCATCCTTGTTCTTGAAAACTGGTACTAAAACCCTTCTTCTCCACTCCTCAGGCATCCTCTCACTCTCCAAGACTGTGTTCAACAATCTGGTTAAAAAGTCCACTGCTATCTCTTCTAAACATCTCCATACCTCCACAGGTATGTCATCTGGACCAACTGCCTTTCCATTCTTCATCCTCTTCAAAGCTGCCCTCACTTCTGCCTTGCTACTCCTCGGGACTTCCTTGTTCACCATCTTGCCTTCATCTCTTCACCCCTTCATTTCCTTCATCTTCTTCTCTCTCTAAATCAAAGCTATGGCTTATTATTTGACTTCTGTGCAAATTATACCATGTTCAACCATATGGGTGATGGTAAGGGTACTTGGCACAAGGACACACTAGACTACAGATCTATGATCAGTTTTGCTAAACGTATTGTACAACTATGCTGAGATCATCTAGCAGAGGCCCCGGCCCATGAGTCTTCAACTCCTGCCTCTGGCAGAATTCCCAGGGATGTTTGGGACACTGTGTTTAAAGGGGTCATGTTCAGCATGGGGTGGACAAATAATCCTTAGGGTGTCCTGTGGGTGGTGCTTTGGGAGTAAAGACTTTTTTTTGCTATGGACTATTTGGCCATTTTACCACCATATAGAGAGCTTGGTTTGTATTACCAGCAATAAGGCAAGTTAAAATTGGATTCTGTCTGTAACTTTTTAAAAACACATTTCTTATCACAACCATGGAGTGGAAGATGTCAAGGTAGGTCATCTCAGGATGTGGTCACAGATGAGATGACCCTGCTGACTTTGTCAAGCAATGACCTCTAATGGACAGTGGTATTGTTTAAGACAGGATGGGCAACTAGTGGCCCACCCCCTCATCCACTGCAGCCCGCCAGTCCATTTCCAAAAATTAATTATTGATTTATATCATGTTTGTCATATTTGGAACGGCATTCTTAAATTCAATTACAGAGTCTGCCAGCAGAGGGTGTGCTAATTGAAACCTAGGTGCAGCTCTGTGAGCAAGTGGTCAAGGGGAGAGTGAGAGTGAGGGAGCAAATGAGGGAACAGTGCACCGGAGAAGAATGTGTTTTTAAGGTATGTTGCTTGCTAAAACCGCATTAATAGGCTGTAAACAACAGTAAATGTACAAAGTAGGCTGCTTTTAAACAAGAATAAATACTACTGAGGAGCTGTAGCATTTATTCTTGTTTGGCAGGTGAAGCCTCATGGAGCTCGAAGGCTTTTCTTCTAATTGTGCAGAAAAATATTCAAATCTATGAGGTTTCTTTCTAAAGAGTGGACTGAGGAACTGACAGTTTCAATCTGATGTCAGCAGTAAAAGTTCAGAGACTGTGGCCGTAATCTGCTGATTTTTTTTTTTTTCATTTATACCAGTGGCTCTTAAACTTTTTTTAATTCCCCATTTTGGGCAGCCATTAACAAACCCACCTACACACAACTATTTCTCTGCCCTGCCACACCCACAATGAATCCAAGAGCAAGTTAAGCCTCATCATATTTCCTTTTCTTCTTGGCTTTTTTTGTTAATTATCATCCAGAATTTCTCTTTGTTCATCATTTTGATGGAGTTTTAAAAATTGGGTCATGATATAATTTTATCCATCCATCCATCTTCTACTGCTTAATACTTTTTGGGTCGGGGGGACTGGAGCCTATCCCAGCATCTTTGGGCGAGAGGCTGGGTATACACTGGACAGATCGCCAGTCCATTGCAGGTTAGATATAATTTTATCAGTAACTGTAATTCTAATATGACAAAACACTGAGTAACTTTTATTTTCATTTGCATTTTCAGTTGTAATTGTGAAACTTTTGACTTTGGAGGAAATACCCCCCCCCCCCACACACACACACGGAAGGTTTACATGTAAATCTGGCCCTCAGGAAATGAGGAAAAAAAAAATTTGTGGCCCTCGCTACCACCAAAGTTGTCCGTCCCTGGTTTAAGACAATGTCTGAGGTGACTAGGTTGAGAATTAGTACCTCCAAGTTCTAGACTTTAATTCTCAATCACAAAATGTTGGATTGTTCTCTCAAGTGTCTCAGGGTCTTTTTCAAGAGCGAGTTCAATTCAATTCAGCTTTATTTCCATAGCGCAATTTCACAACAAACATCATCTCATAGCACTTTAAAACTGTATGGAAAAACCCCACAATTGCAGAAAGACCCCAGCAATCAGGTGGGTGGAAAAACTCCCTTTTAGCAGGAAGAAACCTCCAGCAGAACCAGGCTCAGGGAGCGACTGGCTGGGGGATGAAGGGATACAGAAGAAAAAAGAAAAGAACAGACATGTAGAGAGCAAATAGCATGATGGGGACTCAGTCTATGTGAGAGAACAAACAGATGTTAAGAGTTACAATTACTAGATTAAATCTATGAAGTTTAAACCATGCAGCCACTTATATGGCTAAATACACACAACCCCAATTTCGGAGAAGTTGGGACATTGTGAAAAAAGTAAATCCAAACAAAATACAATGATTTAAAAATCCTTCTCAACCTATATTCAATTGAATACACTACAATGACAAGGTATTTAATGTTCAAACTGATAAACTTTATTGTTTTGGGAGTTTGTTTTGGCAAATATTCACTCATTTTGAATTTGATGCCTGCAATACATTCCAAAAAAGCTGACGGGCAACAAAAGACTGGGAAAGTCAAGGAATGCTCAAAAAAAAAAAAAAAAAAAACTTTTTGGAAAATTCCACAGGTAAACATCTTAATTGGAAACAGGTGAGTGTCATGACTGGGAATAAAAGGAGCATCCCTGAAAAGCTCAGTCCTCTCCAAGTAAGGCTGGGGGGGTTCACCACTTTGTGAACAACTGCATGGGCAAATAGTACAACAGTTTAAGAATAACATTTCTCAAGGTACGATTGCAAGGAATTTAGGGATTTCATCATCTACAGTCCATAATATCATCTGAAGATTCAGAGAATCTGGAGAAATTTTTACATGTAAGTGGCAAGACCACAAACCAGCAGTGAATGGTCGTGACCTTCAATCCGTCAGGCAGCACTGCATTAAAAATTATTATTCACTACATCTACAAGAACAAATTAAAACTCTACCATGCAAATAGAAAGCCATATACAGTATCAACAACACCCAAAAACACCACCGGTTGTTCTGGGCCCGAGCTCATCTGAGATGAACTGACATAAAGTGGAAAAGTGTGCTGTGGTCTGACGAGTCCAGATTTCAAATTGTTTTTGAAAATCATGGACATTGTGTCCTTGAGACTAAAGAGGAAATGGCCATCCAGACTGTTATCGGTGTTAAGTTCAAAAGCTAGCATCTGTGATAGTATTCCCATGGCATCGCTGGCGTCACTAACTGGCCGTGACCATCTGTCATGAATTGCCCAGCAAGGGCAGTAGAAGACCCAAATGCTGACTGTGAGTTTGCAGGTATTTTAATAACAACAAAAGCACAAAAATACAAAAACACAGAACTTACAGGATATGAGGCAAGGCAGGTAACAGGAGGGCAAATAGCCAGACGGGCTTAAGCATGGAACACACGCCAGGAGTAAACAAATAGGAGTGGGGGGCACCCGTAGAGATAAAGTCCTACACATGAAACTCACATACAGTACAGAATAGAAAAGACGTGAAACTTACGTCTGGAGATGAGTGTGGTTGCGGCCCCAAACTGCGAAGCAGGCGACCTTATAAAGGGTACAGGGAAATGGCACAAATGTGCAGGTGTGGGTACAAGGGCGAGGATAATTACTCAAACAGGTGACAGCTGTGACAGCTCGCGAAAAGAGTTGACAGCCGGAAGTACATAGACAGCAGTCAAAGGGGAAAGCACAACTGGGCAGAATGAAAATCAAAATAAGGAACAAGGAATGATTATAACCAACTAAGGTGGAGACAAGAGAAAATACCGAACCAAAAGATACAAAAACTGAAGTACTAATATCAATATATAAAAGGAGAACCGAAAGCAAAGGCGAGGGTACTCAAATATAAACAGGGAAAAATAATGTAACATCCCAGGTGATCCACAACACATAATAACGAACAAGACTAAATGACCAAACCAAGAATACAGGATAATACAAAAACAAACAGAGACAAATGTAAACAGGAAAATAAATACAAGATAATACAAAAATATGTATTTATGTATTATCGTGACAGAGCCCCTTCCTCAGGGGTGGATTCCAGACACCCCAACGTAACATCAAAGAAGAGAAAAAGACCCCCCCCCCCCCAACAGGAATAGACAAAATAACCCACCCCAGGAGGAAGGAGGGGGAAACCAGGCAAGGAGGGGCTGAAGCAAAAACAAAGGAAAAAAACCCTCATGACCCACAACACTGAACAGCAGGTGGTAGCAGAATACCGACAGTATCAGGTGCAAAAATCATACCATCGGGTGGCTTCCCAGGGTCTCAGAACCACCCAATCAACATGTGGAACAAATCGGGTGGCCTCTCAGAGTTCCAGAGCCACCTAAACAGGTGGAATAGTTCATCGAGTGGTCTCCCAGCATCTCTACCCCAACAGACCGTGGGGCACGACATGCCCCCACCCGGAGGCGGCAGTTGGAACCCGTGCCTCCCACGGACCACAGGAACCGCGGCATAGATGAAGTGAGTTAGAGGTTGCGGGGAGCTGACACCCAATGGGAAGGATGGCCGATCAGCGAAGGATCCAGGTGAGAGGATGGCTTCGTCGGCCTCCGTCGGTCTATGATGACCATGGAAGAGAATCCTAAACGTCTACTCTGCTGGAACAGCACCGCCTGTGGCTGAACAGGCCGATGCGCGAATGGCAGTCCCTGTCACACAGGTCGCACTTGTGGGTGGTCTCCGTGCTGCACCAGCAAGGAAACCAGATGAAAAGAACGACTGTCCAGCAAAGAAGGCAGGCCAAGAGAGTTACTGGCCAGGGTGGCTGACCAGCCCGGAGACCAGATGAGGGGAGAGACTGCTCAGTGGAGGCCTCTGGTGAGGACGGGGAATTCACGATGACCTCAGCCGACTGTGGAGAACCCTCCACGACCTCAGACCACGGCAGGAAACCCTCCACGACCTCAAGAACACGGCGGGGAACCCTCAACGACCATGGGTGGAGGCGGAGCACCCACGGCGGCCTCAGATGGAGGCAGAGCAGCCATGGAGACCTTGGCCGGAGGTGGAGCATCTATGGAGACCTCCGCCAGAGGCGGAGCACCCACAGAGGCCTCAGGCGGAGGCAGAGCACCCATGGAGACCTCTGGCGGAGGCAGCGCACCCACGGAAACCTCTGGCGGAGAGGGAAGACCCACAGAGACCTCAGGCGGACAGGGAGGACCCGTGATGACCTCAGGCGGACAGGGAGGACCCGTGATGACCTCAGGTGGAGATGGAGGACCCGTGATGACCTCAGGTGGAGATGGCTTGGACAAAAGGACAGAGACAAAAACTGGTTCAGAGTCATTGGCAGCGGTGGAGCCTGGCAAGGAAAGCTCATACGCAGTTGGTGGTTGCGACTGACTCTCCTCACCAAGAGCTAAACAAGACCTCTCTAAAATGGATAATGTGAAAACAAAAAAGAGGGCTTGCCTTAGCTCGAGCTCCACCGCCGTCCAGGACTCCGGTGATCTAGACTGGGACATCTTGGCTCTCTCCGTCTGATGTTCCAACCCCGGCATGACCACCTTGGACGGGGAAGAAGAAGAAAACACTGGAACATAGTTACCGGCAGTGGTGGAGCTCGGCGAGGAGCAGAGGACATCTGCAGCCGGTTCTCCTCACCATGAGCCAGACAAGATTTCTCTAGATCTGCAGGTGTTAAAACAGAACAGAGTACTTGCCTGGACTTGAGATCCACCGCCACCCAGGACTCCAGCAACTCTGCTGCGGTGACCTCGGCAGCAGGCGTGATGGTGGATGGTGCTGGTGGATCTCCCAGCGTGACGGTTGGTGCCAATAATCGTCTCACCGGTGGAGCTGAGTCCTGTGCTGATGAAGCCAGGGGACACTCTCCTGTTAGCTCAGGCTTCCAGCCACAGGGGGCGCTCTCCTCCCTTCCAGGATATGGCTGCAGGCTGGAATAGACCTCTCCAGGCCCACAGGCCTCTCCGTTGTCCGGCGGCTCCCTCCCAGGACCGGCGGACACTCAGGGGAATTGGAAAGGGACATGGGAGAAGCAGGTGAGGATAGAATAACAGCAGCAGATGGTGAATGCTCAGCCAAATCGGGCCGCTGCTGCTGAGCTTCATCACTGGGAAAAAGGCAAGACAATTCATTATTAGATGTTGATAAATGAAGAGATACTTGCCTTAAATCCTGGAGCTTGGTGGTACCTGCTGTGGGACCAGATGACGTCTCCTTGAGAGCTGCGAAGGTCATCTGGTGAGATGGGCAGAGCACCAGAGTCAGGGGATGCACAGACTCCGCTCTGCCTGGTGAAGCTCCCTCCAGCTGCTGCAAAAACTCAGGAAGGAGCCATGGCTTGTAATCCAAAATGAGCTCCTTCTCTGCTGCCAAAACCTGCTGGCGCTCCTCTAGCTCCTCCATGCTGGGACCATCAGGGCTGTGTACCCAATACAGCAGGCGGCGGGCCATTGCTCAGGAGGAAGAGATGAGTCTGCAGCTGGATGACGGCGGCGGCCACGGGACCTTCGGACCCAAGGCCGCTTCTTCATCAGCACAGGTTTGAATGGGGAAGGGGTTTCCTCCAGCCCGTGGAGCCGATGTTGAGCCTGGAACACTGAGGGGAGGAGAACTGCCAGGTCCGGACAGCTCCACAGGCTGGGGTATGCCTTAATCACCTGTGCTGCACTTTTCCAACATTGCAGAGCCTTCTCGGGAGTGTGGGCGGAGTGTGCGACTGAGATAATGTCCTCCATGAGCTCAGCTGCCCAACATCCTTCCTCATCCAGCCCAAAAACTCTGTAGTCTGTGCGGACTGACATACTGCAAAATACCGGACTATAGTAAGAATACCGGAAGGAAAAAGAAAAAAGCAAAACTCACAGTCGCTGGCGTCACTAACTGGCCGCGACCATCTGTCATGAATTGCCCAGCAAGGGCAGTAGAAGACCCAAATGCTGACTGTGAGTTTGCAGGTATTTTAATAACAACAAAAGCACAAAAATACAAAACTTACAGGATGTGAGGCAAGGCAGGTAACAGGAGGGCGAATAGCTGGATGGGCTTAGGTATGGAACACACGCCAGGAATAAACAACAGGAGTGGGGGTCACCCGAAGAGATAAAGTCCTACACATGAAACTCGCATACGGTACAGAATAGAAAAGACGTGAAACTTACGTCTGGAGATGAGTGTGGTTGCGGCCCCGAACTGCAGAGCAGGCAGCCTTATAAAGTGTACAGGGAAATGGCACAAATGACTGCAGGTGTGGGTACAAAAGCAAGGATAATTACTCAAACAGGTAACAGCTTTGACAGCCTGCGAAAAGAGTTGACAGCCAGAAGTACACAGACAGGTGTCAAAGGGGAAAGCACAACCGGGCAGAATGAAAATCAAAATAACAGGGAATGATTATAACCAACACTCGTATTGCCAACACTCGGTCGGACTCATTCCCAGTGAGAGTTGGACTCTGCCAGGGCTGCCCTTTGTCACCGATCCTGTTCATAATTTTTATGGACAGGACTTCTAGGCGCAGTCAGGGAATGGGAGGTGTCATGCTTGGTGACTACATGATCTCATCTCTGTTGTTTGCAGATGATGTTGTCCTGTTGGCTTCATCCAGCAATGACCTACAGCTCTTGCTGGGACGGTTTGCCGCTGAGTGTGAAGCGGCTGGGATGAGAATCAGCACCTCCAAGTCTGAGTCCATGGTCCTCAGCCGGAAAAAGGTGGATTGTCCTCTCTGGGTTGGGGACAGGCTCCTGCCCCAAGTGGAGGAGTTTAAGTATCTTGGGGTCTTGTTCACGAGTGAGGGGAAAATGGAGCGAGAGATCGACAGACGGATTGGAGCAGCCTCTGCAGTGATGCGGATGTTGTACCGGTCTGTTGTGGTGAAGAGGGAGCTTAGTTCTAAGGCATAGCTGTCTATTTACCAGTCAATCTACGTTCCTACTCTCACCTATGGTCACGAGCTTTGGGTAATGACCGAAAGAACAAGATTGCGGATACAAGCGGCTGAAATGAGCTTTCTCCGTAGGATTGCTGGACTCACCCTCAGAGATAGGGTGAGGAGCTCAGTCATCCGGGAGAGGCTCCGAATAGAACCGCTGCTCCTCCACATTGAAAGGAGTCAGTAGAGGTGGTATGGGCATCTCATTAGGATGCCTCCTGGACGCCTCTTACTTGAGGTGTTTCAGGCACGTCCCACTGGGAAGAGACCCCGGGGCAGACCCAGGACTCGGTGGAGAGACTATGTCTCCCAGCTGGTCTGGGAATGCCTTGGTATCCTCTCTGAAGAGCTGGAGCAGGTGGCTGGGGAGAGAGAAGTCTGGGCTTCTCTGCTTGAACTGCTGCCTCCGCGACCCGGACCTCCGGAAAAGCGGTAGAAGATGGATGGATGGATGGATGGATTACAACCAACTAAGGTGGAGACAAGAGAAAATACAAAACCAAAAGATACAAAAACTGAAGCACTAATATCAATATTTAAAAGGAGAACCAAAAGTAGGGGTGAGAGTACTCAAATATAAACATGGAAAAATAATGCAACATCCCAGGTGATCCAAAACATATAATAACGAACAAGACTAAATGACCAAACCAAGAATACAGGATAATACAAAAACAAACAGAGACAAATGTAAACAGGAAAATAAATACAAGATAATACAAAAATACGTAAAACCAAGCTAAGATTACATACAGAATACACTGACACCAAAATGCAAAAAATGACTTAAATAACCCGGAAGGCTGAGAGCATGGTTCCCCACTCGTGCTCAGCATCGTGATATTTGGTTTATTATGCAACAGCAACTATATTGTATAATACTATACAGTGAAGTACTGCTAAAATTAATACTATGTACAGTATATGTATACAATTAAAACAGTGGTGCAATAACCAGTTCAGTCACAACCTGTCGACAAGTTATATCCTGTGGCACAGCAGTAACATTTTACGGAGCATCCTATGGGAGATAACAGCACCTGAAGAGCAGAAACAGTCAGATTGGGAAGTGATACTTCTATTTTGAAATGTATATTTCACACTTTAAAGCATCACTTTCTGCTGTGTTACAAAATACACACATCAGCAAGAAAAGAGCATCTTTTTAAAGTCCTCTTACTCAACTACTGCAACCGTACTGGGCTGCTGCTCCATTTCTGAAGAGCTTGTTGCTCTTTCCATTCACCTAACCGGCCACTGTGGATAGCTAACCAAACAGAGCATACACTCTGTGTCCAACACCAACATCTGATCTCAGAGCAGCTCATGCCCCTCTAAATATAGCCAAGGGGAGGAGAAGGTTGCAGCGCATCAAGCCAGCTGCTGTGTTTATTATTTTTCTGGGTCACCTCTGACCTACAGGCAGAGGAGGGACTCGGGCTTTTGAAAACAGCACAAGACACAAAAGAAAAAGCAAAGTGAGAAAAACTGTGGTGGCTAATAGGCCTTATTAAAGTGGGGGTGTAGGGCTGTTGTTTTAGTCGTTTTCATATGTGCTTCTGTGTGCATCCAAGGAACAGGGACAGAGATTGTGTTTCTTTTGACCATTTGTAGTTAGCCACACACCTTTCCAAATCGGGGGAATCAAGGTTTAGAGTAATGGAATCACAAAGTTCCTATCTCATTCAGTATTTTTTCCACCACTGACACCAGCTTTCAACCACAGTTAAGAGACATGCACACGCATCCGGTCTAAGGGTTGACCAGACAGCCAGCAATGGAAGCCAATGCTCGTGACCTTTCTACAGCATATAAACATGAGGACCAAGTGGGTGCCTGAGTACTTTTGGCTTTTATGCCACTTAGTACAACATACTAGCAGTTATCACAGGGATTCCACAGGACCTCCTATGCAGTTCCCAATTGTGTGTTCCTGTTAGTACATTCCATACAAAAATCAACCATCAGACATTTCAAAACAGAAAATGTTTGATGTTCCAGCAATGATAGAAGAGCGCTTCTCTAATACAGCCAGCTGACAGGTTTTGCATATCAGGATTCTAACTGAACAGACTGACTGATGTACAGGTGTGCCTTGGGTTGGTCTTGTAAGCATGGAATCTGTACTGAAATCATCTAACTGTTGAAAACACAAAAGGTTGGAGTTTTCAGCAATGGCCTAAAACAGTGATTTCACATTTTTGCTGCAGACATCAGAATTTAAAGCTCCACACAAGCATGCCAGCCATGATGTCTCTCAGTGCAACTTTTGACTGATGTTCCAGACAAACAGACAGAGGTCTCTGTGCTATATTATGGAGGATACTAAAAACTTATCATGGCTTTATTTGTCAAATTATTACCTTCAAAAATGTAGAAACTACACCTTAAATCTACATCTGACAAACCTGTGTTTAGGAATTCCCCAAAATGCAGTTAAACAGTGAAAAATCAGCTACACTTTCTGTTAGCAGCCCCTGTAGGCCAACTTTGCAGCTTTATGTGGCCTAAGACAAAAATACTTATTTACAATTAGTTTTACAGATCATTTCTTGTTGTGGAGCTTATGGGTTATTTATTTTATTTTATTTATTTTATGGTGCCTCAGAGGTTGAGTCCCTCCTCTGGACGGGTATTGATTGCGGAGCCAATGTGCAGTGATTAGCTCTGTCCACCCAGCCAAGCAGAAATCTATGTGGTGGCGGATCGGCATTAACATCATTAGAAGCTGGTTAGGAGGGTAATACACTGGGCCAGGACCACTACGGGCCACGCACACTCACACAGGCCGCGTGTGATTACAGTCCCAGCAGTGGAGATCTACATTTGGCTCCAGCATCGACCTGAAAATCGAACACCCTGAAATCACACTGGTGCCCAACTGGATGGGCCGGTTCAGGGCACGAACACACATGGTCACAAAGGCACATGCACGCCGTCTTTGCCCAGCAACAGACCTTGCTAGGTGCTCCTCTAATCATGTTCATAGGGCACTAATTGGCGCCTTTCACCACACAGTGATGGAGTCCAGCGGTGAGGCAGGAGTATGTAACTTCCTCCTCTAATTAGCAAAGAGCAACCTAGGAGTAACCAATCATACGGCAGATCAGTAGGAAACAACAAGATGGAGATAACAAGAGTGGTTTTTCTTAGTTTCCATTATAAAAGGTAATTGATAACAAAATATAGGAGGAAAAGCACAAAAGATGGCACAACAAAACAGCCACAGCCACCTGTCTTTGTACTTGGCATGCATTTATATTGTATAATAGACCAGATTATATAAAGGTTCTTTATATAAAGAAACTTTGCTTCATACTCATTCAGTCCCATTTTTGTAAGTACAACAATCGCTCCCCTGTGGATTGGCACCTAATCATGGTGTAGGGGTCTGAGTACCCTAATGATCCCAGGAGATATGTTGGGGGCGGCAACTCACCCCGATAGGGTCTCCCAAGACAAATTGATTCTTCGTGAAGGGCCAGCACAAGGGCAGTCTATGGATCCCCATAAAAGTTACAACAAGGATCCAGTGCACCCCAGTCATTTTGGGGTTACAAGGGCAAGAGGGCAAACCTCTGGCGATCAGGTTTCTGCCTATAGTAACCAGCTGGGTTCAGTCCGAGAAAGCCACATGGGTCTGCCCTCCAGTGGGCTCAACACCTGAAGAAGGGATCATGGGAATCATCAGTTCTACATGAATTGGGCAGCAGTCTGGAATTTTCTGCTGGATCTGCAGCTCCCACGACCCGGACTCCGAAGCGGTAGAAGATGGATAGATGGATGGTTAAGAACTGCTGCTTCATGCAACCTGAATGATCTAACAATGTCTGTATAATCATGTCAGTTTAGTTTACTATCTGAGAAATTAAGGTACAAACCAAACTCAGTGATTCCTCTTGAAATTTTTAGGCCCAATAGAGACTGCATTTGTGCATCAAATTGTTGGTTGTTCATTTTTTCACATGCAAGATGTTTGGATAGTCCTTTCCATGTAAGTCACTTAAGGTGGGTTTATGCTCCTTTTTGCTCTGGTGCATCTTCCCTTTGGACAAGGCCAGCATGCATGCGGCTGTATATAGCGGGGAAAATAAGTATTGAACATGTCAATATTTTTCTCTTTAAACATATTTCTGATGGAGCAATGAAATTTTCACCAAATACCAGTAACAACCCAAGTAATCCATACATACAAAGAAATCAAGACAACTGTGCTCACAAAACAACTTATATTTAATAAAGTTGAATGACACAGGGAATAAGTATTGAACACATGAAGAAAAACAGGTGAAAAAAGGCATAGAAAGACAAGAAACCAGCTGAAATCCATCAGAATTTAGGAAGCCATCCCATCCCCCATCAGTGCAAATTAATTCCAGCTGGTTAAGTCCTAACTGATAGCCTTAAAAAAGGTCTGTGAATATCAGATTGACACACTACAAAGAACTCATGAATGGCTAGAAGCAAAGCGCTCTCTCTAGACCTTTGCAACGTTATTGTTGCAAAATATAATGATGGCATTGGTTACAGGTGCATTTTTAAACTCCTGAATGTTCCAGTGAGCACTGTTGGAGCCATCATTTGGAAGTGGAAAGAACATCATTTTACCATAAACCGGCCACAACCAGGAGCTCCTTGCAAGATTTCTGACAGAGGAGTCAAAAGAACTATCAGAAGAGTTATCCAAGAGCCAAAGACTCTTTGGAGAGCTTGGAGAGTCTTTATGGAGAGCTCCAGAAAGACCTGGAGTTAGCAGGTATTGCTGTTTCAAAGAAAACAAGTAATGCACTCAACCAGCATGGGCTCTAGGTCTGCTCACCTTGCAAGACTCCATTGCTGAAGAAAAAGCATGTTGAAGCTCGTTTAAAGTTTGCTGCACAACATTTGGGCAAGCCAGTAAAAATACTAGGAGAATATAGTCTGGTCAGATGAGACTAAAATTGAACTTTTTGGATGCCACAACACACAGCATGTTTGGAGGAGAAATGGCACCTCACATCAGCCCCAAAACACCATACCAACAGTGAAATTTGGAGATGGGAGCATCATGGTGTGGGGATGTTTTTCAGTACATGGTACAGGCAGACTTAATATAATTTAAGGAAAGATGAATGGATAAATGTACAGGGACATCCTTGATAAGAACCTGTTGCCATCTGCCAAGATGCTGAAGATGAAACTAGGGTGGACATTTCAGCATGACAATGATCCCAAACACACAGCCAAGGAAACTCTCAACTGGCTCCAGAGAAGGAAAATAAAGCTGCTAGAATAGCCCAGTCAGTCACCTGACCTGAATCCAATTGAAAATCTATGAATGGACTGAATATCAGAGTTCATAGAAGACACCCATGGAACCTTTAAGAGGTGAAGACAGTTTGTGTGGAAGAATGGGCTAAAATCACTCCTGAGCACTGCCTGCGCCTAGTTTGTCCATACAGGAGATGTCTGGAAACTGTTATTACTGTTACTTCTACTAAATATTAAATGAATTTCACCAAGTGTGTTCAATACTTATTCCCTGTGTCTTTCCACTTTATTATATATAACTTGTTTTGTGAACACAGTTGTCTTGATTTCTTTGTATGTATGGATTACTTGGACTGTTAGTGATATCTGGTGAAAATCTCTGGTCAGTGGCTCCATGAGAAATATGTTTAATGAGAAAAATGTTGACGTGTTCAGTACTTATTTTCCCCACTGTGCAGTGCATCCGGAAAGTATTCACAACGGTTCACTTTATCCTCATTTTGTTATGTAACAGCCTTATTCCAAAATGGATTAAATTCATTTTTTTCCTCAAAATTCTACACAAATACCCCATAATGACAACGTGAAAAAAGTTGTTTTTTTAGATTTTTGCAAATTTATTAAAAATAAAAAACTAAGAAATCACATGTATATAAGTATCCGCAGCCTTTACCATGAAGCTCAAAATTGAGCTCAGGTGCATCCTGTTTCCACTGATTATCTTTGAGATGTTTCTACAGCTTCATTAGAGTCCACCTGTGGTAAATTCAGTTGACTGGACATGATTTGGAAAGGCACACATCTGTCTATATGAGGTCCCACAGTTGACAGTGCATGTCAGAACACAAACCAAGCATGGAGTCAAAGGAAATGTGTGTAGACCTCCAAGACAGGACTGTCTTGAGGCACCAATCTGGGGAAGGGTACAGAAACATTTCTGCTGCTTTGAAGGTCCCATTGAGCACAGTGGCCTCAATCATCCATAAATGGAAGAAGTTTGGAACCACCAGGACTCTTCCTAGAGCTGGCCGGCTGTCTAAACTGAGCGATCGGGGAAGGGCCTTAGTCAGGGAGGTGACCAAGAACCCAATGGTCACTCTGTCAGAGCTCCAGCATTCCTCTGTGGAGAGAGGAGAACCTTCCAGAAGGACAACCATCTCTGCAGCAATCCACCAACTAGGCCTGTATGGTAGAGTGGCCAAATGGAAGCCACTCCTTAGTAAAAGGCACATGGCAGCCCACCAGGACTTTGCCAAAAGGCACCTGAAAGACTCTCAAACCATGAGAAACAAAATTCTCTGGTCTGATGAGATAAAGATTGAACTCTTTGGCGTGAATGCCAGGTGTCATGTTTGGAGGAAACCAGGCACCGCTCATCACCAGGCCAATACCATCCCTACAGTGAAGCATAGTGGTGGCAGCGTCATGCTGTGGGGATGTTTATCAGTGGCAGGAACTGGGAGACTAGTCAGGATAGAGGGAAAGATGAATGCAGGAATGTACAGAGACATCCTGGATGAAAACCTGCTCCAGAGCGCTCTTGACAGACTGGAGAGATGGTTCATCTTTCAGCAGGACAACGACCCTAAACACACAGCCAAGATATCGAAGGAGTGGCTTCAGGACAACTCTGTGAATGTCCTTGAGTGGCCCAGCCAGAGCCCAGACTTGAATCCAAGTGAATATCTCTGGAGAGATCTGAAAATGGCTGTGCACCGATGCTTCCCATCCAACCTGATGGAGCTTGAGAGGTGCTGCAAAGAGGAATGGGTGAAACTGCCCAAAGATAGGTGTGCCAAGCTTGTGGCATCATATTCAAAAAGACCTGAGGTTGTAATTGCTACCAAAGTTGCACCAACAAAGTACTGAGCAAAGGCTGTGAATAATCATGTACATGTGAATTCTTAGATTATTTTTAATATTCATCCATCCTTCCATCCATCCATCTTCTTCCGCTTAATCCTTTTCGGGTCGCGGGGGTGGTGGTGGCTGGAGCCTATCCCTGGACAAATCGCCAGTCCATCGCAGGGCCAACACAGAGAGACAGACAACCATTCACTCTCACAGTCATACCTAAGGACAATTTAGAATCCCCAGTTTGGTGCCAATTAACCAAACTTGCATGTTTTTGGGATGTGGGAGGAAACTGGAGAAATCCCGGAGTAAACCCACGCAGACACGGGGAGAACATGCAAACTCCACACAGATCACTGTTGGTCGGGGGCTGGGATCAAACCCAGGATCCCCCGGCCAAAAAAAATCTAAAAAAAAAAACCCAAAAACCTTTTTTCATGCTGTCATTATGGGCTATTGTGTGTAGAATTCTGAGGAAAAATGAATTTAATCAATTTTGGAATAAGGCTGTAACATAACAAAATGTGAAAAAAGTGAAGCGCGGTGAATACTTTCCAGATGCACTGTATATGCTTAATTTTTGGCATCAACTAGGCCAAGGGTCCTTTTGAATGGGAGGTTGGTTGGTCACAAAATTTGGGTTGCACACGCTCAGCTGTAAAGGGGCTCCACGACTGAAGAGTCGAGAAGTTGACGAAATTTACGTTAAACAAGCCTCACGCTCGAGATGACATGCACAAGGGAGGTGCAGCATAAATCCACCTTTATAAAAAAAAGTGGTCACAAGGTGAGAATGATGCTATAAACTAATTCTATCATAAAGTGTGCATGGCTGATTGCTGCATTATATTTTCCTTTCTTTTTTCTTTTTTTTTGGCCTGTTGTTGACCTGATGACCCACCAATCCTAAAAAGGGGAAAACACTGAAAATTGACTTATCAGGTGAAAAGCTTGTTGCACCAGGCACAGGTCACCTAACACACAGAAACCATCTAAGGCCAATTTTGAGTCACTAATCCATATCCCTATCCATCCATATCCATTTTGAGTCACTATCCATATCTTTGAATATTAAGAAACTGCAGCACCCAGACAAAGTCCTCTCACTCAAAGGGAGAACATATACAGTAAAGTCTCCACACGTGCTCACCACTACACATTTGCACCACCCAGAAAAAAGCACATGTATGTGCTTGCCATGCAGTACTTACTGATGCATACATATTTTCTGCACGTATACAACCATAGACAGTAAACAATTCTATTTATCAAATTTAATGCCATTATTATGTTCTCAGAACAGCAACCAAATCTTACAAATATATCATTTTTAAACATCTGTTTCCTTTATCTTTACAAAAATTTACATATAACAGACTATAGTCTTTTTAACTTTTGCAATCTACCCTCCAATCCCCGTCTGTTCCCTACCTGGCCGCCCGCTCTGTAGGCGGAGCCCTGAAGTCTATGTAGGTGATCAAGTTCACCTCTCACAAACTGAGTAGGAGCGGGCTGCATGTGGATGCCTTAATTCCTCGTTTGTTAAAAGTCCACAACCCAAGCTGTTGTCTAAGGACACAAGAGCCTCTTTGTTGAATGTTTGTCAGTGCCTGAGTTGTTCATCATTCCTGGAGTTACAGAGATGTCAGGGCAACACTCAATCCACTTTTCAACCAGTGATACAAGTACACACACAGTCACATAAACTCAGTGACACTTGTCAGTTGACGTCAGTTGTGGTTTCATAGCTGTCATTGCAAAGCCAATCGACCTGCTTTCCGGCTTGCAATTATTCCCAATCCAATGCTCCCCTCAATGCAGTTTTGTTTTTCCACCAAAAAACAAAAGATGCTATGAATGAGGCGAAAAAGAAACTGTCAGGTCAAGCTTGTGGACGTTGGGGGATTTCTGCTGAGAGAAGTTTGCTGTAGGAATGAAGAGGAGCTACTCCAGGGACTTGGTGGAAAAGTGTACGAGGGTTCAGCAGGATGATGAGTCAACTGTGAATTTGAAATGATTTGGGATTAAGTCCAGAGAACAGCTATTGTCACATCAATATTTCCTGTACTCACCTCAGATCAAAAATTGCAGATACATGATCTGTCTCCTGGGGGGTGGGAGTGTCTCACCCCCACTTGGCTTTGAGAGATGCTGTCTGTCCTACAAGTGCAAAGGCTGTTCATACAAACCCAACATAAGGAATACTTTTAAGAGAGGGTGGGGATCTTTCCTGGCAATGAGACATATCAACTCCAACACATAAGATCCTGAATTTGGTTGAGGAGACTTCTACATTTCGACATTTTAGGAACTTCTACATTTCTGATTGGACCGACTTCAAATTCATACTGAAGCTTTAACTGATCAATACCTTGGACGAGTTTGATTTTCAGACATCTAATGAGGAGTTCAATTTATTTTGAGGATGGGCCGTTTTCTGTTGTCGCCACTATACTGTGCCTAAACTTATTATTATCAGTCATGTTATTTGGCCTCTGTTATATTACACAACATAACAAAAATAATTTTTTTGTAAGTTGTCTGTGTTTTTTCAACTGATTTAAGACAATTTTGCACTGCTGAATCCCAAAATGACATCCGTTTCTCTCAATCAGGTCAGGTTTTTATGTTAAGTTATAAGCAGTTGTACAGTTGTACTGTAAATTGAATAATAGACACTGATAAAGGTTAAGTACATGTAAATTGAATGTTACGTCATCACTGTTCAAAATTCAGAGAATTTCAAGAAATAAAAAAGAATTTTGCATCATATAAAGCGAAAATACCCATACATGTAAACAAAAACGTAAGAAAACATGTGGCCATAGTTCAAAAAGTTGACCTGATTGAGCAAAACCAATGTGATTTTTGGATTCAGCACATCAAAATTGTCCTAAATCAGCTAAAAAAACTTAGACAATAAATTTGGTGTTGACCAGTGTTATCGTAAAGTCAGTTGCCTTTTTTTTATTTACAATGTCTGGCAGCCATTCTTTAGTCAATTTGCTCAGTTTCGATCATATTTCGACTTTTATTGTTTGCATTTTTGCAGATGTAAAATGTAAATAAACCAAGAAAAAAGAATACATGATATTAGCACAATTATGTTCCCTCTGGACATTGGGTATAATGCATTCAGTTTCTTTTATTTCATGAAGTCTCCTGATGTTCTAAAACTACTTGCATGCCACTGCACAATGTCCTGAAGGTGGAATTTAATTTGAAAAATAAAAATCAAGCAAGTGGGAGGGACTTGCTTGAGTCTCTCACTTGAGGTGTTTCGGGCACGTTCCACTGGGAGGAGACCCCGGGGCAGACCCAGGACTCGGTGGAGAGACTATGTCTCCCAGCTGGTCTGGGAACACCCTGGTATCCTCTCTGAAGAGCTGGAGCAGGTGGCGAGGGAGAGGGAAGTCAAGGCTTCTCTGCTTGAACTGCTGCCTCCGCGACCCGGACCTCCGGAAAAGCGGTAGAAGATGGGTGGATGGAAAAATCAAGCAAAAATCAGCACTTAAAGCCCCAGTAGGCAAAGTATTGACAAAGCAAGAGAAAGCTAATCTCCTACAGTGCTGCAAATGTGGAGCTGTCCCTGATTGATGGCCATCAGCGCCATTAGTGCAGATGAGTAAAGCCTCAACAGCTGCAGGGGTACACTGAGGCCACCAATACTGTCAACTGATACGTGTAGCTGACTCATGCTTACGGTGAGCACAATTTCAGTGTTGTGCCAGAGCTAACTTGCCTCCTTATTTACATTATGTTGCAACAAACAGGCAACTTACAGTGACCTATGACCACACGGAGGCCAAGCTGTGCATCACATTGCAGTGTGTTGACATGGGCTGAGGTCCAGTAATGGGAAACATGCCGTGACACCACCAAAGGTTAGCTTTAACCTTCTAGGGAGAACAGGCTGCACACAGAAAGTATGAAAATGGATTCAACACCTGCACTGACACATGGTTCACTGATATTTCTGAGAGGTCATTTAATTCAGTCTCAGAAACATTTTGAACTGATGCCACTTTGTGTCAGAGCATATACAGCGAGGAAGATAAGTACTGAACACATCAACATTTTTCTCATTAAACATATTTCTGATGGAGCCATTCACCTGAGATTTTCACCAGGTATCAGTAACCACCCAAGTAATCCATACATACAAAGAGATCAAGGCAACTGTGTTCACAAAATAAGTTATATTTAATAAAGTGGAATGACACAGGTAATAAGTATTGAACACGCTAGTTGGAAATTCCTTTAATATTCAGTAGAAAAGCCTTTGTTGGTAATAACAGCTTCCAGATGCTTCCTGTATGGACAAACTAGGTGCAGGCATTGCTCAGGAGTGATTTTACCCCATTCTTCCACACAAACTGTCTTCAAATCTTGAAGATTCCGTGGGTGTCTTCTATGAACTCTAATCTTCTGTTCGTTCCATAGATTTCCAATTGGATTCAGGTCAGGTGACTGACTGAGCTATTCTAGCAGCTTTATTTTCCTTCTCTGGAGCCAGTTGAGAGTTTCCTTGGTTGTGTGTTTGGGATCATTGTCTTGCTGAAATGTCCGCCCTCGTTTCATCTTCAGCATCTTGGCAGATGGCAACAGGTTCTTATCAAGGATGTCCCTGTACATTTATCCATTCATCTTTCCTTAAATTATATTAAGTCTGCCTGTACCATGTACTGAAAAACACCCCCACACCATGATGCTCCCATCTCCAAACTTCACTGTTGGTATGGTGTTTTGGGGCTGATGTGAGGTGTCATTTCTCCTCCAAACATGCTGTGTGTTGTGGCATCCAAAAAGTTCAATTTTAGTCTCATCTGACCAGACTATATTCTCCCAGTATTTTACTGACTTGCCCAAATGTTGTGCAGCAAACTTTAAATGAGCTTCATGGAGTCTAGCAAGGTGAGTGGACATAGAGCCCATGTTGGCTGAGTGCATTACTTATTGTTTTCTTTGAAACTGCAGTAAATGCTAACTCTAGGTCTTTCTGGAGCTCTCCATGATTGGTCTTTGGCTCTTGGATATGTCTTCTGATAATTCTTTTGACTCCTCTGTCAGAAATCTTGCAAGGAGCTCCTGGTTGTGGCCGGTTTATGGTAAAATGATGTTCTTTCCACTTCCGAATGATGGCTCCAACAGTGATCACTGGAACATTCAGGAGTTTAGAAATGCATCTGTAACCAATGCCATCATTATGTTTTGCAACAATAACGTTGCAAAGGTCTAGAGAGAGTGCTTTGCTTCTACCCATTATGAGTTTTTTGTGGTGTGACAATCTGATACTCACAGACCTTTTTAAAGGCTATGAGCCAGGACTTAACCAGCTGAAATTAATTTGCACTGATGGGGGATGGGATGGCTTCCTAAATTCTGATGGATTTCAGCTGGTTTCTTGTCTTTCTATGCCTTTTTGCACCTGTTTTTCTTCACGTGTCCAATACTTATCCCCTGTGTCATTCTACTTTATTAAATATAATTTGTTTTGTGAATACAGTTGCTTTGATTTCTTTGTATGTATGGATTACTTGAGTTGTTACTGACATCTGGTGAAAATGTCAGGTCAATGGCTCCATGAGAAATATGTTTAATGAGAAAAATGTTGACGTGTTCAATGCTTATTTTCCCCGCTGTAAGTATAATACTGATAAAACACAAATTCTGTCAGGATATTCTGACATACGGCTATTAAAGAGTTGGAGCAGCTGGCCAAAGTCATCAGCTAAATCAGGAAACATTTATATTAACACTGGCATGTTTACACTATCCCAATTTACTTTTTACTGCTCATCACCACCTGCAACTGCAGTAAAGTAAAAACAGACTTTATGGTAAATGGCGTTCACTTACAGTGGTGTGCAAAAGTGCTTGCCCCCTTCCTCATTTCTCATTTTTTTGTATGTTTGTCACACTTAAATGTTTCAGATAATCAAACAAATTTAAATATTAGACAAAGTTAACACAAGTAAACACAAAATGCAGTTTTCAAATGAAGGTGTTTATTATTAAGGGTAAAAAAATCCAAATCTACATGGCCCTGTGTGAAAAAGTGATTGCCCCCCCCCCGTTAAAACATAAATTCACTGTGGTTTATCACATCTTTAGAAAGCTGAGTTCAATTTCTCTCGCAACACCCAGGCCTGATTACTGCCACACCTGTTCTCAATCAAGAAATCACTTAAATAGGACCTGCCTGACAAAGTAAGTAAACCAAAAGAGCCTCAAAAGCTACACATCATGCTGTGATCCAAAGAAATTCAGGAACAAATGAGAAACAAAGTAATTGAGATCCATCAGTCTGGAAAGGGTTATAAAGCTATTTCTAAAGCATTTGGACTCCAGCGAACCACAGTGAGAGCCATTATCCACAAAAGGAGAAAACATGGAACAGTAGTGAACCTTCCCAGGAGTGGCCGGCCGACCAAAATTACCCCAAGAGTGCAGCGACGACTCATCCAAGAGGTCACAAAAGACCCCACAACAACATCCAAAGAACTGCAGGCCTCACTTGTCTCAGTTAAGGTCAGTGTTCACGACGCCACCATAAGAAAGAGACTGGGCAAAAATGGCCTGCATGGCAGAGTTCCAAGACAAAATCCACTACTGAGCAAAAAGAACATAAAGGCTCGTCTCAGTTTTGCCAGAAAACGTCTTGATGATCCTCAAGACTTTTGGGAAAATACTCTGACGAGACAAAAGTTGAACTTTTTGGAAGGTGTGTGTCCCATTACATCTGGCGTAAAAGTAACACAGCATTTGAGAAAAGGAACATCATACCAACAGTAAAATATGGTGGTGGTAGTGTGATGGTCTGGGACTGGTTTGCTGCTTCAGGGCCTGGAAGACTTGCTGTGGTAAATGGAACCATGAATTCTGCTGTCAACCAAAAAATCCTGAAGGAGAATGTCCGGCCATTTGTTTGTGACCTCAAGCCGAAGCGTACTTGGGTTCTGCAGCAGGACAATGATCCAAAACACACCAGCAAGTCCACCTCTGAATAGCTTAAGAAAAACAAAATGTAGACTTTGGAGAGGCCTAGTCAAAGTCCTGACCTGAATCCGATTGAGATGCTGTGGCATAACCTCGAAAAGGCAGTTCATGCCGAAAACCCTCCAATGTGGCTGAATTACAACAATTCTGCAAAGGTGAGTGGCCCAAAATTCCTCCACAGCACTGTAAAAGACTCATTGCCAGTTATCGCAAATGCTTGGTTGCAGTTGTTGTTGCTGAGGGTGGCCCAACCAGTTATTAGGTTTAGGGGCAATCACTATTTCCCCACAGGGCCATGTAGGTTTGGATTTTTTTTCCCCCTTAATAATAAACACCCTCATTTAAAAACTGCATTTTGTGTTTACTTGTGTTATCTTTATCGCTTTGAGTGGTCTTTGTGACTAGAAAAGCGCTATATAAGTGCAGGTCAGTTAGTTAGTTAGTTACTTAGTTATCTAATATTTAAATCTGTTTGATGATTTGAAACAAATGTGACAAACATACAAAAAAAATGAGAAATCAGGAAGGGGAAAACACTTTTTCACACCACTATATATAGTGCTTTTTCTCCTCTCTAGATGACCAAAGCCCTTTACAGATCCTGCTATCCAACCATTCACACACACATTCACACAATGATGGCAGCAGAGCGACCATACACTGGCACTGGCCTGACCCACCAGGAGCAACTGGGGGTTCAGTGTCTTGCTCAAGGACACTTCGAAATGCAGACTGCAGACAGAGCGGGAATCAAACCCCTGACCCTCTGATCAGTAGTCGGCCAGACTACACCTGCACCACAGCCGCCCCCATGAATAACAAAAAAATAACTTCACTCCATCCAAGAGGTTAGCAAAGCCGTTTTGTTTTGATATACTGCAAATTAATAACGTTTGGTGATTTATTAAATTATTGGAATGTAATATGTATAAATAAGTTTGAGAAGCTACTTTCATCACCTGACAACTATAAAGGACCAAATTTTTATTGATTTTTGGACACCCTAAGCTGTTTGTATGAACAACAGTTTAAATTAGGGTAAAAATAATACAAAGGCTGCTCATTAAAGATTTCTCCTGACCCACTTCTGATTACTGTAAGTGACTGAAATTGCACATGTATAATAATATATATCTCTATAGATCACGTGGTAATTTGCAACTTTGAACTCCTAAGAGTTTCTCTTTTACAGGTGCTAAGGTGTGATAATGGAGCCAGTTGAATGCAGAGAGGTCATTAGGTTCCTGTACTTGAGAGGCTGCATACCATGAGAGATGTTCAATGAGATGAAAGAGACTTATGGGGAAGATGCCCCATCATATGACTTAGTCAACCACTGCCATCGACAATTCAAGTGTGGTCAGACAATGGTGGAAATGGCACCCATTACCAAGCGACTACAATGCGCCATTGATGAAGACATCATCTAGCCAGTGAAGGCCACCATTTTGGAGGATCACTACATAATCAGTCGCCAGCTAGCCCAAGATATCAAGATCAGCGTAGGGTCTGTGGAAAAAAAACATCCATGACCATTTGAACATGCAGAAGTTGCATGACGGATTCCCTGGTTGCTCACACCTTTCCAGGAGCAGGTACGAGTCACATGCTCCCATGCTCTTTTGGTCATGTGCCAAGAAAATCAGGAGGACTTCTTGGACAGACAAATCATTCAAGATGAAACATGGGTTCATCACTATGATCCACAGACTAAAGCCCAGGCAGCCAATTAATTAAGGACTTGCCTCTGCTCTCTCCCAAACATAATGCCACCTTGCTGAATTTTAAACTTACTAATGTGAAAGAGGTTAAAAACTTTTTTGTCATCTCTCTCTAACTCTCGATCAAAGGACACCTGGGGTCTTGACCCAGTGTTCCTTAAGAAACAAAGATTTTTTTTATCTACACCTATTACACACATTGGCAATCATTCCCTGAATGAATTAACGTTTCCATCGAGCTTAAAAACAGCTATTGTAACACCTATATTTAAATCAGGCGATCAGCAAGAAACTAATAATTAGAGACCAATTAGCATTCTCTCTGCAATCTTGAAGATCGTTGAAAAAGTTGTTGCTCAACAATTAATCTTGCATCTTAATAATGAAAATCTATTACATCCAATGCGGTTCGGTTTTAGAGCACAACACTCTACCGAAACAGCCTGCTGTTTCTATTTTCTCAAGACTGTTAAAGCCTAGACAGGGGTGGGGTGGTTGAGGCCGTTTTTTTTTTTCCAGATCTCCATAAAGCATTTAATATGGTCAACCACTCTGTCCTCTATTCTAAAATGTCAAACTTCAAACTATCTAGTGATGTCCTTCAGTGGTTTCAATTTTACCTTGCTGATCACTCCCAGTGTGTAAGGATAATGGGAAAAACCTCACCCATGAGAACCTGCACCCTGGGAGTGCCCAAAGGTTCCATTTTAGGACCGCTGCTCTTCAGCATTTATAATTAATGACCTTCCCTCTACGTGTGATGATGTGAATATTTTGCTAGTAGTGATAGCTGCTATGTTGCGAGTTGAAACTAACACTACAAAATGGAACTTTATTGTGTAATGTAACATTTAAAGTTACAGTCTATGTAATAAACATTGCAATAAGCATTGCAATAGATGTGTACCTGTGTTATTGTTTGGTACAATTACTACTGTTCTTTAGAAAAGAAAATTCTGCACATGTTGGTCAATGCAAGTTTCTTAAAAAAAAAGTATCCGATTACTCAAGAAATCGTCAATCAGAGTGGTTGATTACTCGAGCTGTAATACTGTCATTAGCTGCAGTCCTACTGCAGACTTCTAAAAGCAAGGACTCCACAGGTGCTTAAAGCGATAGGAGAAGTGTGTGACCCTTGGTCACCTACCTATGTAGAGAAAGACTAATAAATGTGACAAGTTTGGTTCTTCTCAGTCCACAAGAAATGAGTCAGGAAAAATCTTTATTGAACAGCCCTCGTTAATCAGAGAAATATAAAAAGTTTTCTTGTTTGCGTAAGTATAAGAAGTTACCAGTTGAGAACTGCGTAGAATACTCTATTTGCTAGTATAGTATAATCAAGTATAAATTTGAATGAAGCTTTCAGGCAGTGCTTTGAAGTTTGTCAACAAGCAAAAAAAGGGCACACATGTACATTTTTACATACAAAGACATTTCACCCAAACTGTCATCAACATGCCAAGACAAAAAAAAAACACTGACTTCACCAACTACTCTTCTATCAAACAACATCCCATCACAGCTCTTATTATCTCCACCAGGGACGCTATGTTTTTGCCTGCATTTGGTTATTTCTCTGTGTGTGTGTTAACAGCATAACTCAAAAAGTTATTTACCAAACAATTACTGTAGATTTTGTGGGTGATGTGAATCACTGTTAGTCTTTTGAGAAAAAAAAAAAAAATTCCAAACGGGGAATGAATGCAGTGCTTTATCAGATGGTTTTTGAAGCTGTCTACTGATCGCTAACACGCTATGAGGAGAAATTAAAATGTGTGGGAGAAAATTAGCTGCCTAGGTGCTGGTAGTGCTTTCTAGTTTATTCCCCAATACCACTTACCAACAATACTTTAAATCCACAGAGAAGAAGCTACCAAATCAAACTACCGAGAATCATAACCGACAGGATTAGAGGTGTAATCTTGGACTGGCATGAACTTCATATTGCACCACTGATTCAAATATAATCACTACATGAGTAATGTTGCTTTTACTATTTTTGCTGATGCTGAGGATACTAGGACCTTGGTGGGCTCCACATACTGTAGAACCATGGACTCACATGTAATGTGTAAGCAAAGAAGACAGAAAAGAAAGAAGTTAATGCGTAGTCTGAGTTTATGCTTCTGTCTAACAGTTCTGACACAGCATTCAACATCACAACTGTTAGCATGTTATCACTGATGGACAGCTTGTGCACAGACAAAAATGCTTTTTCGGCTAAAAAAAAAAAATCTTTTTCAGCTAACAATGAAACAGAAATAGAGAAAAGGGGAACAAAATCAAAGGCCATATACTAACAGAGCAATAATCAAAAACAGTAATAATTAGATTATGCTCCTCTCCTAAATATTCTCATCTGGGACAACATAAACTCAAACACATCAACGTTGGGTGTGGGAGGGGAAAAATATGACAATCTAACCAAGATCATAGTATAGCATTATGAGAGGCTCTGCAGGATCTTAATTCAGAACATAATTAGAGGGTGAATGAACTTCATTACTACTTTTCACTTCTCCTGCAACTCAATCCCAAAATTCTGTAGACATGTACAGCTATTAACTTATGGTAAATCTTTTTTCTTGCTAAACAGCGGTGGACACTAACATGTGGTTAATCTATCAGGGCTAAAAAAAAAAAAAAAGGTTTTTGAGGTTTTCATTACAAATTCACTTTGATATTCCTCTCAACCAGGCTGATGTCATCATTACTTTCCGGTAGGTCAGGTGCAAAATTAGTCACATTTTCTTTTATGACTTAAAGAGGAAGAAACTCTCACGAATTAGCATCTGTTGCAAAGAAAATTTGTATAACAGTGCAGTGTTAACTTCAGTTTGTGAAGCAACAATTAAAATACTTTGTTAAAAAGAATGCTACAACTTGAAATTTACATCTGCTCAACAGCTGCGTACTACTCAGTCTTGCTTACATTAAACTGTCAACTATTTGAAGTGTCAGAGAAAAAAATATCTACACACACACACGGTCCATATTCCTTAAATCCCAAGAAAGACATCAGTCCATCTGACTCATCGTTAGAATAACAAAGAAGCACTTGACGTAACTGAAGTGATTTAGCCAGTTTGAAATAAACACCACTGTTTATTTCTATATCCACTTTGTTCTTTCTTAACTCCTATGGCACTAACTAAGGCTGTCCTTTTGATGTGCTGGATTAAAATAATTTGTATTTGACAATCTATGACACAGTATATATGGGTATTCTGGTGCACATGCACGCTGACAATTTACATTTTTATCAATAATTTTGCCAGCAGGATTTTTTTTTAGACATTTCACATGACACAGCAGAAGAAACACTACAATTTCAACACTAAGGTTAATTATTGGTACACTTGAAAGCTTATCAGAAACACGGGTGGGGGGTGGGGGGGGGGCTCACAATGTGGCATCTCAATGTCTGCTTCGTATATTCCATTAAAGAAAACAGATACAATGTTCTGTTTGAAACAACAATCAAACTGAGAAGCAAAAATTAATCATGCAAGTCTGTTAGCAGGATATGTTAAGAAGAAGTAGGCTCCCATAAACTCATAATGAGTAGCTGAATGATAACTTAAGATATTGACTGTTGACTTGGAGGAAAAACATCATAATATTGCACTCAGATCACTTCACTTCATCAAAAGAAGTGAACTGAAAGTGCTATGATAGGAAGATCTTAGGAAGATACAAAGGTAAGGCTGGTATTAATATCAAATACTGAGGAACTCATGATTTTGAATTTGATTAAGAAGACAAATACATGAAAATACATGAAAAAGTGTCACTTGCTAAGAATACCAAAGTATTAATGAAGCGCTGCTTTGTAACCTTTCTAATAAGGTAATGCAAGAAAATTTTAGTGGCAACAAGAAAAATCTGAGTACATATATTATTTTTGAGTAGATTAATATGTTACAGTGGTGATGATGTTACACTAATCTTAAACTCCAAAACAGACAGCTAATGCTTCAAAATATGAGCTCCTATAATTATCATTAACACTCTCTAAAGAAGATTATGCCATAGCAATTGTGACGTAAAGAGCAACATTTTTGGAAACTTTGCATTAGGAAATTGTTAGCAGCTTCTTTGGAGTTGAGCAACAAAAGCAACATCTGGATTGAAACCACATCTGGCCTACCGCCTGCGTTTCTGAACAATGTCGATGGGCCGGTTGACGGCACATGGAGATCCGCAGATATTCCCATTCCACGCTTTGAAGTAGCGATCCTGGACGGCGGGGGTCAGATACACACAGTTAGTTGGTAAACTCATGGCTCTGGGTGTTTTTGTCTTCCCGCTGGTTTTTCTTCAGTAATTGTTCTTTTCCTCCTCCTGGTGCTCCACTGCTCCTTGGCTTCTTCTCTCCCCTCCCAATGTGCCACACCAAGTTTCCACTGACACACAGACAGATGGAGGAAAGCCCTTCTTGGTGTGTTTTGGCGACATGACTCCACTCCAAGCAGAGGAGATGGCGAGGAAAGGATAAGGGATCAAAGTGGTGTGGCTTTCAAAGAGTAATTTCCTCAGCGTCACGGAGCTCTTTCATGCGGGGAAACACACAGAGCTAAACATGATCAGGGCATGAAAGCGTTGGCTTCAAATCCAAAATGAGGAATTCAGAGCTGGACTCTCCTTCTTCTCAGGAGACACACTACTCAGTCCCTCCCTTCGTCCCTCTATGGCTCTCTGTCTGTCTCCTCCTTCAGGCACATGGACCGCTGAGGCTTTAAAAAATAGACATGAACTCTGTGCATGTGGATGTACAGTATGTGTGGGCTAGAAGGGGGAGGCGTTTATCTTTAGGTTGTAGTAGTTGCATCAGGTACAGTAGGTTTGTACTTGTCCAGCTATCTTAGTGAGGACCACTTTGAGAATTAGAATACTTGAGAAAATTTATTTTCACCACTTCTCATTTTGTTCATATAATCAGCAGGGTCAAAGTTAAAACTTGGTTTGAGTTGGGTTAGGGAAAAGGTAAAATATTATGCAAATTAATGGTGTAACAAAAACAGCAATTGAGGAATGAAATAGAGAAAGTGTCTAACTGACAATAGAGCTCTGTGTGTGTGTGTGTGTGTGTGTGTGTGTGTGTGTGTGTGTGTGAGAAAGGTACAGAGAACAGTAAATATGTGGAATATATGTGCAGTATGTTTGTAAAAGAGAGACAGTGTCTCAAGTGGCTCTTCTAACTTTTACAGGCTTATACAGGCATGGTTTACAGCCACCATGTGGAGGAATGGAATCAGATGAGCCAAAACTGGAAATGACACGTAGCCAGGTGGAGAGCCAACAACTCCCGGTCAAAAGTGCTGTATTTACGCTCATTGTTGCGCAAAGTATGGCTGAAAAATGAGAGTGGCTGTCACATGGCCCAAAAAAATCAATCACTGGCAGCCCGAACTGGCACTTTGCCGGGTTAACAATAAGCCCGTGCGCTTCCAACCGTTGGAAAACTTGTTTGAGATGGGCGAGGTGCTTCTCCTCCGACACGCTAGCCACCAAAATGTCATCTAAGTAGACAAAAACGAACGGCAAGTCACGGAGCACCGTGTCCATCATTCTTTGGAAAGTTTGCGCTGTGCCCTTTAACCCGAATGGCATGCATAAAAACTCGAAAAGACCAAAAGGAGTTATTACCGCCGTTTTAGGAACGTCCTCTGTGTGAACCGGGACCTGGTGGTAACCGCAGACCAGACCCACTTTTGAAAAAATGCGCGTCCCGGCCAGGTGCACGGAAAAATCCTGGATGTGCGGGATGGGATACCGGTCGTGTTCCGTGGCGTTGTTCAAATGTCAGTAATCGCTGCACAGCCGCCACGACCCGTCGGCCTTGGGCACCATGTGCAGCGGGGATGCCCAAGGACTGTTGGAGCACCTAACAATGCCTAATCACTCTAAGTTAGCAAACTCCTCGCGCACGCTGGCTAGTTTAACCACATTCAGGTAGCGAGGGTGCACGAACACAGGCGGCCTTTTCGTTGTGATGAAATGCTCGACCCCTTGCTTGGTTACTTTAGTGGAAAAAGTGGGAACCGTGAGTGCTGGGAACTCGGAAAGCAAACGCTGGTACTTACCCCCTGGAGCTAGAACATTAGTGTGTGTTGGTGGCCCAACTCCCTGAGCTGTGCAGGGCAAGGAGGAAAAAGAAACAGCATCCATTAAACGTCTGTTGGCAACATCAACTAGCAGTCCATAAGCACATAGAAAATCAGCACCTAAGATGGGGACCGAACATGCCGCTACCACAAAGTCCCACTGGTAATTGCGTCCATGTAAACATACAGTCACCGTCCTTTCTCCAAACGTCCTGGTGTGGGATCTGTTGGTGGCCGTAAGAGCTGGGCCGCAGCCTTCTGCCAGCCTGTCTGCGCTGACCGACAAAATGAGGCTCCTCTGGGAGCCAGAGTCTACCAAAAAATGTCTCCCAGAACGTGTGTCCCTGATGAAAAGCAGCTTCTCCCTGTCACCAGCGATCGCAGCTGCTACTGACCGCTGGCTGTCTCGTTTCCCAGCTTTCTTGAAGTGGCATGGCGATAGATAACATTGTGCTTCCTTGTCAAAACGGCCGTGATAAAAACAGTGTCCCGGTCCCATGTCTCCGGGTGGCCGTCCTGGTCACCACCATTGGCTCCTCGATCTCGCTGGGCTCCGCCAGAGATCCCAGTCTCACTGCCTGAATGCCAAAAGCTTTGTTTGCCAGAATGATGCGGTCTGCCTCCTCTGCTAGCATGTGGTATTCCCTGGCCCGCAGCAGCGGTAAGTTAGTGAGGATCGCTCGCGCTGAAACCAGTAGACTTCTGAGGAAAAAGTAGGCGAAAAGGAAAGCTCCGTCATCCGTACCCATCAACGCGAGCATGCTCTCCACCAGGTCCACAGCTGATCTGTCTCCAAACTCCAAGCGGGTGAGGAGCTTTTCTGCCCTCTCAGCATCTGAAAGGGTATAATGGCGCAGCAGCAGCTGCTTGAGAGCGCCATATTTTCCTTGGGCTGGCAGGTCTTGGAGTAGACTCATGGCTTGTTGCGTGGTGCGCGTGCCCAGTGCAGCTACCACGTGATGGTACTTGGTGTCGTCCATAGATTCTGCGAAGGGCAAACTGGGCTTCCACGTGCACAAACCAAGCGGCCAGATTGTGGAGCCAAAAGTCCGGGAGCCTAACAGTAACGGCGCATGCAGCGGTGTGGGGCTCCCGCGGGATGCACACCCATCTGAGATGTATGTAAGGTTAAGGCCAGTGGCCTAGGAGGAGTAACTTTTTTGTGAAATCATAAATGCCCAGATCTCCTGACCTTTGACCTTGAGCACAGCCTGGATGTAGACCCTCCTGAGGATCACTGTGAGTGAGTTTGGTGAGAAACGGGCAAATACCTAGGAGGAGTACTCAATCCCATGAAATGTGGACAGACAGACGGATGGACAGATGGATGGGCGCCATGTTATCACATTAGCGCCTTTCAGTTTCACCAGAATAAGCTAAAAATGAAAATTAACTATTTGGAAAATTATCAGTGACAAATTAACTTGATACTACTTTGCTTTTACGTCACCTTAAGACAGCAGCATATTTATTTTGCATCTGATGACACAAATGGAAAGCGTTCATTGGATTAATTATCAATCCACATGATGTGTACCAATGACAAATAGTGAGGTTTTCTATCGTTCATACTGTATACGTTTATTTTCCCCCAGGTACACAGATATTATAGTTGTGATATTACCTGCTACATTCATTTATTCAAATTCAAATGAAGGCTGATGTATAATTATATAATTTCTTCAGTCTTAGCCGAGTTATAGCCAGCAGTAACCTCAGCAGTTCAGCCTTACCAAGGGGAGTGATGGACTCTCTGGACCCACTGATGTTCCACACTGGCTGGCTCACTGCTGTCGACACTGTGGGCAAATATTTGTCTTTAGAGGCACTGGGCAGAAGTTTGGCACCAGGCGCGTGGGTGAGGGGGAGGATACAGGGGAAGTTTAAAATGTCACAGTTTTTAAAAGAATTATTGGCTGAAGATCCCGCCTATGTTGATGTAAAGATGGAACACAGAAGCATTTTTGACATTTTATTCAGAAAATCTGCTTTCTTACAAACTTGCTATGATGATGAGTATATTTTTAGATACAATTTATATAAACTGTATATTCTAGCCAATTACAATTGCACTGTAATAGTTACCTCTGCCAAGGGAGGAGGTAATGCTTTTGCCAGCATTGGTTGGTTTATTTATTGGTTTGTCTGTTAGCAACATAACTCCAAAAGTTATGAACAAATTTTCATGAAATTTTCTGAAAAGGTGTGTAATGGCACAGAGAACAGATTATTAGATTTTGGTGGTGATCCAGATCACAGTCTGTATCCTGGAATTTTTTTGAAAATTATTTTATATTGTAATATTGTGCTTTTTATGTAACTGCCCCTTTAAGACATGTCCACTGAGTTACGTGCGTGGCCACGCACATCTGCCAACCCGGAACCCAAACACTACACAAAAAGTCGTCTTGGAATGAAAATGAATGTGGTCTCCATCCACATAGTATGTGATGACTTACATTATTTCATCTGAAGACGCCAAGAGAAAGCAGGCAAAGTGTGTGGTGTAAGATGGGGTTGGGAATGCGTGCGGACGTAACTCCGGCCAGCAGACAAGGATGTTGTTGCAGCTACATGACACACATGGTATGTAAACACAGGAAACTTCATCATTGGACAATGTTTAATTTTTTTTGTTTGTGAAATTACAATAAGCCTGTTCTGTTATGCTCGTTCTGTTATGTTTCAGTGTTCTGTTATGCTCGTTTACTACGCACCGCAGTGGTATGATACCGCAATGTTGGTTATATTGCTTAATAATGATGGACCTTGTCAGTAAACTGTAAGGGAGAAGAGAGGAGGAAAAAAAAAAAACCCACCTGAAAGATTCAGTATACCATGATGCTGATTTAAGGTGGAATTGCCCAGCCCCAATGTATGCTCAATACAATTATGACAGTCTTTTTATTATTATTATAATGTAGTCATATAATGTAGTCATATAGTGTTTGCTGCTGTTTCTCTCTGTTAGCAGGATCACGCAAAAACTCCTGGATGGATCTGGATGACATTTTCCCCAGAGGTGGCCCTTGGCCCAAAGATGAACTCATTAGATGGTGAAGGTGATCCGTGAGTGCATACCTCCACCAAGGCCCTATCACGCAATGTACTGATGGATGGCAATATGGACGGACAAAGGGAAGGGGGATAAAGGGAGGGAGCCTTGGCTTACTATGCGCTCTCTGAGTGCCCTCTAGTTACAATTACTTTTAATTATATCGTTTCAATGTCTGTCTGCTGCAGACTGAAGTTTCACTATAGGATCAGATTCTTCAGTTTCCACACTAAATGAGGCTGGATGTCTAACCTCAAACTACTGACAACTCAGATGCTCAGAGTTATGACAAACATTCAAAGATAATCAGGCAACATGTCAAAGGAGACAAAGGAAGCTCACTTTCCATGTTCACATCTTAATAAACTATTATCCAGAAACACTCTGCATTCTGTGTGACTGCGTTCATGACTGACCTCCATCTCATCTTCAGTGAAACTGGGTCGTACATAAACATATTTCCTCTAAAGCAGAGCAGTGTGATATAATGTCTACACCCATAAATGAGTCTATTTTCACTGGTGACCTGGCTCTATGCTTGACCAAATCATGCTTGTCCAAGTCCAAGGCTACAACTGCAAAAATATCCACATATGATATTATCTCCAACTTAGGTGGAATCACATTTCCACCTCAAAAAATGCAGTTTTCTCTGTACAAAATGCAGACATGATGCTGTTTTAAGTCAGATATGCAAACAGAGACTTCCTTTATCGGTACGCTGCATTCATTTTGTCTTTATTTTTGAAAGTGTTCTGAAAACATATGGATATGGAGCAAATGTTGCAGTACCACAAGAAACTGTGGGGGCTGTATTAAGTAGTGTAGCCAACAGTTAGAGCATGACTAGTGACACACCACAAAGAAGAATACTTAAAAAATGTAATAGCTTTTTGAGAATTTGGGTGTTCTGATGTCTACAATGCTGCCTCTGATTTAACCTTTCTTCACAGATAAATCATCAATATTTCCTCATATTTGTTGATGTCAAAAATGTCAGACTCTTCTTCTTTTTTGGAGTAAAATTTGACTCAGAGAGGTACACCCTAAGTGGATGTATTGCCTAATATCCATGCCAACATAAAGGTTTAAAATCTACATTTTTGTACAGTTCAGTGGTGGGGTGTCACTTCACCACGTGTCTTTCATTTCTCCCCGACAGTTCTTATTTTTAAAAAAATTACTAAATGTCACCCCCCCCCCCAAAAAAAAAAAAAATCAATTTCCTTTTTACCCCTTCTATCGTTATAAAACAACACTAGAGTCACTATTTAGTCATGTTTCCCTTCCAGCACTGGCATAAAGATTTCCTCAGCACATGTGCCATGTAATACTCCTCACCTGCTTCCTGTCCAAAAATGCATTGAATCATTTGAACTACAAAGACAGTGGGCTGTTAATAATTTCTTCTAAATATGGCCAATCCCAGTGTAGATTTATGACTCCCTGTGCATTCATTCAAATGTTTATAAATCACTTTCACTCCTTTTGAAATTTTTCCAATTTATGCTTAGCTTATATTCTGCTAAAGTACAGTAGCATGCTGTGATTTCTGGTATTGTAACAAACTGAAATCATTCTTACTGTTCCCACCAACACTTGTATGGCTTTGTGCAATGTACTTGTGAAATGTGCTAGGTCCCATCACATATGTCAGGGTGGAGACTGGCTGAGAATGAGGCGTTTGTGAGGCCACTGTGTAACCAAATCCACAAGCCAAATGACTTCCACCCGGCTGGCTTCAGGCTGCTATGACATTACCTCCACTAATGAGAAAAATCTGTGAGGGAGGAGTGTCATGAACGTGTACGTTTGTCTGAGAGTATGAGAAGAGTCTTTTAGCAGAGTACAAAGATTTATCTTGGCTGTCCAGGTTTCAGGAATACCATTTGATTATCATATTATAATGCAAGAAATCTCTGTGTGTCTGTCTGTGTGTGTTCTGCATGTATTGTATCTCCCCAACCGTTCGTCGGACTGTCCTCATATTTTATATGTGCTGTGCTGAGGTTACAAGAGTGTGCATCCCCGAATTTCAGCCTCCCCGGATATGTGGAAGTTTAGGAAGTCTTTAATGAACATCCATAGGGGAACTATGGGCATTCATAGCGATGACATCATAGACGCACAGATGTTGCCATGGTTACCATTGCCAGGCAGACACATCATCAAAGATCAAAGGCAGGAATCACTGAACGAGTGGTGACGTCAAAGATCAAAGGCAGGTTTCACCATGGTTACTGCTGTAATGGTAATCATGTCAAAGATCAAAGGCAGACATGACCATGGTTACTGTTGCCATGGTAACGGTAACTTTCTACAGGCATGCAGAAATACTTGCTTATACTTGGTTTCTACGGGCATGCACGGGTATGCACTAGTCATAAAAAATATAAGTAAATAATACTTTAGTGCAATCTGGGTTGGTAAAAACTTTTATAGTTTCACTTTGAAGTGATGTGACTTTGGACAGAAGTTTTCCTGAATTTCTTCATCACTTAATCCCTTTAAAACCTTAAGAATAAGGAGAAGTAGTAGAGAGGTCAGGAAAAAAAAACGCCTTTATAAGATTAAACTCAACTGCCGTCATGCATCACATAAAACAGTTACTACTTGTTCTTTTGTTTATTTTTCCATCCATTTATAGTTCATCACTTGTATATGCTGCATATTTCAGCTCCTTCCACTGATGTTCAACGGGATTTAGATCCAAGCTCAGAGAAGGCCAATTCAGAATAGTCCACGGTTTTTTTCTTAGCCATTCTTGAGTGTTTTTAGCTGTGTTTTGGGTCATTAAATTGTTGGAGGACCTATGACCTGCGACTGAGACCAAGCTTTCTGACACTGGGCAGCACATTTCACTCCAAAACACTTTGACAGTCTTGAGATTTCATTGTACCCTGCACAGATCAGATTCAAGACACCCTGTGCCAGAAGCAGCAAAGCACAAGAAGGGGGGGAGTCAGACGGACACAGAGATCATCAGTATATATCAAACCCTGGTACCACATTTCAAAACATTTGGAACAAAACTGCAGGAGGAGTTGATTTCACAAGATAGTTACTGTCCATTAACTGAGGTGAAATAGGAGATCATAAGTCAGGGGCTACAACTGCTGCAAAAATCATCCAATCAGAGTCAAATTGGAATATGTGCATTATCAATGTATATCAAACCATGGCACCAAGTTTCAAAACAATTGAGGCAAAACTGTAGGAGGAGTTGATTTCACAAAAGTGGGACAGACGGATGGACAAATGGATGGAGGGACTGCCCCATAACATAACCTCCCTTCAGACTTTGCCCAGTGGGGAATAAAAGATTTTGGGGTTTTTTTGTTTATTGCAAATTAATCAACCAAAAAATGGCAAGAAAAATGTTGCAGACTTGCATGAAAATGTTCCGAAGTTATAGGGAAAACCACATCTCTGCAAAACACTGATGCTATTGTAGTCCATTGAGGAAGAAGAGTGAAGAGATTATTTTTATTCCCCCTGGATTGCTCCAAAATATTCAGAGCCCCCAAATTGGTATTTGGGAAAGCCCAGTGTTTCCCTTCTCTTATGACTGTATGATGGTCTAAACTGAAACCAAAGTTGATGACTGTTGGTGAAGGGTCTCCACTACAAGTCTGTCACTTCTACTGTTCAGACATAAACTGGGTTAAATTAATATCTGCATTATTTTATGATTCTTGGTTTACCCCCTTTTAAAAATTATGTAAGCAGTCATGCTATTACACACATGTGCTCAGGACTTGGTGTTGTAGCGTCACTTGTGCAGATGGTCCAGCAGAGGGCAATGTTTGCCTAGAAAGTAACTGAATATTGGAGGCGAAGTCATACACAGATTCACACTATCACAATAACAGTCCAATATAAGAGGTTCTGGACTAAAGTTGCAAAAATAATATAATATCCTTATCATCTTCTATTCAAAGCTTCTATTTCTTTGCACCAACAAGACAGTTATGCATCACAATGGAAAAGAGTGACCATTTTCCATTTATTTGAACTGTAAAACAATATAATCCTGGTCCACCAGACCACTCTAACTAAATTAACATTAGGCCAAACCCCAATCAGCTTACCCGACATGACTTCAGTGTACCAACACCAATTCTCTGGTGGAACAATCAATATGGATTTTGTGATGGCAGGTTGCTGAGTTTGTGTCGTTATGTGTGCACGCAAGAGAAAAACGTGTCACATTCACGTGTTAAGTGCAGACAATCCAGTGGGGCTGGGGAACTATTCCAAGCTCGGGGGTTTTATTTTCAGGGTCTGTTGTTATTGTTGACCCCCCCCACCACCACCACCACCACCACTGCCAAACCCTCCTCCCATTCTTGGGCTCAGCTCTGGTCAACTATTGTAGGTCAGAGGCAAGACTTACTGGAAGTGCACCGGGGTATAAACTGGGACTGATATGAGGCAGGTAGTCAATAGGTATCTGGATTTTTTTGTTTAATTAGCTTGTGTTTTCTGTGGTGTTGGCATTTGTGTATCTGTTAACAAGATTATGTAAAAACTGACCCGACTCCAGTAAAATTTTGGTGGAAGGGTGAAGCCTGGGTCACATAAGAACCCAGCAGATTTTGGAGCATATCTAAATCAAGAAGCAAATTCTTTTTTTTTTTTTCTTTTTTTGGTAAATTTTCAGTTTCTGTAACAATTAAATTCTCATTAATTTCTTGAAGAATGATGTGGGGCACTTGGTTACCAGTGTGTAGAATGTGGTGTGGATCTAAATAAAAATTCAGACACTCTTGGCAGAGGTAAGTGCTCTCTGAGGCCTTTCTAGTTTCTGATTCTGTTACTTCAATGCAAAACTCTCTCACACAAAATGATACAAACAAGAGGAGGGCAGAGTCCTTAAGCAAGAGTAAAGAAAAAGTGTGTACTAAAAGCGCTACTTGAGTCATGAGAAACAACTTTAATCTTACCAGTCTGTGAGGCTTTTCTCTGAAACTGGTGATTCTTTTCTCTTTTTATGAAAATTTGCAACTTTTTCTAATCAATGTACAGTTTTTTCTTGTAATGTCGTGACTTTCTAAGTCTACATTTTTTTCCTTATAACTTGTTTTTGAATTATATACAGTGGGGCAAAAAAGTATTTAGTCAGCCACCAATTGTGCAAGTTCTCCCACTTAAAAGATGAGAGAGGTCTCCAATTTTCATCATAGGTATACCACAACTATGAGAGACAAAATGAGAAAAAAAAATTCAGAAAATCACATTGAAGGATTTTTAATGAATTAATTGGTAAATTCCTCAGTAAAATAAGTATTTGGTCACCTACAAACAAGCAAGATTTCTGGCTCTCACAGGCCTGTAACTTCTTCTTTAAGAGGCTCCTCTGTCCTCCACTCGTTACCTGTATTAATGGCACCTGTTTGAACTCGTTATCAGTATAAAAGACACCTGTCCACAACCTCAAACAGTCAGACTCCAAACTCCACTATGGCCAAGACCAAAGAGCTGTCAAAAGACACCAGAAACAAAATTGTAGACCTGCACCAGGCTGGGAAGACTGAATCTGCAATAGGTAAGCAGCTTGGTGTGAAGAAATCAACTGTGGGAGCAATTATTAGAAAATGGAAGACATACAAGACCACTGATAATCTCCCTCGATCTGGGGCTCCACGCAAGATCTCACCCCGTGGGGTCAAAATGATCACGAGAACGGTGAGCAAAAATCCCAGAACCACATGGGGGGACCTAGTGAATGACCTGCAGAGAGCTGGTACCAAAGTAACAAAGGCTACATCAGAAACACACTACACCGCCAAGGACTCAAGTCCTGCAGTGCCAGACGTGTCCCCCTGCTTAAGCCAGTACATGTCCAGGCCCATCTGAAGTTTGCTAGAGAGCATCTGGATGATCCAGAAGAGGATTGGGAGAATGTCATATGGTCAGATGAAACCAAAATAGAACTTTTTGGTAAAAACTCAACTTGTCGTGTTTGGAGGAGAAAGAACACCATACCTACTGTGAAGCATGGGAGTGGAAACATCATACTTTGGGGCTGTTTTTCTGCAAAGGGACCAGGACGACTGATCCGTGTAAAGGAAAGAATGAATGGGGCCATGTATCGTGAGATTTTGAGTGAAAACCTCCTTCCACCAGCAAGGGCATTGAAGATGAAACGTGGCTGGGTCTTTCAGCATGACAATGATCCCAAACACACCGTCCGGGCAACGAAGGAGTGGCTTCGTAAGAAGCATTTCAAGGTCCTGGAGTGGCCTAGCCAGTCTCCAGATCTCAACCCCATAGAAAATCTTTGGAGGGAGTTGAAAGTCTGTGTTGCCCAGCAACAGCCCCAAAACATCACTGCTCTAGAGGAGATCTGCATGGAGGAATGGGCCAAAATACCAGCAACAGTGTGTGAAAACCTTGTGAAAACTTACAGAAAAAGTTTGACCTCTGTTATATACCCTTTGTTGGCAATGACAAAGTATTGAGATGAACTTTTGTTATTGACCAAATACTTATTTTACCGAGGAATTTACCAATTAATTAATTAAAAATCCTTCAATGTGATTTTCTGGATTTTTTTTTCTCATTTTTTCTCTAATAGTTGAAGTATACCTACGATGAAAATTGGAGACCTCTCTTCATCTTTTAAGTGGGAGAACTTGCACAATTGGTGGCTGACTAAATACTTTTTTACCCCACTGTATATACTTTTATCTTTTTGTTTCTCGTGAATCTGCAGTTTATTTTTGCTGTTCTTTTATAACCTCTCACACTGACAAAAAATAAAATTGTGAGTTGAACGTTGCTCAAAAAGCAATGCCATGAAACAGATGCATACTTTCTGCTGAGAAGTCACCAAAGCATCAACATGCACATTTATAACCAGTTTGTCAAACCAGCAAATTCAAAAGTATCTTTAAGAGATCAAATGTACTCAAGTAACAGGAAAAAATGTCCCACAAAAAACAACTTGAGAAAGTTACTTGTGCACATGTACTTTAGAGTAAATGTAACTCAGCACTGCCCACCTCTAAACACCAAATATCTCATGTCTTTAAATGCATTTAAAGGTCAACAACAGATCTTATGTGTGAAATACTGGACGAGCTGTGGTGTAGTAAGATGGCGTCCATGGGACCCTGGGTGTAGTGGGAGGTGACGACCCACCTTTCCAGTAGTGACGTCATCCAGGGTATAAAGGGCCAGGGCGGAAGGGACGTGGTCTCTTTCGCCGTCGACCCTTTGGCTGTACGGAGCGCTTACTATACTGTAGTTCATTAATAAAGTTATGTTTGACTGCACCTCCAGCCTGCTCATTGTGACTGCGAGTTATGGACATAACACGAGCATTTCTTGAATGTATTTTATTAGCAGCCTGGAGCAGAACATCTCGATAGCTGCAAAACAATCATCAGTTAACAAGAAGGATGTATTTGTTTAGAGTCGGGGCACAGTGACACTTTTATTTAAAAAAAATTATTCAGGCAAACAAGGCTTTTTTTCCAGTCAGTTTTCTGTTTAGCCAACTTGTACCACTATACTATTTTTTTGGTTAGTTTCCACACTTTAAATGCCTTTTTGTTCTCAATTCTGTCAACAAAATCCTTTCTAGAAATCTCAGTTCTTCAAAAGTGAACCGTCAGTCAGCCTTTCAGGTCCTCATTCATGCTCCCTGCCTCCTCCGAATGTCAATCACAACTCTGACATTTAAATGGCCACATCCAAATTCTCCAACTGACATCTGCTCCACCACCTCCAGCACCTAGACTTCATCCGTCCAATTTTCCACCTTCATCCATGTCGCCCCTCCAGTGCATCAACAAATTGCTTCAACTTTTGCACTCACACAATATTTGCGCTTCTGAAATGCATATTTCAGCTCACAAAAACTACATATAAACAAGACTTCTAGCACACATACTGTACAACTTATGTACCGTACAGTTTACATCAGCGTTGTCAGAGTTGAAGGTAATTTGATAATAATCAGTCTACAGCTGTTTTAGTAACTGTGATGTTGTCAGTGTGGATGACGGCACTGAAGGTGTAGTGTGTGCTTGTGTCTGTGCTGTGATATGGCGTAGGAGGAGATTGCATCAACTACTGACCCAGCAGGGGTGTAGAGAGTTGGGCGGTACCCTCTGAACAACAGGAACAGGCATGAGCAAACAAGAGAGTGCAAACCTGCATGTGATTTTAGAACTTGAGGCAACGAAGGCCGTTTGAGCTTATCGTCAGCATCACCATCACTGTGACATCAGCAGCAACAGGCGTGATATCAGAATGTGTGTCAGAGGAAAATGCGGCATTTATTAACTGAAGCACATGTGCTTAGCAAAATATAAACAGAGCTCTAAGTGTTTCAATATGGCTTCAACAGAACCATCATGAGATGGCCTTAATTCTGAGTTCAGTGTTCAGTCAGCAACATTTTTCTCAGTGTCATCGTGCTGACGAAAGTCTTGGGAGATTTTCATCGAAAACAGGAAGTCTTTTGACTCAAACTTGCCACAAACAAAACTGGCTTCCTCTCAAAGACTGCCAGCAAATCATTCGTCTCAAGAATCTACAAACACGTGGGGCTCATTTCACCAAGAAAATAAAGAAAAGGCCTTTGCACAGTTGACATACTTGCTCTGGAATTTGTCTACTTCTAGTAACAATCATGCTGATTAAAACATTTCAGTGACAAAGAAAGACTAATTTTACTTAAACTGTTTAGTCTAATTCTGGTTCTGTTCAACTCCCAAAGGTGATCAAAACTATAGAACTGTTTTAGCCGAAACTTTTAAATTGAAAGTGCTAAAGTGACAGCACAGATGCATGATGAAAAACACTCGCCGTTTTCATTATTCAGTAAGGACTATTACAAAACACAGTTGCACCAAACAATACTGTATTTACAACAAATACAGTGGTGTGAAAAAGTGTTTGCCCCCTTCGTGATTTCTCATTTTTTTTGTATGTTTGTCACACTTAAATGTTTCAGTTCATCAAACTAATTTAAATATGAGACAAAGATAACATAAGTAAACACAAAATGCAGTTTTTAAATGAAGGTGTTTATTATTAAGGGTAAAAAAAAAAATCCAAACCTTCATGGCCCTGTGTGAAAAAGTGATTGCCCCCCTGTTAAAACATAAACTGTGGTTTATCACATCTGTGGAAAGCCAAGTTCAATTTCTCTGGCCACACTCAGGCCTGATTACTGCCACACCTGTTCTCAATCAAGAAATCACTTAAATAGGACCTGCCTGACAAAGTGAAGTAGACCAAAAGATCCTCAAAAGTTAGACATGCTGCAATCCAAAAAAAAATTCAGGAACAAATGAGAAACAAAGTAATTGAGATCTATCAGTCTGGAAAGGTTAGAAAGCTATTTCTAAAGCTTTGGGACTCCAGCAAACCACAGTGAGAGCCATTATCCACAAATGGCGAAAAAATGGAGCACCTTCATTTAAAAACTGCATTTTGTGTTTACTTGTGTTATCTTTGTCTAATATTTAAATTTGTTTGACTAGTGCAAACCTGTGCATGTCTGTGCATGCCCGTGGGAACCAAGTATAAGCAAGTATTTCTGCATGCCCGTAGAAAGCAGGTGTAAGCAAGCACATCTGCACTCGTTCAGTGATGCCTGTGTTTGATCTTTGATCGTGTCATAGCGAGTCCTATGATCTTTGATGATGTCACAGCAAGTCCTATGACCATGAGTGATGACTGCCTTTGATCTTCGATGATGTCATAACGAGTCCTATGATCGTGAGCGATGCTTGCCTTTGTTACATAGGAACATCATAGGATATTTCACAAATAAAGAGTAAACGTTATACATAGGAACATCATAGGACATCATGCAGACATCATAGGAACATCATAGGACATCATGCAGACATAGGAACATCATAGGACATCATGCAGACATAGGATCATAGGCAGTCCTATGATCTTTGGCCGTGACACACTGACAGAGATTTCTTGAATTTATAGTGATGATCTGAAACATTTAAGTGTGACAAACATACAAAAAAATGAGAAATCAGGAAGAGGCCAAACACTTTTTCACACCACTGTAGCTGTAAACATTTCTGTGACCCAAAAATGTTGTGTTTTAAAACAGAATATCATATTTTAAAATCACCATTATCGTGGCCTGAGATAGCAGTTACAATATTATTACATTTTCAGTGGAAAATGCGGATGCAACAAAATAATCATAACCCTATTCTACAATTCAAATTTATCCTTAATATTGTTTACTGTGCTTTTCTAAATACTGTGTGTATAACTACTGTATATACAAGAACAATTCCTCCTACTGAATTGTAAAAAGACAGCCAGACACCTGACACACATTATATTACTTAAATCAAATCGATCATCACAATTTGAATGTCTTGGTTATTGTCAATACTGTGATATCACAGCAACCCAATTTTAATCCACCACCGCAGCCATAGGTCCATGAGGCATGGGCGTAGCGGTTCTCAGCAGCTCATATGAACACTCCTTCTCATGAATATGTGTGCTGTAAAGATGCAGGATGTACAGTAGAGGAACATACCCCAAGCACGAATGTCTGCGACCACTTCCAGAACCAGCTGGCGCCCCTTTCCTTGCCAATCGATGGTCTTTGTTCATTCTCCCTTGAGCTCCAGACTCATATGAGACACTTAAAGCTGTAGCAAAAATAAGCTGAGCATCTGACCCAAGCCTCTCATGACAAGCTGCTTCAATGTCACATCTCATTTATTTTTTCCTTTTAACCTCCAGGTAGCTGTGGAATGACTCCATCAGGTCCATGCGATAAACCAAGAAAAAACTAAGGAATGATTGCAGGTGAGAGACAAAAACAAAACAGATAGAATCAGACTAATCTGATTAATCTTTACTGCCACCGGGTGGAGGAAGAACCATTGAGGAATGTTGCAGAGTTTCTCCAATGAGGTTCCAGGCGAGTCTCAACAAGGTTGACAGGAGTATGATTTTCAGTTTTTCAGAAAGCAGTACAAATGCAGCTGTTGTAACTGTAGACTCAGCTGCATTAATGCATTTTCCACAGCTGTCTGTCCTCTCATTGCTTTGTTCCAAATACTCAAGCTAATCCCAAATATACTACTGACAGCATCCTTAAAGGCATTTTTTTTTTTTTTTTAAATCAGCAGAGCTCCAAACTGTCCGGGATCTGGAGAGAATCTTTAAGAGAAGCTTTGGACTGCTACTTCTGTTACACACTGAAGCTGTGTGCAGCAAAGGGGAAGTGTTGAGTTGTGGCTGAGAGCAGTGACACTGCAGGGTCGCGTCAGTGAGGGTTGTCTTCTTCTGGCAGCGCAAGTCTTCTGAGGTTGTTGTGGAAGCTGTGGAGAGACCACCGTAGAGTTGTCTCAGACAGGATATCCAAGACAGATGTGCTCAAGTTACAAGCTGGTTGTCCTGTAAGCCCCACTCTCAGTTATCACAAGCAGCAGAGGAGTGAGTGTTTCTGAGCCTTGCTGAATCGGACATTACTCCTAGAATTCAGAGCTACTGATACGTCAAAGGAAGATCTGGCTCCACTGTGTGACTGGCAGTTGTTTTTAAGTCTGGCTAGGCTTGATGCAGCCTTCTTTGACACGTGAGACCAACACGCCGCCTGACCCGATACCCTTCTTCGGGTGCCCTGGGGCTACATAATTATAGAGGTTATTGTTAGAGTTGGTGCTAGGCAGGCTGGCAACAGGGGAGGGGCTGGGGTGTGGGGGACGGGTAGATGAAAGAGCTATGAGGATTCATCACACAGAATCGGGATATGTGTCAAAGTTAATAAGCATAAGAGAAATAAAACAGTCATTCACTGATTACTGAGGAGTTTCAGTTTGGTCTGAACTGCCTGAATTAGGGCTGCAACCCTAACAATCACTTCCACTGCAGATTACTATTTAGATGGAATGTGAAATACATCCATCAAGTCTTACAGCCAAACTTTTGCTTGTCCAAAAAAATCATACACTGAATCTACATTTGTTGTGTTTTTTCCTGATACCTATGGCTTAATGGTGTCTTGATATCATCAGACCCTATCACTTTCCATGGGTAATCCCTTTATTATGCTGTATGTGTTTCTGTCATTTTGGTTGTCTACTGTCATGCTGCTGTTACACTGTAATTTCCCAGTTAGGAATCAATAAAGTACATCTATCTATCTATAGTGGTGTGAAGAAGTGTTTGCCCCCTTCCTGATTTCTCATTTTTGTATGTTTGTCACACTTAAATGTTTCAGATCATCAAATAAACTTAATTATTAGACAAAGATAACACAAGTAAACACAAAATGCAGCTTTTAAATGAAGGTGTTTATTATTAAGAATAAAAAAAAATCCAAACCTACATGGCCCTGTGGGAGAAAAGTGATTGCCCCCTAAACCTAAAAACTGGTTGGGCCACCCTTAGCAGCAACAACTGCAACCAAGTGTTTGCAATAACTGGTAATGAGTCTTTTACAGCACTGTGGAAGAATTTTGGCCCACTCATCTTTGCAGAATTGTTGTAATTCAGCCACATTGGAGGGTTTTGGAGCATGAACCACCTTTTTAAGGTCATACCACAGCATCTCAATTGGACTCAGATCAGAACTTTTACTAGGCCACTCCAAAGTCTTCATTTTGTTTTTCTTAAGCCATTCAGAGGTGGACTTGCTGGTGTGTTTTGGATCATTGACCTGCTGCAGAACCCAAGTGCACTTCAGCTGGAGGTCACGAACAGATGGCCGGACATTCTCCTTCAGGATTTTTTGGTAGACAGCAGAATTCATGGTTCCATTTACCACAGCAAGTCTTCCAGGTCCTGAAGCAGCAAAACAGCCCCAGACCATCACACTACCACCACCATATTTTACTGCTGGTATGATGTTCTTTTTCTGAAATGCTGTGTAACTTTTATGCCGGATGTAATGGGACACACACCTTCCAAAAAGTTCAACTTTTGTCTTGTCAGTCCACAGAGTATTTCCCCAAAAGTCTTGAGGATCATCAAAATGTTTTCTGGCAAAACTGAGACGACCCTTTATGTTCTTTTTGCTCAGCAGTGGTTTTTGTCTTGGAACTCTGCCATGCAGGTAATTTTTGCCCCGTCTCTTTCTTATGGTGGAGTCATGAACTCTGATCTTAACTGAGGCAAGTGAGGGCCGCAGTTCTTTGGATGTTGTTGTGGGGTCTTTTGTGACCTCTTGGATGAGTCGTTGTTGCGCTCTTGGGGTAATTTTGGTCGGCCGGCCACTCCTGGGAAGGTTCACCACTGCGCCATGTTTTCACCATTTGTGGATAATGGCTCTCACTGTGGTTTGCTGGAGTCCCAAAGCTTTAGAAATGGCTTCAAAACTTTTTCCAGACTGATAAATCTCAATTACTTTGTTTCTCATTTGTTCCTCAATTTCTTTGGACCACAGCATGATGTCTAGCTGTTGAGGATCTTTTGGTCTACTTCACTTTGTCAGGCAGGTCCTATTTAAGTGATTTCTTGATTGAGAATAGGTGAGACAGTACTCAGGCCCGGGTGTGGCGAGAGAAACTGAACTCCGCTTTCCACAGATGTGATAAACCACAGTTAATTTATGTTTTAACAGGTGGGGCAATCACTTTTTCACACAGGGCCATGAAGATTTGGATTTTTTTTTTCAGTCCCTCCAGGATTTCGCGATGTTGCGATCGTGTCAAGTCACGCGAAATCAGCCAATCAGCACAACTATTGCGCGACCTTGCAACTTTGTCCAATCACGGCAACTTTCCCGCAATTTTGGCCAATCCTCCTCAACTTCCGCCAATTTCACCAATCAATTTGTCTCTGAGTGGCGCTGAAATGCTCAGCCTAACCAATCAAATGCATCGCTGCACCGCATTCCCTTCCGTGTTTACAGTAAGTATTAATGGAACACTTCAGTAAAAAACAGTGTGTGATTTAAAAAAAAAACAAAACACTCGCCTGTGAGGTTTCCAACACCGTCCCTTCCTCCGTCTTCCCCAGTGGACGTCTCCGTCCTGACCGCGTATACAAAGTGCTGGGTTTGTGTTGAAAAACATCCGCCTGCCCCAAAAGCACCCTGTCACCAGAGCGCACGTGACAAGAGACTCCATAAAACCCCACAAACAAACGAGCAAATCTAACACTACAGCCAGTGTTTGATCATTTCATACATCTTTAGAGGTAAAATCATTACTACATCTTGTCAGTGAGCTTTAAACCTGTGAATCTCTGGTCTGAACACGGACAAACGCCCCTCCCCCCATAAATGAAAGATGTGTGTGTGTGTGTGTGTGTGTGTGTGTGTGTGAGTGAGAGAGAGAGAGAAGATGTGCAGCAGACAGACAGGTAGGAGTGAGGCATGGAAAGAGAGAATATTGTCTGCATTTTTTTTTTTCAGAAAAACACAAACTCCTATAGACAATACAGACTAATAGAATAAATGACTTATTTTTTCCTCTCCGCTCAGTACTGAGTGGTTGGGGACCGTAGGCAGTTTTCAAATGAAGGTGCTGCAAATAATTTCCAAATCTTTACTCTTTAACATGCATTCGATGCAATTTAGCTTTTGTAATGAATATTGCGTTAAAGTCTGTATTTGCTGTTGCACAAGAGTTTTTCTGTATAGCAGAAGTTTCTGCTTAATTTACAAATCACTGTAATAGGAAATGTTCAACAATCCTGTGCTTTCTTGTATTGTTATATAGAATATCACTGCAGTAAGCTGGAAAAAAACATCTGCTTTAAAATTTTTAATTCTTTCCATAACTGTTAGTGCAAAAAAACCTCTCAAAACATTGCAACTTTTATCGCAACTTTTTTTGTAACTTAGATTTTTATTCATTTTTCATCATATATATTGCATTCAGATCACAGTCTACATTTAAAAACAAAGGGGCTAGAGTAAGAAAGAAAAAAAAAGGGGGGGGGACAAATGTTGGAGCATCAAGTTTTTAGTTTCCATCTCTTAATTCTTCTGGTTTTTCCAGCGTCTTTGGTTATTCTTTCAATTTCTGTCTCGTTGTTGCACTTTGTAGTGTGTCCATTTCTGCCATTTTTTTCCCCCATAGTCCTTCTTGCATTCTTTGTCGATGTGTTAGTTTTTCCATCATACGTATGTCCTCAACAATGTCAGTCCATTGTTCTTGGTCAGGAAGAACTTCTGATCGCCATTTTTTTGTGATTGTTTTTTTACATGCAATCAACAAGATTTTAATTAGATATCTGTCCTCAGCCTGTATTACATTGTCTCTTTTAAGATCACATAAGTACATCAGGTTACAGTTCATTGGTATATTATATCCTAATATCCTCTGTATTGTCACATGTATAGATTTCCAGAATGATGAGATTTTGCAGCATTTCCAAAACATATGTGAGTGGTCTGCATTTTGAGCCCCACATCCCCTCCAGCATAAAGATTGGGTATTTGTATATTTTCCTTGAATCTGTGGTGTAATGAAAAAGCGAATCAGGTTTTTCCATCCAAATTCCCTCCATGTCCTTGAATTTGTTGATGTGTGTTGTGTTTTCCATATTTCCTGCCAGCTTTCTTCTGTTATGTTTAAATTTAGCTCTTTCTCCCATTTCTCCTTTATATAGTTACTTGAATGATTGTTTGCCATAAGTTTCTGATATAGCTTTGAAATAATTCTTATTTTATTTCCTGTATATGAGCTTAAAATGAATTGTATAATCTCGCTCACATCTGTTTGGAGGTTATGCCTAATCTTCTTCATATAATAGTCTCTCATCTGCAGATATCTGAAGAATTCCGATCTTTCTAGTTTAAATTTTCTCCTGATGTTTACAAAGCTCCCGAGATCTTTTTTTCCGATATTGCCCCATGCTGTGATTCCCTTGTTCACCAGATTTTTGTATCCCCTATCTTGTTTTGCCGGTTCAAACTGACTGTCAAATGCTACCCATTTCAATAGTTTTATGTCTTCCTTTATATTATACTTTTGTACTATTTTATACCACAGTTCCAAAGTAAATTTAGTGATTGGGTCTATTTGTTTGATTTGCTTATATGCATCTTTATCTCCTATTATGCTTTGTACTGGGAGTCCCTCAATTTCCTTTTCCATTTCTTTCCATTTTGCCTCATATCCTTCGTCGCACCAACATATGATATATCTTATTTGTGCTGAGTAGTAATATTCCTTTAGACTCGGTAGGCCCATGCCTCCTTTCTCTTTTGGTAACTGGAGAGTTTTATATTTCACTCTTGGCTTTTTACCTCCCCAAACAAATCTCGATATCATCCTGTCCCACTTTGAGAACTGGGCATCTGGAATCTCTGTTGGTAGAGCCTGGAAGAGGTAAAGTAATCTAGGTTGTATGCTGATTCTGACTGTCTCAATTTTTGAATTCAGATCCATATTTAAGATTGACCATCTATCAATATCTTTTTTTATTTCTTGTTCCAACCTATCATAGTTTGCTTTATAGATTTTGCTTAGATCTTTAGGTACATTCACTCCAAGGTATTTTATTTCTTTTTGTTTCCAGTTTAGTTTGATCTTATCAGTTATCTGGTTTAGAGGGTTATAGTGGAATGTCAGTATTTGTGTTTTTGTTATGTTTATCTTGTATCCTGATAATTTTCCAAAATTTTCTATCAAGTTCATCATTTCCATTATTGATTCATCTGGTTGTTCAAGGTAAACTATAATATCGTCTGCAAATAGCCCAATCTTGTGTTCCGCTCCCTTTATTGTTACACCTTTTAATTTCTTATTTTGTCGTATCGCTTGAGCCAGTGGCTCTATGAAGAGAGCAAACAAGGTGGGCGATAAGCAGCATCCCTGCCTAGTTGATCTTTGTATATTTACTTTGTCTGTTAAGCTACCGTTTATCTTGATTCTTGCCACAGGTTCTTGATACAGCGTCCTTATGCATTGTACTGATTTTTCGTTAAATCCAAAGCGTTCCAGCACACTATATAGGAATTTCCAGTTAACCCTGTCAAATGCTTTTTCTGCGTCTAAACTCATTATTACTGCGCTTTTCTTTTCTTTATGTATTTGATTAATTATATGTATTGTTCTCCTGATATTGTCATGTGTTTGGCGTCCCTCTATGAAACCAGTTTGATCATCTTCTATCAATTCCATCAAGAATGTCTTTATTCGTTTACATATAATTGTTGTATATATTTTATAATCCACATTTAATAAAGAGATTGGTCTATAGTTTCCGCATTGTTCTCTATCTTTCCCTGGCTTTAAAATAACTGAAATAATGGCTTCGTTCCATGATGGAGGTATTTTGTTGTTGTTCAACGTCCAATTAAATGACTTTAGGAGCTGTGGCGTGAGTTCTTCTATAAACAGTTTATAAAACTCAGATGGGTATCCATCACTACCTGGTGATTTACCATTTTTAAGTGACTTAATCACATCTCTAATCTCTTGTGTTGTTATTTCTGCTGTTAGCTTTTCATTTTGTTGATTTCCTATTGATGGCAAGTCCAATGTGCATAGAAATTTTTTAATATCTTTAGTATTTGTTTCTTCAGGTTGCGAGTATAGTTCTTGATAGAAATTATGGAATATTTCTTCGATGTTTTCTGGGTTAACTGTGGTTTTATTTATGATGGGGTCTTTAATCTTATATACATTATTCATTGTTTGTTGTTTTCTTAACCGTTTTGCCAGCAGTTTTGTGGCTTTTGGTCCCGTTTCATAATATTTTTGCTTTAGATATCTATTTTTCCTTTCAATTTCATCTATTTGTGTTTCTTTTATCTTTATTTTTTCTTCTTTAATTTCTTGATATATTTTTGGGTCATTTGTGCTTTGATGTTTATGTTCTAATTTCCTCAAGTCTCTCACATCTTTGTTCATATGCTTCCAGTTTAGACTTATTTGCTTTTCCTGTTTCAACAATTAATTTACCTCTTAACACGGCTTTTAGTGCATCCCATAGTATTGTTGGGTCCACTTCTTCATTGTCATTCTCTTGGATATACTCGTTTATGTTTACTTTTATTCTTTCTTTCATTTTATCATCATTTAACAGTCCTACATTAAGTTTCCATGTTGTTTGTCGTTTTCTATTGTTTAACCACTTGCGCTCCGTTGTTCCGCGGGCGGGCAAGTCTTTGCGTCCTATGACGCACGAGGGCGCGCGAGAGCGCGCTCGTGCGCCCTCGTGCGCATGACGCATGATAAGGATATTGATGGTGATGGTGTAGGTGGTGTGCCCTCCAAGCGCCACTGAAAAAAAAATCTGCAAACACAGCCGCGAACAGATTAGTTCATCTGATTGACCTCTCATTCAACTAATAAGAGCCTTGAATTGGGTTTCTGAAACCTTGAGGAGCCAATGAATGAAAATCTAGGAAGGAGGACCCGCCTACTGTGAACGCAGCAGCCAATTGAAGCACAGAAATTCAGGCTGGGTGAAGCGATATTTACTGCTGCAGAAGGACTCTGGACGAATCTACTACAGACCCAGGCTCACCCAGCAGCATGGAGAACACCCACAAGTGGGACCTGCACTCATTCCAGCAGAATAGACGGAGGCCGACGACAAAAGTCGTAAATCATTCGCCAAAACGGCAATAATGGAATTATGTTGATCGGGATCCACGAGCGGAGCAGCGTCGCGTTCGTCTGACGCGTGGGAAGAGCTGTTCGCCACGACTCTGCTGCTTTGAAGAGGTAAGGTGTTATAAGCTAAATTATTATTTATCCCTGAAAACTGTAATCCAAAAATGACTTTTGACCGATCAGTAAATTACAACTGTACTGCGCACGAAGTGCGTGCGCCGCGATAAACGGTTCATTTGCCGTGTTCGGACCGTGAACGCCCCCCCCCCCCCCCCCCCGCTGCAGAAGAGGAGCGGGGGGGGGGGGCACGGTCCGAACGGTCCGAACGGGGGGAAGCATATCAGTCTACTCCATCATGTAGCGATGGCCCTCTTCTGTAGCGAGGGGGGGGGCGTTCACGGTCCGTTCACGGTCCCCCCCCCCCCCCCCACACACACACACAGTAGCGAGGGGGGGGGGGAGCTGCTGTGAAAACATGCAAGGAAAAAAAAAAAGAAAAAAAAAAGAGTGTATTCCGTCATGTAGCGAGGGCCGAATTTGGTCCTTGGTAGCGGGGGGGGGAACGACCCCCCGCCCACACACACACACACACACAGACACAGCCCTGAGTGTGACCTTTCATTAGAGCCTAAAATGAAGATTCTACATTGAATTATTCAAAAGTTACAGACGTTTTTCCAAACTGTGCCATTTGGCACAATTTGGCACAGTTCCAAAACGCCTGGAAACAGCCTGAGAACAAAGCTGTGTAAAATATTCATTTTTTGTGGTATTGTTACCAAATTTGGATCTCAGCTGGATAACACTTGGTTCTACATTTCTGTTGTATTTTCCAGCCGGATCGGACAGCTGTGTGTTATTTACAAGCATCTGTATCCAAAAAAACACTGTGTCCAATTTTTTTTTCTTCAAGTTCAGTATGTTTAGATGACTGTAACTCAGTGGCCGGAGCACGTAGAGAGATTATGTTTTTTTTGCCAAAAAATTCAAAGTGTTTTCTTTTAAATGAGACCAACCCCATGAAGATGCTGCAAAGGGTTGAATAACAGCTTTCGATTTACTTTGGGCACGTTATTTTTTGGCATTTTTAGGAAAATTGCCCGGAGTGCAAGTGGTTAAATATATTTCCATGTATATAGGATTATGATCTGATATTTCTGCCCCTCCAATCCGACAATTTCTCACCCTGTGTCTGTCACCTTCATTCATAAGGAAGTAATCTATTCTAGAGTGTACTTTATGGACTGCTGAATAATGTGTATAGTCTTTTTCGAGTGGGTGTAGGTCCCTCCATATGTCTACCATACCCATTTCTGCCAGTGAGGTTCTTATGAACTTTGTTACATGTTTTTTTGTCTTCTTAACACTTGTTGTATCAACTTCATGATCCATGACAGCGTTTAAGTCTCCTCCACAAATTAGGACTCCTTCACTGTGTGTTGCTATGAGATCAAACAGATGTTGAAAAAAACCCTTGTCACTTTCTGGTGGGGCATAGATGTTCACTAATGTGATCTGCATACCATCTACTGTATTCTTCCCTTTATTATTACATACCTGCCTTCTTTATCCTGGATTTCTTGTTCACATTCAAATTGTATTTTATTTGAAATTAGTATCATAACCCCCCTTTTAGTTCCTCCCTTAAATGAACTGTAGTAGGAGTTCTTATAGCCAAATCTCTTTAGTTTCACATGTTCTGTCTTGCTCAAATGTGTCTCTTGCATAAATATAATTTCGGCTTTTTCCTTCTTGAATTTTCTTATTATTCTTTCCCTTTTAACAGGTGAGTTCAGACCATTCACGTTTAGTGTCATTATCTTAAGATTTTTACCCATATTCATGTTTTTCCATTTTTTTAACTTGTGCTCCTAGCCCCTTTAACAACAAAAATAACACATATTTATATAAAAACACATTAAAAAAAATCAACCTCCGTACTTTGGGCCTTTCTTCTGCCCACTGGTCCCTGTTGGAGGGTGGAGGGAATGTCCTCACAGAGTGAAGGGCCCTCCCTAGACCTCTAGTTACTATCCAAGTAATAGTCATTAGTCTAGAAATGTCCAACAAATATCACTTAAACCTCTCCTAGCCGTCTGTTTCTCTTTTACCTTGTCTTCTTGGCCTTCATTTCTTCTGTGCCTTTCTTAATCTTTGTTACAATCTAGGCTTTCAGTTGAAAGCCTTGCAGTTTTTCCTGGGCCCGCTGCTCCACGTCTCCTCCCGTCTTCTGCCGTTCACTTGCCTCACTCCGGCTGTCGTGATGCGTTCAGTGCCGCCGGTGCTCCAGCCGCTTCCTCCGGCACGCTCACCACAAAGCCCCGCTCCATCATGTCCCGCGCTGCCTCTCTGGCTGTGTTGTATGTCTTCACGCCGTCCTCCCAATGAATCCTCATCTTCGTTAGCGGCGTTTGGAATCTAATTTTTTTCTCTTTCAGCGTTTTTTTAATGTTGGCATATTTCTTTCGCTGCTGCACAATTTCTGTCGGGTAGTCATGATCAAAAAATATCTGCTTGTCGCCGATTCGTATCTTTTTTTTTCCACGCTTGTGTCAGGATTCTTTCCTTTACATCATATTTCAGAAAGTTCACCACAACTGACCTGGGTGGAGAGTTTGGTTTCGGGTTCTCTGCCAAGGCTCTGTGCACTCGTTGAATCTGCAGATCCGCTTCACCGGGCAGCTCCAGCTCTTTTTTTAAGAACTGATCCATGAATTTCGTCATCGAGTTGCCTTCAATGCCCTTCGGGATCCCGAAGATGCGTATATTGCTCCGTCTGGACCTGCTCTCCAGGTCGGTTATTTTCTCCTGCATCCTCTGCGTTTGTGCCGTCAGGGTCTGTAGCTGTTCGCTTGCCTCGCTCTTCCAATCTTCCAGCTCCGATATTCGGGCCTGTGCTTCTGTCATACACGCCCGCTGAGAGCGCAGCTCCTCCATGTTTTCTGCTAGCTTGCGCTCCATTTCTCTTCGGAAGCCCATAATTTCCTCCTTAATCTCTTTTTTCAGCTCCTCCTTAAGAGCCGCTAAATCCTGTTGTAGCTGCCGCTTGAAGTCTTTCAACTCTTTACCCAAACTGGCGAAGCCAGTGTTCATGTTATCGAGCCTGGCGTCCTCCATTTTCTCTGCTGCAGTCACCTCGTTTTTTTGGGCCTCGTGTTCAGCGATTTCTCCTGCGTTGTTGAAGAGGAATTCTTTAATTTTACCCTGCTTTTGTCCTTGTGCCCGGCTCCTTCGTGTTTTCATCCCTTAGTTTATTGATCCGCTTATGTCGAGTTGGCCATTTACCGATGATTTTTAATCCGGCTAGGGAGAGCTCTCTGTTTAAGCGTTATGTCTCTCCGCCATCTTCCCGGAAGTCTTTATCGCAACTTTTAAAAAAAGCTACCGCAATTCAGGATTTTTGGGCCGCACTAATCATAAAAACATGTCATGATGCTGAGCACGGTGTGCTCACCGTGCCCATGCTCTCAGTTCATTTTTGATCATTTCCTGTTTTCCTCATCTCAGTGTTCTTATTTGACTTTTTGTTTGGTTTTGGATGTATTATGTTTTTGAGCTTGACAGTCATTTCTGTCTATATAAGTTTCAGGTCTTAGTCTTGTCCTGTCATTTACATTAGGTGTCCTTGTCCATTCAGTTTCTTAGTATAAATATTATCTGCCTGGTTGACATGAGCTCCTCACCTTTTCCTCCAGTCCACCTTTTGCAATATTGATATTAGTTTTCTAGTTTTTTCATCCCTTGGGTTTTGCATTTATTTTGTCCTCACTTTGAGGTTTATTGTTCCTTTTTATAGTCTCTAGTGTTTCTTTATTTTGCTATCATTCCATATTTGTTGTCGGTTACCTCTTCATATCCTGCTGTGCTTTTACTTTGACGATGCTCATTTACTCCTGTTGTCAGCTCAAGTTCGCGGTTCATGTCAGCTTGACATGAACTTGCTCCTTGCTCTTGTGACTTACAGCTGTAATAGTTTAATTAATTTCCTCCATGCCTTATTTATAGGGCATTGTAACGCCACTGGTTGCAGTGCTATTCTCAACTCTACAGTCAGACGTAACATCCATGTCTCTTATGCGCTGTATTGACTGTGTGTTTCTCAGTTTTTAATGGGTGTGCTCCGTCTAGTTCTCCTCCCTTCCCCGGTGTTTCCGCATGCCTCAGCCAGTGTTCCATCTAGACTGTTCTCTCATTTTTCCCTAGACGTGAGCCCTGTCCTCCTTGGCGTTTCCACACGTTGTTATCCCCTCTATCTCCTGCCTACCAAGTTGTTGTAGTGTTCTATGTTATTTTGGGTTTATTAAATTCACCAGCAACTCACAGTTCAGTTGCTGGGTCTTCATTCCTGCCCTGAGGGGCCAATTTATAACAAAACATCCCACGAAATCCTGGGACTGTTTTTTTTTTAACCCTTAATAATAAACACCTTCATTTAAAAACAGCATTTTGTGTTTACTTGTGTTATCTTTGTGTAATACTTAAATTTGTTTGATGATCTGAAACATTTAAGTATGACAAACATACAAAAAAAAATGAGCAATCAGGAAGGGGGCAAACACTTTTTCATACCACTGTAAATCAAAAGATTAGAGTGGTGTTTCATTGATTGGGCATTAAGAGCACAGGGGGTGTGTTGCTTTTAACACTTAAAGTGTCAAATAAAACTTTCACAAGCAGTGGAAAACTTGTTGTGAGGCAACAGCCAAACCCACCACAACCACCACTGCAAGAACTCTAAAAACATAAAAGAGAATGCTGCACTGACATAAGATAATAATCATCTGGTTACCATAAAAATGTGAAGTGCCAACAATAGTTATGAGAATTAAACTAAAAACAATGTTGAAATGCTCCCATGTTAAAGGCAATCAACTTAAACTACTATAAAAAAAAGCAACAAATTTGCTTGGTCTGAAATAACATTGTTCTATGAATGTTTTCCTCCCTAACAATTATATGTACAATTAATTTTAGCTTCTTATTGCCAAGTTTGTCACTTAAGCTAGTAGTATGAATCTCTTTCATATGCAGTCTATGGTAATCCCTAAACCAGGGCTATTCAATTTACAAAATCAGTTGGGTCACAATTTGAAATCAAGACATGTAACTGGGCCGCACATATTCAGGGATCTGTTGAATATGCCAAATTTCAAACCAACACAGATCAATGTGATGAAAAATATGCACTTTTTATTCATTGTCTTGGTTTTACATGTGTGCTTGGCACATGACAAAGGCACATCAAAAGTGCATAAAAACACAGTAACAGTGCTGGGGTTGAGCAGAACTTGAAGTAGTAGAAATATTTTTCCTCCTGAACAACAATTAAATCAATAGAATGAAAAAATAAAATTCTGTAAATAACCATTTTGGTCACATCTTACTTAGGCATATCTCAAAGTGCATAAAAACTCAATGCGTACTGTCAGTAGCACTAACACTTGTTTCCCTTTTAAAATAAAATATGCAACATCCTGGTCATAACTGACCTTGGCACATCACAAAGTGCATTTAGCTGAATAAAAAATGAACTGTCAAACACTTCAGTGCACAAACCCCCCAAGAAATGATTGGGGGGGGGGGGGGGTAATATAATGTGGGTGGTAATGTAATGATAACATTAACAAACATTGCACATCCACTATTCTGGTTTGTTTTGTTTTAAATCACCACATGTGTGAGTAGGAACCTCTTTTTATAACTACACATTCCATTGCACACACATATCAGTCCAGGCAGGGTTAAACTGATGATTTTACACTTCAGAGTTCACAATGACATGTTTTAAGGTGCTTTCACACCAAATGCAAATGGGCAAATATTTCATGCAATGTGATTGCATTATATCTCTCTCTCTGGCATCCTCGTCTCAAAGAGGCAATGGCTAGCATGTCAAGGGTTGGAGCAGCACCTGGAATGACTATACAGCCCAATCCTTGAGTGGCAGTCTTTGGAGCAGTTGGCACAGATGAAGATTGATGGCGCACGTGCTGATGCTGCGCGTTCTTTCCTTGCCGTAAGCTTCGTCATAATCTGGACTCTCGTGATCACTTCCATCTTGAGAACACCCTCTTTGGCACTGTGGCGCCAGGTGGCTCGATTTTTGTCAATAACCTCCCAGTTATTGGCGTTGATCAGCGCATACTGCATGTCGCGTTTGCAGACATCTTTAAAACGCAACAGTGATCGGCCCACATGGCGGACGCCCACCCGCAGTTTTCCATAAAGGATTTCTCTCAGTAGACGGTCAGGCTCTATGCGGTGCACGTGGCCGAGCCACCGGAGTCCTCTCTGGTAGAGAAATGCAGGGATGCTTGGCAAGTCAGCGTGCTCAAGGACCTCGGTATTGGGGACTCTGTCCTGCCACTTGATGTGCATAAGGCGGAGAGAGCGGAGGTGAAACCCATTTAACTGCTTCTCCTGCCTGGCATAGGCTGTCCAGGACTCGCTGCCGTACAGGAGAATGGACAGGATGCAAGCTTGGTATACAAGTAGCTTGGTCTTCAAACTCAGCAGATTGTTGTTCCACACACGCTTGTTGAGTTTGGCCATGACAGCAGCTGCTTTGGCGATTCTGGAGCTGATCTCGGTGTCCAGCAAGAGTGTGTTTGAAACAGTGCACCCTAGGTAGGTGAAGGTGTCCACAGCCTCCAGCTGTGTGTTGTCAATGGTAATGACAGGAGAAGAGACAACATTTTGTGCCATGATGTTGGTTTTCTTAAGGCTGATCATAAGCCCAAACTCCTTACAGGCGTGGGACAGTTTGTCAACCAGGTGCTGCAGGCCCTCCTCGCTGTGTGATGCTAGAGCAGCGTCGTTTGCAAACAGCAGCTCATGTATGACAACCTCGTAGACTTTGGTTTTAGCACGAAGTCTTGTGATGTTGAGGAGTTTTCCATCTGATCTCGTGCGGACATAGTCACTTTCAGGACAGTCGGTGAAGGCGTAGTGGAGGAGCATTGAGAAAAAAATCCCAAAGAGAGTCGGTGCTAGAACGCAACCCTGCTTCACTCCACTGCTGACCGGGAAGGCATCTGAGGTGGCTCCATCAAAGCAAACAGTACTATGCATGTCCATGTGGAAGGAGGAGATGATTGCAAGGAGCTTTGGGGGACAACCGATCTTTCGCAGGATCTGGAAGAGCCCGCTTCGACTAATTAAGTCAAAGGCTTTGGTCAGGTCCACGAATGCAAGAAACAATGGCTGCTGCTGCTCTCGACACTTCTGCAGCTGACGGAGGGAGAAGATCATATCCACTCTGGACCTTCCGGCTCTGAAGCCACACTGTGAGGATAGACTCGCAAAGCGAGGCTCTGCAGGCGGAACAGGGTGACCCGGGCGAAGACTTTGCCAACTATGCTCAGAAGAGAGATGCCGTGGTAATTGTTGCAGTCTCTGTGGTCACCTTTGTTCTTATACAGCGTGACTATGTTGGCATCTCACGTACCTGGGGGAATGTGACCTTGCTCCCAGCAAAGGCAGAGGAGATCATATAGTGGTTGTAAGATGGCTGTTTTCCCGTGTTTCAGAACTTCTGGGGGGATACCGTCTTTCCCTGGAGCCTTGCCACAGGTGAGGCGGTCTATGGCTTTGCTGAGCTCTTCCAGCGTGGGCATTTTGTCAAGCTCCTCCATGACTGGTAGGCCAGACAAGGCACTGAGGGCAACGTCTGTCACGATGTTCTGGGTCGAGTACAATTCAAGATAATGCTCGACCCAACACTGGAGTTGCTTGCTCTTGTCAGTGATGGCTTCGCCTGTCTTAACTTTGAGTGGTGCTGTTTTGTTGCTTGTGGGGCCGATAGCTGTTTTGATGCCCTCATACATTCCTTTGGTGTATCCGCAATCGGCAGCTACCTGGATGTTGGTGCACAGGTTCTGCCAGTACTCACTGGCGCAATGGCGGGCAATCTGTTGGGCCTTGCTCCTTGCTGCTTGAAGGGCATCGCGTGTGCCAGGGCAAGGGTTCTGCTTGTGAGCCAGCAGTGCTTCTCTTCTGGCCTCTGTGACTGGCTGCATTTCGTCCCAGTGAGCCTCAAACCAGTCAGCATTCTTACGTTCTTTCATTCCGAATGCAGTCATGGCTGAGTCGTAGATGGCGTCGCGAAGGTGGTTCCACTTGGCGTCCACGTCGCCTGGGATATCAGACTGGAGGTGAGCTTCAAGTTTCCTCTGAAAGCTGTCAGCAAAGTTCTGAGCCTTGATTGAATCGGGAATTCTGCAAGTGTTGATGTGGAGGCGACCCTTTGTCTTGGCATGGTGGATCTTCCTTGGCTTCAGTTTGACCTTACTGGCAACAAGGGAATGATCTGTATCACATTCAACGCTGTGATAGCTTCTCATGTGAAGAACACTGCTGAGGTCCGTTCTTCTGATGATGACAAGATCTAGCTGGTGCCAGTGACGGGACCAGGGGTGTCTCCATTGTGACAATAATGATTACATTATAACTCAATGTAAACACGCGAATAGACATGAATTCACCATCTGAGTGAGTTGCAGACAGGCGAAGTTGCCTTTATAACTTCTGCAGCTGTGTTCAACCTGCTGTTGAAATCCCCAAAATAACATCATGCTTAGGTTTGCATTATCTGATGGGGGGGGGGGGGGCTCACCTGGGGGGGTGTCCCTGCCTCCAGTGCTTTGTGGGATGGTGGGCATTTGCATTGCTGGCCTTGTTGGCACAACCATGGCAGGAGTTCATGGGTGGGTAGCAGCGGCGTCCCGATTCGGCTGGGGAGCTTCCAGTCCTTCTTTCTCTGGGTGGATGGCAGTCTCATTTTCGAGCTGGTTTGCTCTCCAATGTTGATGCTTTTGCTCCACTGACGGCGGAGTCTCAGGGCTGGCGCTGTCCCTCGAACACGAGTGTGCAATTTCACATGTGCTCACCTCTATCCATTGACTTTGTGTGCATTCGCGCTGCCCGTTTGCATTTGGTGTGGGTTTGGTGTCTTGCAGCTGGCACAGCCACAGTCATAATAATAGAGCCCACGCTTTGGGGCAGGTGTGCAGTATTGTAGGTTGATGGTTCCTGGGCTGCGCGGCATGTTGCATTTGTATTCTGTAGTAATTGATGGATTTCTGCGGTTCTGTGGGGCGTGTTGGCCTTTGCTTCTCTGGCTGGGCCACGGACTGGGCATGGGCCGCTCTGGGATTGGTTTTGGGCCGCATGTGGTCCGCGGGCCGCTAACTGACTAGGTCTGCCATATAATAAAGTTACCCCATTATTAAATGAATGACAATCACATCTTTTCCTCTGATAATTACTCCCACTGTGCATCGCATGTCAGGGAGGTTTTAGGGAAGATGCTACTCTTAAACACGTCTGAAAAAAATATGGTTGACTTGTTTTTAAGATTAACACAACAATGAAAAGCAGTATCTTAAAGGCTTCACTGGAACTGTGTTAAGTGACAAAAGCTGCAGGTGGAGTCTGTAGTCATTTCTACGCAAGTGATCAAGATACAGCGAGAAAAATAAGTTTTGAACACGTTAACATTTTTCTTATTAAATATATTTCTGATGGAGCCATTCACCTGAGATTTTCACCAGATATCAGTAACAACCCAAGTAATCCACTTATACAAAGAAATCATGGAACTGTGTTTACAAAACAAGTTATATTTAATAAACTGTGTTCACAAAACAAGTTACATTTAATAAAGTGGAATGACACAGGGAATAAGTATTGAACATGCTTGGTAAAAATTTATTTAATATTTAGTAGAAAAGCCTTTGTTGGTAATAACAGCTTCCAGACACCTCCTGTATGGAGAAACTAGGCACAGGTATTGCTCAGGAGTGATTTTACCCCATTCTTCCACACAAACTGTCTTCAAATCTTGAAGGTTCCGTGAGTGTCTTCTATGAACTCTGATCTTCAGTTGGTTCCATAGATTTTCAATGGGATTCAGGTCAGGTGACTGACTGGGCTATTCTAGCAGCTTTATTTTCCTTCTCTGGAGCCAGTGGAGAGTTTCCTTCACTGTGTGTTTGGGATCATTGTCTTGCTGAAATGTCCACCCTTGTTTCATCTTCAACATCTCGGCAGATGGCAGCAGGTTCTTATCAAGGATGTCTCTGTACATTTATCCATTCATCTTTCCTTCAATTATATGAAGTCTGCCTGTACCATGTGCTGAAAAACACCCCCACACCCTGATGCTCCCATCTCCAAACTTCACTGTTGGTATGGTGTTTTTAGGCTGATGTGCAGTGCCATTTCTCCTCCAAATGTGCTGTGTGTTGTGGCATCCAAAAAGTTAGTTCAATTTTGGTCAGTATTTTACTGGCTTGCCCAAATGTTGTGCAGCAAACTTTAAACGAGCCTCACATGACTTTTCTTCAGCAATGGAAGTCTTGCAAAGTGAGCGGGCATAGAGCCCATGTTGGTTGAATGCTGCTGAATGTTCCAGTAGTTTAGAAATGCACCTGTAACCAATGCCATCATTATGTTTTGCAACAATAAGGTTGCGAATGTCAAGAGAGGGCTCTTTGCTTCTACCCATGTTGAGTTCTTTGTGATGTGACAATCTGATATTCACAGACCTTTTTAAAGGCTATCAGTCAGGACTTAATCAGCTGAAATTGATTTGCACTGATGGGGGATGGGATGCTTTCTAAATTCTGATGGATTTCAGCTGGTTTCTTGGCTTTCTCTGCCTTTTTGCACCTCTTTTTCTTCATGTGTTCAATACCTATTCCCTGTCATTTCACTTTCTTAAATATAATTTGTTTTGTGAAGACAGTTGCCTTGATTTCTTTGTATGTATGGATTATTTGGGTTGTTCTTGTATCCAATGAAAATCTCAGGTCAATGGCTCCATCAGAAATATGTTTAATGAGAAAAATCTTGACATGTTCAATACTTATTTTCCCTGCTGTAAATGGTAATGGCCAAATCTGTAATATAAAATATCAGTATTTCTCTTTGTTTAAAGCTGTAATTTTGTGAGTGTAAACTTAATAAGGTTTCAAATTACAACCACAGAAAGAAGCCAACGCTGCAGCTGCAAACATCTCACACCCACATGAAAAGGATCTCCTCAGGCTCATGGTGACAGAATGATGACGAATCAAATGATACAGGACAACACTGTTTAAAATGCCATGGAAAACTCTTAATCTGCAGACTGACATCCTTTTAAAATTAAACAAATCAACATGAGAGATCATGATGAAAGAATGTGAGCATTTCTTCAAAAACAGGCTTTATACTTTTAGAAATTCGTACCTCCATATGACCCAAAAATAGCTTTAACTGATGTTTACAGACTGAACAGAAAATAAGGGCTATTCCTTCCAAACAGCTTTCTCAGAGTTTCTTCAGCTGACCTGCAGGTCCATGGAAAATCTATTTCCTGCATCACTACACGCTACCACTGCTTTTCCAACTCTGGCATGGTTAGCTTCAATTATGTAAATCACAAAATAAAACACCTCTCTGTTCTCCCCTTAATATGCATTTTTGAAAACAGATCCTAGTCCACACCAAAACTCACTGTGGAGATCTGCAGATGTCTTTCAAGCATTTATGCTCTGACATAATTTAACCTCATTTAATCAGCTCAAGCTTTTCTGATGTAAAAACAGACACAAGGCGGGCTGTTTCCAGTCATGCGGAGCACGTTAAATAAGTGAAGGTGTAGGATTGCATTGGGCTTGTGTTTACTGTGGTAAGCTCCCCCAATCCCTCTAGACTCAACTTTGTCTCTTCTAAACAGACATCTCCAGTCAAAGAAAAGCAGTCCAGTCAAAGAAAAGCAGTCCATCAGCAAGTACAGAAACCTCTCCTGTCACCGTTTGACCTGTGCCTGCCTTGCTGAACACCTTAGGCACAACACAAGACCCTCTCTTTCATTGCAAGAACAATGAGGTCCTTTCAGATGACACTGGTCCCGACGTCAACAATATCGTGATTTCCCACAGTTACCTTCTCATCAGACAATGGTCCTTTTCTGCTGCAGCCAACCCATGACACGCATTTTGATGATGTGAAAAAACAACCTTTGTGACAATGAGACATACCCTATTACTTTTTAGCTGAAGGAAGCAGTTTACAGGAGTTTTGGTGGGAAAAATATCATTAAAAAATATGATTGTCCAAACAATCTCTGGAGATGGACTTTCAACCTATACCTTTATATGTACCTTAAAGTTCTATATGATCTAACCAATTAATATTGGAGTCAAGGGGTTCTAATCAATAAAACTACCTGGGTGTGTGTGCCAAGGTGAAGCGCCGCTGCAGAGTGATGCTGCGGTTCATAAGGAGCTTGCGGAACAGCACCGGAGAGTGTCGGTGAGGGGAATTTCGCGGCGACTCACAGGGTGACATCCTGGGTGATCCGTAGGGTGAGGTACACGATGACTGTGGCTTCGTCTTAATAGGGTGAGGGCTGCTGAGTGGGAAGGAGCCTGGCTCCCCTGAGCTTTCCCAGACCGACTCACTCATGCTGCCAAACGTAGGTTTAAATAAACTTTCTTCTTATGCTGGGCTCGTGGGCAGCCTTCTCACTGCTGACAGGTAGTCCAAGTCATCCATCACACAACAGGGAATTCAAATAACTCTCAGGCTTGTCTAGTAATGATCCAGAGACATTTGTGGGAGTCTCTTAATTATTCAGACTCACTTCTACTCTACAGCTTCTCTTTTCTCTAAAGAGCCATGTGAACGCCCTGTTGATGGACACAGACATGAGTGCAGAAGTGAGCCCTCCCCTCAGCAGGAAGCTCTGTTTACACAGCACTGAGCTCTGCCTAAATATGGCCAGGGTTGAATTATAGCGTTGTTAGTCTGCATCATGGGTGCACTACCTCTGCCCAATACTCCCTTAACACAGGACTAAACTGAACCAGTTCACGCCAGTGTTCTCCCTGAGCTCACCAGCACACAGACTTTAGCAATGATTACGCTTCTCCTTTGTAGACACAAGTCAGCGCTGCATCAACAGGCCCTAGCCTGGATAGATGTTCATTAAGCTGGTCCTTCAGGCTTCACTATGTCTAAAAACAGAGACTGCTTCAGATAAGAGATAATAGGAATTCTGTAAATGTCTCTTAAACTTTTACTCTTAAGTGTAAAGTGTTGTCCCAGTGGGGATGATGGGAAATGTTTGTGCTGTTTCATTCTGACCCACAGACGACCAGTGACACAAGCTTTTGAAACCAAAATAGGTCAATCAAAATAAAAAGTCAAGTCTAAATATGCTTTTAAGCAATACACTATAAATATGATTTTGTGATTTAAAAATATTTCAGAAAGCTAATGAGGTCACAGGTGCATTTTTGTTTTGCAGGAGCTAAAATGTAATATGAGCCTTACACTGGAATCATCTGGCAACAACTGTGATCTGAGAGCAAATTCTTTTGCAAGATCTCGTTAAATAAGAACATTTCCATCTCAGTGTTAAAGCCCCCAGATCAGAAAATAACCAGAGAAAATGGAACTGAAAATTAGATGCTTCTCAGTTATATTGTTCCTCTCAATTATATGGCTCTCAAGACATTTTAACTACTTTAATACAATAAGGCATACTCATTCTTTTTGTTTCCAAGTGTCAGGAGTGTTATGGCCCAGAAATTACCAAAGATCACCTGTCAATCAAACGCTGCAACCAAAAAGTCTTTATGTGAGCTCGATCCACTGTATTCTGTTCTTTTAGGGGGTCACTTCATACAACGTAATACTATATTGCATTTTTAAAATCTTCTTGCCAGCCTCAGGGACTACAAATGAACATTAGTGAGAACACTATAATCTGGTGCAGAGCATCTTTACCCTGTGTTTAATGTTTTTTTCTGTATATGGTCCCTGACAAATAAACCAACTAGAAAAGCACTCAGAGAGTGCATACCTCCGCCAAGGTGCCTCCCATCCCTCATGGATCACCTCCAAAATGTAATGGTTCATGTGTAGGCCATGAGCCACTTCTGGTGAAAACTGCATCAAAGTCTGTCCAGTAGTTTTGGAGGATTATTGCTCACACAGTGTGAGAATATAAGAGCCTTGGCGAAGGTACGCATTCTCTGAGTGCTTTTCTAGTTGGTCATCACCAAAATGTAATGGGTTCTTCTCTAGCCCAAGGACCACCTCTGGTGAAAATTTCATCCAAATCGATCCAGTAGTTTTTGTGTAATCCATCCATCCATCTTCTTCCACTTAATCTTTTTCAGGTCACGGGGGGGGGGGGGGCTGGAGTCTACCCCAGCACCTTTGGGAGAGAGGCAGGGTACACCCTGGACAGACTGCCAGTCCATTGCAGGGCCAACACAGAGAGACAGACAACCATTCACTCTCACATTCATAGTTTTTGTGTAATTCTGCTAACATTCAGACAGATGGGCAAACAGACAAACCACCCCGATTACATTACTTCCTTGGCGGAGGTAATAAACTATAACTAAACTATAACTATTATTTCAGTTACACCATTAGTTCAATATCTTAGTTAAGATCATTAAAAATATGTTGAAAATACAGACTCAACTTTTTGGGTGCTATGAAAAAAGTAAAGTTAAAAAAAGAGTTTTAAGGCGAGTAGATGATGCTAAGAATACACTGTCTGGTTAGATCAACACAACAAAGGAGTGACTCGTGAGATCTAGCCCAGAGTTGGACAAGTCAAAGATGGGTATGGAGAAATCACAATATATGATACAAGGGCTGCTCATTAAAGATCTCTCCTGATCCATTTCCCATGGACTGAGAGGAACCGAACTTGGCACAGTTACTACTTTCTCTACATAGGTACCACCAGGGGCCACACACTTCTCCTATTGCTTTATGCAGCTGTGGAGACCTCACCTGTGGAAGCCTGCAGGTTGTGTCAGAAGCTATGACTTGACCTCAGAAATCAGCATTTCATCATCTTGGAAGTAGTTGCCCTTCAAAAATGACTTCATGGTTGGAAAGAGGTGGAAGTCAGATGGTGCGAGGTCATGAGAGTAATGGGGGTGAGGAAGGATTTCATAGCCGCAGGACCATGCTTCTGTCTGGGCAACATGCCAATTGTGAAATTTGCAGGAGGTGGACACCTTTGGTCAGCATGCCACACCCGTCAGTTTTGATGGCCTTCTCTAATTTCTACTGCAGTGAAGTGTACTAAGTCCCAGTAATTGTGGTACCTTTTGCCAGAAAATCTGTCAAAAACACTCCATGTTGGTCCCAAAAGACTGTGAGGGTTGGACACATGCCTTCTTCAGAGGTGGTGAGCCATTATGCTTCCATTGCTTTGACTGGGCTTTAGCCTCTGGATCATAGTGATGGACCCATGTTTTGTCATGTGTGATTTGTCTGTCGAAGAAGTTCTCCTAGGTTTCTTGGCACATGGACAAAAGAGCCTGGGAGCACGTGGCTTGTTCCTGCTTCTGCAAAGGTGTGAGCAACCAGGGAATCCATGGTTCTGACAACTTCCACATGTTCAAATGATCCTGGAGGATTTTTTTTCCTCAGACCCCACACTGATCTTGACATCTCTAGTTGGTGAATGGCTATGCAGTGATTCTCAAAAATGATGGCCTCAACTTGTCAGATGGTGTCTTCATCAGTGGTGCACTGTGGTTGGGAATGGGTGTCATTTCCACCGATGTCCGATCACATTTGAACTGTTCATGCCAATGCTCAACTACATCATATGATGGCATCCTCCCCATAAGTCTTTCATCTAATCGAGCATCTGATGACTGCTCTGCATTCAACTGGATCCATTAATTGTTTGTTTGTTTTGTATACTTTATTAATCCAAGAGGGAAATTCAAGGGCATCCACCTGGATGAAGCAGCCATGGTGCGGCGCCAGTCCCTTCACTACTCACACACATATTCACACCTAGGGACACTTTTAGAGTCTCCAATCAACCTAACTTGCATGTTTTTGGAATGTGGGAGGAAACCGGACCACCCAGAGTAAACCCACGCAAGCATGGGGAGAACATGCAAACTCCACACAGGATTCACCATCCACTGCTGGATGGTGGATGTGAACCCACGACCTTCTCACTGTGAGGTAATAGTACTAACCACTATCACACCTTACTCCGCCATAGCACCTGTAAAAGAGAAACTCTTAGGAGTTCAGAGTTGCAAATTACCATGTGGCCTATAGAGATATGCATTATTATACATGTGCAATTTCAGCCCCCTGCACACAGTAAAACCTAACAGTACTTCTTAATAAAAGAAGTAAGTAAATATAACTTAATCTTTTAAAAAATTGGAGTTACTCATGACTACAAATGTAACCTTCCTCAAAAATACACTTTTGTAGTAGTAACTTAGTTGCTGTGAGTGTACTTGCATTTTGGTGGCATTTTAAGTATTGGTAACATAATTCCAGTTTGTTGCATTTACTCATTTCATCTGAGGTAACTTCAACATTCAGAATCAGAATTAACTTTATTGTCCATCACGGGAAATTTGTCTTGGATGACGGTGCTACATGATGCTGCATTCACCTTCAGTCACAATTTAAAACAACACACAATCAGCAATGTTTACAGACAAGAATAAATGTAGAAGGTAGTAGTAGTTGTAGTAGTAATAATAATAATAATAATAATAGCTGTCGATTTACCAGTCAGTCTACATTCCTACCCTCACCTATGGTCACGAGCTTTGGGTAATGACCGAAAGAACAAGATCACAGATACAAGCGGCTGAAATGAGCTTTCTCCGTAGGATTGCTGGACTCACCCTCAGAGACAGGGTGAGGAGCTCAGTCATCCAGGAGAGGCTCAGAGTAGAACTGCTGCTCCTCCACATTGAAAGGAGCCAGTTGAGGTGGTATGGGCATCTGATCAGGATGCCTCCTGGACGCCTCCCACTTGAGGTGTTTTGGGCACGTCCCACTGGGAGGAGACCCCGGGGCAGACCCAGGACTCACTGGAGAGACTATGCCTCCCAGTTGGTCTGGGAACGCCTTGGTATCCTCTCTGAAGAGCTGGAGCAGGTGGCTGGGGAGAGGGAAGTCTGAGCTTCTCTGCTTGAACTGCTGCCTCTGCGACCCGGACCTCCGGAAAAGCGGTAGAAGATTGATGGATGGATAATAATAATAATAATAATAATAATAAATCATATTCCACAATAAAAACAATAAAACAGCCTCAGATCAATAAATAATTTGAACAATAAAAAACTAGAAAATTAAAAACCAAGCTTAGAAATAATAATTGTAAGAACATAAACATTAAGAGTAGCTAAAATGGGGCTCATGTCCTGTTCAGCTGAGCAACTTCCTTATTTATCAGAGCTATTGATGTCGGGACAAAAGAGAGCTTATAGCGGCTAGTTTTGCATCTGATTACTTTATAGCATCTCCCTGAAGCTAATATTGCTATAAAAATGACTGCTGACATTTGGGTTTTTTTTTTAATTCAGGGTTTGAACTCATCAGGCTGTGCTCCAATAAACCAATAATCCAGGTAGTTCTATGTTCCTTTAAACTGACATTATGAGTTGCAGTATTCATTTAGTCAACACACGCAAAATTAATCAACCACTTTGATAATGGCAGAATTAATTAAAATGTTCATGTTTTATTTTAATTCTGTGGGGAAATAACATTTTATAGGATCACCATGAGTTCTAAAGTGATCAGGTTTTTTATTACTATCGTCTAACGTTTTGAAAACCAATCAATCAAGTACCATTTCCTGATTTGGGGGGGCCCGATGGAAGAGTGCATTTGGAGGCTCCCATTTTTGTAAAGCAGAGGAAGATGCTTCAGTGCAGTACATCAGTGGTACACCTTAAGAAGAAAACAGGGTAGATTTGTTGGTCTAAAATTCAGATTAAAGATCTCAAGTTGACTAAAGCAATTTAAAGGCCAAATGTCACGTAACAGGGTACTTTAAATATCTTGAAACTAGATATAAAAGGGAACCGATCCGTTCGGGTCTTGGTGCATATGCTTCAGTAACAACGGAATATTCGTTAATTTAAAACTGCCGCGCTTGGCCTGACACGGCCCCTGGAATCGCCTGGGGAAGAAGGCGGAAGTGACGAAATCGATTGTACCCTAGTTTGATGCTTGGGGTATTTCAATTGATTGTTTATATGGAGACTGGAAGGTTGAAGTGAGCAACAAGAAAGAAAAAATTGGATATTTCACCCATACCTTAAAACGGGACTATCAGGGACAGCTGGGTAATAAGGGACACTTCTCTGGGAAATGTTTTCATACCTGTCAAGTGAGACGTTTTCGCCGTATTTCAACATCGTAAAAAGCGGCTATAAGGAACGGCGGAGCAACAAGGGACACCTCTCTGGGAAATGCCCCAAATGCAACTCGTGTTGTTATTGTCAAATATTTTAAGGATTCATGGATATTTGACAATAACAAAACAACTGAGCGTCTGGCGCAAAATAAAAAAAAAGAAGCAGAATTCTGTATTTGTCAGGCGATCTCTGTCTGTTCCGCAACCGCTGCACAGCTCAACGTGTTAAACCATTGTCCTAATGACTTCTCATGGTAGTGAGAATAGCTCAAGCTGAGCGATCAGCCTGAGCCCCGACAATTAAACTAATGAGTGACTCCACACTTCTCATGGTAGTGCGAATAGCTCCCGCTGAGCGATCTGACAGCCCCAGCTGTGAGTGATCACACACAGGAGTGCTCCTCAAGACACTCAGTTTTTTTTCCAGTATATTTTTTCTTTTGGGCGTACAGAAATGGCAATACGCCCGTTTTTGCTAAAATTGCATTTTCCCCGTATTTTCCTTAAAATATTTGACAATAACAACACGAACTACATTTAAAACATTTCCCAGAAAAGTGTCCCAAACCACTCCGCCATCTCCCACAGCCGCGCTTGGCACCAAAATATGGCGAAAACGTCTCACTTGACAGGTATGCGCCTCCATTTTCATATTGATCTGGTCAATTTCTTGACAGCAGCGGCTCTCCTCCACTGTAATAATAATGGCTTCCGAAAAATCAATATTTATGGGGCGCCCTGGACAGACCCCCTTCGGCTTCGCAATTCTGGAGGCAATTAATGTCCAGTTCAATGACATTTTCCACTGGTTCTGCTCTCTGGTCATCGTTGGAACTGTTGTCATCAGACAAAGCATCTGATTCCGTCTCGTACGGCTCGAACCGGTAAGGTTCTATGCCTCTGTCACTGTCTGAACCACTGACAAAAAAAAAAGACAAAAAAAAAAGACAAAACTAAACTAATTTGTTCACAATCGCTGTCACTTTCCGTCATGATTGTCCAATGTTGATAAGTGTGAATGTGGATAGGCAGGGCAGCCAGGGTACAACTGGTGATGTCAAAAACATGGGCGTGGTCTGGACTGGCTGTCACAAGCCAGCAAGCAAGGTGGGGCCTTCACCTGGTGTATTTTGTGCAATTATGTAAATACAGGTGGGTGATATGGTCTCCGGTATGAATATTTGGTTTAAGCTATGTGTATTTTATCTAAATTCGTTGTCATTTAGAAAAAAAAATTACGTGACATTTGGCCTTTAAACTTACAGAAAATAATATTAGTGCCTCTCAGTAAATTTGAATATTATGATTTGTAATCTCAAAAATTATAACCATAATCATTAAATGAACATAGACATTTTAAATTGCTCAAAAAATGCAGCGACAAGGGCTGATAGGAAATGTTGAATGTTGAAAAATAAGCATTATCTCGTTAGTTTGACTGTCAATTTACTGTGTGTTACTGTTCTAAAAATGTTGACGCTTTTGTTGACAGGATATTTTAGATAACTTTTGTGTTTGAAACCATGAGTTTAACTGCCATAGCAGTTCTACAACCGTCCCTCTTGTACCACAGTGGCAATTGATACTCTAATACTGAGGCTACATTTATAGCTTGTGGGACCCCTCAGTCACTGGGGGCCCATAGCATTTGCGTATACTGCCCTATAGAGGAAACAATGGCATGGAAGTTGCCCCGTGCCATAGTATCTTCCTTTCTTTTCCTCCATCTCCTGTTGGGAGAAAGGAGGAGATCTGATGCAGCTTCCTGTCCGCAGCGACCCCAGCCACGAAGCGAGCCCGCTTTCAGCGGGTTCTGCCAGCCCCTGACAGGTGGCAGTTGGAGGTTTACTGGGGGAGAACCGCAACACTTGGCGGGGTGCGTATGCCAGCTGGAAAACCAGGGCGTGCAGCCGAGGCAGATGTGTGGACGCATCTCCGTCTCTGTGGGGAGTTACAATGAAAAGTAAAAGGCTGCATGCTCCTTGTTCATTCCTTTGTTCCTCTAAAAATAAACACATTAATCCCTACTAAGTCCATGATGAAAATGAAATGGAAAAAATGCAGCACATCACACCGTCTGTTCATTCCCTTAAAAAAAAAAAATCCTACATTAATGCCTAATCTATAAACTCCAATGGTAAGTGCACAATTAAAATGAGAGTGTAGATGGAATTTAAAAAAAAACAAAACTATTGGGTGATCATCATATACAGCAGAGAAAATAAGTATTGAACATGTCTACATTTTTCTCATTAAATATATTTCTGAAGGAGCCATTGACCTGAGATTTTCACCAGGTATCAGTAACAACCCAAGTAATCCATACATACAAAGAAATCAAGGCAACTGTGTTCTGGTCAGATGAGACCAAAATTGAACTTTTTGGATGCCACAACACACAGCATGTTTGGAGGAGAAATGGCACTGCACATCCCATCATGGTGTGGGGGAGTTTTTCAGCACATGGTACAGACAGACTTCATATAATTGAAGGAAAAATGAATGGACACATGTACAGAGACATCCTTGATAAGAACCTGTTGTCATCTGCCAAGATGCTGAAGATGAAACGAGGGTGGACATTTCAGCAAGACAATCCCAAACACATAGCCAAGGAAACTCTCAGCTGAGAAGGAAAATAAAGCTGCTAGAATGGCCCAGTCAGTCACCTGACCTGAATCCAATTGAAAATATATGGAACGAAATGAAGATCAGAGTTCATAGAAGACACCCACGGAATCTTCAAGACAGTTTGTGGGGAAGAATGGGCTAGAATCCCTCCTGAGCAATGCCTGCGCCTAGTTTCTCCATACAGGAGGCATCTGGAAGCTGTTATTACCAACAAAGGCTTTTCTACCAAATATTAAATGAATTTCACCAAGTGTATTCAATACTTATTCCCCGTGTCAATCCACTTCATTAAATATAACTTGTTTTGTAAACATAGTTGCCTTGATTTCTTTGTATGTATGGATTACTTGGGTTGCTACTGATATCTGGTGAAAATCTCAGGTGAATGGCTCCATCAGAAATACAGTATGTTTAATGACAAAAATGTTGACGTGTTCAATACTTATTTTCTCCACTGTAATTAAAATGACGGGCAATTATATTATGACTGTTACAACTCTCTCTATTAAAATGAGATCCCAGCACATGCTGTTTCCTCATGAGCTCTGGAGCTGAGCAATTTCAAAACACCACCACTGAAATATCATTAAATAATGCCATTCTGACAATAGACATCTTTATTCCTGATCAAAAGTGGATTCTCATGGAATCCACTATAATAGTAATGTGCATTAGATTGCATGTTGCCACACCTCTTTGAAATGAGCCGCCTCCTTCCAGCGCATAGTTGGTGCACCGTTTACTGGTAATTTGATAGCGTGACGCAAAGCGTAAAAAACTGACAATGTGCTGACAGAAACTAACAAAAACACTGGCATACGGTGGAAAGTTTGTCGGAGAAGTGTGCGGATGACCGTCAAAATAGGGCCCTTCGATTTGAACTAATTAACTAATCAGGTTTTACAGTGCAATAACTGGAAGTGGGTCAGGGGAAATCTTTAATGAGCCACCCTCATATCACAATACTCAGCATATTCTAAGATCATGATAATAGGATAATTTTGTATCATGGTTACTTCCAGTTCTAATGTATACGCACATGCAAAACAACAAATTTTGGAACATTTATGAGCAAAACAGAGAGCAGATTTTATTATAAGTGTTGCTCCAATGGGAGCTTGGTACTGTGATAAATACACTTATTGCCCTTTAGATGTAACTGAATTTTAACCAAATAGCATCAATTTCCTCGTGGAATATGAGAAAATAAACAACAAAATCCCCCTCTGGTGCACTGTAGTAATTTTTCATGAAGCATCAAAGTTGAGAAGGGGTTCTTGAGTCTGAGGGGTTGACTGCTAACTGATTTAGCACACCTGCTGAATAGTGTGGTCCCAGACATGACCAGCAGATGACACCCAAACACAAGCATTTCTCACACTCACGCAGCACTTTTAAAGCCGATTTCTGGACTGACAGAGTCTAGCACTGCCTATGACTGAATGAGGGTTGAGCAGAGTTGGAGAAGATAACTCAAAAACTAGACAGCGTGGGCCCGACCAGTCAAACAGTTACCTTGTGAGTCAATGGGGAGAAAAGACCAGGAGCTGAGTCCCATAAAGTTTCTCTCAGTGACTAATAGGCAGACTGAGTCACACACCCTTCCTCCTCTCACCATTAATGCCAGATCAAACACAAACACAATCATCGCACACAAAGACGCAGACATGCATCCACACAAACATTCACATTTAATTCAAAAACACAAAAATAAATGAGTAATGTGCCACAGAAGCCTTTAGAATACACAGTTTACAGGCTGCACGATCAATTATACCTCAGCATCTGTAGGAGTCCCTTCATCACATCACCTCTCACACCCCCAAGGACTTAGAAATAACCTAACTACATGATCATAAATTTATTTGATCAACAAACTTCTTTTGCAAGATAGAAGCATCGTCTATTTCTTGAAGTTTTCTTTCAAGGACATGTTTAATTAAAAAAAAGAGGTTTGTCATTGTGAGCTGTGTCGTGGTGTGATGACGACAGTGAGAGACTCATAGTTTTATGGAAGCTGACAACAGTTTGGAGGTGATAATTGCACATCTACAGTATATAGGAGAGGGTATGAGTTCAAGTGAAATGTTTGAATAAAAAAATAATTTGAGGTTCAAATTTAATATGCACCAGACAAAGAAGTTAATTAAAATATTCCAAACATAATGAGTATTTTGTCAACAAACCTTGAACATTTTGGCTGTAAAATTAAATAGATAATATTAAACTAAAGAAAATGTTGATTGAAGTTGACCAATGCAAATACTTGATGAATGTGAGCTATTCTGAATAAACATCCAAATGATTTCACATAAAAACAACATGCATCCCACGGATTTCTTTTAAATGGCAATAACTGCACTGGGCTATTCATGAAGAAAATTGCATTACTCATTTTGAGTCTGGTACCCAAGATGGTACAAACACAATGCTGCTCAGTATACTGTACATGCAATAAAAACCTTTACAATATACTGTATACTAAACCATACTTGGATTTTTTTAAGAAAAAAAAACATAAAGTCATTAATATTTATACTGTACGAGATATGTGTCGGCCTTTTTTAACTGCACTAGTTTTTTTATGTGTGTTATGCCGCTGTTTTGGCCAAGACTGCCTGGAGGAAGAGATCTTGTATCTCAGTCGGACCTTAATGGTTACGTAAAGGAAATAATAAGAAATAATAAATAGTTGAAAATATCTAACTGCTTACTATAAACAACAGGTAGAAGTGAGGATTCAAAATATCTAAACTCAGACAATATTTCAGTTTTTACATTTATCAAAACATCCATATAATGAATTGCTTATTTTCTTATTTATGGAGTTATTGTCGTGGTTCGAGCGCCGATTTCGTCCGTGCTCGGGCCATGCAGTATTTTCCTCCCAGCTGGTGTGTGTGTCCCCGATGGCTCTCCAAGCTCTTATTGTGACAGTGCTCGGAGGGGCTTCCGGCTGTCAGAGTGGAGCTCTCTGACAGCTGAGCTGCATTAGCGATTGCCATCAGCTGTCCCATCCTGAGCCCTATTTAAGGGATCAGCTGAGGGCTGAGCGTCGCTGCAGTCTCATCAGACAACCCCTCATCTGACATCGTCCAGCGCTCCTCGCCGAGCTTCCCTGGTCAGACGTTAACTACCTTTCATCTATTATTGTAAGTGTATTTCATTGTGAGTCTGTTCCTCCTCGTCATAGCCTGTGTTATAGTTATAGTGTGTTTTAGCCCCCCGTGGCTCATTACTTTATCGTTATCCTTTCCTTTAATAAACTGTGCAAACTCACCGGTTGATATGTGGCTTCTTATTGATGGCTCGTGAGGGCCATCCATGACAGTAATGATTTTTCATTGATTCTCAGGACATTTTTGGGTGTAAATGATTTTATCTGGAAGATGCATGAACATGTTTTGTTTATCACAAAAAGCAAAGGTAGACTAAGACCAAAAAACAAAGGTAAATATTAAGGAAATGGTAGATTTTATTGCTACACCAGAAGGTTATACTTTTATTTTTGTTCCTCTTGTAGTTCTGGATAAAAATGCAAGCACTGTAGAGGCCCGGTGGGCCACCTGGAGAAGACAGCAGGTGCAGCACCAGCCACACAGTTTGTTCATGATAAAAGGAGTTTAGTCATCTCACATTGTGACCAATTTTTTTATACAACAGTTAGTTCTGACTGAGCAATTTGATTGGACAGTAGGGATTCCAAGAGTTACTATAATCCACGATAACTGCACTCCAATTTCACTTGATATGTATCACTCCACTTCAAAGGTGTTCTAGTAACTGTTAATTACTAACAGTAATTTTCTATCAACTCTGACAATTGTATAACTGTTTTGGATACCTTAATTTCCACAGTGAGGCGCTGTTTGACAAGAAATTATACATCCATGACCCAGAACTCCCACCCTTTTGAAAACGTTTCCTTCTGCCCGTCATTAAGTCATTTCACGTCTGTTTAAAAAAAAAAAAAAGGTAGTGCTAGAGTTTGATTTATTGTCTCAATTAACAAACCGCAATACCTTTATGGTGATGGACTCTTTGTTTCATCTGAAAATGCGAACAAAAGCAAGCAAAGTGTGCTAATCACTAGCATGCTAACCACTAGCTACCAGCTAGCTACGGTGTTCTTGGGACAAGTGTCATGTTGTAAAAACCATGTCAAGCGTGGAAAGCACTCCCTTCACGACTCTGGGGTCTTCTGCAGTACCAACTCAACAAGTATATGTTTTATAAACACTTGTTATTTTTGCACTTGACAATATTTAATTTGTTTACATGTGTGTGAAATGACAACAGATGTCTTCCTGCTGATTGAGATGTTTAGCAACAGTTGGCTACATTTAGAAGAGACTATTTTTTCTCATCTGCGCAAAATAGCTGGTTAAACAAAATCCTGAAATTTTGTCCAGTATTGTGGAACTGTTGTATAAAAGCAATATTACACTCAAGTTCGTTAAGGTATCATGAATATAGTAACTCTGGGTGGAGGGCACAAGCTGCATCACACCTTGGAGTTAGTATATTCACAATACTGAACTCACCCTCGGGTAATATTGCCTAAATATGTTTTATATGGAAACGACCAGCTAATGATCTTCATGTAAAATCTCTATCAGCCTGTGCCACCAAGCCTAAAACACTGAAAGGCAACTTTGACCATTTGGGTCAACGCAGTCACTGATTCATTCTTACCCCACTATTTCTCCTGCATCAACATGCAACTATTTTCCCAGCAACATTTAAAATTAATTTTGCATCCTGCATTAATGTAACATGCTATGTATATCACATGCTATTCACTGTACCTTGACTGCATGTTTTGTTATTTGTCTGCATGCTTCAGGAGCCAAAATAACACTCACCTACTAATGCAGTAGCATTACCATAGAGTACCAGTCTTTGCTATAAGTCCAACCACTAAAGAGTTTTACCGCTGTTAAAATGAAAGCAAGAAGAGAATCACATCAATGCTTCCAAAGAATTGGAGAAAAAAAGGGAAGATTACTGTTAAACTTTTAGATACAGAAGGTCACTAATAAGTTGAGCACTTGGAGTGGTTCAGCTCAATATGACTGTAAGCGTATCTCAAAGCAGACATGGTATTATGTGTGGAGGCAGTATTACTGCTGGTGGTAGTTTATTGACAATAGCTGAAGTGGGAATGTAGAAAAACGACAAACTTAAAAAGATTAAAAAAAACAGTCAAGGACAAAACTGCATTTTGTCACTTGCATGTGTACAAAGAAGTTGCTTCAACAAAGAAATGTTTTTTTTCTAAATCACTAAACTCAGCCTTTTCAGGGTGAAGATTTACTAAAGATATTAACTATCTATGTTTGCCTCAGGCCACAATGTCATCACTGGTGGCATTTAACCAATGTAGCACATCTGACATTCATTAGTGTGCATACAAAACAAAGGTGCATCACTCTGAGAAAATATGAGTTTAATTTAAAGTTAAAAAGTATTAGAAGTATGCATTACATAATGGATCAGTGGACACTCATTTTAAGTGTTAAGCTTTTATTAAAACCAAAAATGTTGAACCTGTCACAATCTGGTGAAAGGATAAAAGGCACCACAATCGTAGTGCCTTTTATCCTGCCCTGAGGGGCGTTTATGACAGAACCTAAATAATATATTCATAGACAGAGAGCAAAGTAGAGAGGGATGATTGAAACTTAAAATATAAAAAGGTGAAAAGTGACTGATCAGTGTAGCTACTCGATCAGTTCATTATTTCTTTTTTAAAATTAATTATTTATTGTTTAACTGGAGAAAATTCCAGATTTAAAGTTGAATCATATCTTTTCATTATACATCATGACAAAAGACATCCATTTGTGCGTATGTATATGTGTTCACATTTTAATATAGTGTTTTAATACTATCATCAATTAAGTATTCCAATCTCTTGTACTTTGGCAAGCATTTACATCTTCTACCACAACAAATAAACAGACTTGAAGTCACCCAAGACATGATTTGGAGATCCAGTACCATTCGGGCGGGGAAGGATCGACACAGTGTAATATCTCGATGCTGGATACACTCGCAACGATGATCCAAAACACCACGTATCGCTCTTTTATCAAATTATATTGCAAACTCTTGGGCATCAATTACCCAGTTGAGTTGTAAAGTTATAGCTTCATATAGGACAAGCAACACTGGAGAAACTGTCAGAGCTGCTGCCTCTGCTGCAGCAGATGAATTAGGTCACAGTAGTGAACTCAGGTGCATCTCATCTTCTGCAGAGGCAGCAGCTGGGAGTGATAAATTCTCAGCAGTGATTTCAGGTGTGTCAGGGGTTGGGCTACTTCTGTGACCAATTATCTGCATCTCCTCTATATAGGTACATCTCAAAAAATTAGAATATTATGAAAAAGTTCAATATTTTTTGTCACTCATTTCAGAAAGTGAAAGTGTTTATTTTAATTTTGATGATTATGGCTTAAGCTACCAGGAAATTTTAGAGCACTTCATGCTTCCCTCTGCTGACAAGCTTTATGAAGAAGCTGATTTCATTTTTCAGCAGGACTTGGCACTCCCACACACACTGCCAAAAGCATCAAAAACCTGGTTTAATGACCATGGCATCACTGTGTTTGATTGATCAGCAAACTCTCCTGACCTAAACCCCATAGAGAATCTATGGAGTATTGTCAAGAGAAAGATGAGAGACACCAGACCCAACAATGCAGACGAGCTGAAGGTCACTATCAAAGCAACCTGGACCTTCATAACACCTCAGCAGTACCACAGGCTGATCACCTCCACGCCACGCCACATTGATACAGTAATTAATCCAAAAGGAGCCCCAACCAAGTATTGAATGTGTATATGGACATACCTTTCAGTCGGCCAACATTTCTATTTAAAAACTATTTTTTAAAATAAATTTTTTTGTAATATTCAAATTTTTTGAGAAACTGAATTTGGGGTTTTCATGGGCTGTAAGCCATAATCATCAAAATTAAAATAAACACTTGAAATATTTCACCCTCTGTGTAATGAATCTATATAAAATACGGGTTTCACTTTCTGAAATGAGTGAAAAAAAAATATTGAACTTTTTCATATTCTAATTTTTTGAGATGCACCTGTATAACCTATCTGCTCCACTCACACTCTGCCAGATTGTTGATGTGACGAGTCTGTCACTCTCCAGCCTTTGAAAATATGGCCGAATCTCAATCTCCTCCCTAAGCTCTCAAGCCCTGAGCCCTTGTAGACTTAGGTGGCAGCCATTAGTAGTATGCAAGTGCGCGAGTCTGTGAGGGCATGAAATAGTATTAAAGGAATGGGACACTTTATGACATGTCACCCTACCTTGACAATGGTGTATGACAAACATGCTGCTCAGTATTGTGGGATTCGGACTTTTTTATTTTAAGAATGATTTTATCTTCAAGGCCAAGGAACAGAAGGAATCAACTGCCTGATCTAAATATCTTGCAGGCACTAGCCTTACGGAGTGAAAGAGAGGTCAGGGTTTCCTCTGGTAATATTTCTGTGTGGCGGCCCGCCTCCCTAAGGAAGTATGCCACCGCGCCTATAACATATTCATTTAAGAAAAATTAAATATGAAAGAAACGCTCCGCAAGCACAAACACGAACAACGCGCATGATTGTTATCCGTACGGAAGCGCCCTGCCTGCCCGGCACCCGTGTGACCGTTTCTGCAGGCAGAGAGTGTCTCTCTAGCGTCGCTGTCCGAGAGAAGCATGAGCTTATTAAAGTACTTTAAACATGGAAAAAAGTACAAGAGATAAGCAGTGGAGGCATTTATGGTGGTTTTAACCGGCTGGTAACTGGAACAACAATGAGGAGTTGCTTAGCTAATAGGTCTGGTTAGGCTTCATTGCAGGGAAAGGCAAGAGTGACTGATGAATCACTGAGGATTTTCTTCACCAGCTACTACAATATTAACTAATAATTTATGTTCATTATTATGTACCTGGGTGGGGGGTTTTTTTGGGGGGGGGGGGGGGGGGTCCAGTGCACTATATCAGGGGTATCCGACTTTCAAGCGCTCTCTCTTTTTCTGTAATTTGCAGATGTCAGTTTCGTTTTTATAATATGCAAGGGAACATAAAAGAGTTTCAGACTTGCATTGCAATTTTTAAAAAAAATAACTGATTTTGCCGTTAGAATCGAAACTATTGGTCGTGTCCCCTCATTTTTCCCAGTTTTTGTGTGACATGAAAATCGCATCAATTTCAAAGTACTGTAACATGATCTCTGAGTAACTCTTTCTACTCATTTATGCAAGAGATAACAGAGCTGTAATGCAAATTCAAAATAAAACATTCCCCAATGTGATCGGATCTATGGTTTTTGTACGGCGACCCCTGCAAATTTACTCGTACAACGTAAATTTCCGTGTCCCCGAATTTATGCAGCAACATGCAAGTTATTTGGTAAAGTAACCAGAAAACAGGAAGTGCTGATGCTTTTCACTTTGCACCTTTCAAATCCCAAACCATACACGTAAAAAGGAGATCAGTCTTTGTGAAGCTCAGATGTAGAATATTTCAATAAAATCTCAAACATTTGACACATCGAATATGGTGTCCTTTAAAAAATTTACGTCTTCGGTCTTGGTCGGCCGCGCACAGCCCCGTCTGGCGAGGTGAGCGCCCTGGGAAAGCACTTTTATTTTCTCTACCCCGGATGTGCTCAACCCATGTGGAGAGGATTAACCGTGGTCACTTTATATTGAAGTTATCGAAGGTCCAAACTTCCGTGTCCCGCATTTACGCCTTTTGTGATTTTACGTCTTATCCAAAAAACAGGGAGAATTTGAAGGTATGTATACACGTTATCACATCTTAATATGTCATGAAAATGTAGCTGTTGATGAGTTTTGATGCGTGAAAAATACTGGAAGTGTTGAAGTTGTTTCGTGTAAAACGTGTGCCATTGCAAAGTGCATTGGCACACGGGGAAACAAAAGCCCGAGTGTCCCGTTTACGTCTCCATTTACAAGTAGTTGAAGTGAGCACTCATCCTCAAGAGTTCCTGAATGCGAATGCCGTTACGAAAATAGTTAATAGTTTCATAAACCTGACACAACTGGATAGTGATTAGTCAATTTCATGTGCAGATTTGATCAATTTTAAATTTTGCCACCAATGTCACACATTGGACACCTAATAAATAAAAACACCCACTTGGCAAGTTAAGATGTCCGAAATTCATGAAGTCAATAACTTTAATCTGTCAGCAGCCTTCAGATAAACGAAACGTGCCAAGATTTGGATTTCAAAATAAGGGAGGTTTTTCTGCTGTCTGGTTGGTGAGGAGATTTCTAAAAAACTATAAATACACAGAAATATTATAACAGAAATAACTGCATATTTGGTCATTTAAGTTATTTCTTTAAATATAATTTTAATAATTATATTTCTTTGAATTCAGAGTTAAAGTTATTGTTCTGTTCTGGCTCTACAAAATTATGGTCAAAAGTTTAAATTGTCTGAGGAAAAAAGTTTAAAAAAAATTGCCACATTCTGTTTCAAATTTATTTAAAAAAACAGCAATTTTATAATAATCTGCCTTTGTCCATCAGACAGGCCTCTTCACCGTCCCATTTTAAAACTCCTCTTAAAACCAATTTTTATTCTCTGGCTTTTGACCCAGTTTGAGACGTTGATTTTACTTGTTCTTTATTGTCTCTATTGTATGACTGTTGTTTTGTTTGTGCTGTTTTGTACTTTAGCTGTATTTTATTGATTTTATATTTTATTTATCTTTGATGTACAGCACTTTGTGTCAACTGTCGTTTTTAAAGAGCTTTATAAATAAAGTTGGATTGGATTAAAAAAGATAAACATTAGCCATAAAATAATCCACAAATTTATAATAGTCTCAAATGTACAAGAAAAGTCAAAATTTTACCAGAGAAAAGTACAAATTTGAGGAAAATGGTTGCAAATTTAGATAAATTTACAGAGAAAAGTAGAAAACTATAAGAAAATTGTTATAAATTTTTGAGAAAAACCTCAAACCTTCAAGACTGAAGTCATTACTCAAGTTTTTAAGTGGGTGCTCTTTGTACCCTTAACTCAACTAGAAATTTTTGGTTGTCTACTTTTAATTATTAATTTCAAAGCACTGCTTTTACATGTGTAGAATTTCTGGCTACTATACCCACCTCTGATCATATAATTTAAGTATGAATGAGTAAATTACTATTATGGATGGGGTTTTTTTCTCTTCCCTTTCCTACTCTTTGTCAATAGAAAAAAGAAACACTAGAATAAAAATACACATTTTGGCTATTTATGTAAACCATGAAAAAAAAAAATCCTGCAGGACAAAACATGACACTTGGTATTTTCAAGCCTGTTTCTACACCACCATAGACAGAGAGAGAACCTGAATTAGACAGGGCTCAGAGAGGGAAAGATGAGAAAGAAGAGAGGAGCCAAGGAGAGGAAAGTGTTCAGGCAGAGGGTCCAGGAGAGGTGAGAGCAGAGGAAGGAGAGAAGGATGACACCAGTAAAAAGTGCAAACACAGGACATCTGGGTGGGACCCCAACTGGCCCAATATTCCAACATTCAAGCCTTGGTAGTACAATACTTCAAATGGTAAGTTCCATTATGCAATATTACTGTGCAAAATTTAAAAAAATAAAAAATAGTGTAAAATAAACATTTCCGGTTACAATTGTGTCATGTGTCACCTGAAAAAACTGTCCTTGCCTCCAAAATTTCAACTCGATGATGGGTTGTTTACACTGCTAGACTGTTTGCCTTGTTAGCACGTCTGTGGCAGGAGTCCTTGGGTAAAAAGCTCTGACACTCCGATTCAGCTGCAGAGCTCCTGGTCCTTCTGTCTCCAGGTGAGTGTTAGTCTTATTTTCTAACTAGTTTACCCTCCAGTGTTGATACTTTCACTCTGGTGACGGCATAATCTCAAGGCTAGTGCTATCCCTCGCACGTGAAAGTGCGAATGCGCAAGATTTGCGTTTCCTTCTTTCTTTTCTTCCTTCCTTCTTTCCATTGACTTTGTATGTATTTGTGACATCCGTTCGCATTTGGTCTGAACGCACCTTAACAGTGGTCCAAGGAGACTCGCACCAAGCACGCTTTATATCAGGGGTGTCCAATCATGTGCCATGGAGGGCCAAGACCCTACAGGCTTTACCTCCAACCAGTGTCTTCAACAGCAGATTTCACTGAATTTCTTTCCACTGATTGCTGATAAGTGAAAACACCTGCTGAAGAGACTGGGTAGAAGAGAAAACCTGTATGGTCTTGGCCCTCCATGGCACTTGATTGGTCACCCCTGCTTTATATTGCCGTTTTCTTTAGATTTCAGTCACCCTAACAGACATCCCTGTTTCCACCTGATTTACTAATCCACAGTTGATAATACTGTATCTGTATCTTACATCATTTTGGCTTATTCTGTTATTTTCGCAGTGATGCTATATTGAGCTGTCAGCATTAGCTAGGCGGTCAGAGTTAATTGTAGTCCAGGATACACCAGCGTCCACCAGCGATACATTTTTTTATTTCTTTTGTAATTTGAATTTTATTGGGTTTTCAATTTAGAAAATAAAACAGACAAACACAAAAAAAACAAAGAAAAAAAAAAACGAAAAAAAAAAAAAACAAGTATACCCAGTGAGAGGATAAAACATTCCATTTCCACCCTAATACTCTTAAGATGATTAGCTTAATCTACTACACCAGGGGTGTCCAACCATGTGCCATGGAGAGCCAAGACCCTGCAGGTTTTACCTCCAACCAGTGTCTTCAACAGCAGATTTCTGTGAACTTCTTCCCACTGATTGCTGATAAGTGAAAACACCTGCTGAAGAGACTGGGTAGAAGAGAAAACCTGCAGGGTCTTGGCTCTCCATGGCACATGGTTGGACACCCCTGTACTACACCTATAAAGGTAAGATAGGATCCCCACTTATTATAGAAGCTGTCCATCCTGTCCAGAAGCTTATATGAAAGGCGTTCTAGTGCAGCAAGCTTGCCCAACTCCCTGAGCCATTGAGCTACGGGTGGGGCAGAGGAAGATTTCCAGTAAAAAGTGATCAACTTTCGGCCCAGCATCAAAGCAGTCTGGATCCACTCGGCATCAGAGATTGGGTCCTGAATCATTGATGGATCCCCAAGGACAAAAAGTCTCTGAGTAAATGGCACTTCTTGCTTAACAATTGTCATAATATGTCTATGGATCTGCAACCAAAAGTCCTGTATTACCGGACAACTCCAGATCATATGGATTAATGTCCCCTCCCCCTGTAGACATCTCCAGCAGCTTGAAGAGTGAGTGAGATTCGCTCTCAACATTTTACGAGGTGTCCAGTAAAATCGATTCAAAATTTTAAATTGAACAAGTCTGGTTTTCAATTCCCTAGACACTTTCTTCCCATTCTTTAAAATATTTGCCCATTCAACATCAGTAAATTGTGAATTCAGATCTTTTTCCCCATACGTGTTTAAGGAATGTAGAATCTTTATTTGAGCTCTTAAGGAGCATTAAATAGAAATTTGAGGCCTTAGATCTTTTGCCACAGGAACTCAAAGCCTGGATGAGCCAATCTACATCAGGAGGAGGGGTAGTTGTAGATCCAAAGACTTGACACAGCAGATGTCGAAGTTGTAAATATTTCCAAAACTGATTCTGTGGTAGTCCATACTGTGCCCGTAGAACATCAAATGATTTGAGAGCTCCCCCTTCATATAGATCTTTTAACATCAAGATGTCCTTTTTCACCCAGATTTTCCACATAAATGGGGATTTTCCAATATGGAGACTTGGGTTAAGCCAAATAGAAGCCATAGAATGAAGATGAGAGCTAAACTCTAGTATAGAAGCAACTCTCTTCCAAACGTATTGTAAAAAGGATATAATAGGATGCGACTGAAATTCAGGAGACAGTTTAATTGTGATTAGATGTACTAGGGGAAGAGGGCTGCTCAAATAACTCTCCAAATAAAACCAAGGGGGAGCTCTCTCAGGGGGGAGAGCCCAATGAATCAAATGTCTAAGACTAAAAGCGTAATGATATAAAACCAAATTTGGGACCCCCAAACCTCCTGAATCTATAGACTTCTGCAATCTTTTCAACTTTAATCTAGGGTGCTTACCATTCCATAAAAACTTATTGCACAACCTATCAAATTGTCGAAAATAACCAACTGGGATCCTAAGAGGAAGAGATTGCAGAAGGTAATTAAATCGGGGTGCACAAATCATCTTAATAACATTGACCTTGCCCCAGAGAGACAAAAAAAGAGGTGACCACCTTTCTATGTCTATTTTAAATTTTTCAAGCAAGGGTTCAAAATTAATCTGAATCAGATCTGATAAAATGTGAGGAAACAGGATGCCAAGATATTTAATTCCTAATTTTGGCCAAGAGAAGCCTATATTTTGACCAAATGTAAACAGTGTTTTAGGGCAATAAGATGTTAGAGGGAGAATTTCTGATTTTATCCAGTTAACTCTATAACCAGACAAACGTGAAAATTGGTTAATAATTTTAAGGAGAGCTGGAATTGATTTTTGAGGTTGTGTAATCAGTACCAATGCATCATCAGCATACAACATTATCTTATGGGTACTACCATGGACCTGAATACCTGGAAAATTGCCGTCTTTGCGGATAGCAACAGCTAATGGTTCTAATGCCAAAGCAAAAAGCAAGGGACTTAAAGGGGAGCCCTGGCGCGTACCCCTATAAAGTCTAAAAGATTGTGATGTAACTCGATTTGATATCACTGAAGCTCTAGGTTCATTATATAGTAATTTAATCCAAGAAAGAAACTTTGAACCAAAACCAAAAGTCTCTAGAGTTGCAAAGAGATACTGCCACTCAACCCTGTCAAATGCTTTTTCAGCATCCAGGGAGAGGGCTGCCACTGGAGAGAGGTGTGCAAGTGAGGGATCATTTTGAACTAACCATATGATATCAATAAATCGCCTAATATTGTCTGCCGCACCCCTGGAACGAATAAAACCCACCTGATCAGGATTTATAAGAGATATCATTACTTTATCTAATCTTAATGCCAAAATTTTGGAGAGAATTTTACAGTCACAGTTTATAAGACTAATTGGTCTATAATTCTTACATTCTAACGGATCTTTATTGCTTTTTAAAATAAGCGAAATGAAAGCCTCTGTTAAAGAAGGGGGCAAACGGCCTTGTTCAAAAGATTCCGCAAACATTTCTAAAAGTAAAGGAGAAAGCTCATCAACACAGGCCTTGTAAAATTCTGTAGTGAATCCGTCAGGGCCCGGTGCCTTTCCAGTCGGGAAGCTCTTAATCACTTTCACAATTTCCTCTTTAGTAATTGGGGCGTCAAGTAAGTCTATTTGTTCCTTCGTTAAGGAGGGCAAAGATAGGGATGATAAAAATGCATAGATCTCTTGAGATCCAGCCTCCATTTCAGAAGAATAAAGCGAGGTGTAAAATTCTCTGAAAGCACCATTAATTTCATTTAAGTCTGACACCAGAGTACCATCCTGTGTCCTAATAGCAGATATAGTACACTGAGCTTCTTTCATTTTAATATATCTAGCCAGCATTTTGCCAGCTTTATCCCCCTCCTCAAATTGTTTGTGCCTAAGACGAAATAGGGAAAATTCAACTTTTTGTGTTAGAATTGAATTCAGCTCATACTTAAGCTTCAGAAGGGGTGACAAATTTACTAAATTTGTGTCTTGTTTGAATGAAGTCTCTAATATAGCTATTCTCCTCTCCAAATCAATCTGTTTAGCAATGTTAGTTTTCTTTTTAAAAGATGCATATTGAATAATATGTCCCCTAATAAATGCCTTAAAGGCCTCCCAAGCAACCCTGGCAGAGGGAGCAGAATCCCAGTTTGTCTCAAGATATAAGGAGATCTCTGCTTTCAAAGAGGACACAAAATCTGGATTAAAAAGAAAGCTTGAATTAAGCCTCCATCTAGAATTTTTTTTCAACTGACAAGGCGGGATCATATGTAGAAAAACAGGGGCATGATCTGATATTATTATGCTACCAATGAAGCTCGAATTTACAGAAGAAACAGAAAATTTTGACATTAAAAAATAATCAATCCTGGAAAAGACATTATGAACAGTGGAATAAAAAGTGTAATCCCTTGTGGACGGATTAAAAAGCCGCCAAACATCTACCAAACCAATTGCATTGCACATGTCTTTCAATATAGAGCCAGATTTAGATGAACGCTGTGAGGGGGTGCTCCGATCTAAAATGTTGTCCATGACCTGATTAAAATCCCCGCCTACTAAAATGGGATAATTACCCATTTCGCTTAATTCGTGTTCCAATTGTGCGAAAAATGCACAATCAACTATATTTGGTGCATAAACATTAGCGAGTATCATCCTATGGCCCTGAATTTCTATAAGAATTATAAGGAGTCGTCCATCATCATCACTAACCTCTTTTAGACACTTGAACTGCAAATGTTTATGAATAAGGATTGCCACTCCCCTGCTCTGGCTATTACCACAAGACGCAAACCCATGGCCCACCCAGTCCCGACAGAGTTTTTTAGATTCTGTTTTAGTGAGGTGGGTCTCTTGAAGCAACGCTACATCCACTTTTTTTGATTTAATAAACGCCAAAATTTTTTTCCTCTTAATTGGGTGGTTAAGGCCTTTAACATTCCAAGTAATGAGGTTAAGAAAGCTCTGACAATTAGCCGACATCATAAACGGTACATATTACCATCCAAAATATCCAGCAATTCTCCACCAAAAACCCCCTCACTGGGCAAAAGACAAACACAATAAAAATTAAAAATACAAAAAAAAAAAAAAAAAAAAACCCGAAAACCACATAATCATAAAGTAACATAATCGGTGACCTGAAACCAATGTCACCCATCGGTGCACAAAAACCGCACCAACCAAAAAAAAGAAAAGAAAAAACTCTAGGACCGTGACTGTGAACAGTGCAACAAACTTAGGGAGAGCCGCAACATCGCAGCAGCCTCATGCCTATAGACAATATAGCGTGGGCAAAAAAAAGGAACCTTACATTAATACTGCATCAAATCCTCAGTCAAAAATATATAACAAATAAACATATAGCATATATTCATACCATTGTTCATCAATGTCTCACGGTAGTGAAAGAATCAGGTTCAATGCTTTTTTAGGGTCAGTGAACTCCTGTTTACCACTTGCCAACTTCACAACGAGAACTGCAGGGTACCTGAGAGAGAATGCAATCTTCTTCAGGTGCAGCAGGTGTTTACACTGCTTGAATGCCGCTCTCATCTCGGATACTCGTCTGGAATAATCCGGGAAAATCATGATGTGATGACCATTCCAATCCAGCTTTCCCATCCTGCGTGCTGCCTCCACAATACGCTCCCTATCCTGGAAGCGCAGAAGTCGAATCAGGATAGCCCTGGGCGGCTGCCCGTCAGGTCTGCGTCCAGCGAGGCTCCGATGCGCACAGTCAATTTCCAGCCCTCCAGGGAACTCCATTTTCAGCAGATGTGGGATAGCTTTGCGCATGAAGGTAAGGGCATCTGATTTTTCACAATTTTCTGGAAAGCCGACAAAGCGTAGATTGTTTCGGCGTGATCTATTTTCTAAATCGTCCAGCTTCAAAAGTAAATCTTCTACCTGCGTCTGGGTTGCGGGAGGATTAGCATCCAGAGCTGTATTAGCATCCTCAAGAAAAGCGATGCGAGACTCCACATCTCCCAGCCGGGTAGCTAACTCCGTTAGCTTGGTGTCCACCGCCCTCATTGACGCCTCAATAGAGTTGAGTTTGGCGTCTTGCCTCTCCGATATTTCCTTCAACAGTGCAAAGATCTTAGAGATGTCCTCCGCCATTTGGTCTTTGGCAACACCTGCACCTGTTGAAGGTGGCGGAGAGGGAGGAGGGCTCGATGTGGTATCACCAGCTCTAGCCAGATTTTCCTTGCTAGCACCGGCTTTGGGGCGAAGATTAATTTTCTGCTGTTGCGTTGGCATACTAATCCTGTTCTCCACAAATCCAGTCTCGATGTAAAGTGTAGTAATAATAATAATTTCAGCTGAGGAAACAAGAGAAAAACGCCCTTGTAGAAGAAAAAAAAAGGCTGTCTGCACTGCGGTGCTCCTCACCTAAGCAGCCATCTTCACTGCCCGCGTCTCTCTGACATTTTTTTATTTCATTAAGACGTGTGAGCTCATAAAATGTGAAAAAGTGCAATGACCCCTTTTTATTAGTAATCATCCTAAGAATGCAAATTATCCAGAATATTTTATCGAAAATGGCAATTTGATAAATAATATGGAAGATGTGGTCAGTGGTTTCAATAAATTTTTTGTAAACGTTGGTCCTGAATTAGCAAAATCAATAGTGACACCAGAAACAAACTACAGTGGTTCTGTGAATGAAATAGAAGATAGAAATCCAAACACAATCTTTTTGGGTGCAGTTACTGAAAAGGAAATTATCGAGACTGTGAGTAAATTTAAGAACAAAAAATCAACGGACTGGAATGAAACTGACATGACAATAGTGAAAAAAGTAATTGCGGGAATTGTTAAGCCACTCACCCACATCTGTAACCTGTCATTTCAAACTGGTAAATTTCCAGACAAAATGAAAATAGCAAAAGTAACACCTCTTTACAAAACAGGAGACAGTCATCGCTTCACAAATTACAGGCCAGTCTCTTTACTCTCACAATTCTCCAAAATACTTGAAAAAATCTTCACTAAGAGACTGGATGATTTCACTGAAAAACACAACCTCCTTACAGATAGCCAGTATGGTTTTAGAGCAGATAAAGCTACATCTTTGGCACTGATCGAACTTATAGAAGAAATTACTAGTTGTATAGATAAAAAAAATGTTGCTGTAGGAGTATTTATAGATTTAAAGAAAGCTTTTGACACCATTGACCACAGAATACTACTAAGGAAACTGGAAAGGTATGGGATAAGAGGGGTTGGACTGAGTTGGGTGGAAAGTTATTTAAGTAACAGACAACAATTTGTACAAATTGGAGAGCACAAATCACCCTTCATGGACATCACTTGTGGTGTGCCCCAGGGATCAGTTTTGGGACCCAAACTCTTTATTTTATATATAAATGACATATGCCAAGTATCAAAAATTCTGAAATTTATTTTGTTTGCGGATGACACAAATATCCTTTGCACTGGTGAGAATTTGCAGCAGGTTTTAGAGGTGGTCACAACTGAAATGGAAAAATTAACGCAGTGGTTCAACAAAAATAAATTATCTCTAAATCTAAAAAAAACAAAGATTATGTTGTTTGGAAATTATAAAATAAATCATGAAATAATGGTAACGATAGATGATACCAGAATAGAAACAGTACAGGAAAATAAGTTTCTGGGGGTGACGTTAGACAATAAAATCTGCTGGAAACCTCACATCAGTCACATCCGGGCCAAATTAGCAAAATGTATAGGTATACTGGGGAAGACAAGACACATCTTGGACTATAAATCATTGGTCTTATTGTACAATTCACTGTTTTTACCTTATCTTAACTACTGTGTAGAAGTCTGGGGAAACACCTACAAAAACAACCTACAGTCAATATGCACATTACAAAAAAGAGCTATAAGGATAATAAACAATGCAGGATATAGAGACCATACCAATTCGTTGTTCTTAAAGTCACATGTCATAAAGTTCATCGATTTAGTTAAATTTAAGACAGCACAAGTAATGTACAGGGCAATTAATAATCAACTACCAACTAATATACAAAAAATATTTAAAAAAAGAGACAATGATCATAATTTGAGGGGAGACTTAAACTTTACAAAACCCAAGATACGTACAGCCAAGAAAAGTATGTGCATATCTCTCTGTGGGGTGGATTTGTGGAACAGTCTAGAGCCGGAACTGAAACTATGTACAAACAGAAATCAATTCAAAAAGAGGTATAAGCACCATTTGCTGAAAGGATATATGTTAGAAGGGTAGTGGTTATATGTACGATTCATTATGTTCATTCTGGGATATTATGGGACACTATGGAATGGTGGGTGGGACAGCACTGTGTATATCTGTGTTGTTTGAGGCTGGTTTTGATGTATGGACTTCATTGTATGTTAGAATGGATGGGTGTTAATGTTGATTTGTAAAAAATACAGTAAATTGTTTACTTGGGGTCTTAAAGGTGGTAATTTGTATAAAATTCACATGGGTGTATCTATGGAAAAGAGGAGATGGAATTAATAAGTGTTCACTTCTTCCTTCTCCCTTTCGAACAGTGTGTAATGTTACTTTATTGCATTTGCCATTTACTTGTATTTGTTATAATTTTGTGTTCGAAATATACTATCTATCTATCTAAATTATATGCATTTTCCATTAAACGACAACTGCCTTTTAATAACGACAGTCTCTCTCCATGGCACTAATCTCCACATTCAGAGTGGGTCACTTCGCCACTGCGATTAATATTCGTGCCAAACTGTCGACTAAATCAAGACTCAACCACCACATCCTGGATCAAATGGCATCATTGTGTGTCAGGGTTTACTGCATCTCCTAGGAAACTGGGAGCTCCTTGATGGCAAAAGTGAGTTGTTATTCAAACATGACATCAGCCAACACACTACCTACGCTCAGTGACCTTGGAGGCATCTGGGGCTGTGGCCACCAGGATGGTGTAAGTAAACACTGGCTGTCTAAAGATACTTCTTCAAGTTACAAAAAAGTGAGAAAATGGACAGTGCTAAGATAATGTGTTTGTTACATTTTTCTGTCATCTCATAATTCATTACTGATGAGGCTTCTGAAGGTTTCAGAGGATTCCTTAGAAAATGACCGGGTACAAATCAATCAACTGCCGAATGATCAGAACACAGGCAGCAAACAAAGAAGCCAATATGGCACATAGTTTATTCTGCAAATAAAGCCTTGGTTGTGTGGTAAATTGTTGCTGCTTTCAATTTATAGAAAACGCTCCAGCCTGGCTAGCACAACCGAGGGGCAAAAGCCAACAATCACAAAGGCCCAGAGGGAAACACAAAGCATAGATGGTGTGATCTGCAACATGTGATGTGTGATTTCTATAAAGTTGTTAAAAAGTGGATTTTTTTCTCTTTTGCATCCTATGTTGGTGAACCTGACAGAAGCACAGAGTCAAACAAAAGAGCCATCCTTCTTGTTAGAATACTGAGCGTTTTTGTATTCTCCTCTATAATTTTTATTAGTACAATATCACACTTTTTAAATTGGAGTGCCATGTTCTCCAACATGCCTTCTTCACTGTATGTTATGAGAGAAGGTTTCAAGTCTCAACTCCAATACTGAATATTACTGCAAAAGGAAATTGCACTCAAGTTAACACCACATTTTCAGATTGTCAATTTCTCAGCAGTTCTGCTCGACAAAATCAGTGTTAAAAGTAGAAAAACGTTTTTTTCAGCAAAACTATATGACTTGCCAGTGTGATGTTCTGCTGCCTTAGTGAATGATTCGGTGGGTGTATTTTCGTTTTTCATCTGTTTTTAAACAAGCCTAGCCTACTTTAAAATTCAATTTTTTGTGCTTTATGAGCACCGTTCATTAAAGATTTTCCCTGACCCACTTCCAGTTATTGTAGGAGGCTGAAACTGCACATGTATAATACATAGAGTATGTCTATAGATCCCGTGATAATTTGCAGCTCTGAATTCCAAAAGTTTTCTCTTTTACAGGTGCTCAGGTGGCATAAGGTGTGATAATGGAGCCAGTTAAAAGCAAAGTGGTCATTACGTTCCTGTACTTGAGAGGCCAAACACTACGGGAGACGTTTGATGAGATGAAAAAGACTTATTGGGGGATGCCCCATCGTATGAGGTAGTCAAGCACTTGCAATGACGGTTCAAATGTAGTTGGACATCGGTGGAAACAGCACCCATTACTGAGTGACCAGTAGCACTGTTGGTGAAGATGCCATCCAGCAAGTGGAGGCCACCATTTTGGAGGATCACTGCATAATCATTCGCCAACTAGCCCAAGATGTCAAGATCAGTATGGGATTTGTTTAAAAAAAAAAAAAAAATCATTCAGGACAATTTGAACATGTGGAAGTTGTCTGCATGATGGATTCCCTGGTTGCTCACACCTTTCCAGAAGCAGGAACGAGTCATGTGCACCCAGGCTGTTTTGGCCATGTGCCAAGAAAACCAGGAAGACTTCTTTGACATACTTCAGAGACCAAAGCCCAGTTGAAGCAATGGAAGCATTATGACTCGCCATCTCTGAAGAAGGCATATGTCCAATCCTCACCAGGCAAGGTCATGCTCACAGTCTTTAGGGACAAACATGTAGTCTGTATAATGGATTTCTTGGAAAAGGGTACCACAGTTGCCATGACTTACTATGCTTCACTGCTGCAGAAATTGCAGAAGGCCATCAAAACAAAGAGGGGTGACATGTTGACCAAAGGTGTCAACCTCCTGCAAGACAACACCCCGGTTCACAACTTGCATGTTGTCCAGATGGAAGCACGGTCCTGCTGCTAGAAAGTCCTTCCTCACCCCCCTACTCTCCCAACCTCACACCATCTGAATTCCACCTCTTTTCAACCATGAAGTCAATTTTGAAGGTCAAGCACTTCAAAGATGGTGAAATGTTGTCAAATTAGGGCTTCTGACACAACCTGCAGACTTCTATAGGTGAGGTGCACTGCTCCATAGAGCAGCGAGAGAAGTGTGTGGCCCTTGGTGGTACATACACTACCGTTCAAAAGTTTGGGGTCACTTAGAAATTTCCTTATTTTTGAAAGAAAAGCACTTTTTTTCAATGAAGATAACTTTAAACTAATCAGAAATACACTCTATACATTGCTAATGTGGTAAATGACTATTCTAGCTTGCAAATGTCTGGTTTTTGGTGCAATATCTACATACAGTGGGGCAAAAAAGTATTTAGTCAGCCACCAATTGTGCAAGTTCTCCCACTTAAAAGATGAGAGCGGTCTCCAATTTTCATCATAGGTATACCTCAACTATGAGAGTCAAAATGAGAAAAAAAATCCAGAAAATCACATTGAAGGATTTTTAATGAATTAATTGGTAAATTCCTCAGTAAAATAAGTATTTGGTCACCGACAAACAAGCAAGATTTCTGGCTCTCACAGGCCTGTAACTTCTTCTTTAAGAGGCTCCTCTGTCCTCCACTCGTTACCTGTATTAATGGCACCTGTTTGAACTCGTTATCAGTATAAAAGACACCTGTCCACAACCTCAAACAGTCAGACTCCAAACTCCACTATGGCCAAGACCAAAGAGCTGTCAAAGGACACCAGAAACAAAATTGTAGACATGCACCAGGTTGGGAAGACTGAACCTGCAATAGGTAAGCAGCTTGGTGTGAAGAAATCAACTGTGGGAGCAATTATTAGAAAATGGAAGACATACAAGACCACTGATAATCTCCCTTGATCTGGGGCTCCACGCAAGATCTCACCCCGTGGGGTCAAAATTATCAAAAGAACGGTGAGCAAAAATCCCAGAACCACATAGTGGGACCTAGTGAATGACCTGCAGAGAGCTGGGACCAAAGTAACAAAGGCTACATCAGAAACACACTACGCCGCCAGGGACTCAAATCCTGCAGTGCCAGACGTGTCCCCCTGCTTAAGCCAGTACATGTCCAGGCCCGTCTGAAGTTTGCTAGAGAACATTTGGATGATCCAGAAGAGGATTGGGAGAATGTCATATGGTCAGATGAAACCAAAATAGAACTTTTTGGTAAAACTCAACTTGTTGTGTTTGGAGGAGAAAGAACACCATACCTACTGTAAAGCATGGGAGTGGAAACATCATACTTTGGGGCTGTTTTTCTGCAAAGGGACCAGGACGACTGATCCGTGTAAAGGAAAGAATGAATGGGGCCATGTATCGTGAGATTTTGAGTGAAAACTTCCTTCCACCAGCAAGGGCATTGAAGATGAAACGTGGCTGGGTCTTTCAGCATGACAATGATCCCAAACACACCGCCCGGGCAACAAAGGAGTGGCTTCGTAAGAAGCATTTCAAGGTCCTGGAGTGGCCTAGCCAGTCTCCAGATCTCAACCCCATAGAAAATCTTTGGAGGGAGTTCAAAGTCCGTGTTGCCCAGCGACAGCCCCAAAACATCACTGCTCTAGAGGAGATCTGCATGGAGGAATGGGCCAAAATACCAGCAACAGTGTGTGAAAACCTTGTGAAAACTTACAGAAAACGTTTGACCTCTGTCATTGCCAACAAAGGGTATATAACAAAGTATTGAGATTAACTTTTGTTATTGACCAAATACTTATTTTACCGAGGAATTTCCAATTAATTCATTAAAAATCCTTCAATGTGATTTTCTGGATTTTTTTTTTCTTATTTTGTCTCTCATAGTTGAGGTATACCTATGATGAAAATTGGAGACCTCTCTCATCTTTTAAGTGGGAGAACTTGCACAATTGGTGGCTGACTAAATTCTTTTTTACCCCACTGTAGGTGTATAGAGGCCCATTTCCAGCAACTATCACTCCAGTGTTCTAATGGTACAGTGTGTTTGCTCATTGCATCAGAAGGCTAATGGATGATTAGAAAACCCTTGTGCAATCATGTTAGGTCTGCAATGCTGTAATTGCTGCAAATGGAGGATTCTTTGACGAAAGCAGAGTTTGAAGGAAAAAATTATTATTTCAAATACAAATCATTATTTCTAACCTTGTCAATTTCTTGACTATATTTTCTATTCATTTTACAACTCATGGTGGTAAATAAGTGTTACTTTTCATGGAAAACACAAAATAATTGTCTGGGTGACCCCAAACTTTTGAACGGTTGTGTATGTAGAGAATTAGTAATAACTGTGCCAAGTTTGGTTCCTCTCAGTCCATGGGAAATGAGTCAGGGGAAATCTGTAATGAGCAGCCCTCGTAACTGAACAATAATTGGGAGATGAACTTCCCCCTATCAGCATCTCCACTTCAGGTGGCATTAATGCTTCATTTGACTGACCAACACATGTGTCACAAATCACCCTGTGTGAAAAGACAGGTGCACAAAAAATGAGGACAGCCTGTTCTAAAAAACTAAAATCCAGCCTTCTGTCAAGCAGAGGGACATTACCATGATCACAGCAGTCAGCTTTTTGAAGTGGCTACTTTGACAATATTCTGTGTTACATTTTTTAAAAAGTTAGACAAAAAATACACTAAAAAACACAAAAAAAAATACACAATTACACAAAAAAATAGACAATAAATCCCCTCATGGATCGTCACCTTATCGTGGTGGGGGTTTGCGTGCCCTAGTGATCCCAGGAGCTATGTTGTCCGGGGCAATTTGCCTCTGGTAGGGTCACCCAAGATAAACTGGTCCTGGGTGAAGCGCCAGACTAAAGCCTGCTTCATGCTACACCTCTGCTGTCCGTGTAACCAGAAACCTCGTGTGACGAAATTTACATCATCGTCTCCACTCCGCTAGTGTCCGGAGGGCCAGACCGTGGATGGGCGCATGCAGCCCAAATTTTGTGACCATGCCGCCTGCCCACAACCTGAACGCATTGAAAAGCACACACGCAAGACTAAACATCCCAGTCACGAGGTGGCAATATCGACACAGCATACATCAGTAGACGAAGAAGACAATGACGAGGTGGAAAACGAGAATAAAAACATACATGAATCATACATACATACATACTTTCTTTTACAACGGCAGCAGCATCTTCGTGGAAAAGGAGTGAAAACCGGGAAGTCATACAGCAGAAACGGACTCTATATTTGAAAAGAAACTTTGTTGTTGATGTGCGTTGCTCTCACGTTTCTTTGTTGGTGAAAATCCTGGCGCATCAGCACTTTGGCACTACCTATTGGGCGGGAGTGAAACTACTAATGATGGTTGTGCGCATGTGTCAACCGCATGGCCTGGGTAGATGAAAAAAGTGAGCATGAGCAGCACCGCGTGCGTGCTAGGCTCATCCAAAGCGTACAAGTACCACAGCGGACTAGAGGGAAATGTAGCATGAAGCAGGCTTAAGAACGATCCAACAGACTCTCATGATGAATACTAAAACAAGGATTCAGTGTACCCCACCCGTTATGGGGTTACCGGGGCCCCACCCTGGAGCCAGGCCTGGGGAGGGGCTTGATGGCTAGCGCCTGGTGGCCGGGTTTCTGCCCATGGGACCCGGCTGGGCTCAGCCCGAAGGAGTTACATGGGTCCACCCTCCAGTGGGCTCACCACCTGCAGGAGGGACCATGGGGGTCCGGTGCTATGTGGATCAGGTGGCAGTCAAAGGCGGAGACCTTGGCGGTCTGATCCCAGGCTTCCTAAACTGGCTATTGGGACGTGGAATGTCACCCCTCTGGTGGTGAAGGAGCCTGAGCTGGTGCATGAGGTTGAGAGATACCGGCTAGATATAGTCTGCCTCACCTCAATACACAGCTCCAGTTCCGGAACCAGCCCCCTGGAGAGGGGCTGGAGCTTGGCCTATTCTGGAGTTGCACCGGGCGAGAGGTGGTGAGCAGGGGTGGGTATTCTTGTACCCCCCACTTTGCGGCCTCTATATTGGAGTTTTCCCTGGTGGATGAAAGGGTTGTATCCCTGCGCCTTCGGGTTGGGAAACGGGTCCTGACCATCATTTGTGCCTATGCAGCAAATGATGGTTCAGGGTACCCACCCTTTTTGGAGTCTCTGACTGGGGTGCTGGGGGTGGCTCCTCTTGAAGACGCCATTGTCCTACTGGGGGACTTCAATGCGCACATGGGCAATGACAATGAAACCTGGAGAGGGGGGTGACTGGGAGGAACGGCCTGCCCGATCTGAGTGGTATTCAGTTACTGGACTTCTGTGCTAGCCACAGTTTGTCCATAACGAACACCTTGTTCAAGCATAAGGGTGTCCACATGTGTACCTGGCACCAAGACACCCTAGGTCACAGGTCGAAGATCGATTTCGCTATCGTGTCATCAGACCTGCGACTGTATGTCTTGGACAATTGGGTAAAGAGAGGTGCAGAGCTGTCAACTGATCACCACCTGGTGGTGAGCTGGATCCAATAGCAGGGGAGGACGCCATTCAGACGTGATGGACCCAAACGTTCCCAGCACACCCTCACTATGCTGGGAACGTGTGGTTGAGGCCTCTGTCCGGGAAGTTTTCAACTCCCACCTCCAGAAGAACTTCGACCACATTCCGAGGGAGTCTGGAGACATGGAGTCTGAATGGGCCATGTTCTCCACCTACATTGTTGAAGCGGCTGCCCAGAGCTGCGGCCGCAAGGTCGTCGGTGCATCTTGTGGTGGCATCCCCTGAACCAAGTGGTGGACACCAGTGGTGAGGGGGGCCATTAAGCTGAAGAAGGAGTCATATCAGGCTTGGTTGGCTTGTGGGACTGCCGAAGCAGCTGAGGTGTACCGGCAGGCCAAGTGGAGTGCGGCTTGGGTGGTTGCTGAAGCAAAAACTCGGGTGTGGGAAGAGTTCGCTGAGGCCATGGACAAGACTTTGGGCCAGCATCGAAGAGATTCTGGCAAACTGTACGGTGGCTCAGGAGGGGGAAGCAGCTCCCTGTCCACACTGTGTATGGTGCGGATGGGGCGCAGCTGACTTTGGAGATATCGTTGACAGTGGAAGGAATACTTCGAGGATCTCCTCAATCCCACTGACACACCTTCCATGAAATGACCTACAGGTCTTACTGGGACGGTTTGCCACTGAGGGTGAAGTGGCTGGGATGAGAATCAGTACCTCCAAGTCCGAGTCTATGGTCCTCAGCTGGAAAAAGGTAGATTGTCCTCTCTAGGTTGGGGACAAGCTCCTGCCTCAAGTGGAGGAGTTTAAGTATCTCTGGATCTTATTCACGAGTGAGGGGAGACTGGAGCGAGAGACTGACAGATGGATCGGAGCAGCATCTGCAGTGATGCGGATGTTGTACTGGTCGGTTGTGGTGAAGAGGGAAGTAAGCTCTAAGGCAAAACTGTCGATTTACCGGTCAATCTACGTTCCTACCCTCACCTATGGTCATGAGCTTTGGGTAATGACCAAAATAATGAGACTGTGGATACAAGTGGCTGAAATGAGTTTTCTCCGTAGGATTGCTGGGCTCACCCTTAGAAATAGGGTGAGGAGCTCAGTCATCTGGGAGAGGCTCAGAGTAGAACTGCTGCTCCTCCACATTGAGAGGAGCCAGTTGAGGTGGTATGGGCATCTGATCAGGATGCCTCCTGGACGCCTCCCACTTGAGGTGTTTCAGGCACGTCCCTTTGGGAGGAGACCCCAGGGTAGACCCAGGACTCGCTGGAGAGACTATGTCTCCCAGCTGGTCTGGGAACGCCTTGGTATCCTCTCTGAAGAGCTGGAGCAGGTGGCTGGGGAGAGGGAAGTCTAGGCTTCTCTGCTTGAACTGCTGCCTCCGTGACCCCAGACCTCTGGAAAAGTGGTAGAAGATGGAAGGATGGATGGATGGATGGACTGAAAAAAATACACACATGCAGCATACCTGACTGGTAATGTTGCATACACTGCATGCACCAATTGCAGTAAAATTACAGGGAAAATATGTATTGTAATGCAATATTTATGTACATAAATACAGTTAAAAACTTAAATGTTGATCCATCAGAGCAAAAGAGGGAGCAAAAAGTAAAGTTATCATACATTTTTACATTTGACAGTCAGTCAGGTGTGAGTCTAGCACTGTTTATGTGGTTTTATACAGCTACCTGCAATCCAGTCAAACTTCTTAAAATAGCTTTGATTTACATGGTGAAACTCTTTCTAAATGCAGAAAAAAGGAATCCTTAAATCACAATACTAATCCTGACGCCTGGTAGTGAAGAAACTCGCACCAAAATGTGTTACTAAAGCTGAAAAGTGGTGATTAAGGCATGTCCAATCTGCTACTAATACAATTACACTGCTTCATTTGCACTGCAAGTTTCGGCAGCACTGAGATCCAGTTTTCTGGAAACTTTCCAAGGTTTGTCATATACAAAAAGAGCTCATTTTTTTATTTATCTCAGCTTAAAGTGCAAAATATGACATAGTAGCTGTGAAGACTGAGAACAAGGTGACATACAACAATACATTTTGACTGGAGCTGAAAATATCCAACATGGAAATCCAGTCATCGCTGAATAAATTTCTGTGGCAGGAGTGTATCATGTTTAACTCACTGCCTCAGTCATAAGTGATGTTTTTCCATCTGTTGAATTTATTATATTTTCAGAGTAAACACTCCCTTTATTGAAGAGCATTATGCACTCAACAGCAAATAAATTGTGGTTAAAGGTAAGCCTCCATGTATGAGATTTTTCAGAGTGAAAGAGCTGATTCAGAACAAGAAAATCCTTAGATGAAGAACCCCTTTATTTCCTTCTCTTGTCCAAAAGGTGATTTATTGATAATGTTTCAAGAAAAAGGTCACATTTTTCTTCAAGACTGGTGGGAGATTATGAAACACCCATCACTGAAAGGTCAGAAACATTCCTGGATTTTCAGCCTTTTGAGAACATTTCTTATGTCACAGAAAATTTGCCAAAAAAAAGCAAATACCATGACAACTGGAGAATGTATATGTAATTTTTCTTTAGTTGACTGTATCAAAGGTAGGATGAAGATGTTTACATATTAATTTTATTTGGTTTCGCAACATTGTTCTCTCATAACCAGTGTTGGGAGTAATGCATTACTGTAACGCCACTACTTTTGCAGTAATGTGCTGTGTAACGAAATTACTGTTTAAAAATTCAGTAATGTGCTACAGTTACTGAAATTTGATCAGATACGTTACTCATTTTATTAATATGGATAGATATTTTTAGCACAAATAAATGAATATACAAGCTGACCCTACCGTCGCTGATACGTAGCTGTCAGTTGCCGTGACCTGTTACAAAGAGCCTGAGTCTTCATTACTGAGTGGAGGAAAAGATAAAGGTACTTTGTGTTTGTGGAAATAGATTATTTTTCCTTTGTTGCGGTTAAGGACAAAAGCATACTGGTGGGTTGAGACCTACTGCAGTCTTCAGAAGCACCTGAAAACAACAACAAGCTCCAACAAAGCTAGTGCTAAGTAATCCCTAGCTATGCTGACAACTAAAACTGAAGTGGATCTATAAACAGCCACGGCTGGATGTAAAGTGGAAATACTCTTGTCTCAACACCCATGGCTGGATTTCAAGCACAAGTATTCATCTGGACAATTTGTGACCCGGCAAAAATTAAACCGAGTGATTGCCAGATACGTCGTTACAGAATGAAGACATGATATCAACAGAGACCTTCCATCAGACAGCTTGACTGTGATCCACTGGATTACCTGGATAAAGATTATAGAAAAATGGATTTTGATTTCCAAAAGGAATTTGAGGGACTGGATCATGTCTGTGTCACAGCAGACATTTGGACTGTGGATAATGGACATTTTCTTTGGATCACTGCACACTGGATTAATCCATAACATAAAGGTAAGATAAACATTTACAGCTTTATGCAGTGTTGCCAACTCTCACTCTTTTGGAGTGAGTCTCACACTTTTTCCATCTCACTCCATAAACCCTATTTTTCACTCCAAAATGAGGAAATTACTAGCAAAATTATGTTGATTTTCTTCAGATTTTTCCCACAATAAGAGCTTATCATGAGCCGAGGGCTGAAGGATTTACACCAGACGTCTCATGGCTTTTTCAGTGTATTTATTCATCTGTTGCTATTTATGCCCTTTTGGATTATGTATTCATGTCTGCTTGTCATTTCTCGGTTTATGTTAGTGTTATACTTTTTATTTTCTGTACTCATTTATATCGTACTTTGGTATGGTATGTTATTCCTTTACATTTTCAGTATTGTCCTTTTTTCTGTTGACAGCTGTCAGGGGCATGAAGCTTTGTGTGGGCATGCCCTGTCAGCTGTCAGTTTGTGATCTGCCTCCCTCTCACCCAGCTGATCCTGATTAGGTATTCTTGCCTTCTCCCGCCTGCTCGGGCACCCACACCTGCTAATTATTATGTGATGGGGTTTTGAACCATATTTAAGAGCTCTGTTTTTCATTTTACTTTGTCGCCGCTTTGGCTTGTCACTCTACATCTCCGCCAGAGCCCTGCTTCGCTCTGGCGAGTATTCTTGTAAGTAATGTCCTTCTTGTTTGCTTCTTTATTTTTGAGCACTTTGTGGAACTTTGTGTTTATTCTTTGCAGAAGTTGGACATAGACAGGAGTTCCTGGCAGCAGAAGGCTAAGGACAGAGCTGTGTGGAGGAATCTGATCAGACCTAAATGAGACAGTCATTGCCGCCCACGACAGACTGCTATGATGATGATGATGATGATGAATAAATTACACTAATGGCAGTTCAGCGCCTGGGTCTCGTTTCTCTACCCTGAAAGGGCAATCCATGACAGAGCTCTCAAGGAAGGATAAATCAGACTGAACATGTTCTAAATTATTCTGAGGTAAAGAAGTGTATGCCTTTAAAAAAAACAACTGTTTGTGTATTGTGCATCTGCACGCTCACTCCACTCCTATGCCCCAGTTTCCCCCTTGCACAATTCCTGCTAAATCTCACTCCAAGCTTTTCTGAAGTTGGCAACTCTGCTTTATGTCCCACACATTGACACATGTGCAGCAACACCAACACTGAAAAACTGTCTGTGAAGTTCTGTCTGAAACAATCTGTTTTCAGCCTGCCATTAATAAGCCCGTAATGTAATCCATTATATAAATTATCTTGCTATGTGTGCAAGATGATTTAAGCATGCATTTAAAAGTAATGTGAAAGTTACTTTTCCAAATAACTAGTTACTTTAATTATGCAGTAATTGGTAAAGTAACTCAATTACTTTTGAAAATAAGTAACTAAAAAGTGTAATTAGTTACTATTTTTAGTACCTTGCCCAACACGGCTCACAACCCACAAAACACTGCAGAAAACTCGTTTTATAAGTAAACTACTCTTCTCTACAAAGCCAAAGTGCAGTATCTGCAAAAATGCCAAACTGAGAAAAACTACTTTGTTTTTCTTTCACCAAGCATAAGCATTAAATTATATTTAACTACCAAGTGTTTGATTTATTAAAGTGAAGTGAATTTTAAGCATATTGTATACTGACATTCAAACTAAAATTTTGCATTTTGACTTTTTTTTTACTTTTTAAATAATAGTTTATTCTCGGTTAAAGGCTTTTCTGGATGAAAATGATGTCCTGGAGGTGTTAAGATAAGCCTTTATTAGTCCCACAATGGGGAAATTTAAAGTATTGCAGCAGCAAAGGGATAGCAGGACTCAGAGCAGTAGTAAATAGATAAGTTTTGGTTGGTTAGCCAAAGCAGTAAATAAATATATACAGTGGATATAAAAGTTCTACACACCCCATTCAAATGCCAGGTTTTTGTGATGTAAAAAAATGAGACCAAGATAAATTTCACAACTTTTTTCCCCCATTAATGTGACCTATAACCTGTAAAACCCAACTGGAAACCAAACTGAAACCTTTTAAAGGGAAAAAAGCTTACAAAAACCTGGTTGCATAAATATGCATACCCTTAAACTTATACTTTGTTGCAGCACCTTTGGCTTTTATTACAGCACTCAATCTTTGGGTAGGAGTCTATCAGCGTGGCAAATCTTGATGTGGCAATATTTGCCCACTCTTCTTTGCAAAAATGCTCCAAATCTGTCAGATTGCGAGGGCATCTCCTGTGCACAGCCCTCTTCAGATCACCCCACAGATATTCGATCGAATGCAGTTCTGGACTGTGGCTGGGCCATTCCAAAACCTTAATCTTCTTCTGGTAAAGCCATTCTTTTGTTGATTTGGATGTGTGCTTTGTGTCATTGTTGTGCTGAAAGATGAAGTTCCTCTTCATCTTCAGCTTTCTAGCAGAAGCCTGAAGGTTTTGTGCCAACACTGACTGGTATTTGGAACTGTTCATAATTCCCTCCACCTTGACTAAGGCCCCAGTTCCAGCTGAAGAAAAACAGCCCCAAAGCATGATGCTGCCACCACCATACTTCATTGTTGGTATGGTGTTCTTTTGGTGATGAGTAGTGCTGTGTTTGTGCCAAATATTCATTCATTCATTCATCTTCTTCCGCTTAATCCTTTTCGGGTCACGGGGGGGCTGGAGCCTATCCCAGCATCTTTGGGCGAGAGGCAGGGTACACCCTGGACAGATCGCCAGTCCATCACAGGGCCAACACAGAGAGACAGACAACCATTCACTCTCACAGTCATACCCAACGACAATTTAGAATCCCCAATTATCCTAACTTGCATGTTTTTGGCATGTGGGAGGAAACCAGAGAAATCCCGGAGTAAACCCACACAGACATGGGGAGAACATGCAAACTCCACACAGATCACTGTTGGTCGGGGGCTGGGATCGAACCCAGGATACCCCGGCCAAGGGTGAGTTGCTGTGCTGCTGCAGTGCTAACCACTCCACCACTGCACCGCCCCAATATACCTTTTGGAATTATGGCCAAAAAGTTCAACTTTGGTTTCATCGGACCATAACACATTTTCCCACATGCGTTCGGGAGATTTCAAATGTGTTTTTGCAAAATGTAGCCGGGCTTGGATGTTTTTCTTCATAAGATAAGGCTTCTCTCTTCACACCCTAGACGGGAGATTGTTGTCACATGTACTAAACAGTACTTGCCAGAAATTCCTGCAGCTCCTTCAATGTTGCTGCCAGCCTCTTGGGAGCCTCCCTGACCAGTTTTCTTCTCGTCTTTTCATCAATTTTGGAGGGACTTCCAGTTCTTGGCAATGTCACTGCTGTGCCATATTTTCTCCACTTAATGATGACTGGCTTCACTGTATTCCATGGTATATTTAATGCCTTGGAAATTCTTTTGTACCCTTCTCCTGACTGATATCTTTGAACAATGAGATCCCTCTGATGCTTTCGAAGCCCTCTGCGGACCATAAGATGTGACTACAAAAAATGTCAGGAAAAGCCTACTAGAACAGCTGAACTTTATTTGGGGTTAATCAGAGGCACTTTAAATAGTGGCAGGTGTGTGCTGACTCCCATTAACATGAGTTTGAATGTGATTGGTTAATTCTGAACACAGCCACATCCCCAGTTATAACAGGGTGTGCATATTTATGCAACCAAGTTATTAAAAGGTTTTTTTTATTTTTTCTCTTAAAAGATTTCAGTTTGTTTTTCAATTGGGTTGTACAGGTTATAAGTCACATTAATGGTGGAAAAGGTTTTGAAATGATTTATCTTAGTCTCATTTTTTTACATCACAAAAACTTGGCATTTGAACAGGGGTGTATAGACTTTTTACATCCACTGTACCTCCACACCCCAGAAGCAGTGCACTTCTGCTGCTTCAAGAGCAGCTGAAAAAAGAAGTTAAACAGCTTGCAACGAAAGCAAATGTGGTCTCTGACCACATAGTATGTGATGATTAACGCTTTATTTCATATGAAGATCCCAAGAAAAAGCAAGCAAAGTGCATGGATACCAACATGTAGATGTTTTAAGCTAAGTTGCTGTTAGCCTCTGATGGCTATCCACATCCTTTCAACGTTTTTTTTTTTCCCCTGCTGGGATGGACAACCATAGTGGAAAAAGCTAAGGCCACTGTTGTGAGTCATGTGACCCACACGGTATGTAAGCACACTGACTTCTGCACTGGACAATGTTTAATTTGTGTGTGAAATGAAAATAGGCCTCTTGTGTAATATTACTTAATTATGAGCCTTGTCAGTGAACTACAGTATAAGGGAGAAGAAAGGAAGAAAATTAAAAAATAATGAAAACCGACCCTGAAAGGGTCAATAAACCGTGATGCTGATTTAAGGTAAAATTGCCCAGCCCTAAATTATGGGTTTGAAAACCAGGGCTTGCAGAGGTGCAGAGATTAGGCTGTGATACAAATAAATCATGCTACATCAAAAAGGCTAGATCTCTGTGGCTACTATTGCTATGACAACAGATAAACCATAACATAGCCAAAGAAGTTTGAATGAATCCAGCAGCCAACAATTCTGAGGGCCAAATCTCAAGTACAAATGACTGTAAACAAACACAACAGGCCACTACAGTTCGGAAGTCTCACTTACTGCCAACATGAGGTAAACAACAAATCCCCTGTGAAGTCAGTAGGGTATTTCATATTATCAACATTGTTACACAGTTGCCCTGAAAATATTTTGTACTGCAGCTGATGCCAGGTATTAACATTTCTAAGCAACCATTAACAGGCATAGCTACTGCCTCTCCACCTGCCACTGTTTGCTCATTATGTGATATTTACTGTACTCGTGGTTTAAAAAAAAAAAAACAGCTCCTGGCTCTCCAGTTAGGCATCTTTCTACGCTTTAGCCATGATTTAAAGTGATACCAACATGTATCACTGCATGCATTCAATCATGGCCCAATGGATCACGTTCATTATTATGTTTGGAGGAGTACTGACCAAATACTGTATCCCAGGTGTGTGCCACAGTAGGATCCATTATTTTCTGGTGTTAAAATGTGCTTATGTAAGATTGGCAAGCTCACCAGGTCAGCTGTACGACAGTGTTCTGTCATCTGGATTACAGTCAAGTCTCACTCTCTTTCTGTGTGTGTATGTGTGTGTATAAACACAAGTGTACCTGAAAACCAGAAAGTGTTAAAGAAAAGCGAAAGATGTCCACATCCGAGACATCCCACGCAACACAAAGAGATTCACTGTTATCTACAGTATCTGAGCACTCTAGTGATGTCATTGCTTTTGTTTCAAAGCCTGACTACTCTCAACTACGACTGCATAAAATGATTAGCGGGAAAGATCTGTAGGGCCATCAATAACTTAAAGCTTTTTTGTAAATTAAGAACCATATATTTAAAGCTTAACTTAAAACAAGTGAATGTAATCATAATTCTCATCAACATGGCCATAGGGGAGACTGAATGTGCCAGACTAAGGCTGCGTGTCCACCAAATGTGCTTTTTGCCCGACCGCTCGGAACATCTTTTTTTCAGCACTCGTGCGCTGCACTCTGGGGAAAAAAAAGTCTGTGCCCTGTATCCCAGCAACAGCTTGTCACTGACAGTTCAGCACTTCCGCTTTTCCTATGGTCAGACTTTCTGCTTATTTTTTAATAGCAGACTCTAAATAACAATGGACAGGAAACATATTCTAGCATTGGTAGCAGCTCTGGATGCAAAATATGATGACACAGAAAACAGGAGTCTGAGTACAGACTGTACCGGCGTCCTATGTCCCGCCCTTCCTTATTCTGATTGGCTGATTAGAAAGGTCTGACATTGACAAACTCAGCTGTAGTCTGAAAAGTAAAAATTTTTTCAGCTCTGAGCGCCGTGACAAAAAGCGACCACCGCCAAGAGCATTTCAGCACTGTAGACGCTGGATTACATAGAGAATGAATAGAAAATAGTCACCCACAGCGGAAAAAACGTGTTTGGTGGACACGCAGCCTAATAGTTTCAGTTCTCCACTTCCTATTCAGTGTCTAAATGAAGCACAAAGCTTTTAGCTGGGGTGCATTGTGATCTGTGTATTGAGTTGCCTGTATCCCTCATTTGCATAAAGTTGATTTTTAACTTTATGCAAATGAGGTCCGGCACCCAGGATGCGTCGGTTACAGCGATGTCATTCTGAACGTTTAAAACCAGAGGTTGTTGATGTCAAATAACAATGGATTCATTAACTGTACTTATGATTTCTCACCTCAAATGCTGTTAGACACACCTTTTGCTGGTTTGTTTTAACGATATCAGACAAAGTTGTCTCAGACAAGAAGAGACATACTACACAGATAACAACACACAGGATGAACAACGTTCATACAGATACGACGTGCAATGTTGCATCGAAGCTGGGTTAACCAATGTTGTCCTGGAGCTGAAATCTGGTAGAAGACTGTGAATGGCTCGATGCCTCAGCTAATCAGGTGCACCAGCAGGACCAATGAGTCTTTCTTCCGGGACAGAGCTCTTCCATTATTGGTTTTTAACTGTGTCAATCATTTTCTGTCACTCCACCTGATTATACCTCATGCTTGCAACGCAAAGATTTCCATCAAAAAAATGGGCCAGTGGACATGTATGAAGGAAAGTTCACATTAAGCACAAACTTTTGGATAATCAAAAACAGCACAAAAATCCTCTTGGTCATCAGGTTCTTACTAACAAATTCACACTGCTGTGGAACATTCATGAGTGAGAGGAAAAATATCTGCATGAACTTTGATTCTCAGCAAACTTTCCTGCAGAAACTGAACCACTGAGACACTTTGATGTCACTTCCAGGTCAAATATAGAAAAAAAATTAAAAGTACACAATGTTGAACAATAAGTATCAACAAGTAGTTGAATAATTAGATCAAGGACAACGTATGGCTCAAGATCGCCAAGAAGCTGTGCTACAATGATGGTATGCAGCCAATGTTCGCTTGGAAACATTCTGTGTTGGTACAAAAATGTTAGCCACAACAACTAAATGGCTGTCCTGCCCAAGAGGGCTTCAAACTAACTGCCAGTGGAAAATATTGCCTGAGAATCCAAAGCAGAACAAAAATGGAACTCTGCACACCATTGTTAACAGCTGACAAGGGAAAATTTGGTATCAAATCACTTATAAAAATTCAATTCAGTTCAATTCAAAAAACTTTATTTATCCCCGATGGGGCAATTTTAAAGGCACAGTGCAGCAGCACAGTAATGACAAAAACAATACAAGTACCACTAAATAAATAATTAAATAAAATAAAACAACTCACTAACAAACTAAAACAGTACAATACCTAGTGTTCTGAAAATAAAAAGTGAAACAGGCTCAAATCTAAGGGTCATGAATTTAAAAGCAAAAGAAGCTTTGGCAACAAAGGTGGCCCTCCTTCTCTGGGTCCTGCAGCCAGGGCACCAGAACCAGCGTTTGGTGGGGAGCCACTCAAAAGCAGGGTAAAGTGGGTGTGAAGGGTCTTCAATGATTTTATTTGCTAGCCTATGTGTCTGCTGATCACATGTGTCTATTACAGTTCTCACGGGCGGTCCAATGACCTTAGAACACACAGTGACAGTGCTCTGCAGACGATTTGTGTTCTGCAGGCTGATGGAATGAAACCAGCTGGTGGTGGGGAATGTAATGACACTCTATGAAGGGGTAGTAAAAAGTCAATACGATATCCTTTCTGACTCTAAAGGAAATGAAGTTACCAAATAGTATTTTTCTAAATTGAAGTTGGAATCTGTATTTCTGCATTTTGCTATTAAAAGTACTATGTGAATCTTTATTAAATTGAGGAGGATTGACTATGACTAACTAAAGTTCTCCTCAAAGATCAATTGGCCTGCAGTTCACTTGATGATCAAAAGGTATCACTAAAACTGGGGTTTCATCCAGTACCTTTAAGCTTTAGTTTCTCAATGGACATTGTCATATAAGGAGAATTTAATCATATATAGTCAACAACCTCTCAACCAGCCATCTCATACACAAGCAACATGTGATTTTGGTAATTTGGGTGTATGTGTTTTGCATAATGCAGCTTTAATTGTGTTTGGAATAAATGAAAACACAAATTATTACTTTAATGACATTATAAAATCTCTTGAGGCCAGAGACCTCAGTTTGATTGTTAGCTGTGCAAAAGCAGATATGCCAGACTGACTGTGAAGTGAATACAACACAGACTGAGGCTGTAAATGGCCTTTAAAGGAGACACATTAGGTAGGATTAGGAAAACCAATTAATTTTTGCAATAAGTCTCCAGCCTCATACCATTAAGACACCTACAACAAGCAATAAAAAACCCATTTTGCTTTCAGTCTGTTACAAGGTCTTAAATAAGATTGGGGCCAGTCAGCCACTTTGATTTTGTTATGATGTATTCACAACAGAAACCGAGTACTTTTCCTCACAACTTTAAAGCTACTGTTCCTTTGATTTTCATATAGTATTGCAATTTTTAGAAACAAACTAAGCAATACTTTGCTTAATTAATTCTATCCTTTAGGGCTGTGCGATATGACAATATATTTTGGATGACGATATAAAAAAAGTCTATCAATTCAAAGACTATTCTATTGTTTATATCCTGATTTAAAATGCATATGCTCCCGTTTCTTCAGCATAGCTTCTCACACACTACTTGTCAGTGCCCCACCTCTCTCCCGCAGCGCGCAAAGCGGAACAGGTGTGTGGTGGGTGGCTAGGTTTCAGTCCGGTGGTTAACACAGCAGCTAACTCCAAACTACTGGCTTGGTCAAATAGCTGCTACTTCTGTTTGCCAGGGATGTGGGACTCTTTTCCACCATACTGTGTCAGAGAGGATAGTCCTAACCTCCTTTTAATAGGAGGTAAGTAACTTTAACACCATGTCTAATTATAAAACAGCAAATACTAAACAATGCTAAGTTGTAGCTACTTGGAAATGTTATAGTGCAGGGGTCACCAACATGGTGCCCACATGCGCCAGGTCACCCACAGGGTCACCCGTGAGTAGGGGTGGGTTCAAAAGATTGATACAACGATCTGGATCAATCCACATTTGACTGAGCCGATATCGATCTACAAAATCCGCGGATCGATCTTTTAATATAATGCTTTAATGCCTGTGAACATCTGCTGAGTCTGATTGGGTCGAAACCGGGTCAGTGAGCCAGGAACAGCGGCAAAGAACCAGAAGCACTCGGAACGTTAACAGAGCTAACAGCTAACAAGCTAATGGATATGCTAGTTCTTCTTGTTGTTATAACGGTTCTCATCCAGCAAAAGTTCCCTGCAGCGCACAAGCGGAACAGTTAACTTGTGTGTGTCTCTTAATTTATCAACAAAAGTCACCGTAAAGACTGTCCTCCACAGCTCCAAATATTTTTCATAAAGCGGGGATAAACGGTTTTGTACTACGTGCAGCGCTGAGCTGGAACATAAAGTTGACGATTGATAAACACTTCAAAACACATGGAGACTGGCTGAAACTTGTGAACAGAGGAAGACTTGGAGTGGTTGAGACTGTAAGTGAAATATCATTTGTTTGTTTTAACATTTGTGTCGTAAATTAATTTATCTGGCATGATGGTAATTTCTTTTACAAACTATGGATACAGTAGTTAACTGTTGGTTAAGCACTGTGAATAAATGAGAATAAAGGTAAATTTTATGCAATTATGGACTTCCAGTATTTAAGTGAGAGATTTGAAGATAATGATAAATCACAATGAAATGAAAATGACAGAATTAATAAAGGCTGCAATACAAGCCATTTTTACTCAGTAGAACTAAACTGAAATGAACAAATTTTCCCAGGAAATGAATTGAAACACTTTTCAAAAATTGAAAGTTAATTTGTAGTAAAATATAAACAACACAAAATAAAAGAAACTAAATTATTAAATTCTACTGTGGTGTGGGGATTTAAAAATATTTGACCGAGCAGCTAGAGCGGGATCTGGCAAAGTGCCGATGGTTTAGCATCCAGTATGACGAGTCCATGGACAGCAGCAGCACAGCACAGCTGATGATCTTCATTCAGATGGTGTTTGATGATTTCTCCACAAAAAAACTCCTGACACTACTGCCTCTTAAAACAACTACAAGGGGAGTAGAAATCTATAATGCGGTGAAGGAGCTTTTAGCGGAGAAAAAGGTACCATTGGAAAAGCTGGATCAGTGACTACAGACAGGGCTCCTGCTATGACCGGCCGACATGCAGGATTCATCGTGCACTGTAAAGGTGACACAGATTCCCACCATTCCTGCATTACCACTGCATCATTCATCAGCAGGCCATATTTGCAAAAGTGACCGAATTTGAGCATGTGATGACGCCGGTCATGAAAATCTTAAACAGCATCCGCTCCAAACCCAAACAACACAGGATATTCAAGGTGCTATTGGAGGAGCTATCAGCTGAATATGGTGATTTTTTATTATACAAAGAAAACCGATGGCTCAGCAGGGGATGAGTTTTGCAGCATTTTTTGTCATTTTATGTGAAATCAAAGTGTTCACGCAATCCAAAGGCAAAGACATCTCACTGCTGGAAGACCCTGAGTAGATATTTGACCTTGCATTTTTAATGGACATCACCGGGAAACTAAACCTTTTGAACTGTGAGCTGCAAGGCAAATGTAAGACTGCTGCTGACATGATAAGTGCTGTAAATGCATTTAAAGCCAAGATGAACATTTTCTCTGTGCAGTTACAGAGAAAAAAAAAAAGTGCTGCACTTTCCATCCATGCAGTCAGTGCTGAAAGACAATGCTTGTGCATTTGAGACTTTTGACAGAGTTGCAGAAAAGTACTCTCAAGAGTTCTCAAGAGTTTGAGAACAGGTTTTGTGACTTTGATCAGCTTGAGCCATGTGTGTCATTCATTTCCAATCCTTTCATGCAAGTGGACATAACATGCACTGCTGAACAACTAAGTGCAACATTCAACTTGGATGCTGGACAGCTGGAGATTGAAATTGTAACACTGCAAAACGACCTCCAGCTCAAAGCCTAACAGGCTGCACCAAACTTTTGATGCCTTATGGACACAGAAAAGTACAATGGTACAGCATCTCACAAAAGTGAGTACACCCCTCACTTTTTTGTAAATATTTTATTCTATCTTTTCATGGGACAACACTGAAGATATGACACTTTGATACAATGTAAAGTAGTCAGTGTACAGGTTGTATAATAATGTAAATTTGCTGTCCCTTCAAAATAACAACACACAGCCATTAATGTCTAAACCGCTGGCAACAAAAGTAAGTACACCCCTAAATGAAAATGTCCAAATTATTCCCAATTAGCCATTTTCCCTCCCCGGTGTCATGTGACTCTTTAGTGTTACAAGGTCTCAGGTGTGAATGGGGAGCAGATGTGTTAAATTTGGTGTTACCACTCTCACACTCTCTCATACTGGTCACTGGAAGTTCAACATGGCACCTCATGGCAAAGAACTCTCTGGGGATATGAAAAAAAGAATTGTTGATCTACATAAAGATGGCCTAGGCCAGGGGTGCTAAATACGTTGATCGCGATTGACTGGTAGATCGTAAAGGCACTGCGGGTGATCGAGTGACATTAAAAAAAGTTTTAAAATTTTTTTTAATTCTATTGCCTATCCTCCCATCTGTCCTCTTATTAGCATTTACCATTTAATTGATGTACAGGGCAGCCAATCAGGAGAGGTCCTGTCCTCTATGTGTCATAAGTCACCCTGCATGCGCAGTCAAACACGCTAGCTAGCTACTGCTAAACTCCAGCAAACTGTGACTGTGTTAACGCTTCCAATTTCTATCAACTAAAGAAGGGATATTAAAAATGAGTGGGGTTGCTGAACCCAGTAAGAAGATAAAAACTTACCACTTCCATGCGGAATGAGAGGAAGATTTTTTTTTCACAATGTCATTTTCGAAGTGTATTTGTCTGATCTGTCAATCTATTGTTGCATTTCCAAAGAAGGGAAATGTGGAGAGGCACTTTCAAACCGTTCATAAAAACTACAACACTAACTTTCCTCCGAAAAGTAAGCTGAGAAAAAGAAAGGTGAAGGAACCGAAATCTCAGTTAATCAGACAGCATCACACAGCTGTCAGTCATTTTTCACACAGCTGAATTCAAAGGCAAAGGCAGCCACTGAAGCATCATTCCGGGTGAATTACTGCATTATTAAGCATACTCCAGCAACTACTGTCCGGACTATGCAACCCTGGCTGACTCCATCCAGTGCAAGTCATCAGAGTAAGGTAATGATTGTAAATATATCGAATTGTATTGTGCCATAAAGGTTCACATAGTTACATTGTACGCCAACATATTTTGCCATATTTGGCATTTTTTAAATGTAGGTACATCCTTTTGACCTGGTCATTTTAAAAGTAGCTCACAAGCCAAAAAAGTTTGGGCACCCCTGGCCTAGGCTATAAGAAAACTGCCAACACCCTGAAACTGAGCTGCAGCACGGTGGCCAAGACCATACAGCGGTTTAACAGGACAGGTTCCACTCAAAACAGGCCTCACAATGGTCGACCAAAGAAGTTGAGTGCACGTGCTCAGCGTCATATCAGAGGTTGTCTTTTGAAAATAGACATATGAGTGCTGCCAGCATTGCTGCAGAGGTTGAAGAGGTGAGGGGGTCAGCCTGTCAGTGCTCAGACCATACGCCACACACTGCATCAAATTGGTCTGCATGGCTGTCATCCCAGAAGGAAGCCCCTTTTAAAGATGATGCACAAGAAAACCTGCAAACAGTTTGCTAAAGACAAGCAGACTAAGAACAAGGATTACTGGAACCATGTCCAATGGTCCGATGAGACCAAGATAAACTTATTTGATTCAGATAGTGCCAAGCGTGTGTGGCGGCAACCAGGTGAGAAGTACAGTCAAGTATGGTAGTGGGAGTGTTATGGTCTGGGACTGCATGAGTGCTGCCAGCACTGGGGAGCTACAGTTCATTGAGGGACCCATGAATGCCAACATGTACTGTGACATACTGAAGCAGAGCATGATCCCACCCCTTTGGAAACTGGGCCGCAGGGCAGTATTCCAAAATCATAACAACCCCAAACACACCTCCAAGACGACCACTGCCTTGCTAAAGAAACTGAGGGTAAAGGTGATGGACTGGCCAAGCATGTCTCCAGACCTAAACTCTATTGAGCATCTGTGGGGCATCCTCAAATGGAAGGTGGAGGAGCGCAAGGTCTCTAAAATCCACCAGTTCCATGATGTCATCACGGAGGAGTGGAAGAGGATTCCAGTGGCAACCTGTGAAGCTCTAGTGAACTCCATGCCCAAGAGAGTTAAGGCAGTGCTGGAAAATAATGGTGGCCACACAAAACATTGACACTTTGGGCACAATTTGGACATTTGCACTTAGGGGTGCACTCATTTTTGTTGCCAGCAGTTTAGACATTAATGGCTGTGTGTTGAGTTATTTTGAGGGGACAGCAAATTCACACTGTTATACAAGCTGTACACTGACTACATTGTATCAAAGTGTCATATCTTCAGTCTTGTCTCATGAAAAGATATAATAAAATATTTACAAAAATGTGAGGGGTGTACTCACTTTTGTGAGATACTGTATATGCACAGCTGCTATGAAGATTGCCAGCCTGTTTGGTTCAACCCATTTCTGTGAATCAGCCTTTTCTGACATGAACTTAATCAAAAACAAACACAGAACATGCCTCACTGATGCACATCTGCAAGACTCACTCAGAGTTGCAGTGTCAAGCTACACCCTAGATTACAACACGCAATGCCTGTCATGACTGTAAGTGATAAGCTCACATGCACGGCAGCTAACACCAGAGAAGTCACTCAGACACGGAGTAAAAAACGTTAAACACAACTTTACTGGAAAAGAACAACTTGAGAGAAAAGCGGCACACGCAGAGGGAACACTTGGGGTGTGTGTGATTGACACAGTAGATAGGTAAAACACAATCTCGTTCTACTGTACATGATTGGTTGTACAGTTGAATGACAATAAAGGGTGATTTAATTTAATTTAATTAATTTTAACACTGTAGAATTTACAGAAAATGTATATTGTGATATATATCGTTATCATGATATAAGATTACTTATATTGTAATCGTGGTTGAAGATCTAGGAGGAGGAGAGGTGGAAGTCGTGTTAAGAGGGAGAGAGAGAAGAGGAAAGGAAGAAATGTGGAGGTGAGAGTAGGGATGTTAAATGTAGGGACTATGACTGGTAAAGGCAGAGAGTTGGCTGATATGATGGAGAGAAGAAAGGTGATATACTGTGTGTTCAAGAAACCAGATGGAAGGGAAGCAAGGCTAGTAATATTAGAGATGGATTTACACTATTCTACCATGGTGTAGATGGGAAGAGAAATGGAGTAGGAGTAATCTTGAAGGAAGAGTATGTGAAGAGTGTTCAGGAGGTAAAGAGGGAGTCAGACAGAATCATGAGTTTGAAGCTTGAAGTCAAAGGTGTGATGTTGAATGTTGTCAGTGTGTATGCCCCACAAGTTGGATATCAGGTAGAAGAGAAAGAGGAATTCTGGAGTAAGTTGGATGAAGCGGTAGAGAGTGTTCCCAGGGGGGACAGAGTGGTGATTGGAGTGGACTTTATTGGGCATGTAGGTGAAGGGAACAGAGGTGATGAGGAGGTTCTGGGTAGGTATGGTTTTAAGGAGAGAAATGTGGAAAGACAGATGGCTGTGAATCTGGCTAAAAGGATGGAAATGGCTGTGGTGAACAAATACTTCAAAAAGAGAGGGGAACATAGGGTGACTTACAAGAGTGGAGGAAGGTGCACACAGGTAGACTACATCTTATACAGAAGGAGAAATCTGAAAGAGATAGGAGACTGCAAGGCGGTAGCATTGGATGGTAGTCTGTAGGATGACTTTGGAAACCAAGAAGAGGAAGAAAGTGAAGGCAGAGCCAAAGATTAAGTGGGGGAAGTTACAGAAGGAAGAAGGTCACACAGAGTTCAGGAAGGAGTTGATACAGGCTCTGGGTGGTAGAGAAGAATTACCAGATGACTGGAAAAGTACAGCAAAAGCACTGAGGGAAACGGATAGAAAGATATGTGGTGTATCCAGTGGACAGAGGAAGGAAGACAAGGAAGAAAGGCGGTTGGTCCAGATGACATAACTGTAGAGGTATGGAGTTGTTTAGGAGAGATGGCAGTGGACTTTTTAACCAGATTGTTTAACACAATCTTGGAGAGTGAGAGGATGCCTGAGGAGTGGAGAAGAAATGTTCTGGTACCAATTTTCAAGAACAAAGGTGATGGTCAGAGCTGTAGCAACTACAGAGACATAAAGTTGATCAGCCACATTATGAAGCTACAGAAAAGAGTTGTTGAAGCCAGGTTAAGAGGAGAGGTGACAATCAGTGAGCAGCAGTACGGTTTCTTGCCAAGAAAGAGTACTACAGATGCAATGTTTGCTCTAAGAGTGTTGATGGAGAAGTATAGAGAAGGTCAGAAGGAGTTGCACTGTGTCTTTATGGATCTAGAGAAAGCATATGATAGGGTGCCAAGAGAGGAAGTGTGGTACTGTGTGAGAAAGTCAGGGGTGGCAGAGAAGTATGTGAGGGTGATGCAGGACATGTATAAGGACAGTAAGACGGTGGTGAGGTGCGCTGTAGGAGTGACAGATGGGTTCAAGGTGGGGGTGTGGTTACATCAGGGATCGTCTCTGATCCCCTTCTTGTTTGCCATGGTGACGGACAGGCTGACAGATGAGGTCAGGAAGGAGTCTCCATGGACCATGATGTTTGCAGATGACATTGTGATCTGTAGTGAGAATAGGGAGCAGGTGGAAGAGAACCTGGAGAGGTGGCGGTATTCTCTGGAGAGAAGAGGAATGAAAGTCAGTAGAAGCAAGACAAAATACATGAGTGTGAATGAGACGAAGGGAGGTGCAACAGTGAAGATAGAAGAGTTTGCCGAATTCTTAGCTGATTTAGTGCTGAAATCAGACGTAGATGGTGATTGCCTTAATATGGCATTTAATTCAATATTAGACCTGATGGGGTTTTCTCAGCAAGTAGGAAATTCTTTTTTTTTTCCACAATATCTTTATTGAACCTTTTTTTTTTTAACAAACATGATACAAACAATCAAACACTAACACTAAAGTACTACCAAAAAAATGCACTAAAAACACCAACAACCACCAACAAAATCAAATCTTCAACAATGCTCCTCTGTTTAGTCTAGACAATCCAATACATAAGTATACATATTATGTTCACCAGTTTGGAATTTACAAGGTCCACACACATCATTCACCTTCTTCTTCAAGAGTTATGTTTAAATTTTTTACATAATCAATAAAAGGTCTCCATATATTCTCAAACACAATTTCCTTTGATTTCAGTATATATGTTATTCTTTCTAATGGAAGGTTTGTTAACATCTGTCTTAACCACTGAGTCACATCTGGTCTATGAGTCTTTTTCCATAATAGTGCAATACATTTTTTGACATTAAGCAAACTGAGGTCTATGAATGTTCTTTCACTTTTATTAAAATTATGCTTTTCTGGGTACAGACCCAACAAAAACAGTTTAGGATTCAATATGATTTGTTTTGAGATTATTTTTTCAATTGTTACCCTCACCTCTTCCCAAAACACTCTTATTAATCTACATTCCCATACACAATGAAATAGGGTTCCTTTACTTTCCATGCATTTTGTGCATGTATCTGGTATATTTTTGTTATATCTATTTAACTCCTCCGGTGTAACATACATCCGCATTAACCATTTGAAATGTATCAATTTAAGGCGTACATTTATTGATTTGGTTTGAGCTTCTGTACAAGCCAATTCCCATTGTTCCTCTGAAATTTCAGTTTGCAGATCTTCTTTCCAGTAGTTTAATCTTTTCTGTGAATTTTCACTTGAGGATAGTGTCAATGAGTTATAAAACTCTGAAATAATACCCTTTTACTATCTTTCATCATCATTTTTTCCAAGGATGAATAAATAGGTCGAGTGAGAGCTTTATTTTGATTTGATCGAATAAAGTTTCTAAGTTGAAGATATTTAAAAAAATGTGTTCTATTGAGATTAAATTTGATCCTCAGCTCTTCAAAAGACATTATGTTATCTGCACATGGCAAATATAAATCCTGAATCTTTTGTATCCCTTTTAAATTCCATACTTTAAATACAGCGTCCGCTCTCCCTGGTTTAAAATATTGATTACCCCATATTGGACTAAATTGTGACAATAACTGTGGTTCTTTTATATAGTTTTTAGCTTCACACCATATTTTGATCATATGCTTTACAAATGGATTTTTAACTTGTTTTTGTAATTTTTTTGCCGAATCTGAGTATATGAATATGGGAAGAGGTAAAGGTAAATTGTATGATTCCATTTCAGTCCAGTGAGGGAGATCATTTGATGAAAAATAATATGTCATAGACCTCAGTTGTGCCGACCAATAATACAACATAAAATTTGGACATTTCAGACCTCCACGATCAAATGGTAAATATAATAAAGACAGACGTAATCTAGCCCTCCTGTTGTTCCATATAAATTCCACTAACTTTTTTTTAATTCTTGAGAATAAATCTAAAGGTGGTGATAAGGGAATGTATTGAAATAAATAAAGTATTTTAGGTAAAATATTACTTTTAAGTATATTGATTCTCCCGATCATCGACATTGGTAGTGACATCCATCTCTGAGTTAACTCATTGATATCTGACATTAAGGCTTCATAGTTGACACTGGCGACTGATTCTAGCTTAGGCACAATTTGGATTCCTAAATATTTAAACTGATTTACAACATTGAATTGATTTACCTCAGGGGCTGGGTAAGCAAGTAGGAAATTCTACCCATTATCTCCACCACACGGTGGACCTTATTCTTTTTTATTTTATTTTATTTGTTTATTTGACAGGGACAGTGCAATAATAAACATAGACAATTAATCAAATGACAATCAATCTAATGTGTTGCACAAAGAGTGTATAGCTATTAGTTAATTTGCAACTCTTGTCCCTGGATGGGCTTTAGAAAGAAGAAACAGGTAAAAAGAAAGAAGGATAAGGAAAAGAAAAAATGAAAACAGAATAAACTAGAAAAGCACTCAGAGAGCGCAGACCTCCGCCAAGCGCCACAGTTCCCCCATACAGTGTTTGTGTGTACGTTTTCAGATTCCTTGACCATGAAAACATATGACTAGCAATTGGATTGACAATGATAGGATTAGTGGTTGAGTAGTTATTCACGAAAATGACATTTTCCGTAATGGCGGCCACAGTTCCCCCCATACAGTTTTTGGGGGGAACCTTAGATTTAACAAACCTTACATTTAACAAACCTTAGAAATACTTTTCCAAATCAAACTCTTAGTTTGGATGTGGTTACTCTTTCTCTGAATAGTTCTGTGAGGAACCTTGGAGTTATTTTTGATCAACATCTGTTTTTCAATTCACATATTAAACTTGTTTCTAAGACTGCCTTCTATCATTTGCGTAATATTGCCAAGATTAGGAGCATCTTGTCTCAGAGTGATGCTGAGAAACTGATCCACACTTTTGTTAGCCCGAGATTAGATTATTGTAACTCTTTATTATCAGGTTGTCCTAAAATATCTTTAAAGACTTTTTAAAGATGTTTTAGGACAGCCTGATAATAAAGAATTACAATAATCTAATCTCGAGCTAACAAAAGCGTGGATCAGCTTCTCAGCATCACTCTGAGACAAGATGCTCCTAATCTTGGCAATATTACGCAAATGATAGAAGGCAGTCTTAGAAACAAATTTAATATGTGAATTGAAGGACAAATCCTGATCAAAAATAACTCCAAGGTTCCTCACAGAGCTATTAAGAGAAAGAGTAACTGCATCCAAACTGAAATTTTGATTTGGAAAGGAATTTCTAAGGTTTTTTGGACCAACAAGAATGACTTCAGTCTTATCTGAATTTAATAGCAGGAAATTACAAGTCATCCAAACTTTGATTTCCTTAAGACAGGCTTCTAACTTGGCTAATTGATTAGTATCATCTGAATTCATTGACAGGTATAATTGTGTGTCATCTGCATAACAGTGAAAATGTATACAGTGCTTTCTAATAATGTTGCCTAACGGAAGCATATATAAACTAAAAAGAGTAGGGCCAAGCACAGATCCCTGTGGAACTCCATGACTAAGCTTTGAGCTGAGAGAAAACTCATCATTTACATGAACAAACTGGAACCTATCAGATAAATAAGATCTAAACCACTGCAACGAAGTTCCATTAAGTCCAACATAGTGTTCTAATCTATCAAGTAGAATATTATGATCAATAGTATCAAAAGCTGCACTAAGATCTAAAAGGACAAGTACAGAAACTAGTCCATTATCAGATGCAATGAGGAGGTCGTTAGTGACCTTCGCTAAGGCTGTTTCAGTGCTATGATGGATTCTAAACCCAGATTGAAACTCCTCAAATAAACCATTTCCCTGCAGGTGGTCAAATAATTGCGTAGCAACAACTCTTTCTAAGATTTTTGAAATGAAAGGGAGATTAGAGATTGGTCTATAGTTAGCTAAAGCTCCTGGATCTAGCGTTGACTTTTTGAGTAAGGGTTTAATTACAGCCGTTTTAAAAGCCTGCGGTACATGGCCTAAAGTTAATGAAGAATTGATTATATGAAGAATAAAGCTACCAATAAGTGGGAAGACTTCTTTAAATAACCTGGTAGGAATAGGGTCTAAAAGACAAGTTGAAGGTTTGGATGAGGAAACTATTTTGTCTAACTCACAAAGGTCGATTGGAGTAAACTCATCAAGACAGACATCAATAGAAGGAGTTGTAGTAGTTACAGTATTTAAGTTAACTGTGGGAAGAATCTGATTGATTTTATCTCTGATGGATGAAATTTTATTATTGAAAAAGTTCATAAAGTCCTGACTAGTAAGCTCTAAGGGGATGCTAGGATTGACAGAGTCCTGACTCTTTGTCAACCTGGCTACAGTACTGAAAAGAAACCTGGGATTATTCTTGTTCTCTTCTATTAATGCAGACTAATAACCCATTCTAGCTTTTCTAAGAGATTTTTTATAAATTAAAAGATGATTTCTCCAAGCTAAATAGATTTCATCTAAATTAGTAGAGCGCCATTTTCTTTCTAATTGACGAGTCTTCTGTTTTAAGCTACGAGTTTCTGTGTTGAACCAAGGAGTTAAAAATCTCTGATTAGACTTTTTCTTTTTTAAGGGGGCCACCAAGTCTAGAGCCTGATGCAGAGAAGCTGAAACACTATCCACCATGTTATCAATTACAGAAGGAGCAAGCTGTCTATAGCTTATTTCCGTTGTGTTGACACATGGCATAGAGGAAACAATCTGCATAAATTTGGAAACAGCATCATCTGAGAGGCATCTACTGTGATAATATTTTTCTTTAGGAGCCAAATAGTCAGAAATAGTAAAATCAAAGGTTAACAGACAATGGTCTGACAGTACAGGGTTATGAGGAGACACTACAAGATTTTCTATTTCTATGCCATATGTCAGAACAAGGTCCAATGTATGGTGGAGGTAATGAGTAGAATTTCCTACTTTCTGAGAAAACCCAATCGAGTCTAATGTTGAATTAAAAGCCACATTAAGGCAGTCACTATCTACATCCACATGTATATTAAAGTCCCCTACTATAATTATTCTATCAGATTTCAGCACTAAATCAGCTAAGAAATCAGGAAATTCGGATAAAAATTCTGAATAGGTTGATGGGGGACGATAAACTATGGCAAATAAAATTGGGTTTAACCTGGAATTGCTAAAGTGCCCAACACTGAGGACCAGGCCCACAAAGGAATTATAACATGTTTTTTGCTTTACATTAAGATAAGCCTTTATTAGTCCCACAACGGGGAAATTCCAGGATTGCAACAGCACAGGGATAGCAACACTCAGAGCAACAATCAGAAGGCAAGAAAAAAAACAAGCAAGCAAGAGCAGCTAATATACATATGTACGTATTACTATAAAATATATATATATACACACACACACAGACACACAGTGCAGAGCATTGTAGCTGGATGGAATAAATATATGAATATATGAACACACAGTGCAGAGCATTGTAGCTAGATGGAATAAATATGTAAATATATAAACACCCACAGTACGGAGCATTGCAGCTAGGTGGAATAAATATGCAAGTATATAAACACACACAGTGCGGAGCAATGTAGCTAGATGGAATAATATGTAGATATATAAATATATAAACACACCCAGTGCTGAGCATTGTAGCTAGATGGAATAAATATGTAAATATATAAACACACACAGTGCAGAGCATTGTTGCTAGATGGAATGAAACAGCATAACCGACTACTTAGTTATCCTACATGGTATGATTATGTGCCCATACATATTCTCACCCTCCATAGCGACCGGTATGTTCCTAGTTGTATGCCGGAGGGGACCATTGTGTAAGTCTATTGCATCTTTTGCATTCAAAAAACTATTAGTTTGTTACGTCTTTTTGCTATCTCTGCGAGCAGCCCTGCTTAGGTTGTACAGTCTGACAGCCGTTGGTAGGAAGGACCTACGAAACCTCTCGGTTGTGCACCTGGGATGATGTAGTCTGCTGCTAAATGAGCTCCTCAGTGCATTCAGTATGTCCTGCATAGGGTGGAACTCGGACTCCAGCAGAGATGACAGTTTAGCCACCGTCCTTCTCTCTCCTATCTCCTCCATCGGATCAAGGCGCTGCCCCAGGACAGAGCTAGCTTTCTTAATCAGTTTGTTCAGTCTCTTCCTATCGGCTGCAGTAATGCCACTGCCCCAGCAGACCACTCCAAAAGTGATGGCTGATGCCACCACCGTGTCATAGAATGACTTCAGCAGCGCCCCTTGTACACCAAAAGACCTGAGTCTCCTCAGCAGGAACAGCCTGCGCTGTCCCTTCTTGTAGAGTGCATCAGTATTGTGTGACCAGTCAAGTTTATTGTTCAGATGAATACCCAGGTACTTATAGGATGTCACCATCTCGATGTCTGTTCCCTGTATATTTACTGGTACTGTGAGGGGCTGCCCATGCCTGCGGCAGTCCACCACCAGCTCCTTAGTTTTCCTCGCGTTGATCTGGAGGCAGTTCCGATGGCACCAGTCCACGAAGTCCTGGATAAGCCCTCTGTACTCAGCTTCATCTCCATTGGAGATGAGGCCAACGATCGCAGAGTCATCAGAGAACTTCTGTAGATGGCAGTGTGTTGTGTTGTGTGAGAAGTCCGCAGTATAAAGAGTGAACAGGAAGGGAGCCAGCACCGTTCCCTGGGGGGCCCCAGTGCTACTGATGATCGTGTCGGACACACAGTCCCGGGTTCTCACAAACTGAGGCCGGTTCGTGAGGTAGTCCAGGATCCATGATGACAGGTGCTGGTCCACCCCTGCGCGCAGCAGCTTGTCCTTCAGGATCATCGGTTGGATGGTGTTGAAAGCACTGGAGAAGTCAAAGAACATGATCCTCACCATATTCCCGGGCTTCTCCAGGTGGGACAGAGAACGGTGAAGGAGGAAGATCACCGCATCCTCCACCCCAATGCCATGCTGGTAGGCGAACTGGAGTGGATCCATCGCTGGTTCCACCAGGGGGCGGAGGTGAGCAAGGAGCAGTCTCTCCAGGGTCTTCATCAAGTGGGACGTCAAGGCCACCGGTCTGTAGCTGTTCAGGTCTTTGGGGTGGGAAGTTTTTGGTACAGGTACCACACAAGATGTTTTCCACAGCTGTGGTACCCTCCCCAGTTTCAGGCTCATGTTGAAGATATACGTCACAATCCGTCACAATAACTAGTCACAATTAACTAGTAATTTGGAATGGTAAATTGATGCTACTCCTCCTCCACGACCAGAACTTCTGGGATTTTGACAGTTTAAATAACCAGAGGGAGTTGATTCATTTAAACCAACATAATCCTCTTGTCCTAACCAAGTCTCTGTAAGGGAAATTAAATCAATCTGATGATCAATTAACAGATCATGGACTAACAGAGACTTGGGAGTTAGAGACCTAATATTTAATAAACCACATTTAATTTTTAAATTATGAGGAGGAACAGAGGCCAAATCATTCAATTTAGAGGCTTTATGTTTAATTTGAGTTTTACCAATATTTTGCTTTATCACTTTGGGATGCTTATACATTATATTTTTATTTACTTTGGAGGGAGCAGACAACGATTCTCTGATGGGGAAGACAGGGGCTAAGCTGAGGGGTGGCGGATGAAGAGGAGCTGCAGAGAGGCGTGTAAGACTGCGACTCTGCTTCCTGGTCCCAACTCTGAGTAGTCATGGTTTTGGAAATTTGGATAAAAAAGATGCCAGATTGTTAGATAAATGAGAAGCACCATCCAAAGTGGGATGAATGCTGTCTCGTCTCATAAGACCAGGTTTTCCCCAAAAAGAGCTCCAATTGTCAATGTAGCCCACGTCATTTTTAGGACACCAAACAGACAGCCAGCGGTTCAAGGATGACGAGCGACTAAACATGTCATCACTGGTCAGATTGGGGAGGGGCCCAGAGAATACTACAGTGGCAGACATCGTTTTGGCAAAGTCACACACCGATTCTATATTAAGTTTCGTGACTTCCGACTGCCGGAGACGGATGTCATTAATGCCGGCGTGAATAACAATTGTGGAATATTTACAGTTACTTTTAGCCAGCATTTTCAAATTTGACTCGATGTCGCCTGCTCTGGCCCCAGGAATGCATGTGACTATGGCCGATGGAGTCTCTAGGTTCACGTTTCTGACTACAGAGTCGCCAATGATCAGAGTTTTTTCCTCAGCGGGTGTGTCGCTGAGCGGGGAAAAACGATTAGAAACGTGAACAGGTTGGTGGTGAACCGGGGCTTTGCGACTAGGCTTCCTTCTCACCGTCACCCACCCAGTCTCCTGGCTGCTGAGGAGAGCCGGGGAACCGCTGACAGGGGGACCTAAGCTAGCTAGCTCCGCTGCAGCTAAGGGGCGTCCGTCGAGATTAACTGGCGCAGACGGTGTTTCAATGCAGCGGAGCCGGGATTCCAAATCAGACAACCTCGCCTCGAGCGCCTCAAAAAGACAACATTTATTACATTTACCGTTATCACTAAAAGAGGCAGAGGTGTAGCTAAACATCTGACAGAGAGAGCACACCAGAGGAGGAGAGGAAAGAGAGGTAGTAGCCATAGCTAGTGGCTCGAGAGCTGGAGAGCAAACCACACAGGCAGACAGCAAAACAGGAAGTGACGATACGTTACCACAAGGAAGTGACGATCCTCCAAAAATCCTTTTCATCTTCTCTATCCCCTCACCCCCCAGCCAGTCGCAGCAGATGTCTGCCCGTCCCTGAGCCTGGTTCTGCTGGAGGTTTCTTCCTGTTAAAAGAGAGTTTTTCCTCTCCACCATCGCCAAGCGCTTGCTCACAGGGGATGGCCTGAATGCTGGGGTTTTACTGCAATTGTAGGGGTTTCCCCTACAGTTGAAAGTGCTATGAGATGACTGTTGTTGTGAAATGGTGCTATATAAATAAAGTTGAATTGAATTGAAGTAGCGGTAGTGAAAGTAGATGAGTTTAAATACCTGGGGTCAACCATCCAAAGCAATGGAAAATGCACAAGAGAGGTGAAGAAGAGAGTGCAGGCAGGGTGGAGTGGGTGGAGAAGAGTATCGGGAGTTATTTGTGACAGAAGGTTGGCAGCAAAGTAGTGAGACCTGCTATGATGTGTGGTTTGGAGACGGTGGCGCTGACAAAAAGACAGGAGCTGCAACTGGAGGTGGCAGAGTTGAAGATGCTAAGATTCTCATTGGGAGTGACAAGAAAGGACAGGATTAGAAATGAGTTTATCAGAGGGAAAACTCAGGTTGAGCGATTTGGAGACAGAGTAAGAGAGGCAAGGCTGAGATGGTTTGGACATGTGCAGAGGAGGGATAGTGGATATATTGGACAAAGGATGGTGAAAATGGATCTGCCAGGCAGGAGGAAAAGAAGAAGACTACAGAGAAGATTCATGGATGTATTGAAGGAGGACATGGAGAGGGCTGGTGTTACAGAGGAAGATGCAAGGGATAGGGTGAGATGGAGGCAGATGATCTGCTGTGGAAACCCCTAAAGGGAGCAGCTGAAAGAAGAAGAAGATATGATATGAAATTTTGGTCATATCGTACAGCCCTACTATCCTTACTGAAAATCTGAATTATACAACAGGAACTCAGAGTCAGTAACGGCTTTGATAAAACCTTATTAATGTCTGCTTCTCCACCTCATTTATTTTGACAATTAAACCAATGTGTCCTCAGTTAATTTGGCAATGAGAGGAAAAATATTACCATGGTCATAACAGGTTATTATTATTATTTGCAATGCTTCTCTGTAAGATGACCAGGCCTTCCAGTTTAAACATAAAGATTAATCTTATCCCATTTTGCCTCTGCGTGACACATCAGCACAGTAATTCGCCTTAACTCAACACAGCAGTAGATCTGCATTGTTATGATGAATCACAGCCATTATCCTTACAACCTGCTGCCTGGTACTGGAATGGATCTGTGGTCCATGCCTCCGATATTACCGGTCATACTAAAGCAATTACAGATTTATTATTTTTATGTGACCTGGTACAAAAAGGAGAAGGTGGAGGGGTGACAGTGGCTGCTGGCCACATGTAATCAGCGGGAGAAAAGGCAAGTACCTCTAAAATAGCTGTAATTTTTTTAATGCTGTGTCACATTTTCTCACAGAGTTTAATACTCACTGAAGTCACTGTTGTTTATCTTTCTGTTTAGATCTTTTCTGCAAAATCTAAAAACTTAGTTAATGGTCATTTTATGGCTTTAGTATTTTAATAACCATTTAAAACATTACAACAGACTTCCGGTTATGGCTGCCACGTAAGACGGACGTGTTTCATTCTGCTCTGCTCCTGGAGAAAAAAATCGGCAAATAACTCTCTCATTTGGGACAGAACGTATCCCAGCGTTTGGGCGAGGATATGTCGGCGAAGCCTAAGGCTGGAAAACCAGGTAAAGGAAAAAGCGAGCCGCCGAAACAGTCCAAATTAACGGACTTTCAGGTCTGTGACGCAGCAAACAAAACTCCATATATGGCGGAGGAGGCTGGCAACGGTGCGATATCTGCGGGGAATGGCGCAGATGTGCTGATGGCTGCCATGAGTTCAATGAGAGCGGACTTTTCCTCTAGATTTGATGGGATTATGACAGCGTTGGAAGGAATAAGAAAGGAATTGGGTGACTGTGTAGAACGAACGGCGCAGATGGAGCTCCGTCTCGCTAGTGCTGAAGATGACGTCACCCGTCTTCAATTAAAGGTGCGCACTTTGGAAAAAAAAAATAAATGTCTAGAAGATAATATTTTGGATTTGGAATCTCGGTCGAGACAGAATAACTTGAGGCTGGTGGGTCTTCCAGAGGAATCAGAAGGTCGGGACGTATATTCCTTTCTGGAAAAGTGGATTCCGGAGGTGCTGGGCAGCGAGGAGTTGCAATCAGCAGTGGTTCTGGAAAAAGCACATCGTATTGGCCCACGGAGAGATAAGGGACCGCCGAGGACCTTAATTATGAAGTTTCTTAGCAACAGAGACAGGATGAAGATCTTCAACGCTGCACGAGCTAAAGGAGAGATTAAACACCAGGATCAGCAGGTGCGGTTCTACCCAGATTTGGCCACAGGAATCCAACAATTGAGGAAGCAGTTTGATCCCATACGTAAGGAGCTGCGCAACCTTGGGATTCGTCATGGTGTAATCTATCCTGCGAGACTGTTGACCACGTATGAGGGCAGAACCCACATCTTCAAGACCCCAGAGGAGGCGCAGGAGTTCATCAAGAAGATCAAAGAAGAAGAAGAGACTGGTGGGAGCTAAGCATGAACAAAATATAAGGTAGAATAATTAAGTATTTGCACAGGCATCTGACTGACTTGAAGTAAACAGCAAGTTTACAAAATATAGATTGTATTATATATTTAAAAAAAACAAAAACAAAACAAACAAAAAAAAACTATGATGTACAAAGTTGTTAAAAATTTTGGAGTTAAGTTGGAAAACTACAGAGGAGAGTTAATGTTACGTCATTAAAAGCAGTAGAGTTAGGGTGATTGGGAGGATGAAGAAGGAGTGGCTTAGGCTGTTCCCCGTAGATGTGGAACGGTCGATGGCTATATCGGGAGACAGAATTTTTCTTTTGATTTTGGGGGGTTCGCCACAAGTGTGGGAAGGGGGAATTTGTTTGTGTGTAGTTTGTAGGATGAATGTTCAACCACTCATGTTTTTGCTTCTCTGTATGAGCATGTTTACACTGCAAGGTAATCCCAAACTCTCTATTGATCATAAACCAAAGTGTTAATCTTAATTTAACTTCATGGAATTGCAGAGGTCTACAAAATTTAAAAAAACTTAAACAAGTTATGAATAAAATAAAAGACATGGGTTCAAAAATTGTGTTTTTACAAGAAACTCATCTAATAGAGGAGGATATAAAAAGAATTAGGAGTAGATGGCAAGGAAGTGTATTCACCTCATCATTTTCATCCCGGGCCAGGGGAGTTATGACTCTCATACATAAATCAGTCCCTTTTCAAGTGAAAAATGTAATTGGAGACAAACTTGGAAGATATGTAATCATTCAAGGTTCTTTGCTATTAGAAAATATAAATCTTGTGAACTTATATGGTCCCAATATAGATGATCAAAAGTTCTTTGCTAATTTATTTCTTATTTTATCATCACTTACAGGGCAACATATAATAGCAGGGGATTTTAATTGTACATTGAATCCAGGTATAGATAGATCAACAGGACTGGATTGTACGCACAATGGATGTAGGATGACTATTAATCATTTTATGAAAGAATTGAGATTGTTAGATATATGGAGAGAAATGAAACCACAAGTTAAAGCCTATTCTTGTTATTCCAGTACCTACAAGACATTCTCACGTATTGATTATTTTTTGATTTCCACAGAATTAAGATCCAAGATTCAAAACTGCTTTTATGATAACATCGTGATCTCTGATCATGCACCCTGTTGTCTAATATATGTAGATAAAAAATTGACAAAGGAATCAGGTAGATGGCAATTTCAGCATAAATGGCTTCAGGATGAGGAATTTGTCAAGTATATAGAAAAACAGATAGACGAGTACTTTGACATCAATACTACACAAACATCAGCATGTGTAAAGTGGGAAGCTTTCAAAGCTTTTATTAGGGGACATATTATTAGTTATACAGGATCAAAATCTAAGAAGACTCGAGAGGAGAGAGCTAAATTGGAACATAAAATGAAAAGTCTTCAGGAAAAAGTGTATGCAGGAAGTGATCCAAGGTTGGAGAATGAATTACTGATTTTGAGAGCTGAATACGACAAAAAATCAGCGAATAGAGCTGCCTCGAGTCTTCTAAGATTGAAACAATCTTTTTATGAACAAGGTGAAAAATCAGGAAAATTATTGGCATGGCAGATTAAACAATTAGAAATTAAAACACCAATTACTAGTATTATAAGTAAAGGACAGGTAGTTATAGATCCTTTAGAAATTAACAGAGCCTTTAGAGATTACTATGAAAAATTATATGATACTAAAAATGAATTTGATTTAACAAAACTAAATGGGTTTTTGAACGAACTATCTATACCGTGTATTCCAAATGAAAACAGGGAGATATTGGAGTCTAAAATTAGTCAAGAAGAAGTTGGGCTAGCCATTGATAATATGAAATCAGGAAAAAGTGCAGGACCAGATGGTCTTCCAGTTGACCTTTATAAGAAATTTAAGAATAAATTAATAAAACCTTTTTTGGAAATGGTTTTAGAAGCATTTCAAAATAATAATTTACCATCATACATAAATAATGCCTTAATTATACTGCTGCCAAAACCAGGTAAGCCCTCTAATAAATGTGAAAATATGAGACCAATAAGCCTATTAAACGCCGACCTTAAGATAATCTGTAAAATTTTAGCAAGACGAATACAAGAAATTTTACCAAATATTATTAATCGAGATCAGAATGGCTTTATAAAGGGAAGACAAGGCTTCCATAATGTAAGAAGACTATTTAATATTATTTATTTTAATAAAGAAGCACCGGATACAGCTCTCCTATCACTGGACGCCGAAAAGGCCTTTGATAGAGTTGAATGGCCCTTTCTTTTTGAAGTCCTACAAAGGTTTGGACTTGGAAATAATTTCATAAAATGGGTTCAAATAATATACAATAATGCTACAGCAGAAATCCTAACAAATAACAATACTTCAAAACCAATAAAAATCAATAGAGGATGTCGACAAGGCTGTCCACTTTCACCTTTACTGTTTACTATGGCAATTGAACCTTTAGCGATAGCGATACGTTTACATTCACAAATATATGGAATTAAAGTTGGACCAACAGAACATAAAATCTCCCTGTACGCCGATGACATAATTTTGTTTATGTCGAATCTAAAAAAATCAATTCCAACCTTGTTGAATTTAATAAAGAATTTTGGGGAAATATCAGGATATAAAATAAATAAAACTAAATCTTCGAAATTAATGCTAAATGAGACCCAGAGAAATTACCCAGCCCCTGAGGTAAATCAATTCAATGTTGTAAATCAGTTTAAATATTTAGGAATCCAAATTGTGCCTAAGCTAGAATCAGTCGCCAGTGTCAACTATGAAGCCTTAATGACAGATATCAATGAGTTAACTCAGAGATGGATGTCACTACCAATGTCGATGATCGGGAGAATCAATATACTTAAAAGTAATATTTTACCTAAAATACTTTATTTATTTCAATACATTCCCTTATCACCACCTTTAGATTTATTCTCAAGAATAAAAAAAAAGTTAGTGGAATTTATATGGAACAACAGGAGGGCTAGATTACGTTTGTCTTTATTATATTTACCATTTGATCGTGGAGGTCTGAAATGTCCAAATTTTATGTTGTATTATTAGTCGGCACAACTGAGGTCTATGACATATTATTTTTCATCAAATGATCTCCCTCACTGGACTGAAATGGAATCATACAATTTACCTTTACCTCTTCCCATATTCATATACTCAGATTCGGCAAAAAAATTACAAAAACAAGTTAAAAATCCATTTGTAAAGCATATGATCAAAATATGGTGTGAAGCTAAAAACTATTTAAAAGAACCACAGTTACTGTCACAATTTAGTCCAATATGGGGTAATCAATATTTTAAACCAGGGAGAGCGGACGCTGTATTTAAAGTATGGAATTTAAAAGGGATACAAAAGATTCAGGATTTATATTTGCCATGTGCAGATAACATAATGTCTTTTGAAGAGCTGAGGATCAAATTTAATCTCAATAGAACACATTTTTTTAAATATCTTCAACTTAGAAACTTTATTCGATCAAATCAAAATAAAGCTCTCACTCGACCTATTTATTCATCCTTGGAAAAAATGATGATGAAAGATAGTAAAAGAAAGGGTATTATTTCAGAGTTTTATAACTCATTGACACTATCTTCAAGTGAAAATTCACTGAAAAGATTAAACTACTGGAAAGAAGATCTGCAAACTGAAATTTCAGAGGAACAATGGGAATTGGCTTGTACCGAAGCTCAAACCAAATCAATAAATGTACGCCTTAAATTGATACATTTCAAATGGTTAATGCGGATGTATGTTACACCGGAGGAGTTAAATAAATATAACAAAAATATACCAGATACATGCACAAAATGCATGGAAAGTAAAGGAACTCTATTTCATTGTGTATGGGAATGTAGATTAATAAGAATGTTTTGGGAAGAGGTGAGGGTAACAATTGAAAAAATAATCTCAAAACAAATCATATTGAATCCTAAATTGTTTTTGTTGGGTCTGTACCCAGAAAAGCATAATTTTAATAAAAGTGAAAGAACATTCATAGACCTCAGTTTGCTTAATGCCAAAAAATGTATTGCACTATTATGGAAAAAGACTCATAGACCAGATGTGACTCAGTGGTTAAGACAGATGTTAACAAACCTTCCATTAGAAAGAATAACATATATACTGAAATCAAAGGAAATTGTGTTTGAGAATATATGGAGACCTTTTTTTGATTATGTAAAAAATTTCAACATAACTCTTGAAGAAGAACTAACTACTAACTAACTAACTAACCTGCACTTATATTGCGCTTTTCTAGTCACGAAGTCAAGAAGGTGAATGATGTGTGTGGACCTTGTAAATTCCAAACTGGTGAACATAATATGTATACTTATGTATTGGATTGTCTAGACTAAACAGAGGAGCATTGTTGAAGATTTGATTTTGCTGGTGGTTGTTGGTGTTTTTAGTGCATCCTTTTTTTTTTTTTTTTTTTTTTGTAGTACTTTAGTGTTAGTGTTTGATTGTTTGTATCATGTTTGTTAAAAAAAAAAAAGGTTCAATAAAGATATTGTGGAAAAAAAAAAAAACATTACAACAGGGCAAGTTGTACTTTTGTAGAATACAACTTTGTTATCAAAATCTAAATATTCTAACAGGTTATACAAGAGTCTCTCTCATTTTTCAAATCCAAACTGAAACCCCATTTGTTCAGGCTTGCTTACCCCCACTGAGTTGCATTGTCTTTTGTCTATGTTTTATGTTTATTCTAATGTATTTTATTTATTTTTTATTACTGTAAGGTGACCTTGAGTGTCATGAAAGGCACCCATAAATAAAATGTATTATTATTATTATTACTATTACACACGTACAGGACACCAGCTGTCAAGAGACTAGCAAAACCCAATCGACAACCATTGCTTTCCTTGGAAACACTCACATAGAGAAGCTTAAATCGGGAAATAAACAACTGTCCGATCCGATTTGCCACCTTTACTGAAGCTTCTCTTCTCAGTCTATTTTAACATAAGTGTTTGGAAGTTGTCCAGTTACAGACTGAGCAGTCTGATGTGCTTGACAGTGTCAATAAGAGCGAGCTCGATGAGGCTACTCATTAGCATGTGCTTGAGTGTTAAGGTTCTAACAGCTGAATGGCAGTGGAAGTCATCACACACTTTATTTACAACAGGATCTCAAAGGATCTCTGTATTGTTTTTCAGTCACTCTGGATATCATACTGTCATGCATGGAACTCTTCTGCTGCTTCTCCCTGTAGTGAAATGTTGACAACGAACAGATCCTTGCTAAAATGTTTTGTGCAGCCCCTCAGGGCAAGAGGCTGTCACCATGTGGTCTGTCTCTGTGAGAGTCAATAGAATGATTTGTCTTACTGTTGATAAATTCAACAGTGCTCCAGTGGCACAGAACGTGCACTGATCAGTCTTTTGCCAATCATTCTTTATCTACGTCGTTACGCAGCTGACATGAAACAGCACTCCTAAATGTGTCTACAGCCACTTTAAAACAGCACTAAACCAGATTGTCAATGACAGAGTAGCTCATTCTGGCATGATGAAATCAGCCCGAGAGTGTTCCAATTTCCTGACTGCTGACATTGACCATGAGCACACCCTAAATGAAGACCCATCTGAGGATCATTGTGTATGACTCTGCTGAACACTGGAGCAGTTGCCTAGGAGAAGCAACCATTTTCATGAAATCATAAATGCCCAGATCTCCTGACCTTTGACCTTGAGCTCAACCTGGATGCAAACCAACCTGATAATCATTGTGAGTGAGTTTGGAGACCATCGGGGCAATTGCCTCAGAGTAGTAGTGACTCCTATGAAATGTGGACAGACAGATGACGGACACCATGCCATCTCATTAGCTCCTTTTGGCTTTGCTGGAATGAGCTAAAAAACAAGTAGATTATTTTAAAGACAAGAGGACAGGAGATAATTGCTAGTCCATGAAATGATGTACAGTAACAGCAAAGTCAGAAATTGCACTTCTCCTCAGTGATGTCATGACTCTGCTTTCATTTGATGAATATGCACACAGCCTGATATTAATTTTTAATAATTTTGTAGAAGGGTCAGGGGTTACCCCTGTGACCTATCACTCTTTGGGGTTGCACAGGGATACAGATTTTGTTGGGTGAATGTGGCTTTGATATCTTGCAATAACTGGTGTGACAAAATACTGATATAATTGTTTATTTTGGCATTGAAAGTAGAGTTAAACTAGTTAAAATGGATTCATGCATAAGCATTTAAACAGGGTGAGGTCATTACAAAGGGAGCCATACAAATCTCTGTTCAGTAATTTATCAAGATTTATTAAAAGAGTCACATTCATAGTGGGACCGGTTGCAGCATGACTGAGTCAGTGTGTGTTGTATGCAGACAGACGAGAAGAGCTTTACTCATCTCCTCAAGCACTCGATCATTGCGCTATTGCTGTGATGCTGCCAGATGGATCAGAAGCCCTGTTTTCCCCTGTGATTGCCAACCACTCTGAATGGCATGGTCACCCCACAACCCACACTGTTGCAGATAAAAGAAAAACAACTTTTTTTTTTTTTGTTTGCAGAAACATCAGTTTAGGTGAGATTATAGGCTTTGTTTTTCTGTTTTTCTTGGTCCCCTCTTTTTCCTTTGCCAAAGTAACTTCAAGTTTGTGCCAAGTTGTCTGAAGACTGGTCAATTTCTCAACTGCTGTTCAATAAGTATAAACACACTTCTTAATATTTATAATGCTCGGCCATAATTTAGGACAGGGCTATATAAGTGTAGGTTAGTTAGTTAGTTAGTTAGTTAGATATGGGCATATTGATGTGAACTGGAACTAAAAGAGCACTCCACCCTTCTTACCGGAAGAAGAAACGGTTGGTTGATCCTAGGCATTCACAACCTGACTGCCATTTGGATCTACTTCCCATCTTCAGAGCATATATAACAAATTCTTCATAGAATGAAGTGAGACAGGGACAAAAGATAACTTGAGTCATGGCCAATGGTCCCTTTATTCCCTGCCATTTACTGCCATTATCTATTTGACAGCGTCAAGCATTTTAACTTACAAGAGTTCCTTAAAGATAAGATAAGATAAGATAAGATAAGATAAGCCTTTATTAGTCCCACAACGGGGAAATTCCAGGATTGCAACAGCACAGGGATAGCAACACTCAGAGCAACAATCAGAAGGCAGAAAAAAAACAAGCAAGCAAGAGCAGCTAATATACATATGTACATATTACTATAAAATATATATATACACACACACACACACACACACACAGTGCAGAGCATTGTAGCTGGATGGAATAAATATATGAATATATGAACACACAGTGCAGAGCATTGTAGCTAGATGGAATAAATATGTAAATATATAAACACCCACAGTACGGAGCATTGCAGCTAGGTGGAATAAATATGCAAGTATATAAACACACACAGTGCGGAGCAATGTAGCTAGATGGAATAATATGTAGATATATAAAAACACAGTGCGGAGCATTGTAGCTAGATGGAATAAATATATAGATATATAAATATAAACACACCCAGTGCTGAGCATTGTAGCTAGATGGAATAAATATGTAAATATATAAACACACACAGTGCAGAGCATTGTTGCTAGGTGGGATGAAACAGCATAACCGTCTATTTAGTTATCCTACATGGTGGCACAAAATAACAAAAAAAAACAACACAGCAGTAGTATTGTGGTTTTCTACACTTGTTATCAGGAATATTTACTGAGGAGGGATGGTACCAAGGAGGTAATGTGATTGGGACAGATTGTTTGTCTGCCAAGGTCCTATCTCACAATATTTCACAAGAATGTGAAAAACTGATCCAGAATCTGAATGTTGACCCAGATCACCTACAAAATCCATGGTTTTCCCTGGTAACCCTTCTGGGTGGCAGCCCGTCACCCCTGAAAAATTTCCGCCACCCTTATGAGGAAATATAAATTTAAGAAAAATATATGAAGCAATGACGGTCCACAAGCGCACACACGAACAATGCGCGTGACCGTCATCTGCGCGGAGTTCAGAAGCACCCCGCCCACGTGAGCGTTCCCAGTCGCCAAGCAGAGTGTCTCGCTAGCATGACTGTCTGAGAGAAACATGAGTTTATTAAAGTACTTTAAACGCGGGAAATCAGAAGAGGTATGTAAGCACTGTAGGTATTTATCATGGTTTTAACCCACTGGCAACGGGAACAATAACGGAAGAGTCGCTTTGCTAACAGATGTGGTTAGAATTCATATGCAGCCGGCTTCATATGAAGGGAAAGGAAAGGGGGACTGATGAACTGCTGAGGATATATTTCCCCAGCCACTACAATATTAAGTTATGTTCATTATTCTGTACCTGGCAAGTTAAGATGACCGAAATTCACAAAGTCAATGACTTTAATCCGTCAGCAGCCTTCAGACAAACTAAACGTGCCAGCATTTGGATTTCAAAATAAGGGAGGTTTTTCCTGTTGTCTGGGTGGTGAGGAGATTTCTAAAAAAAAAAACAACCTATAAATATATAGAAATATTATAACAGAAATAACTGCATCTTTCATCATTTAAGTTCATTTATTTCATTAAATACAATTTTATTAATATTTTTTCTTTGAAATCAGAGTTAAATTATTGTTCTCTTCTGACTGCAAAATTATGGTCAAAAATGTAAATTGTTATAAGGAAAAAGTAAAAAAAAATACCACAGTGTTTCAAATGTATTAAAAAAACAGCAATTTTATTTTAAAAAATAGACAAAAATTAGCCATAAAATAATCCCCAAATTTATAATAGTCTCAAATGTTCAAGGAAAGTAAATTTTACAAGAGGAAATTACAAATTTAAGGAAAATGGTTTCAAATTTAGAAAAATTTACAGAGAAAAGTAGAAAATTATAAGAAAATTGTTAGAAATTTTGGAGAAAAACCTCAGACCTTCAAGACTGAAATCTTTACTCAAGTTTTTAAGTGGGTGCTCTTTGTACCCTTAACTCAACTAGATATTTTTGGTTGTCTACTTTTAATTATTAATTTCATAGCACTGCTTTTACATGAGTAGAATTTCTGGCTACTATACCCACCTCTAATCATATAATTTAAGTATGCATGAGTAAATTACTATTATTAATGTTTTTGGGGGGGGTTTCCCTTCCCTGCTCTCTCAATGGAAAATAAAAAAGAAACACTAGAATAAAAATACAACAAACACACATATTTTTGTCATTTATGTAAATCATGATAAAAAAAAAAATCCTGCAGGACAAAACATGACACATGGTATTTTCTAACCTGTTTGTATACCACCATAGACAGAGAGAGAACCTGAATTAGACAGAGCTCAGAGAGGGCAAGATGAGACAGAAGAGAGGAGCCAAGGAGAGGGACGTGTTCAGGCAGAGGGTCCAGGAGAGGTGAGAGCAGAGGAAGGAGAGAAGGATGACACCACTAAAAAGTCCAAACACAGGACGTCTGGGTGGGACCCCAACTGGCTCAATATTCCAACATTTGAGCCTCGGTTGTACAATACTTCAAATGGTAAGTTCCATATGCAAAGTTACTGTGCAAAATTTAAAAAAAGAAATAAATAGTATAAAATTAACATATTCCGGTTACAATGGTGTCATGTGTTTTCCCCACTCCCCTGGAAAAATATGCTGCCACCATGCCAAGGTCTTTAAGCAAGAGGAAATACTGAAAATCTAATGGATTCATCAGTAGCCCGAAGGTGAAAATTTCATCAAAAGCCATCCAGTAGATTTTCAATATATCCTGCTCACAAACAGACACAGACAACATGTTATGTGGGACATGTCCCAGTCATCAAGTTGTTTTTTTCACATTCATTATTATTATCAAAATTATCTTGCTAGGCTTTAGTTACTTTAGTATTGTTTCATGAGTTAACCCTTGCCTAATCTTAGTTCGGTGTTGTTGCTCTTATTTTGAAGTACTTCCTGTTTTGGTTCTGCCTAGTCTTATTGTTGTGGTTTCCTTTCCTGTCAGTTGTTTTCATCTTCTGCTTTATTTCCAATTACGTAATCTTGCTCAGCTATTTTGTGTCTGGTTAATTATTTGTCTGATATTTAAGTTGTCTTGTTTCCTTCCAGCAGTACTGAGTTTTTATCCTCTGGTTCCTATCACAGTTTTGGATTATTGCCACCTTCACCTGTAAATTGTTTAGCCTTCCATGGCTGTCTGTGTTGCAGTCCACAAGTTGCATTTATTTATTAATAAACCGTGTGATCTATAATTGCCTGCATTTGAGTGTGTTGCTATGCCCACCAGAGGTGAATATGACACAACAGACACTGGTGGAGGTATGCGCTCTCTGAGTGCCCTCTCATTTTCAAAGCAAAGTAGTGAGTTAATGCTAAAACTGATGAGCTAATGTTTTCTGAGTTGTATTGTGATCACCCATTCTGGGTATCCATCTGTTACTACAAAGGAAACTAGAACTAAAAAATCAACAGTGCAGTTCACAAGAAGTTTAAGGACGGTCACCAAGAGCCAGGAGTAAAACTGAGACCAAAGGTCAATGGTCAAGGTCAAATAAGTCAAAAAATATAATCAACCATAACTCGAACTAAGAAAATTCTAAATTAAATTCAAATCAATCAAATGGTTGTTTAGCCAGGTTACTTTAATTAGACAGCAGAACGCAGCAAAAAAAAACAAAACGCTCAACTGACTTCCATGTAAATCATTTTCAGTTTCATAAATGAAATTAAATGCATTTGCTTTAATTTCCTTTAAAGGTATTTTTTGAAGTTCCAGACAGTATTAATATGTGGACAATCATGTATGGGTCATTTTTCTACACATATTTATAAGATGCTTTAAAGTAGTTTTATTTTGACACTTAACATGAGAGACATGTTCGTACTGAGGCCTGACAGAATTTTTTTTCTTTTGCAGTTATAAATTTACTCTAAGTGCAGAACAGAGTACAATTAACCATAACATGACGTATTCAAGCCACAGATTATACAGAAAAGGGAGGACATAGTGGACAAGAAACTCAGATGTCTCAGTGTTTTAAACCTGCATTCTTTCTAAAAATCCAGCAGGTGGGAGCACATCTAGTGGCCAAACACAGGTGGGCCATTAAATGTTGGAAAATGACCTTTATGAATAAATTTACAACTTTCTGAGGAGTACATCCATTGAAACTCTAGATTTATATCATGTTTGATAAAATAAATTATAGTTCTATATTAATTATGTCATTTATGATGCTAAAGTTGCTAAGCTATACACATGTAGTTTCCCTTGTTTTATCCTCCATCAAAAGGTACTCAGCTCAAATAGTCAGGCTTCATGAACCTTGTGGACCAATGAGCGATGTCACTGTTAACTTCTTTCCCTTACAGTGTATCAAGTTGATGATTAAAACAACCATCAGGTTGATCATGCAGGCAGCCATATGAGCCGTCCAGACACAAATGCCCTGTTTCTGCCATAGGCAACTGGCCTGTCTAAGAAATGAGAAAGCCCTGTCAGCTCCGCATGTGCCTCACCACCAGCTGAGGGCATACGGACCGAGAGCAAGAAGGCAACAAATGTTTTAAATAGATGTGTTTTGTACAGAGCTGTGGGTTTATTGTGTGTGATGCTCAAAGGTTCACTTGCCTAAAATGTAGAAACGTCCAGCAGAGGAAAACAGAGTATCTAATAGATTACAGATAAATAAATAGCTGAATATTTACTTCCGCCAAGGGGGTTATGCAATCGGGTTTGTCTGTCTGTCTGTCTGTCAGCAGGATTACGCAAAAACTACTGGATGGATTTGGATGAAATTTTCGCCAGAGGTGGTCCTTGGGCTAGAGAGGAACCCATAACATTTTGGTGATGATCTCAGAATGCATACCTCCACCAAGGCTCTTGTCTTCTCACAGTGTGTTAGCAAGAATACTCCAGAACTACTGGATGGATATGGATGAAATTTTTACCAGAACTGGCTCCTGACCTACACATGAACCCATTACATTTTGCACTCTCTAAGTGCTTTTCTAGTTATTACATGTGGCAGCAAAGTTTTAAAAAAACAATAGTGTATTTTTTTGTCCATTTTGCCAGTAATTCTCATTTTGTAGTCCCATTATGACGACATGTCAGTCACTGCACAGCTTATTTCCAAAAAAAACCCCCAAAAGAGCTACAACAGACAGAGTGAACCAAATGGAGGTTTTCTCAAACAGAGTATAATTTCAAATTGTTGTCAAACAACAACAGGAAAAGTCTGAAAAAACCCACACAGATGTGATGCACAACCGCAGGAGCATAAATTATTCAGTTTTATATCTTCCAGCCTACTCTGAGATATCTGCAAACAGATGTGATGGTGATTTTTAGTTAATGGCAGTTTTAGATCACTTAACATTTTGTTTTCCACTGTCAATAAAGACAAAACAAACAAAATCTACAACACATATGTTTCATATGTTTGTTTGAAGAATATTAGGGCTGTATTACAATGATTTAGTCAAAAGTTCATTGTCAGAAGTGCAAAACTCATTTATGAGCATGTCCAAGTCCGTTTTGCTATTATGAGGCAGAAAAGTCAGCTTTTAGGTGTGTTGTGTGTGTTTTGGGCATAGTATGCCTATTGGAATGGCTCTTCTCGTTACCTTTAACAGGCAGGGGCCCGTGATCTAACACATATTTTTATTATAAATGACATTTACCTTGGTGGGCAGATTGCTTCTGGGAAAGGACATGTTTGTGTGCAAAGTAAAAATACATGCAAACATCATCCGTCTGTGCTGCTTGTCATTAAGTCAAGCATTAATTACAGTTAATGGCCAGGCAGTTATGATACAGAGTCATGGAGGGGGTTGGAGAAGGAGGAGGAGGAGATGACTGAACAACTGGACTGAATTTAAATTATTCTGACTGTTTAATAGATGCACTATTAGGTGCAAGAAAAGAGGAAGACCACAGAGAAGATTCATGGATGCAGTGAAGGAGGACATGGAGAGGGTTGGTGTTTCAGAGGAAGATGCAAAGGATAGGGTGAGATGGAGGCAGATGATCCGCTGTGGTGACCCCTGAATGGAGCAGCCGAAAGACGAAGAAGATGCACTGTTATTATCACTGTGTTGTGTTAATGTATTTTGAGTACTCTATGATTTCTACCCAGAGCATGTCAGCTCCACAGCAAATAATGGATTAAAAACATTTATTGGAATAGAAAGTGAATACTACTGAACTGTGACGAAAATGCAATAGTTCATAAGTAATATTTTTTACACAAACTAGTAACAATATTCTGTTAGCTTGCAGCTGACTTTTCATTTGTCTGAAAGCAGTCTCCCACACTGTGGCCCTGATTGCTACTAGTCAGGATTCTTGGTGAAAAACAAAGTCAGATTGAAGAGGGTCTCTCTGGACTGCTGTGATTGTCTGGAGCTGACAGTGCAGAGGAGAGGTGCAGGTTGCTTCATATTCACTCTAACAGCTATTCTATAAACAGCACAGACAATAAATCAGCGTCCTTACACTGAACACTCATCCTTGCCAAAAATAATTATTTTTTCAAGGCTCACAAAAGGGAGCAGTTTGCTGTGTAGAATTTTAACAACTGCACTGCAGACTGAGAAATGAGTAATTTTCTGAAATACTGAACAAAGAAAACAGAGATAAATCAACAGAATTTGGTCTGAATGGACGACAACAACACGGGGAACTACAGAAGGATTGTCGCAGTCACACAGGCGTCAACAAAACTACAACATCACAGACATATTATGCAAACTTATTTTCCCCGAAGGTAATGTTTGGTTCATTTTACACAGTCAGCCTCACTTCATGAAATACATAACAGCAAAACACCTACAATACAGTGGCTGTTGTGGAAGTTACATAGATCCCTCAACAGCCTTTCCTTTCATAGAAAATAAATCTCCTGAGGGGTCAAAGTGGCCTTGAATTCTGTTGATTTAGTATTGCAACTTGATAAATACAAAGCTGACATTTCAGGGCAACTCATACAGAAGGTATTAAACACCCTCAGTGATGCTGCCAGTCTGTTATACGTTTTGTGAATGTGAGACTGGTTAGATAACATTCATTTCTGTCTCTACCCCATTCTGATAACCTAGTGGATAACACCCATTATCCCTGAAAAACAGCTCCATAGCAACGAGCGCAATTTTTTTTCCCATTGCACTATAAGAAGTGCTTTCAAAGCAGACGATGCCAGTTTCAAGTTGTCCAATTGTCCACATCACAGGCTCCTTTCCTCACTATTCAAAGTGGAGACGTGAACACACTGCAGACCTAATGACAGGAGAGCATGCTGGAGCCAGAAAGTCAACATTTCATTCTTTCTGAAGGCCAACATGCCTTCATTAGCACGAGTGTGCTGTCGAAGAGCTCTTGAGGAAGAGGGTGAACCTCTATTTATTAATTTATTGTAATTCAGCCTTGAAGAGCAGCCTTTATCTGATACGCACACCAGAAAAACAATTCTCTTTAATGTGCATCTGTGCCGTGTCGTGTGTGACAATTATGGGCCTGCCAAAAAGCACCAGGCTACATCTGTTAACAAATCAACTTTTTGCTGATAGCAGACACTGATTATGTCTGCATTTAGCTACATTTGCATTTAAATAAAGTGATTGTTTAACAAAGAAAGGCATAAGCAATAGTGCTACTTCCATTTTTATCTGCCAGAGAAAGAGTCGTGCCTGCTTGAGCTCGAGCTGAGCTTTCACCCAAGACACACTTCTATATCTATTACTGGCTTGAGTGCACAGTTAAATCTTCTACAACAGTTAATTCTGACCAAGCAGTCTGACTAGACAATAGGAATTCTAGGAGTTACTATATTGCCCAATAATCGCACTCCGACGTTTCACTGGATATGTATCACTCCACTTCAAAGGTGTTCCAGTAACCATTAATTAGTGACATTATTTACTGTAAACTCTGTTTAACAGTGGCTTCTTACTGATAAGTGAGAATTGTAATAACTGTGTTGGATACCTTAACTTCCACTATGAGGCGCTGTTTGAACACAAATCATACCTCCATGAAGTAGAAATCCTACCCTTGTAAACATCTGCAAGTAGGAATGTTAATGATTAACTGACTTTCAATTAATTGCCAATAAGAATTTAGTCAACTAAATTAAATTAGTTGTCAGGTAATTGATAACTCAGCAGTCCTTTTCAATGGGAGCTTATTCTAGGAAATGTAGTGGCTTCGCCATCCAGGCGGGGGCGCACACGGTCACCCACTGCTGCATTTCAACCAAAAACGCAGAAGAAGACGCTAAGCCCCTGAGCGCACGCGCTGTGCAGAGTGAAAAAACTCACCCTTCCGAGTTATGTCGGAGAGCCACAAGTTCCAAAGGCACGTTCCAATGTCCACCCGCCTACTTCAAATCAACAGGGTGGAGAAACGGGCCGCAGCAGGCTACACGAGCGCAAAAACCTATCCCTGCTAGACGGGAAAGCAGACCGGACTCAAATCACCACTGAGGTAACAGACAACAGAGGAGCCCAGATCGTACTGGGTTTGCCTGGATTGCCGGGGTACTGTGATAATGTTTAACATGCAACAGATGAAGGAGCTCACAGTTTATTTTCCTGTTAAAACAGTCTACCAGTGGACCAAAGTAAATTAGAAGGTGAACTTGTTTTTATACGTATAACTAAAAAAGATAAATTTTATGTTATTGGTTATAGTTTTTAAAATAAATAAAAAATCATGACATTTGTAATTTACTGAGATGTGCCAGCACATAGTACACACTATACAGTGCAAAATTTGTTAAACTACAAAAAATGCCGTTGTCTGTAATAAAAAAAAATGCAGATGGTACAATAAATCATTGAGGAATATGATGTTCCTGTTTTATTCATTATATGAAAAAACAGCAACTTTTTATATGTTAAAGATAGACCATGTTGTACCGAGGGAAATTCAGATTCTCAGGAAAAATGCCACTCATCGATTAATCGTTAATTGATCGATAAGGTGAATCAATTATCAATTAATGAATTAATTGATAACTTGCATCCCTATCTTCAAGATATTTCACATTTGTTTAAAAAAATAGACAAGCTACATTTGGAGTTATTGTCTCGACTAGCAAACCACAATACCATTGTGGTGATGGACTCTATTTCATCTGAAAATGCCAAGTAAAAGTGAGCAAAGTATGCTGAAGCCAAATTGTTAGCATGCTAACTAGCCACCGGCACAATGTTACAGAGACCCACAACCCCCACTTAACAAGTGGATCGATATTTACTATAAACACTGACTTCTGCACAGGACAATATTTAATTTGTTTATATGTGTGTGAAATGACAACAGGCCTATTCTTTTCTATATTATTTTGATTGAGGTGCATGGCAACAGCTAACTAGGTACATTCAGAAGGGATTATTTTTCTCAGCAAGTTAAACAAACAAATCATGATATTTTGTCCTGTATTGCTGTCATTTAATAAACTGTGCTTGTGAAACTGTTGCAGTATATAAAAACAATATTGCACTCAGGGTCCCGTGGTATCATGAATGTAGTAACTGTGATGATGTCTTCAGCCCAACACAAAGCAGAGGGCCTATGATGAGTCACCACAGCTACTACAGTCATTGATACCGCATTCACTCTCTTTTAGTATTGCTTAAGAAAGCTGTCCTACTATTCCAGGAATGACATAATTAATGTAACTGTGTTTACAGACACTGTTTTCCTTCAACAAGTAATACAAACTTGAGCTGTGGTCTCAATAAAAAATACCAACCTGTGCAGTATGACTCAGGAAATTAAGAAACCCTATGCTAAGTTTTTTCACCTTTTACAGCGTCAAACAATATGGGCCACAGGAAATAAGCTATCTGACATAGTTGGCCTCAGAGGACTGAGGTGCTGTTATTACAGCCCATGTTAAATCACTTTAATCACCAGAGTTTATTGGTTAAACCTTTTCTTGGAAAAAAAAGTGTTAGTGAGGGTTTGATTTTGATCTGCTCTGGGGGGAGAAGTGAAGTGCATCAATTTAAAAGGAGCAACAGCAGATGAAAGTGGCACAGTCTAACCAACTGCATTTTCCTTTTTATGCAGTAGAAAACTAGGATTATGAGGATGCAAACTCAGAACCTGAAGCAGCGGGAAATAACTAAACTTTGGCCTTCACAGGATGCACACACAATGTATGCATTGGCAGATCTCTTTATAAACTTTAGTTTAATTCTTCAACTGAAAACACAACATACAAATGTAATGCGGTGTCGTAATGAACACACTTTACTCTGTGTCTTGCATCATTTTCCTCTTATATGTAAAAGTATTCTGAGTCATCCACAATGACACACAGTGAGAGACATTCTGGGACAGAAACAGAAGTACATGTTCGGAGCGGGATAAAAGCAGTGTCAGTGGTGCTGTGGTTGGTGGCTATATAGCACGGGCTGACTCACTGCTCTCACTCCTGCCTGCAGCTTAACCTGTTTGCATTTCCTCCATCATCATTCATTCATGAGCAGTGGAGCATTCACACTGGACGGACTGTATGCTTTTGGGAAAAAACAACCCTGATAAAAGTAGTATGCTGACGGTGAGGGCAAAGGAAAGGCTTGAGTGGGCAGTCGATGAATTCTGCAGTGATTACTCTCCAGTGCAACAAACTTAGGCCATCAATTTCTATTTATAGACGTAACAAACTAATAGTTTTTAAATGCAAAAGATGCAATAGACTTACACAATGGTCCCCTCCGGCATACAACTAGGAAAATACCGGTCGCTATGGAGGGTGAGAATATGTATGGGCACATAATCATACCATGTAGGATAACTAAGTAGACGGTTATGCTGTTTCATCCCATCTAGCAACAATGCTCTGCACTGTGTGTGTTTATATATTTACATATTTATTCCATCTAGCTACAATGCTCAGCACTGGGTGTGTTCATATTTATATATCTATATATTTATTCCATCTAGCTACAATGCTCCGCACTGTGTTTTTATATATCTATATATTTATTCCATCTAGCTACAATGCTCAGCACTGTGTGTGTTTATATACTTACATATTTATTCCATCTAGCTACATTGCTCCGCACTGTGTGTGTTTATATACTTACATATTTATTCCACCTAGCTGCAATGCTCCGTACTGTGGGTGTTTATATATTTACATATTTATTCCATCTAGCTACAATGCTCTGCACTGTGTGTTTATATATTCATATATTTATTCCATCCAGCTACAATGCTCTGCACTGTGTGTCTGTGTGTGTGTGTATATATTTTATAGTAATATGTACATATGTATATTAGCTGCTCTTGCTTGCTTGTTTTTTTTTCTTGCCTTCTGATTGTTGCTCTGAGTGTTGCTATCCCTGTGCTGTTGCAATCCTGGAATTTCCCCGTTGTGGGACTAATAAAGGCTCATCTTATCTTATCTTATCTTATAATTTATTTACACATGAGCTTGTGCACACACACACACACACACACACCTCCACAAACACATACTGTCACATCTGACTGGTAAATTCTCTCTTTGTCATTCAGTGCACATGCCTCTCTTTGTCTCTATCCTCCCAGGCATTTTATTCTGGAACTCTGAGGACTGATACTTGCAAATTGATGCGGCTTTGCTGAGAACAGCGAGAGAAGAATTTTCAGTCTGCTCCCTAACGATTCAATCTTTATTAAGCCTTAATCATCTGTTCTTCACTTCACAAAAATCAGTTTCTCACTTGGATTAATATATTTCTATGAGTTTACGACTACATTTGCATAGCTGCTTATGATCTGGACTGCCTGCATTCGTCTTAAGAATTGACCATGAAAGAAACAAACATGTTTAAGTTTCAGACAGAAGCTGTCATATCCATGACAGAGAACTGATCATACAAGGGACAACAAACAATTAACTGAGATGTACTGAATCAGCCAGTGATTGACTCATCCTTCTTTCCTGTGATCTGAGGGCAAATGTTCAGGATGAAAGATGGAAGTGGGTAAACATCCAGTAAAGAGCATGGCTGCATTTGCACTTCAGGTCTTCCAAACTACTTCAGTAGAGGAAATTCAACACAGACAACATTCTGCTGGTAGTTCTAAGCCATATGTTTGGAAATGTGTGAATAAATGTAATATATATTGAATACAATCTGTTAGAGGTGGGAATCACAAGGGACCCCGCGATTCGATTTGGGTCACGATACAATCCTATCACAATTCAACGATAATCACAATATCACGATATCAGGTATCGCGATCCCATATAGTTCAAATTTTTTCACCTTATTCAACCTCAAATCATGTCCCAAAGTAAAACTGCTGACATCTCTTTCATTTAATAAAGTATTCTCAGGGCTTCCTTTTCCACGGAGACACGTCTCTGCACACAGGGAGGGTGGTGGACAGTGTTTGGAACAGACTCCCACTCCAGCTATGTTTATCTGACTCCGTGGAGTCTTTTAAAAGGGAGCTGGAAATTTTTTTGTTTAATGAGACTTTCCATTGAGTTTCAATTCAACTGCTTTTTAATGGTAAGTCTAATATTTTTAAATTATTTTTATCTTGTGTTTTAGCTTGTTTTTGTATTTTTTAAATTATTTTCATCTATCAACTTCCTTTTATTCTCTGTTATTGTACAGCGCTTTGTGACTATATGTCTGTGAAAAGAGTTTCATAACTAAACTTTATTTACTCGGTACTCGGAGAAAAAGCAAGCTCCATGCTGGTGTTTTTAACTTAGCTGTTGCTAACGCTGCTCCGAGACGTGTGCTGGCCCGTGTGTCCCGAGTGTTTTTTTCTTTTTTTCGTGCAGTGCTTCTTGCAGGTTGTGTCTCATGTCAAGGTCTTTCCATCCATCTTTGTTATAAAAACAAAAAAAGGCCGAACATTTGAGCTAACTTTGAGCTACTGTAATTGCTTCCTAACTTTAAACGCTGGCTGAAAATCTCACGAGACAATTTATGACATTACTTGACTGGTGCTTACTTTGCACCATCTAGTGGACTGAAAACACAATTGGCTGAATATCCAACAGAGTATGCAACGTTTACATGATAATTAATAAAAGATCAATCCATGTGTTTAAGGATCGGTTCATCGTTATTAATGTCAAGTATCACGATCCATCACTGAATTGATCTTTTGTCCCACCCCTACAATCCATGCAGGTGTTTGCAGTACGGGGGGGGGGGGGGAGGCAACTTTCCAGTATTTCCCTAAAATTCCATCCCCTCTCCAAGATATTTTTGAGGAGACTGAAAGGATCCAACTCACATCCTTTAGTCAGGCAGTAGATATACTGTAAGTTACCAGCATGCAAGCTGAAGGGCATAAATTTTCTGTAGTCCTACTATCTGTTTAATTATTAAATAATAGTATGAGATGAATTAGTTTTAGGGGTGTTAGAAAGGAGGTAAGTGAGATGAGGGGGCTGTAATATGTTGTGATAATTTCATAATTAGTGACACAAACAATAAGGGTTAGGGTCTCGTGTAATATATTGTAGTTTTTGTGCAATGATTTTTTTTTTTCATACTTTGTTGGTGTGCTTGATTGTCCAAGGAAAATTTCTCCTGATGGAAAGAATAAAGGTTTACTGAACACTCTGGGAGATTGCCAAGATCTCTCAGTGATTGCCACGGTCCTTAAAGTTTTGACTCAGTCCAAAACAATCACCAGAGGGAAGCAATCTCTCAAGGATCTCGCAAGGACTCAACAATCTCATCAATCTCCCAATGATCTCTCAGCAATCTTTCAATGAACTCTATTGGTCTTTCATCAAACGCTCCCCCCCCCCCCCCATCTCACGGAGCCACGAATGCTTGCGAACGTAGTGATTTTGGGGTTTCGTCAGGGTTCATCAGGGTTTATAAAAAGTTGCCAAACAGTTTTCAAGGTCCCAAACAGTTCTTCTTGTCGCAAAAAAAAATTAAACCTTTGAATTTATTTAGTAAATGTATTTTTCTGCAAACAGTTACAAACGTTTGCAAATGCCTGTAACATATGTCACTATAGCGCTTTTTGTTTCACCAAGTAGTGAACACGACCACTTAATATAAATTGAATACTATCTGACTGATAGGTTGAGGTTTTATTATGTGAATAACTTTGAACTAAAATCTACATGCCCTCCATTCCATGACTTTTCCTAAATATGGGAATTAATAATTAATTTATTAAAATAAAACACAGATCATGTCAGAGCATTTATTCCTTGGACTGCCACCCGCTGTCATTTAGACCACAGCTGATCATGGCTATGACCATATAAGGAATTTTGTCCATATAAGGAGTGTTTCAATTTCCAGAGATGCTTTCATGGTCTGTGCTTTTTTTTTTTCATTTTGTTGTTGTCTTCCTCCTAATATTACATTATATATCCTGATCTGGGAGAGACAAGAGAGAGAAGAGGGAGAGGAATTACCATTTTATTCACCAGACAGCAACAAACAAATATGGTGATTGAGAGATTGTTTTGAACGGAGTGAAAAGTCAAAACTTTTAAGACTGTTGAGATCACTGAAGATCCCTGAGAGACCTTGTTGTTCACTGAGAGATCATTGAGAGATCTAGCCATTTTTTCATCTTTCAATGCTCTCTCAACCATTTTTCACCCATGTGTGAAGAGGGTAGAAACGCACTAGAAACCTCTCAAATATATATACCTCTTTAGTCACCCAAGAAACTCAATGATCCCTCAGCAATGTCTTCTTGTCTCTCAGTGATCTTTCCTGGTCTCTTAATGATCTCTCAAGGATCTTTACAAGATCTCTAGATAACCATGAAAATTGCACAACGATCTCCCAAATATTTACAGAGAAGCAGCTTTTTCAAGGCTTTAGGAGTTCATTGAGAGATCGGGCCAATTTTTGATCTCTCAATGGTCACCCAATGATCTCCGTCTGCGTAAAGGGGACCTTAGCAAAATGAATGCACCCTGACTCTTCTGACTCAGAAAACCTTTGGCCAGTCAGATTAGATTTTGCTAATAGTATAAAAGCTCTAATTTAAACCCCGGAGAATGTACATCCATGAGACCTTTAAATTACTTCTAAAACATCTTTTTAGGAGTAATCAGAATCTTTCTTTTACAACTGAAATAGGGTGTTTTTGCTCTTGGGACACAGGGGACAAAGACACATTTCATCCTGTAGGTGAAAAAGCTCTGAGGTGAGACGAGCCGCTGCGTTGTTGACAGTAAGCAGCGTCTAGGGAACAGAGCTGATCTGACAGCGGTTTTTATGCCCGTTCTGCTCTGCTGAAGCCAATCACCGAGATGCTTTATGGCCTTTATTTCCATGCTTTTCTCTTTCTTATGTGTAGGAAACACAAAAGAATGAAGGTCAGAGTGCGTCATGTAAGTAGAGTGACATATGAGAATGGACCAGCGAGTCTCATTAAGGTGAGAAAATGCAGAATGAGAATATGAACTGCCAGAACATGAAGTCTCAACACAGAAAACGAGATAGCGTGGCCAAAAAATGAGTTTGCCAAGCCCACTTTGAGCAAGACACATTTCACAAGAATTACAACATGTCGCCGTCTGAAGTTTACAGCTTTTTCTTTCACTTCTCTCTTGTGCTCCAAGCACATCCCAGAGGTTCTTTTGTCAAACTTAACACAGTTTAAAAACACACACACACAGACACGAGCCCCAAGCACAAGGCATCAGTCTCTCCCCTGGCAGCTTTTGGCCACAAACAAGTCATGAGAGAAGCACAGAGGCTTTCATCAACCTGACTGATGAGGCTTACAGAGCAGCTCAATGTTAGCTAAACAATCCCTCCTCCATCATTCCTGAAAGTTCAAGGAGCAGAACATAAAGTCAAGCCTCAGGAGCAGGTAGGCAGGCTGTGCAGGAGACACCCACTCACTTATTCTGTGGGTTCAACAAACCTAAAAACCCTGTCAGTGCTATGATTAAAACTGCAGCTTTGGATTCTGTTACGCATTGTGGATTAAGAGACAATAATTCATTCAGTAATTGTATTTTGCTTGAATTTGCAATAATAGCTAATTACATATAATGACAGTTGTGTGTTTTTCAAGGAACGTGTTTAAAACACGCTCCTGGTTATGCACAACTGAGTCATATGAGCCTGGTTATTGAGTCCAAATATATGTAAACTTGGTTGTTTTTTCCACTCCTGCTGATTAAAGCAACAGAGTAGTACTAGGAAAGCAGTGGCTTTCCTGACAGTCTACATTATAGTGTGTTTCAAATGTGCTGAATCTTTTTTGGAACTTCAATGAAAATCCGTCCACAAATTCAGTTGCATCTTCAGATATCTAAAGCTAAAAAAGCAACCAGAACCCCCAATGTTTTCTCAAACAACAATGACACTAAAATGAGCTTTCACAAGTCCACTTCTATGATCAATTTGAACATGCAATGGGTTTATATTATTTTATGCACAGAAATAATCAAATAAGAGCACTATAGTGTCATGATCTGAGCACGGGGGGTTCCACCGTGCTCAGTCTCATTATCTTTTTCCATATTTGGATATTTGTTGTATTTTTGAGTTCTTAGCTTCCTGTCATTTTATCCTTGGTTGGTTTTCATATATCTTGTATTATTTCTCAGTTCTACTCATTCTCCGGTTTCGTTCATTGCTGTCTTGTTATTCATATATTTGGTATTTGTTTGTATTTATCCTTTAGTTTTTATTTGTCATTATTTCAGGTCTCACTTTATATTTGTATTTTTCTGTTCTCTCTCTCTCTCTCTCTCCGGGGGTGTGGCTGTCAGTGCCACTTCAGGGTTTTCCTCTGGCAGTGGGCGGTGCCCCTGTCAAGCTGTTGGTCACGTCTCCTCTCCTCTCATGACTCACAGCTGATCTCTATTGTGTAATCACTTTCTCCTCCTGCCCTATTTAACCCTGCAGCACAGATCCTTTGGCGCTGCGGTCTTCTCGCTGATCAGACGTAGCTCCTAGTCTGCATCATTATTTGAGAGTACCTTTTCACTCTGACAGGTATCTCCTGTCTAACTACAGTTTGTGGGGTTGCTAATTGTCCTGACGAGCCTCCCTCGTCTCCCGGCGTTTTCCCTACGCCTTAGCCCTTAGGCTATTTTTGGGCAAGTGACTCTCATTCCGGCCATTCCTGCTATTTTGTGTTTTGTGTTTTTGTGGATTGTGGACTTTATCAATTTTTTGCAAGTGTTGTACTTTTGTTATTTTGTGCAGTTGGTGTCTGGAGTTATTGTAGACGTAACAGTACTTTTGTTTTTTGTACACAGTGTGCCTTTGAGTTATTATTAAATACGCAACTCACAGTTCCTGCATGTGGTGTCGTTAATCAGCCCTTGACAGGGTGGTTCATGACAGAAGACCGCAGCCTGTTAAGACGCCAGCGGTCTGTGAGTTTGCTTTTTGTTTTTCCCTCCCGCATTATTTTGTTTTGTTTGGGGTTTTTTGAGTGTTGTTCCACTATGGACTTCCAATTATTTGGACTGAGTGAGGAGTGTCGGGTGACAGAACTTATCCTGCATTTTGCCTCAAAAGCTCAAGCCACCCACACTCCTGAGGTCATTTTTGGTTTTGTGGACAGTGCAGCCCGGCTGCTCGAGGCATGTCCCAGCCTCTGGAGCTATCCGGGTCTCACCGCTCTCCTCACCACGGTGGTCAAGACCCATTGGCAACTCAGTGAGTGGGTGAGGGATTCTCCCTTGGTGCAACCTGGTCCAATGAAGAAGCGTTCCCAGGGGCGGAAGGCTCGTCCACGTTGCCAGGCGCCCATGCCTTCGCCCATCCACCAGACGGCTCCCGGAGCTCCCAGAAGGACTTAGTCTGGCTCTGAGACAGCAGCTGATATCATCACGCCCCGAGAATTCAGGCAAGTGCTTATTCATTCACTTTCTCTTTCTGCCAAACCCTCTTGCCTAATTCCCGGTAGTGAGGTCCAGTCATCACAGCCCACTGGAACCTCACCATCTTCTTCTGTCTCCCTGAAATGTCCGCCGGTCCTGGGAGGGAGCCGCTGGATGACAGATGAGTCTGTGGATCCTGGTGGCCTTGGTTCGGCTCCATCACTATGTCCGGCAAAGGAGAGGAGCACCCACTGTGTCCCGAAACCAGTACCGACGAGTGAGCATCCCCTGGTTTCGGCGTCGCGGGACCCTGACCATCGTTGAGGCAATCCCTGGCGCCACTCCTCAGGGCTGGGGGCTTTCCCACATCGAGGTCTGTGCCGACAACCAGGTGTCCCCTGACTCCGACGCCTCGACCACTTCGCCAGAAGCCCAAGTCTCCACCTGTCATCGTGCCTGCAGGGACGGCTCCTCCATGTTCTTCAGGGGGGCCCACAACCACTGCAGCCACTGAGAGGGATGACTCTGGACCGGCAGCAGTTGTAACCATCATGCCCCAGGAATTCAGGCAAGTGTTTTTTCATTCTTTACCTAAAAATGAATCCTCTTGCCTAATTCCCGGTGGTGGGGCTCAGTATTTGCAGCTCACTGAGTCCTCACTGTCTACTGCTGCTATTATTCCCTCACCTGCTACCCCCGTGTCTCTTCCATTCTCCCGAGTGTCCGCCACTCCTGGAATTGAACCACGGGAAGATGGAAGAGCCTGCGGCCCTGAAGAACCTGGTTCCAACCCCGCAGCCACGATCCGGACGGGAGGAGAGCATCCCCTGTGACCTGGAGCCTGTGCCAACAATGGAATGTGCCCCAGTTTCAGCTGTCTGGGATTTGGTGCCAGCGGTGAGGCGACCTCCAGCTGTCACGCCAGCTGAGCCACCTGCGTCGGTCACCTTGCCTGGAGGTCCTGGAGCTGCACTGACCATCACGCCTGCTACTGGTATCGTCGCAGCAGGTTCGCTGGAGTCCTGGACGGCGGCGGAGCTCGAGCCCAGGCAAGTGCTCTGTTCTGTTTCTCCTTTCGCAGATTCAGAGAAATCTTGTCTGGCTCATGGTGGGGAGGATTAGCTGCAGATGTCCTCTGCTCCTGAGTTCTCCTCGTCGGACTCTGCCGCTGCTTCTTCTCCAGTTTTTTTCTTTGTGTCCTTTTCCCAAGGTGACCATGTCGAGAGAGAGTGCCCCGACGGGGAGACTCAAAACATTCCTGCCCTGATCGCCGGAGTCCTGGATGGCGGTGGAGTCCGAGACAAGGCAAATGCTCTGTTCTGTTTTCACATCATCAGGTCTAGAGATGTCTTGTCCTGCTTGTGGTGGGGAGAGCCAATCACAACTGCCAACTGCCACTGAGTTCTCCTTACTGGGCTCTACTGCTATTGGTGGTAGTAAGCCGGTGTTTGTTTCTTCTCCCCTGCTTGAGTCATCGTCTGAGCTCATTGATGGTCGCCCTCCTCCCTCGCCTGAGGTCACCGTGGGTCCTCTTCTTCCGTCCGAGGCCACCGTGGGTGCAGCTATGGTCCAGTCCGGAGCCTTGGCGGGTGCAGGAGCCTCTGCAGGTGCCTCTTTGCTCCAGCCCAGAGCCACTGTGGGTGCTGCTTTGCTCTAGCCCAGAGCCACCGTGGGTGCCGCTTTGCTGCAGCCCGGAGCCATGGTGGGTGCTACTTTGCTCCAGCCCAGAGCCACTGTGGGTGCCGCTATATCCCAGCCCGGGGCCACCAAGGGTGCTGCAGGCCTGTACAAAATCGCCGTGGTCCCTCAGTCCCCATCCAAATCCACTATGCTCCCCACCCCCACCCAAAGTCGGAAAGGGTTCTCCATCCAGTTTCCCCGAGGGCTGGCCATCCTCCTCGCTGGGCTCCCATCTCTTAGCTCCTCAGGTCCGCAGTATGCATTGGTCCCAACTGCCACCTCCAGGAGGGGGTGTGTCCTGCTCCGTGGCCCGGTGGCTCAGGCATGCTGGGAGGCCACCCTGTGAGCCCTTTCTGCTGTTTAGGTGGCTCTGGAGCCCTGGGAGACCACCCAACAAACTCTGTGGGTTGCTTGGGTGGCCAAGGGACTCAGGAAGACCACCCGAACCAAACATTTAGTTTTCCCAACATCATTTGTAATCTATGTCTCTTATTCTGGGTGTGAGTCATGAGGGTTTTTTCTTACTGTTTTATTTTTTCTCTGGGTTGTTTCAGTGCCTCCATGCTTGGGTCTCCCTCCTCCCACCCGGGGTGGATTTTGTTTCCTTGTTTTTGTTTTTTGTTTTTTTTAGGGTGGGTCTTCTATGTGGGTGGGTCTTTCTCCTTTTCATTTGATTTTACCCTGGGTGTCTGGTCTCCAACCCTTGGGAGGGGGCTCTGTCATGATCTGAGCATGTGGGGTTTACGCCGTGTTCAGTCTCATTATCTTTTTCCATATTTTGATATTTGTTGTATTTCTGAGTTCTTAGCTTCCTATCATTTTATCCTTGGTTGGTTTTCATACATCTTGTATTATTTCTCAGTTCTACTCATTCTCTGGTTTCGTTCATTGCCGTCTTGTTATTCATATATTTACCTCCGCCAGGCCGAAAAGGCCAGGAGGAGGTTATGTTTTTGCCGGGGTTTGTTTGTGTGTTTGTTTGTCTGTCTGTCTGTCTGTTTGTCTGTTGGTTAGCAAGATAACTCAAAAAATCTTGGACGGATTTCCATGAAACTTTCAGGCGTTGTTGGAAATGGTACAAGGAAGAACTGATTAAATTTTGGGGGTGATCCGGTTCACCGTCTGGATACAGGAATTTTTTAAAGCATTTTTCATTCAACACTGTGACATACAGCCATTTTCAACATGTGCGCAGGCGCAATGGAGGGCGCTGGTCGTCGTGTCTGCAACACAAACTCTGCGTTCTTCAACGTTTTAGGCACAAAAGGACGCGGAAAACACTGCTGGCATGGGCCCGCCAGCGTGCCTGTGTTTGCGTGCAACTGCAAAACCTCACATGGGCAGCTGTCCGCCGACGGATTCTTTGGCAGAAATTCCCCGGCCAGCCATAGGAGCTGCGCATTTGGCAGAAATTCACCGGCCAGCCATAGGCGCTGCGCAAAAACGAGCTCTCTGCCGGCGAAGCTTCTAAATTCTCGTTTGCCGCGGAGCGCAACCCCCCAAAAAATAATATTGTAGCGAACTCAACATGAGCACCCTACTTGGCTTGCCAAGTGGGTTCACCCTATTGGCGACACAGGTAGAGTGCGGGACTCCGGAGCGGGAGGCGTGAGTTCGAACCTCCCGGTGGGACGTCGCCATGTCGAGCAGCACGTTACAATATAATATAAAACCCACGGCAACCTGTCTACCCAATTTGCATCCGTCAGTGGAGGAGATGGACACAACAGCAACACTTCAGTTTATTACCTCCGCCAAGGAGGCAATGCTTTTACTACTGAACCACTAATCCTATCACTATCAGATTGATTGTCATTGATTAATTGTGTGTTTATTGCACTGTCCCTGTCAAATAAACAATCATTGTGAATCCAATTGCTAGTCATATGTTTACATGCTCAAGGAATGTGAAAACGTACACACAAACACTGTATGGGGGGAATTGTGGCGCTTGGCGGAGGTCTGCGCTCTCCGAGTGCTTTTCTAGTTAGTATTTGCTTGTATTTATCCTTTAGTCTTTATTTGTCCTTATTTTAGGTCTCACCTTATATTTGTATTTTTGTGTTCTCTCTCTCTCTCTCTCTCTCTCTCTCCCCGGGGGTGCAGCCGTCAGTGGCACTTCCAGGTTTTCCTCTAGTAGTGGGTGGTGTTATGTCGGTAGTAGGAGCCAAGGACGAGACCAGGTGTTGAACAGGGCACACATTTATTAGTAGACACCCCCACAGTATACAAGTGTACCCACCAGGCAGAGAGGTGGCCAAGAGACCGCCCCTCCCGCTCACTGCTCTCTTATACCCTGGGTGGTGGCAGAACCTGAAAGGTGGAGTCACCACCCGTGTCACATAAATAAGGGTCCAAACTCCAACACAACATTCTCCCCCATCACAAAAAGCCATAAGGCCACACATACAATTTGAACCCACCCCAATTTGGAACCCGAAACATACCCTAAGAATAGTAATACAATATACAGTGGTGTGAAAAAGTGTTTGCCCCCTTCCTGATTTCTCTTTTTTTTGTATGTTTATCACACTTAAATGTTTCAGATCAAACGATTTTAAATATTAGACAAAGATAACAAGTAAACACAAAATGTAGTTTTTAAATGAAGGTGTTTATGATTAACGGAAAAAAAAATCCAAACCCCCATGGCCCTGTGTGAAAAAGCAATTGCCCCCTAAACCTAATAAATAGTTGCACGGGCTGCATGGTGGTGCAGTGGTTAGCACTGTGGCAGCACAGTTTTACCCTTGGCCGGGGGAGCGCGGAGATCGTGGGTTCGATCCCAGCCCCCGACCAACAGTGATCTGTGTGGAGTTTGTATGTTCTCCCCGTGTTGCGTGGGTTTACTCCGGGATTTCTCCGGTTTCCTCCCACACGCCAAAAACATGCAGGTTAGGGATACGGGGCGCTTGCGCATGCAGCGACCGGCAGCTGGTGGCTTGTCACCAGACTGCAAAACAAATCTACCTACGGGTACAAATAAGTAAAACAAACAAAAAAAAAAAAAATAGTTGGACCACCCTTAGCAGCAACAACTACAATCAAGCATTTACAATAACTGGCAATGAGCACTGTGGAGGAATTTTGGCCCATTCATCTTTGCAGAATTGTTGTAATTCAGCCACATTGGAGGGTTTTCGAGCATGAACTGCCTTTTTAAGGTTATGCCACTGCATTTCAATCAGATTCAGGTCAGCACTTTGATTAGGCCACTCCAAAGTCTTCATTATGTTTTTCTTAAGCCATTCTGAGGTGAACTTGCTGGTTTGTTTTCAATCATTGTCCTGCTGCAGAACCCAAGTGTGCTTCAGCCTGAGGTCATGAACAGATGGCCGGACATTCTCCTTCAGGATTTTTTGGTAGACAGCAGAATTCATGGTTCCATTTACCACAGCAAGTCTTCCAGGTCCTGAAGCAGCAAAATAGCCCCAGACCATCACACTACCACCACCATATTTTACTGTTGGTATGATGTTCCTTTTCTGAAATGCTGTTACTTTTACGCCGGATGTAATGGGATACACACCTTTCAAAACGTTCAACTTTTGTCTCATCAGTCCACAGAGTATTTTCCCAAAAGTCTTGGGGCTCATCAAGATGTTTTCTGGCAAAACTGAGACAAACCTTTATCTTTATCTTCCTTTATTTTTTGCTCAGCAGTGTTTTTCATCTTGGAACTCTGCCACGCAGGCCATTTTTGCCCAGTCTCTTTCTTATAGTGGAGTCATGAACACTGACCTTAACTGAAGCAAGTGAGGCCTGAAGTTCTTTGGATGTTGTTGTGAGGTCTTTTGTGACTTCTTGGATGAGTCGTCGCTGTGCTCTTGGGGTAATTTTGGTCGGCCGGCCACTCCTGGGAAGGTTCACCACTGTTCCATATTTTCACCATTTGTGGATAATGGCTCTCACTATGGTTCACTGGAGTCCCAAAGCTTTAGAAATGGCTAGAAAATTGAACTCAGCTTTCTAAAGATGTGAAAAACCAGTTAATTTATGTTTAAACGGGGGGGGGCAATCATTTTTTCCACATAGGGCCATGTGGGTTGGGATTTATTTACCCTTAATAATAAACACCTTCAATTAAAAACTACATTTTGTGTTTACTTGTGTTATCTTTGTCTAATATTTAAATTTGTTTGATGATCTGAAACATTTAAGTGTGACAAACATACAAAAAAATGAGAAATCAGGAAGGGGGTAAACACTTTTTCACACCACTGTAAGTGGCCTAACACAGTCATACTAAAAGGACTACACTAGGAGAGATGGGTAGACTGCCCAATTCAACACGGAGCCCACTGCTCCCATGTCAATCAGCAATGGCACTGTCACCCTGTCCAGCTCCACCATACAGCAGGAACGCCAGTTGGTACTGGGGGTCACAGCATGAACAACCGTGGGTTGCAGGAGAGTCCTCCTTGTGTCTTGAACTCCCTCGCTTGAACTTGTGGCATGCCCTGGTGAAATGATGCAAGAGTCCGCATTTGCTGCAGCGCTTCCCTCTCGCTGAACACTCCCTGGCCTTATAGTGGTGCTTCATGGACCCACAACCCAAACACATGGGCGTTCCTGAGGTGGACCTCATTTTTACAGCATTAGCGTAACTTCCATCACCCTCCACGCTATTGTTGCTGTCTGGGTCCACTGCTTGCACCATCGACTGTGGTTTAGGCTGTCGGTGTAATACACTCCCACTGAGCTCTCGTGATAGCTTATCTGCCACCTCCAACTGCTGAGTTAAATTGATGGCCATGGATAGCGTCAGTTCGCCCGAGAACGTAAGTAGCTTCGACCTTGTAGCAGGGCAGACAGTATGTTCCGCCAACCATCTCCTCCTCTAATGATCCAAATTGACAGTCCCTGGCCAGATGTCGCAGGTCTGCCACAAACCGTTGCACCAACTTGCCAACCCGCTAGTGGCGCTGTCGAAACTGAATCCTGCGGACGATGACATTTTCCAGGCATGAAAATGTCGTGCCATTAGCTCCACCACGCCTTCAAAGCTATCACATTCACCCAAAGTACTCAAAATACGCTGCCCTTCCATTCCCAAATTATGAACCAACAGTGCACGTGCCCTCAACTTCCACAGCCTCCCAAGGTCCAGCGCTACCAAGTGTGTCTGAAACGCGGCAAACCACCTCGCCCAAGGGACGGGCGGCTCCACCAGGAAGCTCCAGAAACGTCCGAATAGATGTCACACACGCGTCCATACCTTTTATCCTCTTTGCCAAATGTTATGTCAGTAGTAGGAGCCAAGGATGACACCAGGTGTTGAACTGGACACACGTTTATTAGTAGACACTCCACAGTATACAAGCGTATGCGCCAGGCAGGGAGGTGGCCAAGAGACCGCCCCTCCCGCTCACTGCTCTCTTATACCCTGGGTGGTGGTGGAACTGGAAAGGTGGAGCCACCACCCCGTCACACAAATAAGGGTCCAAACTCCAACACAACAGGTGGCGCCCCTGACAAGCTGTCGGTCCCGTCTCCTCCCAGCTGATCTCTATCGTGTAAATCACTTTCTCCTCCTGCCCTATTTAACCCCGCAGCGCTGATCATTCGGTGCTGCGGTCTTCTCGCTGATCAGACGTGGCTCCTAGTCTGCATCTTTATTTGAGAGTACCTTTTCCCTCTGACAGGTATTTCCTGTCTAACTACGGTTTGTGGGGTTGCTAATTGTCCTGACGAGCCTCCCTCGTCTCCCGGCGTTTTCCCTACGCCTTAGCCCTTAGGCTATTTTTGGGCAAGTCATTCCGGCCATTGCTGCTATTTTGCGTTTTTGTGGATTGTGGACTTAATGTTTATCAATTTTTGCAAGTGTTGTACTTTTGTTATTTTGTTTAGTTTGTGTCTGGAGTTACTGTAGACGTAACAGTACTTTTGTTTTTTTGCACACGGTGTGCCTCTGAGTTATTATTAAATACGCAACTCACAGTTCCTGCATGTGGCGTCGTTAATCAGCCCCTTGACAGCGCAGTTCATGACACATAGTGAGCAAACACATCAAACAATTCAACTTGCAAACTTTTCATTTTTATTTCGTTAACCATTAGTTTGCTTCAACTTTTGGACTTTTCTTCAGAGGCACGTGCCGTAAACATGTTAACACAAACAGTAAATCAATAAATTCCTGCGCTTCTGCGTTAAACGCTATTCAGGGGAAGGCTTTATTTTACCGCTTCAGCGACGAGGGCCAGGACATTCGGGGCTTCTTCAGTCCGGGCCGCAGCTTCTCCAGGGTCCGGTTGCGGCACAGGTACCGCTCGGTGTCGGAGTTGAAGCGCTGCTTGATCCGGATGTGGGTCCGCGGCTGCCGCCACAGGTGTTTGGGCGGCTTGGCGAGTCCCGCTCCCTCCCTGCTCAGCGTGGCGCACTCCATCTCCACTTCTGCACTTATTCTAAAGCGACTTTTCTTCTCTTTTTTTTCCCTCCTCTCTTTTTGCGGTTTTGTCCAGCGTTTCAAAACTGCAGCTGGAGCGTGGGCTGTCTGCGAGACTGACAGGAGAGCGCGCGCTTCAACAAAGTCAACAAGGGGAGCAGCGCGCGCGGCATAACGGTGCGCTGCTGTCCACGAGCCGTGGTGCTGAAGTGGCCGCGAGCTTGAGAGTTAGAGCCTCCTCCTCCTCCCAGCCCACTCTCTCTCTCTCTCTCTCTCTCTCTCTCTCTCTCTCTCTCTCCCCCCCGTCTCTGCGCTCCGCTGTGTCCACTCCTCTCCTCTCCCCACGTGCTCCCCCTCCCCATCCTCACCTCCTCTTCCCTCCTGGGCTCCTCTCGGCCAGCTTCCTCCTGTCGCCTCCATCTGTTTAACTGTCTGTCGCCGTATCTGCGCTGTCAGTCCTGCCAGTCGCCAGCATCACACAACACCGTCCTGCCTTCACTGTCCGCTCAGGCCGCACTGGTCGCTCACGCGAGAGATCACGCAGTAAATTCTGCTGACGCAGCAGCTGCAGGCACAGAAGGCTGTGTGCGTCTCTATGTGATGGTCACCATTGATTTACTGTAATATACGCCACAATACAGCTCATGTTATCAGGCGCTCCTGGTCCTCTTAAGTGTAGGGACAGCTCTGAGGAAGATGGCCCTGTGGCTGAAGGTGCTCCCCATTCATCATCATACAGGAGATGAGGTTCAGGTTACTTTATTTGTACCCGTAGGTAGATTTGTTTTGCAGTCTGGTGACATCCATATTTACAAGCCACTAATTACATTCAACATAGACACAAACACAGGCACACATCTTACAAAATAGGTAAATATAAAATATGTACAATATAATTTTTATAGCTTGTTATAATTTTTATAGCTTGTCCCTGCTGCTTTGACAGCAGCAGGGACAAAGCTGTTTTTGTAGCACTGGGTTTTGCTTTTTGGGACAGCAAACCTCCGTCTGGAGGGAAGAAGCTGAAAGTTGCAGTGCAAAGGGTGGGAGTCATCATTTAAAATCGAGTCGGCCATCCTCTGTACTTGTCTGGTGTACAGGGATGTCAGGCTCAGCTGTGACTCACCAAGCAAACGACTGGACCATCTAACTACCTGATCCAAGGATTTCCTCTGTTTCAGTTTTATCTGACCAAACCATGACATTAAAGAAAAGGATAAAACAGATTCAATAAAAGCCCGATAAAACATTGTCATTATGGTTCGGTCAATTTGGAAGCGTGCAAGTTTCCTCAAACAATGCAAATGTTGCTGACCCTTTTTGCACACCCTTTCACAGTTCACTTCAAAGTTTAATTTACTATCAGTAATCGTCCCAAGATATTTGTACGATTGTACACATTCGGTGGTCTGGCCTTTTAGTATGGTGACTTTGTGCCTGGGAGTTTTCCTCCTAAAGTCAATAATCATATCTTTCGTTTTTGTTGTATTCAGCTGCAGGTAGGAATCCTCACACCAGTGAACAAAGTCATCAACTACTGGGCCGTGGCCACTCTCACCATCCTGGAGGAGACTGACAATGACTGAGTCATCAGCATACTTTATAATGTGTCTGTTGTCATGTCTGCTCCGACACATGTTTGTGTACAGGATGAAGAGTAGTGGTGACAACACACACCCCTGAGGACAGCCAGTAGAAGAGCACTTTAGGTCAGACAATGTACCATTGACCCTTACTCTCTGCGTCCTGTTGGTTAAGAAATTCAGAATCCAACCCACCAGATTATTGCTCAAATCAAATTGTTGCAGGAGCCTTTCAACTAAAATATGAGGTTGGATTGTATTAAAGGCAGAAGAAAAGTCCACAAATAAAAGCCTGGCGTGTGTCCCATTAAAATCCAGATGTTTAAAAAGCATGTTAAACAGAGTGACAGTGGCGTCCTCCGCTCCTCTGTGAGGCCTATAGGCAAACTGCAGAGGATCCAATGCATGTTCAGTCTGCTTTAGGACCTCACATCTGACCAGTTTTTCAAAAATTTTCATTAAAATTGAAATCAAAGCAACTGGTCTAAAGTCATTTACCGTTTTAGGACAGCTGGATGAGCATCATTAATTAACTGCTATTAATATAATTCTTCCTAATTATCTGCTTTCAGTGAATTTACTGCTTTCCCCTTGATGTGTAAGCAGTACAGTGAGCATGCACACAGACACATGTTGGTTTGTTACTAAACTAAGCATGCTGAATGGCCAATCACTGGATGCGTGACAAAACATGTGGTCAATATTAATGTGATTTTTGTGCATGTTTCATCTCTAGTATGTATCTGGTCATCGTTAAGCCTGTTTTACTATCTACTATAGTTTAATACTGCTGCCTCACAGATAAAAGCCTCCCAGTTCCCAGCGTCACAGAGGCCTTTCTTTGTGTTTGTATGTTTTCCCTGTGTCTATGTGGGGGCACTCTGGTTGCTCCGATTTCCTCCCACAGTCCAAAGACACACAATGCTCCTGTAATTTGTAATTTTAAATTAGCAATAGTTGCATGTCTCTTTTAAACTTACAATTAGAATTAATGTAGCTAGTACATGAAAACACACAGTGGTTATTATGATTAGAATTTTTCTATGTAAATACAGGTTGTTTTCTTTACAATTCTTCTTCTTTCGGCTGCTCCCTTTAGGGGTCTGTTGTGTTAAGAGTTTGGTCTCTTATTTGTGTGGTACGGGTGGCGGCTTCACCTTCTGGTTCCGCCACCACCTGCGGCTATAAGAGGGCAGTGGACAGGAGGGGCGGTCTCTTTGCCACCTCTTCTGCCTGACGGCTGCACCAGTGCTGTGCAGTACCTCTATAATAAACGTGTGTTCAATTTGACACCTGGTCCCATCCTTGGCTTCAAATACAGACATAACATTTGGCAACGAGAATAGAAGTGGATTAAAACAAGGTATGGAAGCATGTGGGTTTGGAACTCGGCCGTTTTTGGAGCTCTTTGACGAGCCACCGGTCCCCTGGCCGAGGTGGTGTGCCGTTCATGGTGACACTGGACCTCAGGAAGCTGGAGGAGTTGTGGGTACTTGAGTTGTTGGCGCACAATCCTGAGATGGAGGTACAGCGTGTTCTGAGCACACTGAGTGACTGTGATAGCTTGGCTGCAGTGGTTGAGCTAATGGCGCGCTATTTTTGCGCCCTGGAAAACGTCATGGTTTGCGAGATTCGGTTTTGACAGCGCCGCCAATGGGTGGGCCAGTCTATTCAGCAGTTTGTGGCAGACTTGGAGCTGGTGGTCAGTGAGTGCCAGTTTGGATTATTGGGAGAGGAGGTGATTCGCGACCAGTTGGCAGAGTAAACCAACGGCGCTGCGGTGGAGTTGAGGCTGCTTGTGTTTTCGGGCGAATTGATGCTGCCCACGGTCATCGGGTTAGCTCAGCAGCTGGAAGCTGCGGATGAACTGTCACTGGAGCTGAGTGAGTGCTTGTTGCACCGACATCTGGGATCACCGCCGACCACACATGCAGTGGGCCCGGTCAGCGTGGAAAGCGTGGAGGACGACGCCAGCACTGTGAATGTGAGGTCTGCCCCGGGACAGCCCAAAGGTGAGGGCTGTGGGTCCACAAAGCACCGTTTCAGGGACGGAGATTGTTCGGCAAGAGTGGAGCACTGTAGCACAAGTAGCTACTTGCTTCATGTCACCAGGGGATGCCACAGGTCCGAGCGAGGAGGTCCGTGGCACAAGGACTCTCACACCCTCACGGTTATTCATGCTGTGTCTTCGAGCATCAACGGTCACGCAGACTGTATGGTGGAGTTGGACAGGATGGAAGTGTTGTTGTGGATTGACGCAGGAGCGGTGGGCTCCATGCTGGATTGGACGACCGTGAGATGTTTTTCCCCGCACATCAGAATTGATAGAGACCCAGCGCCGCTTTGTGGTTGTGGAGGAGGACGGCTGGCCACGGTGAGAACTTTGGAAACTCACGGCTCGGACAAACTGGCCAAGACGTGGGGCTGTCCGATCCTGAGAGTGGTAGACGGCACAGTGTGGGATGAGGAACTGGCTGGCACCCTGGACAGTGAACAAGACAAACCCCACCCAGGGCCATCGCAGGAGGGTTCTTGTGCCAGAGCCCAAGTAGCCTTGGATGAGGGAACTGGGGTCACAGCAGGACACCTGTGACGGCGGGTGATGCCGAGTGGCTGGCTCCATCTGTTCCCGGATTTTGGCTGGACAGTACCGGTGAACACGGAGTCACAATGGCGACGGTGGCGGCGAAGTTAAGAAGTCGGGGCCGGACCATTAGGCACAGTTGAACCACGTGCCATGCAGAGACCCTGCAAGCCAAGCAAAACCCCTCTGGGGCTCAAGGACTGGATTCAGGAGGAGAGGGGACCATGGCATATACGGGCCGGTCGACGGTTGGAGGAGCACCAGGGACAGCTCACTCGTCGTGGCCAGACAGGACGCCGCTCATCTTCAGCTGTCAGGCGGCTCATGGGGGCACCCGAACGAGCTGCGGCATGCCCGGGAGAGGACTGAGGGACATGGGCCTGGACAAGCGGAACAGCCGGTGGTGATGAAGAGGAGGCGCACCGATGCTGAGGCGACCTGCTGCGGCCTGGGAGGCTGGCTGCCTCCAGGGGCGGACTGATGACAGGGCGGTCCAGTGGGCCCACAGACTTGTTTTCTCTGGCCGTATGTATATAGGTTGATTAATGTGCATGTATTTAGAATGTTTTGTTGTTTCTATGTATGTAGTTTTGGGATTAATTTGATTTATTTCAGTTTAGGAGACACGGTAGTATTTTAGTTCTACATGGACTCATTTAGTTTAAGAGGCAGAATAATCCACTTTGCCGTGTGGGGTGGGACAGCAGCCCACCTGCCTCACCTAGTTTTAGTTATTTTGGAATGACTGAGTTACGCCATTTGTATTGTGCTCTGTTATTGCTGTTAGTGCGTGATTCGGGTTCCAAATTAGGGTGTGTCCAAATTGTGTGTGTGTTTTTGGCTTTCATGAAGGTGGGAGAATGTTGTGTTAGAGTTTGGTCTCTTATTTGTGTAGTACGGGTGGCAGCTCCACCTTCTGGTTCCGCCACTACCTACCTGCGGCTACAAGAGGGCAGCGGGCAGGAGGGGCAGTCTCTTTGCCACCTCTTCAGCCTGACGGCTGTGCCAGTGCTGTGTAGTACCTCTATAATAAACGTGTGTTCAGTTTGACACCTGGCCCCGTCTTTTGCTCCAAATACAGCCATAACAGGGTCGCCACAGCAGATCATCTGTCTCCATCTCACTCTATCCCTTGCATCTTCCTCTGTAACACCAACCCTCTCCATGTCCTCCTTCACTACATCCATGAATCTTCTCTGTGGTTTTCCTCCTTTCCTCCTGCCTGGCAGCTCCATCTTCAACATCCTTTGTCCAAAATATCCACAATCCCTCCTCTGCACATGTCCAAACTATGTATCTCAGTCTTGCCTCTCTGACTTTGTCTCCAAACTGCTCAACCTGAGCTGTCCCTCTGATATACTCATTTCTAGTCTTATCCTTCCTTGTCACTCCCAATGACAATCTTAGCATCTTCAGCTCTGCCACCTCCAGTTCTGTCTCATGTCTTTTTGTCAGCACCACCCTCTCCAAACCATACACTATAGCAGGTCTCACCATCTTGTAAATCTTCCCTTTCATTCTTGCTGCTATCTTTCTATCATAAATCACCCCTGACACTCGTCTCCACCCACTCCACCCTGCCTGCACTCTCTTCTTCACCTATCTTGTGCATTTTCCATTACTTTGGATGGTTGAACCCAGGTATTTAAACTTGTCTACCTTCACTACTTCTACTCCTTCCATCTTCATCGTTGCACCTGCCTCCCTCTCATTCACACTCATGTATTTTGTCTTGCTTCTATTGACTTTCATTCCTCTTCTCTCCAGAGCATACCTCCACCTATCCAGGCTCTCTTCCACCTGCTCCCTACTCGCACTACAGATCACAATGTCATCTGCTAACATCATGGTCCACGGAGACTCCTGCCTGACCTCATCTGTCAGCCTGTTCATCACCATGGCAAAAAAGAAGGGGCTCAGAGCTGATCCCTGATGTAACCCCACCCCTACCTTGAACCTATCTGTCACTCCTACAGCACACCTCACCACCATCTCGCTGTGTTTTCTCACATTGTTTTTGTTACAATTAGCCTACAATATTTAAATCTTCTGAAAATATTTTGCTGAAATCTGTTAACTTTTACAAAAACAATATGCAGGAAAAACAACGACACCCGGTACAAATGAGTGAATGTTGCTACACCCAGTCTTGTTTTTAATTGTAAAGGACGTTCTGAACAAGCTGCTGCTGATCAAGAGTGTTCCAGTCTGAAATAAATATAATGCTGCAGAGTTGGGCTTCACATATTTGTTTCAAATTGTTCAAGCATAAAAACCACTAAATGGGATGAGAAAAGAAAAAAATCATCAGTGATGGTAGACACATTTACACACACATGACCTTTCAGTGACATGCACCTGTTGCTGCAGTTACTTTCTTTTAAGAAACAAAAGGGAAAGGCATTTTTAATCATTGTCAGAAGCATCTCATTTCTATTTGTCTGTGCCAGGGTGCCATTGCCTTCACCATTAATCACAAGACTTTATTTGTTGAAAGAAAAGAAAACTATTGTGTCTCAGAGGCACACCTGCACTGAAGCAAACACCAAACCAGACTCTGTGCGACAGTAATGAGTGAAAGAAAAAAGAAAAAACACACAAAAGTTGGTACATGAAAAAAAAAAAGATAAAAAGAAGCATGTTTCCGCTTTCTCTTAAAAACAGAAAAGGAGCAAAGGATAGAAGAGATAGAAGGAACTGAAAGAAACAGTTTGCTTGTGGGTGTGCTACTGACCGGTTCTCATCACGGCCTGCCAACGCCCGGTTATACAGCACTTCCAGGCGGTCAAGCGGCAGTCCGTGCATTCCAGATGGCCTCCGAGCATCACGTGAGGGATCCTGACTGGAGTGCCTCCTCCACAGTGGTGGCAGCAGGATCGGGCCGGAGAAACGTCGCCGCACTGCATTGTTGACCACTGGAAGGAGCTCATGGTGACCCTGCAGCCAGTGATAGAAAAAGACCATGAATACCATCGACGTCCAGAATTCAATGGCGGTCACAAAACCACAGGTTCACCTGCAGCCCAAGGGCCACCTCTGGTGAAAATTTCATCAAAATGCATCTCTTATTTTTTGCATAATCCTACTAGCAGACAAAGTTATCTTCTCTAGAGTGCATCCCTCTTGTCAAAATATCCCATGTGGGTAATTTAAAGATCAGGGCCACCTTGAAGTTCTTTTTATGTTCCTGAAAGCATTCATGAATATTTTCTCTAATGATGGGATAATGCATTATTCTGCTGCAAGATGCAAGTCCAATCAGGGAGTATGCTGTCAGAAACAGCTGCTACTCAGGCTCAGTAGGTCTGTGGCTCCCAGCCTGGCTCTGCCAACATTATAACTGTGAATGTGGGTGACGGGCTTCAGAGGTTCCTAAAACTAGATCTTCACATAAAACAAAAACCATATAGTAACATCATAAGGCTAGGGTGTGCATTATTTTGCAGATATACTTACTGTATATTTTGGTGCACATACTGTATGATAAAGCTGTAACATAAATGAATATATCTGGTGATTTTGTGGGAAAATACAGCAAAGGCAAAGTCTGGGATGTTTGTGAGTTTAAACTTTCTGAACATACACTACTCACAAAAAGTTAGGAATATTTGGCATTTGGGTGAAATTTCAGGATGCCCCTAAAACGCACTACAACCTTTACAGGTGAACTTAATTTGACCTTCTCTAACCTTATGAATGCACATGTTCAGCTGCTCAATGTTTCAGTACTTTTTGCGTAACTTGCTGTTCTCTAGCAAGGTACTTAATGGCAAAATTCACAACAGGTGCTTGATCCATGGATCGACCAATAAATTTTCTGGTTCAATTAGAATTGGTATTTAAACAGTCCTCTTCATCATGCTGTTCACATTTTGACATCATGAGACCAAGACAACACCTAACAATTGATCAACAGAGTGAAGTGGCCACTGAGTTTAGAGTGTCACAGAGTGTCATCAGCAGGTTGCAACAGAGATACAGAGAGACTGGAAGAGTCACAGAAAGGCATAGAAGTGGATGTCCTTTGGCCACATCCCACGCTGATGACTGCTTCATTGTGAACAGTGCCCTGTGGAACCAGATGATGAACGTTACTCAACTCCAGGCACATTTAAGGGAGGTGAGAGGCACCCAAGCGTCACGTCAGACCATTCAAAACTGTTTACATCAGTGTGGTCTGTGTGCTAGATGACCTGCAAGGGTACTTGACCACACCATCAGGCATAGGTGTCATCACCTTGCATGAACCAGAGAGCATTTACGGTGTGCAAGGGACCAGTGGGCCTCAGTGCTGTTCTCTGATAAAAGTTGATTCACGCTGAGCAGAAATGATGCCCGCCAATGACATTGGAGACGTCAAGGAGAGTGCTATGCATCAGCCACTGTTGTCACCAGATGAGCCTTTGGTGGTGGTGGTGGTGTTACAGTCTGGGGAGGTGTCTAGTCGATACAGAACTACCCTACACCTTGTGAATGGTACAGTGATAAGCCAATACTACCTGAATAGCATCATTAATCCAGTCATTGTCCCCCTGCATGAACAACACAGGCCTAATTTCATCTTCATGGATAACCTCATTGAGGTTGCATCATTAGGGAACAGCTGCTGGAGGCTGGGGTACCTCAAATGGAGTGGCCTGCACTTTCTCCAGACCTGAATCCCATAGAAAACTTATGGAACCAGCTGAGTCACCATGTAGAGCCTTGTAACCCTACACCCCACAACCTCAGTGACCTGAGAGCCGCCCTTCAAGAACAGTGGAATGCCATGCCTCAGCAGACAATAAGCCAACTTGAGAACAGCATGAGATGTCGTTGTGGAGCTGTAATTGATGGTCAAGGGTAGGGATGGGCATTCGGTGAAATTTTCTTCACCGATCGTCGGGAGAATTAATGATTAATAATCGGTTAATCATTAACATTTTTAGGTACGTAACAAGGCAGGTAGACTACATTAGAACATCAGGAATCAGCACGGAGAGCCCTCGGGAATCTCGCAAGCTGATTGGCCGAGACGTTTCACCCCGCAAGCTGATTGGCCGAGACGTTTTACCCAGCTTCTGTCCCTGCCGAGCGGCCACCCAACAAATGAAGACCGCATTCATTGCTCTATCGCTCGTGTTACTTAGTCTAGCCGCGCAGAACTTTTTGCTGTTCTCTTGTGCCATTTTGTGCAAAATAGTCTTCCCGTCGAGCCACTACGCCGCCTCCTGCAGCTTCCCTCGACGTGTGTACACCGAATATTCATGACCTTCTCAATAAAGTTTCTGAAAAAAAAAAAAAATCTTCACGACCGCCATTACTCAGCGCGCAACCACTGTTGGCGGTTTCTTCGCGTAATAAGGGTGTTCCATGGACCCTGTCGATGAGGTATATTTGTATGCTGCATTGCAGTGATTGCAGTACACCTGGTCATTTTTTAAATTGAAATGGTCCCACGCAACACTTCGCCGTAACCGCTTCATGATTTGGCGATTGCCCTACGGAAGCCCGCATGTATCAACTGAGGCACGCCAGGGTACGGCGATGGTGTAATGTTTCCCCCTGGTGCCCAAATTTTGCCATTACATTGTTTGAGGACGGCCGTGCACTAGGCCTATTAACCTCGGATTGTTTTAAAAAAAAAAACGGTTTGTCGACGAAAATGAACTTCCTCGGTGAAATTCTTAATGATCAATTATCGGTTAATCGGTAAATTATGCCCATCCCTAGTCAAGGGTACATGACAAGTTACTGAGACACTGACATTTTTTGTTGTGGTATACCCACCACTGCTGTTGGCTTTTGTTTCAATAAATTGTTTGAGATGAGGAAATCATCATTGCATTCTTCTACTTAAATGTCCTACTTTCATATAATGTCCCTGTAGCCCAAACCTTTTACATTTTCCATAAATTTCACCCAAAAGCCTAATATCCCTAACTTTTTGTGAGTAGTGTGTGTCAAAGGGTCATGTTGCTCCTGGTGGCCAGGCTAGCGCCTGTGTGTGTATGGCAGCTCTGCTGCCATCAGTGTGTGAATGTGTGCGTGAATGGGTGGATAGCAGGATCTGTAAAGCGCTTTGGTCATCCAGAGATGAGAAAAAGTGCTATATAAGTGAACGCCATTTACCATGTTTACTGTTAAAACATTAAAATGCTCTTTATTTATTTCAACATTTTCCTACAGAACTGAGTCTCACTCTTTCAGGTTTATTTGAGAAGTTAAAGAAAGGCACAATCCTACACATTAAAATATGAAAATACACAGTTTTTCCTGTTACCTTGTATAATTTATTACATTTGAGATTCTGAGTAAAATGTCGGTTGGCCTGTAAATATTAAACGGATGGATGTTAATTCATATTGTTAAATAACAGTGATCAGGTATCATAAGGCTGGTACTTTTTGTGGTTTAGACTGTATTTTATTTGCCCTTTGGCCTTTGCTTTGACACATAAAATCCTTCCATTTTCCCACCATAAATGTCTCTCTCTTATGGATGCATAAAGCACCACAAATAAAAAAGTGAAAGAAAGACAAATAAAACTTCCTCAGCTGCATTAATAAACCATTACAGATGAAACTTTAACGTCTGGCAGAAATTCAGAGCTCTGTCATCTATTAGAGTTAGCACACATTTGCTGCACATCACCACTGATCAATGCATATGGCGTAAATAGAATTTTACAGTCTAAATTACAAGAGAAAGACAGACTAAATGCTCAAATTTATTCACCATTGCAATTAGGCTGGGTTCAACAAATAATTATTCATCATCTCAGGGACGTGTGGCATCTGCCCGATCTGCCTTGAGGGTGCTGCAGGCGTAGCACAAACAATTTTAAAACTTTGATACAAAGTATGTTGTTATTTTCCCCAAGTCACCGACCATGAAAATGATGCAGAATAAAGAGATGAGATACTGACAGCAACTTCAGCTGAGGAACAGAAGGAGCCGAGTGTGTGTTGGTTTGAACCAGATATAATCAGGAAGACGTCTTACCGCTGAGTGGGTCACATGAGATTTTGGAAACAAACCACATATCAAAAATAATTTTTAAAAATTGGCTGTTCATTTCCACAGCCCTGAGTCTTCCCTTCCATGTGATCTATGGTCCTGCAGAGCTCAGGAGTTGAGCTGCAGTGAGAGCTGATGGGTACTGATCTGCCATCCAGCACATCTCTTCTCTCTGATCAGTGCCGTCGAGCGTTAAAAACTAAACGCGACTGTCAGTGCTGATGTCCTCCTCAGGCTACGCCCATCTTCTCAGACTGACTTTGCCTCCATTGATTTGCTTTCTTCACCTGTATCACGTTTGGTTATTTCCTCCCCAATCAATCAATCCAATCAAACAGGATACAGGAGTGACATAAAACAGATATGTCTGATACATGAGATGTAGGTTGCTTGACGTCAGGTCTGACCTGGGAAGACAGAGAGTTTGAGCCCTCGGACAGAAAAACTGCAGAAAGTGGGAATGGCTGTCTAACAGCCAATTTTAGGGGGAAAAAAAACGAGGTGGGCTGACAGGTTTTTTAAGAAATAGTCTGGCAGTTTTAATGCAGCTGGCTGCAGTAGTCTAAAGTGTAAATTACTGCATTTCAGTTGAATTTGTTCTTGTAAAGAAGTAATTAAGTAGACCTTGATTTTTTTCCATCCACATGGATTAGAAACAGTGTAAGCACTTTCCACTTCATCAGCTGACCAAGCATGTGTGATAAGGGCAACGGCTCCAAGCAAATGGACGATTAATTGTGGCCAAGAATTAAGTGCCAAGTATCTTATTCAATAACACCCAGTTACTCTGTTTCTTCCTGCGTTGAGTGACTCAGTCTGAGGCAACAGATACATGAAATAAGAGGTTCTGACATGTTGTGTGGTGGATTATGCCGCCCACCATTTAACAAAGTTTCTCAATGCTCACAGAAATGTCACGTCTGTAAATGTCCACACGCCTGAAGAAAGTCAGGTTTTATCTGAGAAAATCAGGTTTTGTGAACCTGCTGGTACACGCACCTGCTCAGTGATCAAATTTCTCATCGATCTTATACTCCCTTTACACAGGAGTAGAGATTGTTGAGAAATCATTGAGTGATGAAAAAATGGTCAGATCTCTCGACGATCTTTCAATGATCTCTCAGCAATCGCCAAGATATCTCAATGATCTCTCAAAAAGGTTTTGACTCAGTCCAAAACACTCTCTCAACGATCAGCAAAAGGAAGCAATCTCTCAGTGATCTGTCAGCAATCTTTCAATGAACTCTACTAGTCTTTCAGCAAATGCTCAGTAATCCCTCAATGATCTCTCAGCCATCTCTACCTTCGGGGTCGAACAATTTGGCATTCATTGAAAGCTTCCTGAGAGATCATTGGGAGATCGATGGCAATCTCTGAGTACTCCTTGAGCTCTCATGCCCACTCAATGATCTTTCAATAAATGCCAAATTGTTCCACCCAGTGATCTCTCCTGGTCTCTCAATGACCTCTCAAGGATCTTTCAAAGATTTCTATAGCTCACCATGAAAGTCACAGAAAACTGAATTATTGATCGCACAACAATCTCTCAAACATTTACACAGAAACAGCTTTTTTGAGGCTTTAGGAGATCCTTGAGAGATCAGGCCAATTTTTGATCTCTCAAAGTTGCCCAGTGATCTCCGTACTGTGTAAAGGGGCCCTTATTGAACATTTTTCCATTTTCAGTGTGTGTATGACTGCTCACTGCAGCGTGATAACACAAATATATGTTTCTTTAACTTATTTAAACATCATACATGCACATATACTAGACCTAACAGAAGCCCTTCTACATCTATACACACCAAAGACAAAGATCCAGGCCTGCCCTTCCTCCACAGATGAGATTTCCAATTTTTAAAATGTCTTCTTTGTACATAAATTCATATGTAACATTTCAGGGCGTGTGAACACACTGAACTGACACCTTTAATTATTCCCACCTGCAAGCGACAAGAATTTCACTCAGCTGATGTAAAGTGAGATTTTTCTGTTAGATTTTTTCACCATTTTGCTGGAAGGAAACAGAAATGCAGCTCAATGTTACCGACAAAAAATGGAAACTGGTTTCTCCCTATATTCCGTGATCTATTATTACTATTGACATTTGGGAAGGTTGGCATTTTCTCCCAAGGTTGTTTTTAATGTTACTCTGTGAATGGGGCATATCGCCCAAACCAGGGCAGAGAGGAGGCAGCTGGCTGGTTCATCACCTGGCTGATCTCCTGCCATGCCAGCCACAGGAAGTGAAAATGACTTGGAAGTAGTAGGGCTGTTGTGTGATCAGATGAGATGAGGGGCTCTCAGCAGGCTCCTGCCTCTGAGGAACCAATGAGCAGACGGCACTTGTCCTGGCTCCACTCTGCTATAATCAGCAGCGCTGCGCTGTATTCATGCTCACGACTCACTCTTGTCATATGCTCGGCTCAGGGTGAGGGGACACAGCAGAACTCAAACCCTGACTTGCAGCTGCATCTGTGCTCAGGCCACTAAATGCTTAGTTTGGTACAGGCGAATGTGTAGTGGACATTTTTTTTTTTAAATCCCTGCAGAAGCATGTTTGTAAGTTTGTGATTTTGTGTTTATTGGATTAATGAGCATGGGTACTAAACTAGAGAAAAATGAAGCTTCTCTTTTCAGAAAGTCCTACTGCCAAATATGCAGCTCGTTCATCTTCCACGCCAATGAGCACAGTAATGAAACTTTTTAGAAAGTGGTGCAGCATTGGTCTATGTTATCAGCAATGTAAAATTAATGTTGTTACATATTTGGAATGCAGAGAAGCTTAGAATATTCATGGAGTTCAGTGGATACAGAACTTTCCTCTTTCCCCATTTATTTTTTCAACATCAAGTCCTCCGTTAAATTGTACAATATTTCAGTGAGCGCTCAGCTGTATTAAATCCAACTTAGCAGGTGCTGGTCTGGTAGCAAACAGCACAGAAATATATACTGTATAACATGGTACAAGTGATGTGCTCTGGCAAATATGTTCTTATCTTCTTGTACGACACTTTTTCAGCATTTTAACAGCTCACAGATGTTTGTGACATATTTACTTAAAATTTTCTTTAATTATCTAGTTATTGCAGCAAATTTGTTTTTTATTTTTCCAGCCTTTCTGAGAATGGCTGGTTTCAGTACTTGTCTCTTTAGAAGCTGAGAGACATCATTCAACTCCACCCTCCCTCTTACGTGACGACTGCTAACATTAGCTGCTCATAGCTGCCTAGCTTAGCCAGCTAATGTAAATTTGTCTCAAACGATGACCTTGCAATCCCAAAACCACAGTCACACTTCAGGGTCACAGGGTGAACCTGTGTACCAGGTTTGGTGGCCCTAGCTTGACTTGTACAGTAATAAGGTATAAGGAATGTTAACCTTGACCTTTGACCTTTTGACCTCAAACCCATAGTCAGAGGTCAGGATCCCATGGTGAACCTGTGTAGAGAGCCTAAGTTACACCCCCTCTACTTCTGCATATGGGACCTTAAATCGAAAAAAATTCTCCATTGAAATGACTGGCAAAAGTGAAATTATCTTTTGATTCTGATCAAATTTTACCACGAGTTACACATATGATGTTTGTCAATTTAAAAGATAATTTTCCATGTAATTAAAGCTGTTGGCTGTCATATAATAACAGAGTGTGGTGCACATATGTAGTTTCACGGGCTCACATGTATATGACTGTTCATATGCTCTCATGTATATTCCTGTGTGCTTATTTTGGCTTCACGTCTGAAGAGGAACAAAAGGTCTGGACCTCCTGGGGATAAGAGGAGGACGAGAGAGTTGGCCTTTTGATATGCAAAGAGATGGACATGAATGATTTCCTGACCACCCAGGTTTGGGTGGAAGAGAGAGGAACTGCAGGGGGGATGCATTGTGTTTGGGATTTAAAGACAATGGGATTTTGTACTTTGATGTCAGGGGTATAAGACTGGCAGAGGTTGGGGGTTTTTCCTTCTTCTGCTTTTGAATGTTGGAGAGTGTGTTGAGAATAAAATGGAACCTAAGAAATAACTCTGCCTCATCCTTTCCACACAGTCTCCACACTGGTGACCTTAAGACGTATTATGGCCGGAGACGATTCTCCTGCACCAGACTCATCATGAGCCAGCCAAGCTAATGCAGCTACCACAGTCCAGCTTCCGGACTTCTGGCAGAACAGTCCGCGCTCCTGGTTTAACGCAGTCGAGGCACAGTTCCATCTTCGGAAGGTTTCGGCAGATGCCACGAAGTTCTACCATGTAGTTGCAAAGCTGGACAACCACACAGCCCAGCGTGTAGAGAGCCTGATCAACCACCCGCCAGACGACGACAAGTACGGCACTTTGAAGGCTGCTCTCATCCGTTTTTTCACCCCCTTGCTGGGAGAGCGAGCAGAGAAGCTCCTGGCGTTGACTGAGTGTGAGGTCGACAGACCTGCAGACCTGATGGCGAAGATGCTGAGTTTGAGAGACGCCGAAGATGATGGCTTTATTTTCGCCCACCTTTTCCTCAGGACACTACCGCCAGCGGTGAGAGTTACCCTGGCCAGTTCACAGCTGCTGGCCCACCGAGACTACCACGAGCTGGGCCAGGAGGCGCAACGACTTGCCGACGCCCATAGACGACACACGGCCACAACCGCAGCAGCGGAGCGGGGCACAACATCCGGAGATGGCGGGGGGCCAGAGGCTGCAGCACCAGACTCACCGACGATGGCAGCGACGGGGGCCAGGAGGCGCGGAGCGGACAACGTTCTTTGCTTTTACCATCGCCATTTCGCCGAGAGGGCACGCAAGTGCATTCTACTGTGCCAATTCAAGCGCTCGGGAAACGCCAAGACCGGGAGTCTGTAGCAGCTGCGGCTCTCGGTGAGGAGAACAAGCTGCTCCACTTGACGGACGCGCGATCGGGGAGGCACTTCCTCGTGGACACAGGCTCCCAGCTGAGTTTCATCACACCTTCCTATGCTGACCGGCTGGCGTCTTCCAGTGGCCCTGTGGTGTCAGCAGCGAACGGCTCGGCGATTAAGACCTTTGGGGAGAAGACCCTGTCTCTGTCGTTACACGGCCGCACATTTGAGTGGACTTTCGTCATAGCGGCAGTCAATTTCAACATGTTAGGTGCTGATTTTTTGTGCTCACATGGTTTGTTGGTCGCTCTTGCTAACAGACGCCTGGTTAATGCACTCTCTTTTTCTTCTATTCCCTGCACAGCGCGAGTGGCCCCGCCAACAGCACAAGCAAACGTCACAGCTGCAGGTGGTAAGTTTCACACACTCCTCACTCAGTTTCCAGCACTCACGGTGCCAACGTTTTCGGCGACCGTGGCTAAACACGGGGTGGAGCATTTTATTACTACCACCGGACCGCCCGTTTTTGCAAAAGCTCGGCGCTTGGATTCAGCTAAACTGGCCATAGCGTGCGAGGAGTTCGCCAACCTGGAAAAATTGGGCATCATCCGACGTTCAAAGAGCCCTTGGGCTTCACTGCTTCACATGGTCCCTAAAACTGATGGCTCGTGGCGGCCGTGCAGTGATTTTCGCAGGCTGAACAATGCTACAGCACACGACCGCTACCCAATCCCACATATCCAGGATTTTTCAGTTCATTTGGCAGGGACGCTCATTTTTTCTAAGATAGACCTGGTACGCGGTTATCATCAGGTCCCAGTCCGCGCTGAGGACATACCCAAAACAGCGGTAATAACTCCTTTCGGGCTTTCTGAGTTTTTGCGCATGCCGTTTGGGCTTAAAGGCGCAGCGCAGACTTTCCAACGCATGATGGACGCGGTGTTGCGCGATCTCCCTTTCGTGTTCGTCTACCTGGACGACATTTTGGTAGCCAGTGCGTCTGAAGACGAACACGAAAATCACCTCACGGCAGTTTTCCGGAGGTTGGCGGAGCACGGGCTAATAATCAACCCAGCGAAGTGTCAGTTCGGGGTGGCGCAGATTGATTTTTTGGGGCATCGCGTCTCTCCCGAAGGAGCAGTTCCTCTGCCTGACAAGGTGCGCACGGTGGCAAATTTTCCCCAGCCACAAACGGTCAAAGCGTTACAGGAGTTTTGGGGAATGGTGAATTTTTATAACCGTTTCCTCCCCCGCGCGGCGCAGCTCATGCAACCATTGTACGCTGCGCTTAAAAAACAAAAACCCACAAATAAAATCGAATGGTCTCCCGAGCGGGAACGCGCATTCTCTGAAGTCAAAACAGCCTTGGCAAACGCTGCGTTGTTAGCGCATCCAGTCCCAACGGTCCGCATGGCGCTCACTACTGATGCGTCAGATGTGGCCATAGGAGCGGTTGTTGAACAGTATGTGGCTGGAGCCTGGCAGCCGCTCGCGTTTTTCAGCAAGACTTTGCGCGATAGTGAGCGAAAATACAGCGCATTCGACAGGGAGTTGTTAGCTCTCCATTTGGCTATTCGTTACTTCCAGTTTTGGCTGGAGGGACGCCGTTTCACCGCGTTCGTTGACCACAAGCCGCTGACTTTTGCGATGGCCAAGATTTCGGAACCTTGGTCGGGCCGGCAGCAGAGACAGCTGGCCGCAATTTCGGAGTTCACTACCGATATCCAGCATGTAGCGGGTAAACTTAACGTAGTGGCAGACTGCCTCGCGCGTGCCGTGGCTGCTCCAGCCCGCGTAGAGGTAGATTTCGCAGCTGTTGCCGCGGACCAGGGTAGCAGCGCAGAAGTGCGCGTGGTCCCAGTCCGCGTAGGGATAGATTACACAGCCATGGCCGCGGAGCAGGGCGGCGACGCGGACGTGCGCGCGCTCCAGTCTGGACCAACAGGATTAAGGCTGGAGGACAGGGTGCTGCAAGACGGTATGCCCCCCCTAATCTGCGATGTTTCCACCGGGCGACCCCATCCAGTGGTTCCGGCCTCGTGGCGCCGCCGCGTTTTTGACTTGATCCATTCGCTGGCGCACCCAGGGGTGCGCGCTTCGGTCAAAATGGTAGGGGAGAAATTTGTATGGCCGGGCCTGCACAAGCAAGTTAGAGAGTGGGCGGCAGCCTGCATGGCCTGTCAGCGGGCCAAAGTGCATAGACACACGAGAGCTCCTTTGGAGCCATTTCATATTCCAGCTAAAAGGTTTGATCATGTCCATGTGGACCTCATAGGCCCCCTACCGCCCTCGCAAGGGTGCACACATCTTCTGACAATGGTTGACCACACCACGCGCTGGCCAGAAGTGGTTCCCCTGTCATCAACCACAGCTGAGGAAGTGGCGCGCGTTTTTTTAACTGCATGGGTAGCGCGTTTTGGAGTTCCGTCGGATATTACGTCTGACAGAGGCCCACAATTTGTTTCCAAACTTTGGTCAGCGATGGCCCGCAGCCTGGGGGCAACGATCCACCGCACGACCGCGTATCACCCGCAGGCTAACGGGTTATGCGAACGTTTTCACAGGTCGCTGAAGGCGGCTCTCAGAGCGTCGCTTACGGATGCAAATTGGGTTGACAAACTACCATGGGTTCTATTGGGGTTGCGTTTTGCAGCTAAAGAGGATTTAGACGCCTCCCCAGCGGAGCTAGTGTTCGCACAGCCACTTCGGCTGCCGGGAGAATTTCTCCCTGACAACCCAGCGCCAGAGTTCTCCTCGGCTCAGCGGTTGCAGAATAGCATGGGCCCGAGTGTCCTACCAGGCCCCGTTCACCACAGTTTTCCGTGTGTTTTTGTGCCTAAAGCTTTAAAAAATGCAAAGTTTGTTTTTGTCAGACATGATGCCCACCGCCCAGCTCTGCGACCGCCTTACGATGGACCATTTAGAGTGCTAGAAACAGGTGATAAGCATTTTTTGCTAGATTTGGGGGGCAGAAAGGAGATGATTGGCATAGACAGACTCAAACCTGCTTTTGTGATGGCTGACGAAACTGTGCAGTTGGCGAGGGCCCCGCGACGGGGCAGACCCCCTAGGGAGCATTCCCCAGTACACCCACAGAGATTGACTAACAGTTTTAATCCCCAGACAGCAGCTCCACAGCAGGAGGACGCCGCGGAAGAGGTTAAGCCCGCCTGCAGCGGATACGGCAGACGGTTGAGACCAAGACAGCATGTGGACTGATGTGTGGCGATTTTATGACATGCAATCTGTGTTAGTTTGTTCCATCTTAGACGTTTGGGGGGGTTATATGTGGTGCACATATGTAGTTTCACGGGCTCACATGTATATGACTGTTCATATGCTCTCATGTATATTCCTGTGTGCTTATTTTGGCAATTGGTGGAGGTATGCACTTTCAGATCTTCACCAAAATCTAATCATTTCTTCCTTGTCCCATTTCAGACTTGTCCTGAAAATTTCGTCCAAATCTGTTCATAACTTTTTGAGTTATGTTGGTAACAGACAAACCCCGGTAAAAACTTAACCTCCTTGGTGGAAGTAATAAGCCAGAATGACACAAGATATATTACCAGCTCTGGATCAGTGAACCAGCTAGAAACAGAGATGTCTATTAGGGTGAATGAAATCTGAAGAAAATGACAATACAAAGCGTGCTGCATGGTGTCAGTTTCCTCGTACCACTGTTAGCTCATAAGCTAACGTCTCTGGCTCTCAGCCATCAGAATCAGAATCAGAATCAGGTTTATTGCCATTGTTCATGTAGTACACAAACTAGGAATTTGTCTCGGTGCAGTGCTGCAACATTAAACATGATAAGATAAAAGAAATAAACTATACATGCAATAAAGTGTAGAATAAGAGTAAGTGATACTGGTCAGCAGTTAAAATATATTAGCGAGCAGCAGATACTGTGGAGAACTATATAGTGCAGTCGGTAATGCAGGAAGAAAACAGAAAACATGTCATCAACATGACAGACAGCTGTGCGGGCCAATAACAGAGCAGCAGATGGGTATTTAGGATGGCGATGGCCAAGATTTACCATTTTCTGACATGCAGGAAAAAACCTAGAAGAGTCAAAACAGCTTCTTAGAGAGAAAAAAAAAAACTGCATAAAGGCTGTGTGTGTTTTTTTAAGAGAAGTGATATTTTAGTGATATTTTTTCAATAATCAAGTTACAGTAAATGCCTTTTTGAGTGTTAAAACCTACAAATGTTCTTGATAAGCGTATCAGATGTTGGCTCTGTAAAAAGAACTGGTACAATAAGCTAAAGTGGGATTTATGCACCTGCATCACATCGACGCCATTACCAACATCCATTGCCAACACAGTGATCGATATTTTTTTCTTGTGTGTTGGGTGAAATGTGTTGTTCCATTGCCAAAACGGGTTTCAGTTGATGTGTAGAGTGATTTGTGTTTGTCGTGTGTTTTTGTGTATGAAATAGCAATCGACAAGAGTAGACTGTGATGGAGTTGGAGCTAAAAAATGTGAAGAAAAAGCAACTTTTCATACGATCGTTGCACAGAGAAAAAGAGAAGAAGTCGGAGAAAACAGTGTGTGCGACCACCCCTGCTGTCATTATTTGACAATCTGAGTAATTACTGGGGTTGTGACGAGCCACAAAATATTCTCTATGTGCTTACTTCCTCAATATTCTTTTTGAATTTGGACCGATGTTTAATCGACTCCCTTTGGAAGTTGTGCCTCCATCAGAGTGGAGCAGTGACGGAACCAGGAAATGTCAAGGAGGAGACAAAGCAGACCAATCACAGCTCTTACAGCCTGTGTCGCCGAGGTGCACCTCTCCTTCTCTAGAGGTGCACATCAGGCGACGCAATAGAAACACACACTGCTGCGTCATGTCGACACAGGTGCATAAATGCAGCTTTAAGCCTACATCTTTTCAGTCTGTGTTTGTCTTTTTTTTAATATAGTTCAGTAATCTGTTATTAGAGTTAATAACCATCCATCCATCCATCTTCTACTGCTTTTCCGGAGGTCCGGGTCACAGAGGCAGCAGTTCAAGCAGAGAAGCCCTGACTTCCCTCTCCCCAGCCACCTGCTCCAGCTCTTCAGAGGATACCAAGGTGTTCCCAGGCCAGCTGGAGAGACTAGTCCTGGGAGACCCCGGGGCAGATTATTAGATATAATACCAGATTATAAATATCTGATGATTAGGCAGCTCAGTGGCTGCACAGCAAGAAGGTTGTGGGTTTGATCCCACCCCTGACCATGGGTGACCCTTCTGTGTGGAGTTTGCATGTTCTTCCCGTGTCTGCGTGGGTTTTCTGCGGGCACTACGGTTTCCTCCTACAGGCTAAAGACATGCAAGTTGGGTTAATTGGCATCAACTGGGGATTCTGAATTGTCCTTAGGTATGAATGTGAGAGTGAATGGTTGTCTGTTTCTCTGTGTTGGCCCTGCGATGGACTGGCAATCTGTCCAGGGTGTACCCTGTCTCTTGCTCAAAGATGCTGGGATAGGCTTCAGCTTCCCACGACCCAAAAAGCATCAAGTGGTAGAGGATGGATAGATGAATCTGTTATTAACGGGGTGGGGTGGAGGGGGAATCGATACAGCCTAATATTGTGATACTTTGTTGCGGCAATACTGTATCAATTCAGAGATACTAGTATTGTGATACTTTTTTAAAAATATTAATAAATGTTGCAAATACAAACTTACATTTTTAGGTATCAGAGCAATAAAAACTAATTGACTTTTCAGTCCACTAGATGATGCTAAATGCTCACTGTCTGGTTAGGCCAGCACAGCAAAAAAGCAACTCCTGAGATCTAGCAAAGAGTTGAACAAGACAAAGATCAGGACGGGAAAATTCCATATTATCCATATTATTACTCTTATATTATTCCATGCCTTTCCTATCTCATGTCTGATGTTTATATGTGCATTCCATGTAGAATAAGTTCATATATTCCTCTGTATTATTCTTTCATATTATATGTCTGATATATTTTTGGTGTGTTTCTGTGAGCAATTATTCTCTATCTGTGGCCTTCAGTGGACGTGCGTGTGAGTGCTAAGAATGCAGGTCAGCAGAGACGTAAAAGATGACCTAGGATAACCTTTTTGTTTTATTAGCCTGCTCTGCTAAGTTTCTGTGACCAGAGGAATGTGCTAAAACTTCCAGTTTGGATAGATTAGATTTATAGACACTTAGTCTCCAGGAGACGTCTCAGAGGTGCCACAAAGACGTCTCCCTCTGTGTTTATCTATTCCTCAGAGCTATAAATACCAAGCTCAGAAATGTATGGTCAGGGTTTGTGTGTGTGTGTAGACTGAGGGCTACACTCATGTAATCTCTCCTCCAGTGGCCATGGGGTAAATAAATCTACTTACATTTAAATATTCCGCCTGATTTTTGACTCAGAATGATTACACTGAAAATTATTCTATCAATATCGTATCGCAATACTCAGCCTATCACAAGAGTGTGATAATATTGTATCGTGGTTCAAGTATCATGATAATACTGTGTGGCTCAAGCAGCACGATAACATTGTATCGTGGCTCAAGCAGCATGATAATATTGTACCGTGGCTCAAGCAGCATGATAATATTGTACCGTGGCTCAAGTATCATGATAATATCGTATTGCGGCTCAAGCAGCGCAATAATACCATATCACGGCCCATGGGGGGGGGGGGGGGGGGGTCGCAGCTCAAGCAACAGGACATCATCGTATCGTGGCTCAAGCAACGCGACGATATCGTACTCCGGCCCAAGCAGTGCAGTAATATCATACAGTGGCTCAAGTGACACGGGAATATCGTATCATGGCCCAAGTAGCAGGAGAATATCGCATTGTGGCTCAAGTAGCAGGAGAATATCATATCGTGGCTCAAGCGGCACAATGATATCATATTGTGGCTCAAGCAGCATGGCAATATAGTATCGTGGCTCAAGCGACATAATAATATCATATAGTGGCTCAAGAATCACGATAATATTGGCCTTCTTGTGAGCCTTGCCCGTAGTTATTAACTAACTAACCTATTCCATTTTTTGGCCATTATTGTTGCTTTCAGATTCTCTAACAATGACTAAAGACCAAAAAACTTTGCACCAGGAAGCTAAACATCAAGGGATTAAAATAAAACCTTTTGTTGGTGTCATGTTTAGCTTTACCAAAGAGAAGGTGACCAGTTAAATGTGCCAGCACTGCTTCATGACAAACCCATCTGCTCAGTCACCACTATATCTCACACATATGGGAGTTCATGATGTTTCACACACACCACAACACGTTATAAATGTGACTCTAACACACCCAGAGTTTCCCAGTAACATTTTCATCCTGAGCTGGGACAGCCTGTTTTTCTGCGTATAACACTGCATGCTCTCGTTAAAATGATCCAAGTGGAACAGCCCAGGCTGTCCGCAATCTGTTACAGCTTCTCTAGCAAGTCTTATTCTTAATTCTGTTTCCACCAAGGCAGTTTATTTTAGTTTTCATCTTCTGATCATTTGTTTTCTGATGTGAAACTATATCTTGGTGCTTTCTTTGTCTTACAAAGAAAGCAAGGGATATCAGCTGACTGACAAGATGGCGCCCACAGCGGTCGACATGGTGCTTCGCTGCGCTCTTTGTTTGTTTTTGTTTGTCAATTGTGTGTCTGCTTGCACTTATACCCGTGAAGAACTTTTAAATATCAGGACTTTGACCCCCACGGACCTCCTCCCAGTTTTTCTAGCCCCTGCCGCCGATCTGGTTTATTGTTTGGCTCGGAAAGTGAGACGGCGGAAGAGAGGAAGACGAGCGGGCGCTCTCGTACGACTTCGCAGGAGAGGCTCGCGAACGGCGCTGCCTGGCATATTTCTGTCCAATACCAACTCTCTCTCTAACAAGGTGGATGAACTGAGACTGCTGATGCGTTTTAAGGACCTCGCCTCCTCAGCTGTCCTCTGCTTTACTGAGACCTGGCTCCGGGAAAATATACCGGACAGCGCGCTGCGCCTCGACGGCTTCCAGCTCTTCCGTGCTGATCGTGACACAGAGCTTTCCGGCAAGACCACAGGAGGCGGTGTCTGCTTCTACATCAACTGCAGCTGGTGCTCTGATGTAACGGAAATTTCCAAACACTGTTCTCCTGCCTTGGAATTTCTTGTTATCAACTGCAAGCCTTTTTATTCCCCACGGGAGTTTGCTTCTTTTATACTGATCGCTGTGTACGCCCCTCCCGACGCGGACACGCGCGAAGCTCAGCGCGTGCTCGCGGATCACATTCAACACACAGAGCAGAGTTTTCCAGACTCGCTGATTATTGTGGCTGGCGACTTTAATCAGTGCAATCTGAGCCACGATCTCCCCCGCTACAAACAGTTTATTAAATGCCCCACCAGAGGATTAAACACACTGGATCACTGTTACACCACAGTGAAAGACGCATATCGCGCTGTCCCTCGAGCTGCGCTGGGATTATCTGATCACGTGATGGTTCACCTCATTCCCACATACAGACAGAGATTGAAGCTCACTAAACCTGTTGTGAGCACTACGAAGATACGGACCAGTGATGCTGAGGAGAAGCTGGATACGTGCATGGAAATATCTGACTGGGGCATGCTTAAAGGAGCCACGCATGATCTGGATGAGTACACGGACACTGTGAACTCATATATCCACTTTTGTGAAGAGAACATTCTTCCATCACGCACCAGGGTGAGTTACTCTAATGACAAACCCTGGTTCACAGCTAAGCTCAGACAGATCAGGAAGGAGAAGGAAGCAGCGCTGAAAAGTGGAGACAGGGACTGCTACAGGGAGGTTAAATACCGGTTTAACAGAGAGCTGAAGAGGGCTAAATCTGTGTACTCAGAGAGACTCCAGCAGCAGTTCACTGCTAATGATTCGGCTTCCGTGTGGAGAGGACTGAGGCAGATCACCAACTATCGGCCTCAGGCTCCTAAAGGTCAGGATGACAAAGCCCTTTGTCAGAGACTGTCCCAACACTATGCCCGTTTTGACACCTCGTCATCTGTGTCCAACTCCCCCCCTCCCTCCAGCTCCACAGCCTCCACATTCCCTACTTCATTTAAGGCACCCCCCCCACCTCCCCCCCTCCCCTTATCATCAGTGAGCAGGATGTGCTCAAACAGTTCTCCAGACTGAACCCGCGCAAGGCCCCCGGCCCAGACGGCGTGTCTCCCTCCACCCTGAGACTCTGTGCGAAACAGCTGGCTCCTGTATTCACAGACATTTTTAACACCTCCCTTAAGTTATGCCACGTGCCATCCTGCCTCAAATCCTCCACCATCATCCCTGTCCCCAAGAAGCCACGGATCACTGGACTTAATGACTACAGACCTGTAGCGCTCACCTCTGTAGTCATGAAGTCCTTTGAGCGCCTGGTCCTGTCCCACCTCAAGTCCATCACCACCCCTCTCCTGGACCCGCTGCAGTTTGCCTACCGAGCCAACAGGTCTGTAGACGATGCAGTCAACCTGGCCCTCCACTCCATCCTGCAGCACCTGGACTCCCCGGGAACCTACGCCAGGATCCTGTTTGTGGACTTCAGCTCCGCATTCAACACCATCCGCCCCGCTCTGCTCCGGGACAAGCTGTCCCTGCTCAACGTGCCTGACTCCCTCTGCAGGTGGATCATCGACTTCCTGACGGACCGGAGGCAGCATGTGCGGCTGGGAAAGACTGTCTCAGACTATACTAGCATCAGCACCGGATCACCCCAGGGCTGTGTACTTTCCCCCCTACTCTTCTCCCTTTACACCAACTCCTGCACCTCCAGCCACCAGTCTGTCAAGTTGATCAAGTTTGCGGACGACACCACCCTCATCGGGCTCATCTCCAACGGCGACGAGTCCGCCTACAGGAGAGAGGTGGCCCAGCTGGCGTCCTGGTGCAGCAATAACAACCTGCAGCTGAACGCTCTGAAGACAGTGGAGATGATTGTAGACTTCAGGAAAGTCACTACTCCTCTGCCCCCCCTCACCCTCTCAGGCTCTCCCATCACCACTGCTGATTCCTTCCGCTTCCTAGGCACTACCATCACCAGGGACCTCAAATGGGAGCTGACCATCAGCTCACTCATCAAAAAAGCCCAGCAGAGGATGTTCTTCCTGCGGCAGCTGAGGAAGCTCAAGCTACCCACCAAGATGTTAGTGCAGTTCTACACAGCCATCATCGAGTCCATCCTCACCACCTCCATAACCGTGTGGTACGCAGGAGCCACTGCCAGGGACAGACTAAGGCTGCAGCGCGTCGTGCGCACTGCTGAGAAGGTGATCGGCTGCAAGCTCCCATCTCTCCAGGATCTGTACATCTCCAGGACCCGGAGGCGTGCTGGCCGGATCATAGCCGATCCCTCACACCCTGGTCATGTACTGTTTGCCCCCCTCCCCTCTGGTAGAAGACTTCGGTCCATCCAGACTAAAACCTCCCGTCACATGAACAGCTTCTTCCCCTCTGCCATTAGACTGCTGAACACTAAGTGACTCTCGTGCACCATGTACAGCAGCTCAACCAGACTCATGTCAATCATCACTGTTTTCTTCCTGCATTACCGACTGCACTATATAGTTCTCCACAGTATCTGCTGCTGGCTAATATATATTTTAACTGTTGACCAGTATCACTTAATCTTATCCTACACTTTATTACATGTATAGTTTATTTCTCTTCTCTTATTATGTTTAATGTTGCAGCATTGTACCGAGACAAATTCCTAGTTTGTGTACTACATGAACAATGGCAATAAACCTGATTCTGATTCTGATTCTGATTCTACACTTCTCTCTTTTTTGCAAATTAGCTAATTAGCATGTTGTGAAGAATGAGGCAGCTGCCATTTGTCAAACGCTCTTATGTCACAAGACGGATCCTTTAATTTTGGCTCTAGATCTCTTCCACCAATCATGGTCTTCCAGATGAACACACGAAATGCTGTTGATAATGAAGCCACTTGCGCTTTCCTCTTCAGCAGGGGAAAGTGCTCAACATTTATTAGGATTAGTCTGCCATCTTCCCTCAGTAACCTCAGATTAGATTTTTCGACCTTGGATTCAGAAGTCCTGGTCAAAATAAAAGCTAAAAATGTTACTTTGTGCCATCCAGCAAGGCAGCACCTGATATTTTGAACGTGCAGTAGCATGTGTGATGGGAACCAATTGTGGCAGGTGGGACACCTTGCTGCTCGGCCATTAGAAGTTTAACACCACAGGTAACCCATGATTCACTGGGCTCCAAACCACTCTGCTCACCCTCCGTTCACTGAGCTGGCATGCCCTAAATACAGGTACACGACATATACTTACACACACACACACACACACACGCATGCAAAGAAGATTGCTGCTGCCAATTAACAGTGTGCTAATGTAATGAGACGATAACAGCAATGGACCAAGACACGCTGATCCTTCATCAACTCATGAGCGCAATCAAAGCAATTGCTGTTTTTCAAAAATGGGAAAATGAACGCTAATCTATCATGATGATAAGGAGACCTAAGCTGTGTAAACCTTCCCATTGTGTAATGTGTGAGGAGCTGTTATCACTCCAGTCAGCCAGAAGAAGCCTGGCCCTCTGATGGAAAGCTGAAAACATTCACCTGTATTTTAAAGCCACCAGGAGGTGCAAAGAGCATGATTGTGCCATTACATAAATAGAGCCAATCCCCAATCAAAGCTGCCCTTCCCACACCTCAGCAGCTCAGTCTGCCGGCGTGATTCATGATTAACTCAGCAGGCAGGCAGACAAAAAGTGGATGATTTAATGAAAGCATGGATTTTCCAAAGAGCACTCCAGGAGGTCACTTCCACTGCAGTCAAGAGTGATGGAGGGCAGAACAACTTAACTTTCTGCCAGCTCTCAGTCACTGTTCTTTTGTATTCCACTGATGGAGTAAATGTGCTTTCTGATCACTTTCAATGATCCAACTTTGGTGTTTAGAAAGCTGATGCATTTTGTTTTACAACAACAGCAACAGTAATTCACTTTTCTTTAATGTGACATCAAAAAATTCCAATTCCAATGAAAATAGTAAACAGGTTAATTGGAATCAGGTGAGTGTCATGACTGGGTATAAAAGGAACATCCCCAAAACAGATTTCAAAATACTGCTGCTGGTTTATAAAGCTCTAAATGGTTTAGAGCCAAAATACATTTCAGATCTTCTGGTCAATGATGAACCACCCAGAACCCTCAGGTCGTCAGGGTCAGGCCTACTATCTGAACCCAGAGTTAGAACCAAACATGGTGAGGCAGCGTTCAGTTTTTATGCTCCTCACATGTGGAACAAACTCCCAGAAAGCATCAAGGCTGCTGAAACTCTCAGCTGCTTTAAGTCCAGGTTAAAAACCTTCCTATTTGCTGCTGCCTTTCAGTAGAACAATTGTTAGTCTCCCACAATGCACTGGAACTTTTATTTCTTGCACTTTTTCTGTCTTATTTATTTTAGCTTGTTTCTGTTTCTCTTTAATTTATTTTTTAGTTTGCTTTTAAATTCATATCAATTCCTTTTGCAACTTGCTGGAATGTTTTAATGTTCTATGTAAAGCACTTTGAATTGTCTTGTACATGAAATGTGCTATACAAATAAACTTGCCCTGCCAAAAGGCTCAGGCCCTTGTGTGTTTTGGACTGAGTCAAATGTTTGAGGAAGCTGTGGTGACTGTGGAGATTATTGAAGACCACTGATAGATCAAAAATTGGCCAGATCTCTCAATGATCTCTTCCCCCTTGTAAAGGGAGTATAATATCATCAAAAGATTCAGAGAATCTCAAGAAATTTCTGCATGTAAGCCACAAAGCCAAAAACCAACACTGGATGCCCGTGACCTTCAATCCCTCAGGTGGCACTGCATTAAAAACTGACATCATTCTGTCAAGGATATTACCACGTGGGCTCAGGAACACTTCAGAAAACCACTGTCAGTTAACACAGTTCATTGCTACACGCACAAGTACAAGTTAAAACTCTACCATGCAAAGCAAAAGCCATACAGTATATCAACAACACCACTGGTTGCTCTGGGCCCAAGCTCATCTGAGATGGACTGGCGCAATGTGAAAAGTGTGCTGTGGTCTGACGAGTCCACATTTGAAATTGTTTTTAGAAATCATGGATATTGTGTCCTCTGGGCTAAAGCGGAAAAGGACCATCCAGCTTGTTAGCAGCAGAAATACAAAAGCCAGCATTTGTAATGGTATGGGGGTGTGTTAGTGTCCATGGCATCTATGAAGGTACCATTAATGCTGAACGGTACAAACAGGCTTTGGAGCAACATATGCTGCCATCCAAGCAATGTCTTTTTAAGGGACGTCTCTGCTTATTTCAGCAAGACAATGCCAAGCCACATTCTGCATGTGTTACAACAGCATGAGACCCCGGACTGCTGAGCAACTGAAGTTGTATATCAAGCATTAATGGGGAAGAATTTCACCTACAAAGCTTCAACACTTAGTGTCCTCAGTTCCTCAACACTTACTGAGTGTTGTTGAAAGGAAAGATGATGAAACACAATGGTAAACATGACCCTGTCCCTGCCAATGTTGCCAACTTGGCGATTTTCTCACTAAATCTGGTGACTTTTCAAACCCTCTTGGCGACTTTTTTTTCCAAAAGCGATTAGCCACAAATCTAGCAACTTTTTCTGGTGTTATCAGAGACTTTTCTGGTGTTTTGTAGACTCTGACGTGCAGGGCTCGGCGGGTTGTAGTTTCCTTATACAGCATCTAAAATAAAACCTATCTGTAATGTGAGGCTATCAAACTGCAACTCCCAGAAGCACTATCTGCATATAATGTGTGCTCATTGGTCCACTGTCACCTGGACAGTCTCCTGCCCCAGTTCACACCACAACCCGAAGAAATGCTGTGTCCGAGCAGTGAGTAGCCCCCAACATCAGTTCCTACCTCTGTGGTTAAGCATGAGTATTTTCAGAGCAAGAAGCTGCATTTAATGTCCACAGTTGTGTAAATGTGTTTTCTTACCACACAGAGAAAAAGTGACTATGATTTGTTGTTGTGAAGAAAAAAATGCTTTTTCTAATGTGAACTTTCATTTATTTGAGCTTTCTGTTTTATTTTATCTTATTCATTTACACGCTGTTGTGACATGCAATTATATCATGGAAGTAAATCCTCTAAATATGTATTTTTAATGGGCTGGTCCAGTGGTGTCAAACATTGGCCCGTGGGCCAAAAACGGCCCACCAGGTCTTCCAAAATTTTCTCTGAATTTACAGCTTTATTTCTAGTAAATTTCTGACTTTCTACTGATTAGAATAGTTCAGGGGTGTCCAACCAGGTGCCATGGAGAGCCAAGACCCTGCAGGTTTTCTCTTCTACCCAGTCTCTTCAGCAGGTGTTTTCACTTATCAGCAATCAGTGGGAAGAAGTTCACAGAAATCTGCTGCTGAAGACACTGGTTGGAGGTAAAACCTGCAGGGTCTTGGCTCTCCATGGCACATGGTTGGACACCCCTGGAATAGTTTGTGTAAATCCGAGACATTTTTTCTCTGTAAGATGAGACTTTTTTCTCATCAGTTTTCTTTTTCTTCTTTTTTCTGATGAGAACAAGGAGCCCTTGATTTCAAGGACCAAGGGGTAGGTGAAGGCAAAAGGGTAGAAATTAGAATTGTGACGGACCCTAAATCTACCTGTACTTCACTCTCACATTGCAGATATTTTTCTCAACTGTTTTACAGTATTTACTGCTGTTAACCCCTTGCACTCTGGTCAATTTTCCTAAAAACGCCAAAAAATAATGTGCCCAAAGTAAATCGAAAGCTGTTCTTCAACCCTTTGCAGCATCTTCATGGGGTTGGTCTCATTTAAAAGAAAACACTGAATTTTTTGGCAAAAAAAAAACATGATCTCTCTAAGTGCTCCGGCCACTGAGTTACAGTCATCTAAACATAGTGAACTTGAAGAAAATAAATTTGGCCTGGGTGTTTTTTTTGGATACAAATGCTTGCAAATAACACACAGCTTCAGATCCGGGCTGGAAAATGCAAGTGTTATCCAGCTGAGTTCAAAATTTTGTAACAATACCACAAAAAATGAATATATCACACAGCTTTGTTCTCAGGCTGTTCCCAGGTGTTTTGGAACTGTGCCAAATTGTGCAAAATGGCACAGTTTGGAAAAACATCTAACTTTTGAATGATTCAATGTAGAAGCTTCATTTTGGGCTCTAATGAAAGGTGACACTCAGGGCTGTGTCTGTGTGTGTTTAGGATTCTCTTATATGGTCATCATAGACCGACGGAGGCCGACGACGAAGGTCGTAAATCATTCGCCAAAACCGCAATCATGGAATTATGTTTTGACCAGGTCGCGAGACCAGAACCATGAGCGGACCAGCATCGCGTTCGTCTGACAATGAGGAAGAGAAGTTGGCCAGGACAATGTGGCTGTGAAGAGGTAAGGTGTTATAAGCCAAATTATTTTTTATCCCTGAAAATTGCAATCAAAAATGACTTTTGACCGATCGGTATGCGCGCACCGCGTTACATGGTTCGTTCGTCGCCTCCGGACCGCGAACACCCCCCCCCCCCCCCGCCGCTACGATTCTGTAGCGGGGGGGGGGGGGGGGGGCCGCGGTGACAGCGCTGCTGTGGCCACATCGCCACATCCGAGTGCTACAGAGGACGGAGATCGGCCATCGCTACATAACGGATTACACTCGGATGTGGCGATGTGGCCACAGCAGCGCTGTCACCGCGGCTCCCCCCCCCCCCCCGCTACAGAATCGTAGCGGCGGGGGGGGGGCGTTCACGGTCCGGAGGCGACGAACGAACCATGTAACGCGGCGCGCGCACTTCGGACATCGTGCGCCGCACAGTTGTAATTTACCGATTGGTCAAAAGTCATTTTTGATTACAATTTTCAGGGATAAAAAATAATTTGGCTTATAACACCTTACCTCTTCACAGCCACATTGTCCTGGCCAACTTCTCTTCCTCATTGTCAGACGAACGCGATGCTGGTCCGCTCGTGGTTCTGGTCTCGCGACCTGGTCAAAACATAATTCCATGATTGCGGTTTTGGCGAATGATTTATGACCTTCGTCGTCGGCCTCCGTCGGTCTATGATGACCATATAAGAGAATCCTAAACACTCTGCTGGAATTAAAAAAAAATAATAATAAAGCACTGCCTGTGGCTGCTGAAGCAGTCTCTCTTCACCCAGCCTTTGTAGACAAAACAGCTCAGCGAACTTCTGTGCTTCAATTGGCTCGCTGCGTTGGTAGGCGGGTCCTTCTTGCCAAGTTTTCAGTCATTGGTTCTTCAAGGTTTCAGAAACCCAATTCAAGGCTCTTATTAGTCGAATGAGAGGTCAATCAGATGAACTAATCTGTTCGCGGCTGTGTCTGCAGCTTTTATTTTCAGTGCGCGCTTGGACGCCATACACCACCTACATCACAATCTCCATCATGCGTCCTAGAGCGCACGAGAGCGCCCTTGTGCGCTCTAGGACGCAGAGACTTGCCCACCCGCGGGACAACGGAGCGCAAGAGGTTAATAACTACTTAAACAGTGTTTCTCTTGTTATTTGTAGTATAAGGGTAATTGCATTTAAAAAGGTTGTACATTTAATTCAACTACATTTTAGCATGCGATAATCAAATTTGATCATATTAAACATAATTTTCCAACAACAAAATTGTGGCTCTTGAAAAGGCTGAGTGGCTAGTAACTTTGAAAAATCACTAGCCACAATGGCTGCTGACGTAAACCCACTATTGCTCTGCAGTTACTGTCCTCAACAAGCAGCGGGTGCTACCGTGAGCTTCTCCCCATCCCAAAGCACTCGGTATCACAGTGGCCTCATGCAGCAGTTAGTTGGAGTCAGAGAGGAGACCCACGCCCATGCCAATCACGTTCAGACTGGAATTGAATTGCGCCTGCACAACCCCCCACCAATCGATGTAAATGTTTCTTCACTGTCATTGTTACGCTAATAAATCACTGCATTTGACTAACAACCTCAGCCACATACACACAGTGGACGAAGTGTGTGTGTGTGTGTGTGTGTGTCATAAGCTAAACATCTAGCAGCTAGCTCATCATGTCGTAGTCTAAACTGTACGCTCAAAAATACAGAGTGAGAATCAAATCCTGAATTCAAAGGCTGGTTGAAGCTATTTATTGAAGATGATACAGAAGTGATGGCCTATTTAAATGCCAAATTAAAACAAACAAACCAAGAATCAACAGAAGAAAGTTAATTTGTAGTTCTAAACATATTTAGGGTGGGGGTTTTTTACTCACTTTTTGTTTCTCCCACAACATTATTCTTCTCTCCTACAGCACCCATTACAATTACATGCAAATGTCAATTTATGCAAATTAGGTGATGATATCATTTAGCGACTTCTAGCAACTTTCAGGACTGCCAATAGCTACTTTCCTTACTGAGAAGTTGGCAACAGTGGTCCCAGCTTTTTAGAAATGTGTTACAGCCATTAAATTCAAAATGAGTAAATATTTGCTAAAAAAATAAAGTTTATCAGCTTGAACATTAAATATCTTGTCTTCATAGTGTATTCAACTGAATATAGGTTGTAAAGCATTTGTGAATCATTGACTCCGTTTGCATGGTCACAAGTAAACATATTACAATCAGCTTTCTGGAATTACCTGATTATTCAAACTGTCATGTAAACAGAGTAATCCGATTACCTTTATCAGTTTATGAGAAAATGGATAAAAACACCTAGTTTATTTGCCCAATAAACTGTTTACTCAGTGCATGTAAACACCATAAGCCGTTTTTTACCTTTATCAGTTTACTCCAGTAATCAGTTTACTTGTGACCATGTAAACAGGGTCACTGTATTCTGTTTTTATTTATGTTTTACACAATGCCCCAACTTTACTGGAATTGGGGTTTGTAGAATCAGCAACATAGAATTTTTTTGTACCCATTAACAGTTACACCCCCTTTACACAGGGGTGGAGATCGTTGAGAGATAAGTGAGTGATGACAAAATGGCCAGAATGCCAAATGATCTTTCATGACCTCTCAGTGATCGCCAAGATCTCTCAATGACCTTCAGTGATCTCCCCGTCCTCACAGTTTTGACTCAGTCCAAAACAATGGTCCCGGTTACATGGTCACAATAAACCGATCACAGTTGCTACCGGATAACCATGAAAACCGGTACTACCTGTCTCATGGGTCGGGCCGTCGGCGACTCAACCGGCAACCCCGCCCTTCTGAGGGTGTGGAGGGTGAAACTGGGCATCCTGGCAGAACTAAACACAATATCTGTCACAGGTCTGTGGTGGACCACTCCCAGTTACACGGGGTGAGACTGGACATCCTGGCAGATAAGAACATCTGTCGCAAGGTCTGTGGTGGACTTTTGCCAGTCGGTGCATTGTGACATGCACTACACAAGGAGCAGAGATGAACAAACCTATCATCTGGTCAGTCACTGCAACAGATACTGGAGTCAATTTGTCTTGGCCTGTCCTTGCCACTGATAATACCTCTATCTGCCAAGACTGTGCCACTAGTCCAGCAAAAGCTGACAGTACTCAAATAGTACTCATCTAGCTACAATGCTCCGCACTGTGTTTATATATCTACATATTATTCCATCTAGCTACAATGCTCCGCACTGTGTGTTTATATACTCATATATTTATTCCATCCAGCTACAATGCTCTGCACTGTCTGTGTATATATATATATTTATAGTAATATGTACATATGTATATTAGCTGCTCTTGCTTTTTTTTGTCCTTTTTTTTCGTCCTGGAATTTCCCCATTGTGGGACTAATAAAGGCTTATAAGATAAGATAAGATAAGCCTTTATTAGTCCCACAATGGGGAAATTCCAGGATTGCAACAGCATAGGGACAGCAACACTCAGAGCAACAATCAGAAGGCAAGAAAAAAACAACATCTAGTAAACATATGTCCATATTACTATAAATGTGTATATACTGTATATAGACACACAGTGCAGAGCATTATGGCTGGTGAATGTGCAGCAGATTATCTTATCTTAAATATTTTGCAGTTTCATGAAATGGTCAGTCAGAAAGCAACTCATACTGGCTCGAACGTCGCCCGAGTTAACAAGGCCAGGAATTCCTGCCAGCGGAGGGTGAAGGACAGAGCTGTGTGGAGGAATCTGATCAGACCTAAATGAAAGTCATTGTCGCCCCAGACAGACTGCTATGATGATGATGATGATGGGAATAAACCAATAATGGCAACAATCCATTTTGTCGTGTTTACATCCACTGAATTAACAGATTATTGGAGGGTTAACCTGTTACAAGGCCTTTATCATATTATTCTGTTTACATGGCCACTTTAAATAATCAGACAACTCAAGAAATCCAATCATAACTGGTTTAGGTATGGTTTAGTTACTGGTTAGTCGGGTGGTGGTTAGCACTGTGGCAGCACAGCAACTCACCCTTGACCGGGGAATCCAGGGTTCGATCCCAGCCCCTGACCAACAGTGATCTGTGTGGAGTTTGCATGTTCTCCCCATGTCTGCGTGGGTTTACCCCGGGATTTCTCCGGTTTCCTCCCACACGTCAAAAACATTCAAGTTAGGTTAACTGGAGACTCTAAAGTGGCCCCAGGTGTGAATGTGTGTGTGAATGGTGAAAGGGCTGGGCACCGCACCAGTGGCTGCCTCATTGGATGCCCTGTAATTTCCCCACTGTGGGACTAATAAAGGATTCTAAATCTTCTAAATCTTTATTCGGGGACATGTAAACATGGTCCATGTCTCAATGATCACCAAAGGGAAGTGATCTCTCAACAACCTCTCATAAGCACTCAATATCTCATCAATCTCCCAATGATCACGCAGCAATTTTTCAATGAACTCTATTGGTCTTTCATTGAATGCTCAGCAATCCCTCACTGATCTCTCAGCCATCTCTACCTTCTTGGTAGAAACATTTGGCGTTCATTGAAAGATCCTTAAGAGATCATTGGGAGATCTATGGGATCATTGAGCTCTCCTTGACCACTCAGTGATCTTATTAATCTCCTAATGAGATTAATAAGATCTCTGATCTCCCTCACCAATCGTTCAATGATCTTTCAATGATCTTTCCATAAACTGCAAAGTTTTCCACCCTGAAGGTAGAGATTGCTGAGAGATCAGTAAGGGATCACAGTGTTTGATGAAAGAATAACAGAGTTTATTGAAAGACTGCTGAGAGATCATTAGGAGATCTATGAGATTGTTGAGCACTCCTTGAGCATTCATTGAGAGTTTATTGAGCAATCGCTTTCCTATGGTGATCATTGAGAGACCGGTGTGGATCGAGTCAAAACAATCTCAACTGTGGAGACTGTGGAGATCACTGGAAGATCACAGAGATCTTGGCCATCGCTGAGAGATCATGAAAGATTGCTCAACAATCTAGCCAGTTTTTTAATCTTTCAATGATCTCTCAAAGACCACCCCCCCTTACACTGCCCTCCTGTGTAAAAGGGGTAGAAGAGGACTATGGTTGCTCAACTGGTTAGAGTAAGTAAAGATGTCTGCAGCAATCTGAGTATAACTATAATGTTAAAAAAAAAAAAAAGAACTGTTTGCTTATTTCCTCAAAAGCACTAACCGGTTTCCTTAATGAGTTTGTATGTGTTTGAACTTTTTAACCATATCAGTGACATTTTTCATTCAATTGTGTTTTCTCAGGATCAGATGAGTTGAAGTCCGTTTTCAGCTTAAAAATCAAATACCTACAGCAGCTCTGATACTTTTATAACAAAAATGGCAACTGGATGAATAGATAATAGAGTGATGATGAAAAAGTCGATACTGAGCTGATACACATTTTAAAACTCTGCTAGGGAAGAGTACAATGGGTCTACGTCAGTTTAACAAGGTGGAATTTCTGCACACTTCAAAGCAGAAGCTGGAATCAATCTTAATGACTAGATACACTATATGAACAGAAGTGTTGGACGTTTGTTTTTAGACATGCCATTCTTCATCCATAGGCATTAATAAAGAATCGGTCCCCTCTTGGCAGCTAATACAGCTTCCACTCTTCTGGGAAGGCTTTCTACAAAATTCTGGGGTGTCTTTATGAGGGCCAGGCTAACAATCTCTGTTCCAGTTCATCAAAAAGGTGTTGGATGGGGCTGAAGGTCAGCCCCATCATATTAGAACAGAAAATGTCTTTCTCAAACTGTTTCCACAAAGAGCGAAGCATAAAATTGTCCAAAATATCTTGGTAAGCTTAAGTGTTACGATTTCCCTGGAATGAAAAACCTGAATTCAGTGATGAAGTGTGGAGCAATACTTACTAACACTTGTCCATATAGTGTATCTTCTTTATCTATTTAGCAATATGGTTCAGTCATGCAACAACATGAACACATTCAATACAAATATGGTGTTATACCAGTTATAACATTATACTGAACTTGACATGTTCAAATTTTACAGTGAAGAGGAAAATCTGAATGTTATTTTCAGGGCATGTTGGTTTTGTTGCAAACATACACTACTCACAAGAAGTTAGGGATATTTGGCTTTTGGGTGAATGTCACGGGGTTCTTTTCCAACTTCAAATCCCAAAAAAAGATGGCAGAGTCGCACAGATGGTAATGAGCTTTTTATTTGCCGGCCTCCCAAGTACAAATTACATACAGGTGAGGTGAACAGTGAAGACACGGGGGGAAAAAAAAAAAAAAAAAAAAATAGTCTTTGTACCAAACTGTCTCTTTAAAAATAGAGTCCACTCTTGACTCCTTCAAAGTGGGAGAAAAAAGGTCATTTAATTACTTACAGTCCATGGAATATGTGTTGCTTTCTCAGAATCCATGTTACCTTCTCTGCAACACCAGACTGAAGACTCAAACTCAGGCTGACATTCAGTCCACAACAGCCCCATCTTAAAGGCCAAGCCCCTCCCACTGGGCGTATCATTCATAAAGAAAGGTACTTCAGTAAATATTCCTATAAAACAGTTTACAATACCCCATCTTCCAATATATGGGCTGCACGGTGGCGCAGTGGTTAGCACTGCGGCAGCACAGTTTACCCTTGGCCGGGGGATTGTGGGGATCGTGGGATCGTGGGTTCGATCCCAGCCCCCGACCAACAGTGATCTGTGTGGAGTTTGCATGTTCTCCCCGTGTTGCATGGGTTTACTCCGGGATTTCTCCGGTTTCCTCCCACATGCCAAAAACATGCATGTTAGGTTAATTGGCTGTTCTAAATTGTCCCTAGATATCTGTTTCCTATAGGCCCTTAGAATAGAGGGTTAGTATTAATGAAAGCGCTTTGAGTGGTCTTTGTGACTAGAAAAGCGCTATATAAGTGCAGGTTAGTTAGTTAGTTAGATATAAATATTTAAATACAGAACACATTTAACACATAGAAATTTAAATGCAAAAACAAGTTTCTCCCCACACAAAGTCAATTTACAACAGAAACATTCATCCCTGGGTCACCTGACCAAACAGGCATATGCAAAACCCCACTTAATCTACTCAATTGATTCAATCTGGTTATCTTGTTAGACGTCTGAATCATCAATGGAGACAGCTGGGCAAACGTACAACAGAACGAACAAACAATAAATTTACATGGTGTAGAAATGCAAGCATATGTTTTCCAGTGAAGCAGAACAACCAAGTGGGCCCCCTTGGCTGCACCACAAAACAGGTAAGGGGTAAAAAAAGACACATTAGATACTTTTAAGATAATCTACAAACAAAGAAGTAAATGAGAAACAGATGACAGGTGTGTGCATGTGTGTATGTATGCGTCACTTAAGCTGGCAAATCACCCACAGTACATAATTTTGTGCAGCTGAGAGTGCCTCCATATAAGCGTCCGTGTGCCTGCAGTCAGTGAAATTTATGGAAAATGTAAAAAGTTCATGCTACAGTGATATATCATGAAAGCAGGGCATTTAAGTAGAGGCATGCAATGGTGATTTCCTCATCTCAAACAATTTATTGAAACAAAAGCCAACAACAGTAGCAGGTATATCACAACAAAAAAATGTCAATATCTCCACTTGTCATGTGCCCTTGAGCATCAATTACAGCTCGACAACGACGTCTGACAGTGTTCAGAACCAGACAAACTCAGTTAACAGAGGAACAGTGATTTTATTGTGCAAAGGCAATAATGATGGGAGCAGAGTCTGATGACCCTGTGAGGAGAAGAGAGACACAATAGGCAATATCAATCGTGGCCTTACAGACTGAAGAACAGCAGACTGTGGAAACTGCTGTCGGTTTAACGTCTTCCTCCTGATTGCCACGGTCCAGTGAAGGTGGGTGAACTTCTTGTGCAGATATTGACAGTGAGAGTGCTGGGGAAGGGCCTCGGCTGAGGCGAGAAGGAGTAAACAGTTCTGGTTAATAATCTTAATCACTTACAGGGAGGTGTTTGAAGATAAAGGGGCTCCAGCCTTGAAGAATGGGTCCCAGTCCACCGAGAAGAATGATCCGGTCCACCAGGAGAATTAGTCCAAGGTAAATCCAAGGACACACAGAGGAGGTACTGGAGCAGAATAATGAATTGTAGAATGGCTTACAAGATCCCATGTAGGAGGAGAGGGTCGTAGCAAGGCGCGAGAGGCTACACAGTGGAAAGGAACACTTTGAGCAGCATGCAAATATTGATGTCTCCGTGCTGAACAGAAGCTTTGCTCTCTGTTGAAAGACTGCCTTAATTAGAGGTGGCAGGTGTGGCGCTGCAGCAGCTGTGGGAAATGAGAGCAATTAAAGGGAGAACAAACAACAATGTGCAGCCTGGATCACCACAGTCTATTGCTGTTCACAAGTCGACTTATTGTCTGCTGAGGCATAGCATTCCCCTCTTCTCAAAGGATGGCCCTTGGGTCATTGAGGTTGTGGGGTGCAGGCTTACGAGCCTCTGCACGGTGACTCAGCTGATCCCATGGGTTTTCTATGGGACTCAGGTCTGGAGAAAGTGCAGGCCACTCCATTTGAGGCACCCCAGCCTCCAGCAGCCGTTCCCTAATGATGCAACCTTGATGAGCTGGAGCATTGTCGTCCATGAAGATGAAATCAGGCCTATGTTGGTCATGCAAGGGCAAAATGACTGGATTAATGATGTTATTCAGGTAGTATTGGCTTGTCACTGTACTATTCACAAGGTGTAGGGTAGTTCTGTGTTGACTAGACACACCTGTCCAGACTGAAACCCCACCATCACCAAAGGCTCGTCTGACAACAACAGTGGCTGATGCATAGCGCTCTCCTTGACGTCTCCAACATCATTGGTGGACATCATTTCTGCTCACTGTGAATTGACTTTCATCAGAGAAGAGCACTGAGGCCCACTGGTCCCTTGTCCAGCGTAAATGCTCCCTGGCCCATGCAAACGATGACACCTGTGCCTGGTGGTGTGGTCAGGTACCCTTGCAGGTCGTCTAGTACACAGCCCATGCTGATGTAAACAGTTTTGAATGGTCTAATGTGACACTTGGGTGCCTCTCACCTCCCTTAAATGTGCCTGGAGTTGAGTGGCATTCATCATCTGGTTCCACAGGTCACTGTTCACAATGAAGTGGTCATCAGTGTGGGATGTGGCCAAAGGACATCCACTTCTATGCCTTTCTGTGACTCTTCCAGTCTCTGTGTCTCTGTTGCAACCTGCTGATGACATTCGGTGACACTATCTTCAGTGGCCACTTTCCTCTGAGAACATCCTGTTTGAAGGCTTGCAGTGGCGAGGTGCTCTTGATCAATTGTTAGGTGTCGTCTTGGTCTCGTGATATTAAAATGTGAACAGCATGATAAAGAGGACTGTTTAAAAATCATTTCTAATTGAACCAGAAAATTTATTGGTCGATTCATGGTTCAAACACCTGTTGTGAATTTTGCTGTTAAGCACTTTGTTAAGAGAACAGCAAGTTGTGCAAAAAGTACTGAAACATTGAACCGTTGAACATGTGCATTCAAAAGATTAGAGAAGGTCAAAGTAAATTCACCTGGAAAGGTTGTAGTGCATTTTAGTTACATCCTGAAATTTCACCCAAAAGGCGAATATCCCTAATCTTTTGTGAGTAGTGTACATATAATATATATGGCCAGCCAAGAAACTTTGACAGATTTACACCAGCTGCATTTATATTAATTATAGTCACCAATATTCCCTTGAGAATACATTCACATAAACTAACCCTTTAGAGTCTGAGTGTCACGCTTCTGCATAAAGAAATTATTAAAAACAATTTTTAAAAATGCTCTGTGTGTGTATGTGCATGCACACGCTCCTGTCCACATGTTTTTTTACTGAATGCTAACAAAGCCCTGAAGTAAAGATAAACCTTTTATGGTTGTGGGGGCAATTTAAGCCCAAACCGGCCTTCACCTGACCATCATACTGGAGTTCTCATGCTTTGAACAACTTATTGTCAGTGTCAACCAGCTTGATAAGTCAGTGTGTGTGTGTGTGTGTGTGTGTGTGTGAGAGAGAATGTGTGTAATAAGGGTTGCTGTTCATCTTATTACCTCAAAAAGAGACATTGATGTTGGTTAGTTGTCGAAACAGCAACACAGCAGCTGAAAAAAATACAGAACAATAGAAAGGTAGTGTTAAAGTGGCATTTGCTTGGTAACCCTATAATACCAAAGGACATTATCACTGCTAGTTTATCATTATGATGTACAGAAACACATGTTTCAGTGTATCATCACATCTATTACAGCAATAAATTACATTCAAGGAAAAAATACAAATAAGGTAAGAAAATAGGAAAAGTAAAAAAAAAAAAAACATCAACTAAATAATAACAGAACTTGAGCTCTCATTTATTAAGTATTCATATGACTCATAGACACCATCTGGCACGACCATGTGCTGCTGGTGGATGGCTCTGTGAGGATGGCATCACGGAGGCTAAAAAGCCCGACTTTCTGTACCCAGAAAGTCCATGATAAAGCACTTTTATTACACATCAAAATGCCAATTTATTTTCTCTCTCAAGTCCCCTCACAGAGTGCTTAGACCACACAGGCTCATGAGACACATCAGTAAACTAAAACTGAACACAATAAATAGAGATTATTACACAAATCCAACAACACAGGAAAACAAATGTATTGTCAGCTCTTTACAGCCAGCTTAGATTGGTAGACACGTAATGGTTCGCATGAGGAATAATAAACCATGAAATTGTAAATGGACTGCTCTCTTATTGTGCTCTTCACTAATATTTAGTAGAAAGTGCCTCTATAATAAAGACTATTCTCATAATACACACAGGTGTAGGTCAAAAATAAATGCAGATTTTAATGTCTATTCCACATATGATGGTTTAAAGGCTCATTTGAGTAAAATTAAACCTTAAATTCAAATGCCTGAATGCATGCATTTGCGTCCAGGTATGGGTGTTGGTGTGTACATACTGTAGGTATGTATACACATTTTGTTAAACTACCATCATTGCAATAACCCTCATAGTACAACCAAACTCCTTATTCTGTGAACACCAGACTCACTGTAGCATTTTTATCTTCTTTTTCCACTTCTACGTGATTTATATTTAGCAATGTATCTTTTAAGTTAATGTTTTATGTTTTTATAGCATTCCTAATTTCACTGTATTATTGTGCACAACACAACAATAATAAAACCTTCTAATTCTACACAAGTCACCCTTGTCACAAATACGTATATAGTACTTCGTTTTTACTAATGTGCATCTAAAGGCAACTGCTGCAGCATGTTTGTTCACAAGTTTTCCTGTCAGTTACAAAGTAAAGCAGCTCCAGGGGGACGGAGTGGAGATTTATGTACAAGCAGTCAGTTTAATCAGCTGTAATTCCAGCCATTAATAAAACTGGTCAAAACAGATCATGGATTATTAAACTTCCCTATCAGGAAAACATTAAATTCAGTCTAGTAATCAGTAAACTCTGTCACAACAAACACTTCTATTTTATTACACCAAATGGTAAAATTTCCCTCAACTTCATTTTTAATATAAAAATATTTAGTTTATTCCTAACCTTCAATAACAAAGCTTTTATATTTTTAGTACATGATTGTCTCTCATCTTCTTTCATTGACATTTGATCCTGAGTTTGTATACTTTTAACAGTATAGTCTCACTCTTTACTACATTCCACATTGTAATATTAAAAAAAGGACAGCAACAAATTAAAGCAACAATAATGTATCTGTAATAGGCCAAATGTGACCATTAGGCTTTGATGTAAGGAATTATTTTAAAATGTTGTCTTAACACTTTTTAATAAGTGTTTTAAATTTATGTGGCTCTTCTGTGATGAGTGCTCTACAATCATAAACTGATAAGCTCAACACTATTTAATGACAAACAAGGATGAGACTTTTCTTCAAGAGAAAATGATATACATTTCATTTTTTTACCAGCAGGTATTACAATCTACACTGGGGAAATTAAGTATTGAACACATCAACATTTGTCCTTATTAAACATATTTCTGATGGAGCCACTGACCTGAGATTTTCACCAGATATCAGTAACAGCCCAAGTAATCCATACATACAAAGAAATCAAGGTAACTGTGTTCACAAAATAAGTTATTTGTAATAAAGTGGAATGACACAGGGAATAAGTATTGAATACATGAAGAAAAAGAGGTGCAAAAAGGCATAGAGAGCCAAGAAAACATCTGAAATCCATCGGAATTTAAGAAGCCATCCCATCCCCCATCAGTGCAAATTAATTTCAGCTGGTTAAGTCCTCAGTCATCCGGGAGAGGCTCAGAGTAGAACCGCTGCTCCTCCACATTGAAAGGAGTCAGTTGAGGTGGTATGGGCATCTGATTAGGATGCCTCCTGGACGCCTCCCACTTGAGGTGTTTCAGGCACGTCCCACTGGGAGGAGACCCCGGGGCAGACCCAGGACTCGGTGGAGAGACTATGTCTCCCAGCTAGTCTGGGAACGCCTTGGTATCCCCTCTGAAGAGCTGGAGCAGGTGGCTGGGGAGAGGGAAGTCTAGGCTTCTCTGCTTGAACTGCTGCCTCCGCGACCCGGACCTCCGGAAAAGCGGTAGAAGATGGATGGATGGATGGATGGATGGTTAAGTCCTGACTGATAACCTTGAAAAAGGTCTGTGAATATCAGATTGTCACACCATAAAGAACTCATGATGGGTAGAAGCAAAGAGCTCTCTCTAGACCTTCACAACCTTTTTGTTGCAAAACATAATGATGGCATTGGTTACAGGTGCGTTTCTAAACTGGTGAAAATTCCAGTGAGCACTGTTGAAGCCATCATTCAGAAGCGGAAAGAACATCATTTTACCACAAACCAGCCACGACCAGGAGTTCCTCGCAAGATTTCTGGCAGAGGAGTCAAAAGAATTATCAGAAGAGTTATCCAAGAGCCAAAGACCACTCATGGAGAGCTCCAGAAAGACTTGCAGTTAGCAGGTACTGCTGTTTCAAAGGAAAACAATATGTAATGCACTCAACCGACATGGGCTCTGTGCCCGCTCACCTCGCAAGACTCCATTGCTGAAGAAAAAGCATGTTGAAACTCATTTGAAGTTTGCTGCACAACATTTGGGCAAGCCAGTAAAACACTGGGCGAATATAGTCTGGTCAGATGAGACCAAAATTGAACTTTTTGGATGCCACAATACACGGCATGTTTGGAGGAGAAATGGCACTTCACATCCCATCGTGATGTGAGGGTGTTTTTCAGCACATGGTACAGGCAGACTTCATATAATTAAAGGAAATATGAATGGACAAATGTACAGAGACATCCTTGATAAGAACCTGCTGCCACCTGCCAAAATGCTGAAGATGAAACGAGGGTGGCCATTTTAGCAAGACAATGATCCTGCGAGAATGGCCCAGTCAGTCACCTGACCTGAATCCAATTGAAAATCTATGGAATGAACTGAAGATCAGAGTTCATAGAAGATACCCATGGAACTGTCATGATTTGAAGACAGTTTGTGTGGAAGAATGGGCTAAAATCACTCCTGAGCAATGCTTGCACTTAGTTTCTCCATACAGGAGGCGTCTGGAAGCTGTCATTACCAACAAAGGCTTGTCTTCTAAATATTAAATGAATTTCCCCAAGCGTGTTCAACACTTATTCCCTGTGTCATTTAACTTTGTTAAATACAATTTGTTTAATGAACACGGTTGCCTTGATTTCTTTGTATGTAGGTATTACTTGGATTGTTAACTGATATCTGCTGAAAGTCTCAAGTCAATGGCTCCATCAGAAATGTGTTTAATGAGAAAAATGTTGATGTGTTCAATATTTTCCCCACTGTATATGTTATGACATTAAGTGACCGCTAGTGGCCATGGAAAAAATACATAAAGTGACATGGCAGAGGATTACAGATGTACCGTGTGTGTAAAGCACAAATCCCAATTCCAATGTTGTGGCGTTGTGTAAAATGTAAATAAAACAGAATGTAATGATTTGCAAACTCTTTTCAACCTATATTCAACTGAATACACTACAAAGACAAGATATCTGGGGGTAGATTTACTAAGGCAGTACAAACTAGTGAGTGCACAAATTAGACAGAGCGCCTAAAGGAGTGGCCAATTTTTGCCAGTGATCTACTAACAACACGCAAAATTGTGAACACAGACACAGTCACTTCATTTCAGCAATGACCACTCCTCCACCAAGAGCACCGCAAAATTGCACACAAGCACAGCTGATGAGGAAATGGGTCATCAACAAAGGCACAGCCAGTGTGGAGAAGCATAATATAGTTTTTTTTTTAAACTTTTTTTTAAGCTTTTGTTGAAGCGCAAACCCCAATAAAATAGTTTATTTCTGTTCATCATATATCAAATATATTTGATTTTCATTTCACATGGCAGACTCCTTTGTTTAATATGTATAAATTAAGGACTACTCATGAATAAATTATTGACCAACGTCTTTATTTTATTAGCACAAGAACCGTCAAGATGGTCTGATGGAGACTCTGGGGTTTTATTATGTGAATAACTTTGTTTCAACAAAATCTACAGGTCTCCCAGTCCATGACTTTTCATAAATACTGTATGTGCGTTTTATCTTTTCTGAAGTCTGGAACATAATAAAATTAAACACACAACATTTCACTTATTCCTCCGACAGCCACAGCAGAGACTGCTGTCACTGAGTTACTATGATGGTGCAATGTCAGGGGACGGATCTGTCCTCCTTTTGTCCACTTCAGGTAGGAGGGGTGTACTATTTTATGGATACAAATTCATTTTTAGGAAAGCTTTTTTATTTATTTTGTTTATTTCACCTTTATTTTACCAGGTAAAAGATTTGAGAGCAATTCTCAGCAGGGATGTCCTGGTGTGTCATCGTATGTAATGTTTGCTTTTATTCTTGTTCTTAATCCTATTTGTGTAGAGATTTTACCCCGAGATGTAAAGTGCGTTATAAATTAAATAAATTGTTATTAATATTATTATTATTATTAGGCTATCCACCTTATTCCTGGGGGTGCCGCTGTAGGAACGATTATAGGCGGAACTTCCGGTTTTGGCTGAAGTAGTATTAAATCAGTCAGCAAGAGTGGAGTAGTGGGGCATTTAAAATAGCGTTTTTAAAAGTGTTTCAAATTCATTTTAATGTATAGTCCACATATGTGTTTTGCACTCGAGTGGCAGCTAATTTCAGCACTTGTAGTTTTTGTATTTTTGAATGTTTTGGCATAGTTCTGGTACTTGTTGCTGGTGTTCGTGGCTGTGCCATAGACTGTATAAATGGAGGCTTCTCACTGGCAATACGTAGATCATTCACTGAAAACTAACAAGGACTGTTGGTGTGATCAGTGGTACAGATGCATGAGCACCAGGTATGTTTTCACTTGTATGAATGTCACAGATCTGACATTAACGCTTCATATATGTCACCAGACGCAAGGCTGCATGAAGTAAAATAATAAATAAAAAATAACAACAGTTTGCTTCCTAACGCTTAATGATTTAAGAAAGATCAAATACTTTTAGGGATTTTTTTTTTTTTATGCATTTGTTGCACTGCCTTGCAATGATACAGACTTGATATTAGCACCTTCAGCATGCATTCTGTTATGTCGGAATTACCTTAGTAATGACGAGGCCACGTGCACAGTTGAACTACACTTTATTAAAGGTCGATCACACACAATACAGCCACCAGGCAAGGGGCATCGGCAAAGAGGCCGAATAAAGATGCTCGCTGGTATTTATAGGGTGGTGCAGTGGCGGAAGAGGAAGTGTCCGCCACTACACCGCACTTCATAATAAAACGCATCACATTTCCCCCCTGTAGAAAGTCCAAAACCACACATACAATTGAGACCCTCCCCAATTTAGGATCCGAATCACACACTAAAGCTAGAACTGAAAACACTAAATGACCTAACAGTCACACAACAAACCTAAACTAGGGTGGACGGGTGGACTACCATCCCACCCCACATGGCAAGGTGGGTAATTCTGCCACCTGTAAAACAGTCCAAAAGTCTGAAAAAGTCTGAAAAACAAAAGACTTTTGGACTGTAAAACAGTCCAAAAGTCCATTTATAACAAGAACATTGCTGTGTTCCTAAAATAAAACATACACAGAATAATAACAGTTTAGACATACAAAGCAAAATTAGTAACTAAAACCACACGGAGAGAATCATGAAAAACCAGAAACATTTACTACACATAATTGGTTTGTCTTCTCATACAGCATTAGCATGCAATAAGAACCTGCAAATGCTCCTTAATACAGCCAATTTGACATTTTTTTTTCACATGCAAACATATGAACATTGGAACATTAGGACTTTTTTTTTTCTTCAAAACTCACACTACTGTCCTTCAGGTGGAAAAGTGGGTAGAACTGGCTTGTGGGGGCCCAGGGCAGCCCCTCAGTAGACTCGCCCCTGGAGGAAGCATGCCCCCGGGGCCGCAGCTGACATCACAGACGAGAGTGCCTCTTCTCCTCGCCATCGGTCACATCTCTTGTCCGGACCCGCCATCCGAAGCCTCATCCTGGGCACGCCGCAACTCATTGGCGTGCCTCCACGAGCCGTCCAACAGCTGGAAGTAGGCTACGCCCCACTTAGCCACAATGTGCAGCCGCTCCTGGTGTTCCTCTGGCTGTCGTTTGGCCCACATCCGCTGTGGACGTCCCTCCCCTCAAGCCCAGACCAGGTCCGTAATTTTCAGAGGAGCTCTGCTCAGCCTGCAGTGCTGCTGATTGGCATGTGGTCCCTCCGTGCCTGTCTGTCTGGCCCCGACTCCTTGCAAAGCTGCTGCAGCGGTCGCCGTTGTAGCTCCAGATCCTCCAGCCCACTGTGGCCGAGCTCCGGAGGAAACTGAGGCTAGCTCGTCGGCGTCACTCGACGACACACCTGGTACCCTCTCCTACCATACCCCGAACGCTGGCAATGAGACCCTCCTGCGTCAAGCCTGAGTGAGGATGGTCCTGCTTGACCGCTGTGGTGCCTGGTAAATCTTCGTCCCACACAGCGTCGTCCTCCACCACCGGAACCGGACGGTTCTGCTGGCCACAACCAGTCCACTCTTCCCCAGCATAGTCTTTAATGGTGAACTCCAGTCCATAAAACAGGCCAAGGCCCATGATGCTGTTGCCTTGGGCCGTGGAACGTGAAGTCAGCCATCACCGCCGACTTGTACCGAGCTGATAACTCAAGCATTCCGACCGTGTGCAGTCTGCCACCTACATAACTGTAGAACGGCACTGGATTACCTCTTATTCTGTAGTGGGGGAAAAATTTCCTCACTGTGGCCCAATTCAATAACAATCCCTCTGCCCCATGTCGACCAGCAGCGGCACCTCCTCACCATCCAGCGTCACCTTGCAGAACATTAACCCGTTGCTACTCGGGGACACTGCATGGACAGTTGCCGGGGGATGGAGGGTGTCGGGTGATGTTATTTTTCTCCGTGGGCTCTCCGGCTTGGACATACGACACACCCTGGCATAATGGTTCAAGCGTCCACACTTGCTACAGCACTTCCCTCTAGCCAGGCATTCCCTAGCCTTGTATTGGTGCTTCGCGGACCCACAACACATACACAAGGGTTTTCTTGGGGCAGACCTTCGGCTGACAGTGTTGGTTTCCATGTTTTCGTCGGCTGCGCTATCCTCGCTGTCTGGGTCCGCTACTAATGCTGCGGCCCCAGCTGCCATTGTGATTGGCGCCACTTTAGCTCCGAAGCTAGCTTGTCTGCGGTCTCCACTTGGAGAGCTAGCTCGACAGCCTCAGATGATGTCAGGTCACTCGGCGCAGAGACTAGCCTAGCTCGTAAAGCTAGGTTGTGTGCGCCGACAGCTGGTCACGTACTATTCCCTCCTCTGATGGCCTGAAACAACACTCGCTAGCCAGCTGCCGCAGGTTGGCGACAAACTGGAGGACAGGCTCACCCACTCGCTGGTGTCATTGTTGGAACTGTATCCTTGAGACGGTGACGTTGTCCGGGGATGGAAATGGCACCCTAGCAACTCGACCACATCCTCATACGACTCGGTAGCCCCAAGTGTACGTAGGATACGCTGGCTCTCAATCCCCAAATTATGCCCCAGGAGCGCACATGCCCTCAGTTTATCTAGCTTACCCAGGTCAAGCGCCACGATATAGCCCTGAAAGGCGGCAATCCATCTTGACCAGGGCACAGGTGGCTCACCTGGGAGCTCCAGGAAGGGCCGAAACGGTGAAACACACGCCTCCCATGTTTATTCTCGTCGCCAAAATGTTATGTCGGAATTACCTTCGTAATGATGAGGCCACGTGCACAGTTGAACTTCACTTCATTAAAGGTTGATCACACACACAATACAGCCACCAGGCAGGGGCATCGGAAAAGAGGCCAGATAAAGATGCCCGCTGGTATTTATAGGATGGTGCAGTGACACAAGAGGAAGTGGCCGCCACTACCCCGCACTTCATAATAAAACACAACATCACACATTCATTTTTAAATTATCACAAAATATAGATCAATAAAATTGTGAACAATTGTCAGAAAAGGTCTGTACATGTTTTTTTTTTTTTTCCACAATATCTTTATTGAACCTTTTTTTTTTTTAACAAACATGATACAAACAATCAAACACTAACACTAAAGTACTACAAAAAAAAAAAAAAAATGCACTAAAAACACCAACAACCACCAACAAAATCAAATCTTCAACAATGCTCCTCTGTTTAGTCTAGACAATCCAATACATAAGTATACATATTATGTTCACCAGTTTGGAATTTACAAGGTCCACACACATCATTCACCTTCTTCTTCAAGAGTTATGTTTAAATTTTTTACATAATCAATAAAAGGTCTCCATATATTCTCAAACACAATTTCCTTTGATTTTAGTATATATGTTATTCTTTCTAATGGAAGGTTTGTTAACATCTGTCTTAACCACTGAGTCACATCTGGTCTATGAGTCTTTTTCCATAATAGTGCAATACATTTTTTGGCATTAAGCAAACTGAGGTCTATGAATGTTCTTTCACTTTTATTAAAATTATGCTTTTCTGGGTACAGACCCAACAAAAACAGTTTAGGATTCAATATGATTTGTTTTGAGATTATTTTTTCAATTGTTACCCTCACCTCTTCCCAAAACATTCTTATTAATCTACATTCCCATAAACAATGAAATAGGGTTCCTTTACTTTCCATGCATTTTGTGCATGTATCTGGTATATTTTTGTTATATCTATTTAACTCCTCCGGTGTAACATACATCCGCATTAACCATTTGAAATGTATCAATTTAAGGCGTGCATTTATTGATTTGGTTTGAGCTTCTGTACAAGCCAATTCCCATTGTTCCTCTGAAATTTCAGTTTGCAGATCTTCTTTCCAGTAGTTTAATCTTTTCAGTGAATTTTCACTTTAAGATAGTGTCAATGAGTTATAAAACTCTGAAATAATACCCTTTCTTTTACTATCTTTCATCATCATTTTTTCCAAGGATGAATAAATAGGTCGAGTGAGAGCTTTATTTTGATTTGATCGAATAAAGTTTCTAAGTTGAAGATATTTAAAAAAATGTGTTCTATTGAGATTAAATTTGATCCTCAGCTCTTCAAAAGACATTATGTTGTCTGCACATGGCAAATATAAATCCTGAATCTTTTGTATCCCTTTTAAATTCCATACTTTAAATACAGCGTCCGCTCTCCCTGGTTTAAAATATTGATTACCCCATATTGGACTAAATTGTGACAATAACTGTGGTTCTTTTAAATAGTTTTTAGCTTCACACCATATTTTGATCATATGCTTTACAAATGGATTTTTAACTTGTTTTTGTAATTTTTTTGCCGAATCTGAGTATATGAATATGGGAAGAGGTAAAGGTAAATTGTATGATTCCATTTCAGTCCAGTGAGGGAGATCATTTGATGAAAAATAATATGTCATAGACCTCAGTTGTGCCGACCAATAATACAACAAAAAATTTGGACATTTCAGACCTCCACGATCAAATGGTAAATATAATAAAGACAAACGTAATCTAGCCCTCCTGTTGCTCCATATAAATTCCACTAACTTTTTTTTTATTCTTGAGAATAGATCTAAAGGTGGTGATAAGGGAATGTATTGAAATAAATAAAGTATTTTAGGTAAAATATTACTTTTAAGTATATTGATTCTCCCGATCATCGACATTGGTAGTGACATCCATCTCTGAGTTAACTCACTGATATCTGACATTAAGGCTTCATAGTTGACACTGGCGACTGATTCTAGCTTAGGCATAATTTGGATTCCTAAATATTTAAACTGATTTACAACATTGAATTGATTTACCTCAGGGGCTGGGTAATTTCTCTGGGTCTCATTTAGCATTAATATTGAAGATTTAGTTTTATTTATTTTATATCCTGATATTTCCCCAAAATTCTTTATTAAATTCAACAAGGTTGGAATTGATTTTTTTAGATTTGACATAAACAAAATTATATCATCGGCGTACAGGGAGATTTTATGTTCTGTTGGTCCAACTTTAATTCCATATATTTGTGAATGTAAACGTATCGCTATCGCTAAAGGTTCAATTGCCATAGTAAACAGTAAAGGTGAAAGTGGACAGCCTTGTCGACATCCTCTATTGATTTTTATTGGTTTTGAAATATTGTTATTTGTTAGGATTTCTGCTGTAGCATTATTGTATATTATTTGAACCCATTTTATGAAATTATTTCCAAGTCCAAACCTTTGTAGGACTTCAAAAAGAAAGGGCCATTCAACTCTATCAAAGGCCTTTTCGGCGTCCAATGATAGGAGAGCTGTATCCGGTGCTTCTTTATTAAAATAAATAATATTAAATAGTCTTCTTACATTATGGAAGCCTTGTCTACCCTTTATAAAGCCATTCTGATCTCGATTAATAATATTTGGTAAAATTTCTTGTATTCGTCTTGCTAAAATTTTACAGATTATCTTAAGGTCGGCGTTTAATAGGCTTATTGGTCTCATATTTTCACATTTATTAGAGGGCTTACCTGGTTTTGGCAGCAGTATAATTAAGGCATTATTTATGTATGATGGTAAATTATTATTTTGAAATGCTTCTAAAACCATTTCCAAAAAAGGTTTTATTAATTTATTCTTAAATTTTTTATAAAGGTCAACTGGAAGACCATCTGGTCCTGCACTTTTTCCTGATTTCATATTATCAATGGCTAGCCCAACTTCTTCTTGACTAATTTTAGACTCCAATATCTCCCTGTTTTCATTTGGAATACACGGTATAGATAGTTCGTTCAAAAACCCATTTAGTTTTGTTAAATCAGGTTCATTTTTGGTATCATATAATTTTTCATAGTAATCTCTAAAGGCTCTATTAATTTCTAAAGGATCTATAACTACCTGTCCATTACTTATAATACTGGTAATTGGTGTTTTAATTTCCAATTGTTTAATCTGCCATGCTAATAATTTTCCTGATTTTTCACCTTGTTCATAAAAAGATTGTTTCAATCTTAGAAGACTCGAGGCAGCTCTATTCGCTGATTTTTTGTCGTATTCAGCTCTCAAAATCAGTAATTCATTCTCCAACCTTGGGTCACTTCCTGCATACACTTTTTCCTGAAGATTTTTTATTTTATGTTCCAATTTAGCTCTCTCCTCTCGAGTCTTCTTAGATTTTGATCCTGTATAACTAATAATATGTCCCCTAATAAAAGCTTTGAAAGCCTCCCACTTTACACATGCTGATGTTTGTGTAGTATTGATGTCAAAGAACTCGTCTATCTGTTTTTCTATATACTTGACAAATTCCTCATCCTGAAGCCATTTATGCTGAAATTGCCATCTACCTGATTCCTTTGTCAATTTTTTATCTACATATATTAGACAACAGGGTGCATGATCAGAGATCACGATGTTATCATAAAAGCAGTTTTGAATCTTGGACCTTAATTCTGTGGAAATCAAAAAATAATCAATACGTGAGAATGTCTTGTAGGTACTGGAATAACAAGAATAGGCTTTAACTTGTGGTTTCATTTCTCTCCATATATCTAACAATCTCAATTCTTTCATAAAATGATTAATAGTCATCCTACATCCAATGTGCGTACAATCCAGTCCTGTTGATCTATCCACACCTGGATTCAATGTACAATTAAAATCCCCTGCTATTATATGTTGCCCTGTAAGTGATGATAAGATGAGAAATAAATTAGCAAAGAACTTCTGATCATCTATATTGGGACCATATAAGTTCACAAGATTTATATTTTCTAATAGCAAAGAACCTTGAATGATTACATATCTTCCAAATTTGTCTCCAATTACATTTTTCACTTGAAAAGGAACTGATTTATGTATGAGAGTCATAACTCCCCTGGCTCGGGATGAAAATGAAGAGGTGAATACACTTCCCTGCCATCTACTCCTAATTCTTTTAACATCCTCCTCTATCAGATGAGTTTCTTGTAAAAACACAATTCTTGAACCCATGTCCTTTATTTTATTCATAACTTGTTTAAGTTTTTTTAAATTTTGTAGACCTCTGCAATTCCATGAAGTTAAATTAAGATTAACACTTTGGTCCATGATCAATAGAGAGTTTAGGATTACCTTGCAGTGTAAACATGCTCATACAGAGAAGCAAAAACATGAGTGGTTGAACATTCATCCTACAAACTACACACAAACAAATTTCCCCTTCCCACACTTGTGGCAGACCCCCCAAAATCAAAAGAAAAATTCTGTCTCCCGATATAGCCATCGACCGTTCCACACCCACGGGGAACAGCCTAAGCCACTCCTTCTTCATCCTCCCAATCACCCTAACTCTACTGCTTTTAATGACGTAACATTAACTCTCCTCTGTAGTTTTCCAACTTAACTGCAAAATTTTTAACAACTTTGTACATCATAGTTTTTTTTTTGTTTGTTTGTTTTGTTTTTGTTTTGTTTTTTAATATATAATACAATCTATATTTTGTAAACTTACTATTTACTTCAAGTCAGTCAGATGCCTGTGCAAATGCTTAATTATTCTACCTTATATTTTGTTCATGCTTAGCTCCCACCAGTCTCTTCTTCTTCTTTGATCTTCTTGATGAACTCCTGCGCCTCCTCTGGGGTCTTGAAGATGTGGGTTCTGCCCTCATACGTGGTCAGCAGTCTCGCAGGGTAGATTACACCATGACGAATCCCAAGGTTGCGCAGCTCCTTACGTACGGGATCAAACTGCTTCCTCAATTGCTGGATTCCTGTGGCCAAATCTGGGTAGAACCGCACCTGCTGGTCCTGGTGTTTAATCTCTCCTTTAGCACGTGCAGCGTTGAAGATCTTCATCCTGTCTCTGTTGCTAAGAAACTTCATAATTAAGGTCCTCGGCGGTCCCTTATCTCTCCGTGGGCCAATACGATGTGCTTTTTCCAGAACCACTGCTGATTGCAACTCCTCGCTGCCCAGCACCTCCGGAATCCACTTTTCCAGAAAGGAACATACGTCCCGACCTTCTGATTCCTCTGGAAGTCCCACCAGCCTCAAATTATTCTGTCTCGACCGAGATTCCAAATCCAAAATATTATCTTCCAGAGATTTATTTTTTTTTTCCAAAGTGCGCACCTTTAATTGAAGACGGGTGACGTCATCTTCAGCACTAGCGAGACGGAGCTCCATCTGCGCCGTTCGTTCTACACAGTCACCCAATTCCTTTCTTATTCCTTCCAACGCTGTCATAATCCCATCAAATCTAGAGGAAAAGTCCGCTCTCATTGAACTCATGGCTGCCATCAGCGCATCTGCGCCATTCCCCGCAGAAATCGCAGCGTTGCCAGCCTCCTCCGCCATATATGGAGTTTTGTTTGCTGCGTCACAGACCTGAAAGTCCGTTAATTTGGACTGTTTCGGCGGCTCGCTTTTTCCTTTTCCTGGTTTTCCAGCCTTAGGCTTCGCCGACATATCCTCGCCCAAATGCTGGGATACGTTCTGTCCCAAATGAGAGAGTTATTTGCCGATTTTTTTTTTTCCAGGAGCAGAGCAGAGCGAGACACGTCCGTCCTACGTGGCAGCCATAACCGGAAGTGAAGGTCTGTACATGTTAAGTTAAATAACAAGCATTCACGGCATGCCAGCAACGTGAGCATTTTAATTTCGGTGTAAAACTAACAGCTGCAGCTGTCTGCATTTACACCAACATTAAAATGCCCAAGCACGGTGTTGTGGTTCTTTGTGCCTTTGACTAGATTCTACATCTGCTCTGAGGTAAATTTGATTATGTCTCAGACTCTGTTAGCATCAGCATTGGATCACCCCAGGGCTGTGTACTTTCCCCCCTACTCTTCTCCCTTTATACCAACTCCTGCACCTCCTCCCACCAGTCTGTTAAGCTGATTAAGTTTGCGGACGACACCACCCTCATCGGGCTCATCTCCAACGGTGACGAGTCCGCCTACAGGGAAGAGGTGGCCCAGCTGGTGTCCTGGTGCAGCCACAACAACCTGCAGCTGAATGCTCTGAAGACAGCGGAGATGATTGTGGACTTCAGGAAAGTCACATCCCCCCTGCCCCCCCTCACCATCACAGGCTCTCCCATCACCTTTGCAGATTCCTTCCGCTTCTTGGGCACCACCATCACCCGAGACCTCAAATGGGAGCCAACCATCAGCTCCCTCATCAAAAAGGCCCAGCAGAGGATGTTCTTTCTGCGGCAGCTGAGGAAGCTCAAGCTACCCACCAAGATGTTAGTGCAGTTCTACACGGCCATCATCGAGTCCATCCTCACCTCCTCCATAACTGTGTGGTACGCAGGAGCCACTGCCAGGGACAGACTAAGGCTGCAGCGCGTCGTGCGCACTGCTGAGAAGGTGATAGGCTGCAAGCTCCCATCTCTCCAGGACCTGTACATCTCCAGGACCCGGAGGCGTGCTGGCCGGATCATAGCCGATCCTTCACATCCTGGTCACGTGCTGTTTGCCCCCCTCCCCTCAGGTAGAAGGCTTCGGTCCATTCGGACTAAAACCTCTCGGCACATGAACAGCTTTTTCCCCTCTGCCATCAGACTGCTGAACACTAAGTGACTTTTGACTCTCGTGCACTATGTACAGCAGCTCAACCAGACTCATGTCATTCATCACTGTTTTTCTGTTGCATTATTGACTGCACTATGTGGTACTTCACATTATCTGCTACATGCTAATTTTTTAAACTGCCTTGACTAGTACTACTCATTATTACTAGTATTATTATTATTATTACTTATTACTACTTATTTTTCTACACTTATTGCACGTTTCTAGTCCTTTAGTTTTTTAGTTTATCCCTTTTTCTCATTATGTTTTTAATGTTGCAGCATGGCACCGAGACAAATTCCTAGTTTGTGTATCACATGAACAATGGCAATAAACCTGATTCTGATTCTGATCTTTTAACAAAAGGCATTTGACTTTATTGCGGTGGAGACATTGATATATCTCATAACTTTTATTTGTTTACAGCATTAGTATCTTAGCAGTGGCATGAACAAATGGAGCTACTGTCTGCGAGGCCACTTTTTAAGGTCATCTTCCCATCTCTCCATCGTCGTGGGAAGTGGTATGATTATATTACTGTTTTTGAGGTGCAAAAGATAAGATAAGATAAGCCTTTATTAGTCCCACAACGGGGAAATTCCAGGATTGCAACAGCACAGGGATAGCAACACTCAGAGCAACAATCAGAAGGCAAGAAAAAAAAACAAGCAAGCAAGAGCAGCTAATAAACATATGTACGTATTACTATAAAATATATATATATACACACACACACAGACACACAGTGCAGAGCATTGTAGCTGGATGGAATAAATATATGAATATATGAACACACAGTGCAGAGCATTGTAGCTAGATGGAATAAATATGTAAATATATAAACACCCACAGTACGGAGCATTGCAGCTAGGTGGAATAAATATGCAAGTATATAAACACACACAGTGCGGAGCAATGTAGCTAGATGGAATAATATGTAGATATATAAATATATAAACACCCACAGTACGGAGCATTGTAGCTAGATGGAATAAATATGCAAATATATAAACACACACAGTGCAGAGCATTGTTGCTAGATGGAATGAAACAGCATAACCGTCTACTTAGTTATCCTACATGGTATGATTATGTGCCCATACATATTCTCACCCTCCATAGCGACCGGTATGTTCCTAGTTGTATGCCGGAGAGGACCATTGTGTAAGTCTATTGCATCTTTTGCATTCAAAAAACTATTAGTTTGTTACGTCTTTTTGCTATCTCTGCGAGCAGCCCTGCTTAGGTTGTACAGTCTGACAGCCGTTGGTAGGAAGGACCTACGAAACCTCTCGGTTGTGCACCTGGGATGATGTAGTCTGCTGCTAAATGAGCTCCTCAGTGCATTCAGTATGTCCTGCATAGGGTGGAACTCGGACTCCAGCAGAGATGACAGTTTAGCCACCGTCCTTCTCTCTCCTATCTCCTCCATCGGATCAAGGCGCTGCCCCAGGACAGAGCTAGCTTTCTTAATCAGTTTGTTCAGTCTCTTCCTATCGGCTGCAGTAATGCCACTGCCCCAGCAGACCACTCCAAAAGTGATGGCTGATGCCACCACCGTGTCATAGAATGACTTCAGCAGCGCCCCTTGTACACCAAAAGACCTGAGTCTCCTCAGCAGGAACAGCCTGCGCTGTCCCTTCTTGTAGAGTGCATCAGTATTGTGTGACCAGTCTAGTTTATTGTTCAGATGAATACCCAGGTACTTATAGGATGTCACCATCTCGATGTCTGTTCCCTGTATATTTACTGGTACTGTGAGGGGCTGCCCATGCCTGCGGCAGTCCACCACCAGCTCCTTAGTTTTCCTCGCGTTGATCTGGAGGCAGTTCCGATGGCACCAGTCCACGAAGTCCTGGATAAGCCCTCTGTACTCAGCTTCATCTCCATTGGAGATGAGGCCAACGATCGCAGAGTCATCAGAGAACTTCTGTAGATGGCAGTGTGTTGTGTTGTGTGAGAAGTCCGCAGTATAAAGAGTGAACAGGAAGGGAGCCAGCACCGTTCCCTGGGGGGCCCCCGTGCTACTGATGATCGTGTCGGACACACAGTCCCGGGTTCTCACAAACTGAGGCCGGTTCGTGAGGTAGTCCAGGATCCATGATGACAGGTGCTGGTCCACCCCTGCGCGCAGCAGCTTGTCCTTCAGGATCATCGGTTGGATGGTGTTGAAAGCACTGGAGAAGTCAAAGAACATGATCCTCACCATATTCCCGGGCCTCTCCAGGTGGGACAGAGAACGGTGAAGGAGGAAGATCACCGCATCCTCCACCCCAATGCCATGCTGGTAGGCGAACTGGAGTGGATCCATCGCTGGTTCCACCAGGGGGCGGAGGTGAGCAAGGAGGTGAGCAAAAGGCCGTGTTCCCGCATTTTTGATGCTGAAGCCATTGTTTTTTTAACAAGGAAAAGTGTCCTGTTTCAGTGACAACCAGATGTTCTAAACTAGTACTGGAAGTTGTGCCCATAATTCATGCAAGGCATCATGGGGGCTAGGAATAAGGTGGATAGAAACAAATGAAATTTTTTAAAAAATCCTCTGCCGGCTGATGTCCAGATCAGCACAACACCGATCTTTGTGAGATTGTTTCTGTTCATATTAATCTGCTCTGTCATGCCAAATCGTCACGCGCAGGGAAAAGCTTTTCTCTCTCTGGCCACGTACCCTTGGTTCTCGCTGGTATCTCCTGGCACCGGTGATCGCTGTCATCAGGCACAGATTAATAAAGACAAGGTTTTTGGGGTCGTTAAATCCTGGCACATTTAATAGGATACTGACAACTGCAAACCTTAATAAATCACCTTGCAACAATCATTTAAATACTCCCCTCCCTCAAATTTGCACACTGACATGACAACTCCCACAAATATATATGCAATGAGGCCTGGCGCAAAATTAACATAGTCCACGCCTTTCCAACGCCAATTTTGCCCTGCGCCCTGAAGTAAATCTCAACAGTTGTTTAACGCCAAAACAGGGTTTTGTGATGGCGCACCACGTTAGTTAATCTGCCCCTTAAGGTTCAAACTGATAAAAAAAAAAAAAATTTTCTCAACTGTTCACTCATTTTGAATTTGATGCCTGCAACATGTTCCAAAAAAATCTGGGACAGTAGCATGTTTACCACTGTTCATCACCTTTCCTTTTACCAACACTCAATAAGCATTTAGGAACTGAGGACACTAATTGTTGATGTTTTGTAGGTGGAATTCCTGCTTGTATGACTACAGTCCAGGGTCTCAGTTGTCATATTTTGTCATATTTTGTGCTTCATAATAACGGAACATTTGCAATGGGAGACAGGTCTGAACTGCAGGCAGGCCAGTCTAATATCTGCACTGTGGCGGCTGTGGCGCAGGTGTTGTGTGACTGACTACTGATCGGAGGATCATGGGTTCTATTCCTGCTCTGTCTGCAGTCGAAGTGTCCTTGAGCAAGACACTGACCCCCAGTTGCTCCTGGTGGCCATGCTAGTGCCTGTGTGTGTATGGCGGCTCTGCCGCCATCAGTGTGTGAATGTGTGCATGAATGGGTGGATAGCAGGATCTGTAAAGCGCTTTGGTCATCCAGAGATGAGAAAAAGCGCTATATAAGTGAACGCCATTTACCATTTTACTGCAAAGCCACGCTGTTGTAACACGTGTAGAATGTGGTTTTGCATTGTCTTGCTGAAATAAAAAGGGACGTCCCTCAAAAAGACATTGCTTGGATGGCAGCATATGTTGCTTCAAAACCTGTATGTACCGTTCAGCATTAATGGTGCCTTCACAAAAGTGCAAGTTACCTATGCCATGGGCACTAAAAGACCTCCATACCATCACAGATGCTGGCTTCTGAACTTTGTGCTGATAACAATCTGGATGGTCCTTATCCTTTTTAGCCGGAGGACACAACATCCCTGATTTCCAAAAACAATTTGAAATGTGGACTCATCAGACCACAGCACACTTTTCCACTTTGGTTCACTCCATCTCAGATGGCCCAGAGCAACCAGTGGCGTTTCTGGATGTCGATGATATATAGCTTTTGCTTTGCATAGTAATGTTTTAACTTGTACTTAAAAATGTAGCGGCAAACTTTGTTAACTGTCAATGGTTTTCTGAAGTGTTCCTGAGCACACGTGGTAATATCCTTTATAGAATAATGTTTTTTAATGTAATGCTGCCTGAGGGATGGAAGGTCACAGGCATCCAATGTTGGTTTTTCGGCCTTGCCGTTTACATGCAGAAATTTCTCCAGATGCTCTGAATCTTTTGATGACATTATGGACTGTAGATGATGAAATCCCTAAATTCCTTGCAACTGTAGGTTGATAAATGCTGTTCTTCAAATGTTCAACTATTTGAACATGGAGTTGTTCACAAAGTCGTGAACCTTGCCCCATCCTTGCCTGTGAATGACTAAGCCTTTCAGGGATGCTTCTTTTATATCCAATCATAACACTCACCTGTTTCCAATTAACCCATTCACCATTGGAGGGCTCCAAGAAACTGTTTTTTTAAGCATTCCTCAACTTTTCCAGTCTTTTCTTGCCCCATCCCAGCTTTTTTGGAATGTGTTGCAGAAATCGCACTTAAAATGAGTGAATATGTGCACAAAAATAAAAAATAACCTGAATATAATAAAGGTTATCAGTTTGAACATTACATGTCTTTGTAGTATATTCCATTGAATACACTACAAAGACAATAAAATTTATCAGTTTGAACATTAAATATCTTGTCTTTGTAGTGCATTCAATGAAATATCTCCCACATGGATCACCACCTTATCGTGGTAGGAGGGGAGGTTTGTGAGCCCTTGTGATCCCAGGGGCTGTGTTGTCGTGGGCATTGCCCCTGGTAGGGTCTCCCAAGACAAACAGGTCCTGGGTGAAGGGCCAGACAAAGAGGAATCCAATAGGCTCTCATGATGAATGTTCAACCAAGGACTCAGTGAGCCCCACAAGGTATGAGGTTACCAGAGCCCTGACCTAGAGCCAGGCCTAAGGGAGGGGCTCAACGGCAAATGCCCAGTGGCCAGGTTTCTGGCCATGGGACCCAGCCGGGCCCAGCCCGAGTCAGTCACATGGGCCCACCCTCCAATGGGCTCACCCCCTGCAGGAGGCATCATGGGGGTCCGGTGCCATGTGGATTGGGTGGCAGGTGAAGGCGGAGACCTTGGCGGTTGAATTCCTGACTTACTATAATGGCTTTTGGAATTGGAACATCACGTCTCTGGCGGGGAAGAAGCTTGAGTTTGTTCATGAGGTTGAAAGATTTGTTCACCAGAACTTCAGGACCCTGAACTCTGCTCACTTCGCCCCCCCACCCCCACCCCTGGACCGTAACACACTCACCCACACAATAACTATCTCAGCTGTTTGCACAGAAAGACTTGGCACACCAACAGTAATTACATCTGCTGCTGTATGTCTCTGCACCTTAAGACAATTATTTGCACAAATGCCATAACTGCTGCTGTCTGTTATTGAAATATTGATCATGTGCAGTCCAATCTGTCACTGTCTGCACCTACACAACCACACTGAACTTGCAATTACGGGTATTACGGCTCTACTTTTTCTGTATATGGGATTGCTGGGTGTTATCGTTTATCTTTAGTTGCACTACGGGATTGCTGGGTTCTCTCTTTTATGTTTATTTCCACTATGGATAGCATTACTGTACACAGACTGAAGTTGTTTTTCATCCTTATTCCTTCTTTTGTTATATACTGTGCACACCACTAAGAGAGAGAGAAATGGCATTTCAATTATCCTGTGTGTCCTGTACATATAGAAGTATTTAAAAATAAAAATCTTTGAATCTTTGAGATAATGGCTAGATACAGTGGTGTGAAAAAGTGTTTGCCCCCTTCCTGATTTCTCATTTTTTTGTATGTTTGTTACATTTAAATGTTTCAGATTATCAGACAAATTTAAATTTGAGACAAAGATAACACAAGTAAACACAAAATGCAGTTTTTAAATGGTGTGGTTTTTTTTGTTTTGTTTTGTTTTTTTATCAAGGGTTAAAAAAAAATAAATCCAAACCTACATGGACCTGTGTGGAAAAAGTGATGCCCCCCCCCCTCCGTTAAAACATAAATTAACTGTGGTTTATCACATCTTTGGAAAGCTGAGTTCAATTTCTCTAGCCACACCCAGGCCTGATTACTGCCACACCTGTTCTCAATCAAAAAATCACTTAAATAGGACCTGCCTGACAAAGTGAAGTAGACCAAAAGATCCTCAAAAGCTAGATATCATGCTGCAATCCAAAGAAATTCAGGAACAAATGAGAAACAAAGTAAATGAGATCTGTCAGTCTGGAAAAGGTTATAAAGCCATTTCTAAAGCTTTAGGACTCCAGCAAACCATTATCCACAAATGGCGAAAACATGGAACAGTGGCGAACCTTCCCAGGAGTGGCCAGCTGACCAAAATTTCCCCAAGAGCGCAACGACGACTCATCCAAGAGGTCACAAAAGACCCCACAACAACATCCAAAGAACTGCAGCCCTCACTTGCCTCAGTTAACCTGTTGAACTCCGGGATTCCGCGGGCGGTCACGTCTCTGCGTCATAGTGCGTCTCAGTGCGCACTGAAAAAAAAAAAAAAAAAAAGCTGCATTTCCATTCTTCCAGTACAGACAACAGCCGCGAACAGAAAGCCAAAGGACAGTTTGATTGGTTTAGATTTGATTGACCTCTCATTCGACTAATAAGAGCCTTGAATTGGGTTTCTGAAACCTTGAAGAACCAATGACTGAAAACCTAGCAAGAAGGACCAGCCTACCAACGACCGTGAAAACAACGAGCCAACTGAAGCAGAGAAGTTCGACGATTGCAACGCGTGCGTCCCCGTGCATAAAATCTTTTTTGTCTAAGCCACTGGGTGACACACATTGAGACCTGTGTGTAACGGTAGTGTTAGCCACTCTCAGCCGTTAGCCAGTCTTTTTTTATTACTACTGTTCTTATTTGTTTTGAAAAATGGTTCGCAAAAACCGCAATCATGGAAGTGGAGATGGTTTGACCGGGTCGCGTGACCAGAACCACGAGTCCGTAACAACCGGACCAGCTTCATGTTCGTCTGACAATGAGGAACAGATGTTCACCAATGACACTACTGTTGTGGACAGGTAAGTGTTATAAGCTAAATTATTCTTTATCAATTAAAATAGTAATAAAAATGACTTTTGACCAATCAGTAATTACAACGGTCCGTCATGGCCACAAGTTTTTTTGTGCGCCGAGATCCTCTGTAGCGGGGCGGGGGGGGGGTTGTTATCCTCTACATTGCAGATATTTTAGTATAATTTTTATTGCACTGTAGGTTATTTTTTCTTGTAAAAAAAAAAAAAGGCCACACATTTTTTACGTGGCATGTTTGTGTGTGGGGGGCTTGTTTGTTCATTCATTCATTCATGAATGAACAACCCCCCCCACACACACACAGCCCTGAGTGTCACCTTTCATTAGAGCCCAAGATCAAGCTTCTATGTTGAAGCATTCAAAAGTTATAGACGTTTTTCCAAACTGTGCCATTTGGCACAGTTTGGCACAGTTCAAAAACGACTGGGAACAACCTGAGAAAAAAGCTGTGTAATATATTCATTTTTTGTGGTATTGTTACAAATTTTTGACCTCAGCTTGATAACACTTGGTTCTACATTTGTTGCATTTTCCAGCCAGTATCTGACAGCTGTGTGTTATTTGCAAGCATTTGTATCTAAAAAAAACACCCAGGCGAACTTTATTTTCTTCAAATTCAGTATGTTTAGATGACTGTTACTCAGTGGCAAGAGCACTTAGAGAGATTATGACTGTTTTGCCAAAAAATTCAAAGTGTTTTCTTTTAAATGAGACCAACCCCATGAAGATGCTGCAAAGGGTTGAAGAACAGCTTTTGATTTACTTTGGGTATGTTATTTTTAGGCGTTTTTAGGGAAATTGACCAGAGTTCAACAGGTTAAGGTAAGTGTTCATGACACCACCATAAGAAAGAGACTGGGCAAAAATGGCCTGCATAACAGAGTTCCAAGATGAAAACCACTGCTGAGCAAAAAGAACATAAAGGCTCGTCTCAGTTTTGCCAGAAAACAACTTGATGATTCCCAAGATTTTTGGAAAAATACTATGTGGACTGACAAGACAAAAGTTGAGCTTTTTGGAAGGTGTGTGTCCCATTACATCCAGTGTAAAAGTAACAGCATTTCAGAAAAGAAACATCATACCAACAGTAAAATATGGTGGTGGTGGTAGTGTGATGGTCTGGGGCTGTTTTGCTGCTTCAGGACCTGGAAAAATTGCTGTGGTAAATGGAACCATGAATTCTGCTGTCTACCAAAAAATCCTGAAGGAAAATTTCGGCCATCTGTTCATGACCTCAAGGCTGAAGCGCACTTGGGTTCTGCAGTAGGACAATGATCCAGAACACACCAGCAAGTCTACCTCTGAATGGCTTAAGAAAAACAAAATGAAAACTTTGGAGTAACCTAGTCAAAGTCCTGACCTGAATCCAATTAAGATGCTGTGGCATGACCTTAAAATGCTCAAAAACCCTCCAATGTGGTTGAATTACAACAATTCTGCAAATATACAGTAAGTGGGCCAAAATTCTTCCACAGCGCTGTAAAAGACTCATTGCAAGTTATCCCAAATGATTGCAGTTGTTGCTGCTAAGGGTGGCCCAACCAGTTATTAGGTTTAGGGGGCAATCATTTTTTCCCCACACAGGGCCATGTAGGTTTGGATTTTTTTTTTTTTTTTTGTCATTTAATAATAAAACACCTTCATTTAAAAACTGCATTTTGTATTTACTTGTTATCTTTTTGTATTTACGTGTTATCTTTGTCTAATATTTAAATTCGTTTGATGATCTGAAACATTTAAATGTGACAAATACAGTATACAAATCATTGAGAAATCAGGAAGGGGGCAAACACTTTCACACCTCTCTATAGTTGGGCTCACTTCGATGCACAGCTTGGGTTCTGGACCCAGTCTCCTGGAGAGGGGTTGGACCTTGGCTTTTTCTGGAGTTATCCCGGGTGAGAGGCAGTGAGCAGGGCTGGGTATTCTCATATCTCCCCGTCTGGCCCGTTCTATGTTGAGGTTCTCCTCAGTGGATGAAAGGGTTGTTTCCTTGCGCCTTCAGGTTGGGAAATGTCCTGACCATCATTTGTGCATATGTGCCAAATGATGTTTCAGAGTATCCACCCTTTTTGGAGTCTCTGACTAGTGTGCTTGAAAGTGCTCCTCTTCAAGACTCCACTGTCTTACTGGGGACTTCAACATGTATGTGGGGAATGACAGTGAAACCTGGAGGGGTGTGATTGGGAGGAAAAGCCTGCCTAATCTGAACCCAAGTGGTGTTCAGTTACTGAACTTCTGTGCTAATCACAGTTTGTCCATAACAAACACAATGCTCAAGCACAAGGGTGTCCATACATGGACCTAGCACCAGGACATCGCAGGTTGCACGTCGATGATCAACTTTGTTATTGTGTCATCAGACCTTCAACTGTATGTCTTGGACACTCAAGGGAAGAGAGGTGCAGAACTGTCAACTCATCAGACTTTCAGTCAGCCTTGAACAGATTCTGGCAAACTGTCTTGTGATGCAGAAGGGGGAAGCAGGCCCCTGTCCACACTGTGTATGGAGTGGATAAAGAGCTGCTGACTTTGACTGGGGATATTGTCAAATGGTTGAAGGAATACTTTGAGGATCCCCTCAATCCCACTGACAAGTCTTCCATAGCAGAAGCAGAATCTGAGGACGAGGGGGATGACTCACCCATCACAAGGGCTGAGGTCTCCAATGTGGTTAAAAAACTCTTCGGTGCAGGGCCCCAGGAGTGGATGAGATTTGCCATGGAAAACTGGGGTGATAGTTCCCCTCTTCAAGAAGGGGAACCGGAGGGTGTGTTCCAATTTTAGGGGGATCACACTTCTCAGCCTCCCTGGGAAGGTCTATGACAATATACTGGAGAGAGTCCAGCAGTTGGTTGAACCTCAGATTCAGGAGGAGCAATGTGGCCCATTGCACATTGGACCAACTCTTCATCCTCTCAAGGACACTCAAGGGTTCGTAGGAGTTTGCCCAACCAGTCAACATGTGTTTTGTGGATTTGGAGAAAGCATTACACCACGTCCCTCATGATTTCTTGTGTGTGTGTGTGGGGGGGGGGGGGGTGCTTCAGGAGTATGGTGTATCGGGCTCATTGCTACAAGCTATCCATACGACCATTGCAAGAGTTTGGTTCATATTGCCAACAATCAGTCGAACTCATTCCCAGAGAGAGTTGGACTCAGTCAGGAGTGCCCTTTGTCACTGATCCTGTTCATAACATTTATGGACAGGATTTCTAGGTGCAGCCAAGGAACAGAGAATGTCCTAAGGACCATGAAGGTCCTTGACGACATTATCACAGTGATAGACAGCAAGCAGGTCTGCACAGCCAACCTTGCTAAGCCCTTCCACTCAGTTGATTATGGGATCTTCCTACGTAGGCTCTCTAGCATTGGTCTGTCCACCACCTGGTTTGCCAGCTATCTAGCGAATCATGCACAGCAGCTGAAGACTGAAAACATCTTGTCCAAACCACTTATCTCCAAAGTTGTGCCTCAGGTTTCCATCTTGGGCCTATCCTTATTCTCCATCTACATTAATGATGTAGCCAAAGCTACTGGCAGTTCCAGGATCCATCTGTATGCTGTTGACACCATCTTATATTCAGTTGGTCCTTCTCTCCACTCTGCAATATCTACTCTGCAACTCAGCCTCAACTCTGTGGAACAGTCCTTTCGCAACCTCCATCTTTGCCTTAACACTAATAAGTAAGTCAGTAAGTAAAACTTTATTTATATAGCACTTTTTAAAACACACAGTTACAAAGTGCTGCACAAGCATAAAATAAAGCATTTCAAAAATAAAACCAGGCAGCATTTACAACACAACAAAACTGAGCACATCAAAAGAGACAGACACACAAACACAGACAAAAACACAAACTCATAACTGGACTCAAACACACACTGCATAATGTGGGGTTATAAAAATGCTTGTCGGTAGAGGAGGGTTTTCAAAAGACGTTTAAAACAATTCAGATTTTCAGTGCATCTGATGGATTGGGATAGCTGATTCTAGAGGGTAGGTGCAACAACGGAGAAGGCATGATCACCTCTTGTATTGTGGGTAGAATGTGGTACAGATAAGAGACCAGTATTATCGTCTCCAAATGCATCACCTTTGATTGGAAACATGATTCCTCTAGCTCCCCCAAGACCCGCTGTGTTGATGGCTCAGTCTGGATTTATGTCTCTACCATTCTTCTGCTCTGGCTCTGTGCTGTGTGTGCATGCTGTGGTAGTGCATCTCGATAAGTAGCATAGAATTATAGAACACCGGCACTCTGGCAGCTGGTGACTGCTGCTTGCTAGCTTGTTTACCTGGTGCTGCTGAGTCATGTGATTGTACAACAGGGAGGAGGAGGGAGGAGGTAAAACCACAAGAAAGAAGAGGAGCAAAGTGTGGCTGAGTGTGCCTGCTCCGTGCTGTGACAGGAGCGGCAACACAGACACAGTGTATCGATCTCGTTACACTGGTATTGATCAATATCAATATTATCAATATTTGGATCAATCCGCCCACCACTACTGAGTACTTTCCTCTGGCGGGAGTTTCTTCTGGCGCAGTACTGTTCCAATGACGTAAAGGTGAGCTATTTTTGTGTTTATTTCAAAAACAAAGCATTATTTCGAAATTCTGTCAAATTGAAAGTCGAGAAAATATGGCGATACAATGATACAGGCCTTTAGTTTCACTTAGTTTTGACCGGACGAGCTGAAACAGAGAGGTGGACAGACAGACGGACAGATACACAGAGCCACAAACAGATGCACTAACTGACTACCATATGCCTCTCAGTTTCACCGAGGCATAATAAACAGTGTTTCTCTTGCTATATTTATGTATGTATAAGGGTCATTTACATTTAAAAAGGTTTTAAATTTAGCTCAAGTAAATTTTAGAATGCCCTAGTCAAATTTGATCATATTAAATATAATTTTCCAACCACACAATTGTGGCTAGTGAAAAGGCTGAGTGGCTAGTAACTTTGGAAAATCACTAGCCACAGTGGCTGATGAGCAGAAAAGTTAATGTCAAGCCCTGCAGCCAAGGTATATACAGTGGTGTGAAAAAGTGTTTGTCCCCTTCCTGATTTCTCATTTTTTGTACGTTTGTCACACTTAAATGTTTCAGACCATCAAACATATTTACATATTAGACAAAGATAACACAAGTAAACATAAAATGCAGTTTTTAAATGAAGGTGTTTTTTATTAAGGGGGAAAAAATCCAAGCCTACATGGCCCTGTGTGAAAAAATGATTGCCCCCTAAAACTAATAGCTGGTTGGGCCACTCTTAGCAGCAAAAACTGCAATCAAGCATTTGCGATAACTGGCAATGAGTTTTTTACAGTGCTGTGGAGGAATTTTGGCCCACTCATCTTTGCAGAATTGTTGTAATTCAGCCAAATTGGAGGGTTTTCGAACATTTTCAGGTCATGCCACAGCATTTCAATCGGATTCAGGTCAGGACTTTGACTAGGCCTCTCCAAAGTCTTCATTTTGTTTTCTTTAGCCATTCAGAGGTGGACTTGCTGGTGTGTTTTGGATCACTGTCCTGCTGCAGAACCCAAGTGAGCTTCAGCTTGAGGTCACGAACAGATGGCCGGACATTCTCCTTCAGGATTTTTTGGTAGACAGCAGAATTCATGGTTCCATTTACCACAGCAAGTCTTCTAGGTCCTAAAGCAGCAAAACAGCCCCAGACCATCACACTACCACCACCATAGTTTACTGTTGGTATGATGTTCCTTTTCTCAAATGCTGTGCTATTTTTACGCCGGATGTAATGGGACACACACTTTCCAAAAAGTTCAACTTCTGTCTCGTCAGTCCACAGAGTATTTTCCCAAAACGTCTTGGGGATCATCAAGATGTTTTCTGGAAAAACTGAGACGAGCCTTTATGTTCTTTTTCCTTAGCAGTGATTTTCGTCTTGGAACTGTGCCATGCAGGTCATTTTTGCCCAGTCTCTTTCTTGTGGTGGAATCATGAACACTGACAAGCAAGTGAGGCCTGCAGTTCTTTGGTGGTGTTGTGGGGTCTTTTGTGACCTCTTGGATGAGTCGTTGCTGTGCTCTTGGGGTAATTTTGGTCGGTCAGCCACTCCTGGGAAGGCTCACCACTGTTCCATGTTTTTGCCATGTGTGGATAATGGCTCTCACTGTGGTTCGCTTGAGTCCCAAAGCTTTAGAAATGGCTTTATAACCTTTTCCAGATTGATAGATCGCAATTACTTTGCTTCTCATTTGTTCCTGAATTTCTTTGAATCGCAGCATGGTGTCTAGCTTTTGAGGATCTTTTGGTCTACTTCACTTTGTCAGGCAGGTCCTATTTAAGTGATTTCTTGATTGAGAACAGGTGTGGCAGTAATCAGGCCTGGGTGTGGGCTAGAGAAATTGAACTCAGCTTTCCAAAGATGTGATAAACCACAGTTAATTTATGTTTTAACGGGGGGGGGTGTCACTTTTTCACACAGGTCCATGTAGGTTTGGATTTATTTTTTTCAAAGTCTGACAGACTGCACATCTGAGATATCATCCATTACATCAGACAAAGTTTAAAGGATGTGGCCTTGAACATTCTCAAAAATGAAACTGACAGAAAAATCCAGAATGTGACAAACACATGGTTTAGCATATACAGTGGGGCAAAAAAGTATTTTGTCAGCCACCAATTGTGCAAGTTCTCCCACTTAAAAGATGAGAGAGGTCTCCAATTTTCATCATAGGTATACCTCAACTATGAGAGACAAAATGAGGAAAAAAAAAATCCAGAAAATCACATTGAAGGATTTTTAATGAATTAATTGGTAAATTCCTCGGTAAAATAAGTATTTGGTCACCTACAAACAAGCAAGATTTCTGGCTCTCATAGACCTGTAACTTCTTCTTTAAGAGGCTCCTCTGTCCACCACTCGTTACCTGTATTAATGGCACCTGTTTGAACTCATTATCAGTATAAGAGACACCTGTCCACAACCTCAAACAGACTCCAAACTCCACTATGGCCAAGACCAAAGAGCTGTCAAAGGACACCAGAAACAAAATTGTAGACCTGCACCAGGCTGAGAAGACTGAATCTGCAATAGGTAAGCAGCTTGGTGTGAAGAAATCAACTGTGGGAGCAATTATTAGAAAATGGAAGACATACAAGACCAATGATAATCTCCCTCGATCTGGGGCTCCACGCAAGATCTCACCCCGTGGGGTCAAAATGATCACGAGAACGGTGAGTAAAAATCCCAGAACCACATGGGGGGACCTAGTGAATGACCTGCAGAGAGCTGGGACCAAAGTAACAAAGGCTAAATCAGTAACACACTACACCGCCAGGGACTCAAATCCTGCAGTGCCAGACGTGTCCCTCTGCTTAAGCCAGTACATGTCCAGGCCCCTCTGAAGTTTGCTAGAGAGCATTTGGATGATCCAGAAGAGGATTGGGAGAATGTCATATGGTCAGATGAAACCAAAATAGAACTTTTTGGTAAAAACTCAACTTGTCGTGTTTGGAGGAGAAAGAACACCATACCTACTGTGAAGCATGGGGGTGGAAACATCATACTTTGGGGCTGTTTTTCTGCAAAGGGACCAGGACGACTGATCCGTGTAAAGGAAAGAATAAATGGGGCCATGTATCGTGAGATTTTGAGTGAAAACCTCCTTCCATCAGCAAGGGCATTGAAGATGAAACGTGGCTGGATCTTTTAGCATGACAATGATCCCAAACACACCGCCCGGGCAACGAAGGAGTGGCTTCGTAGGAAGCATTTCAAGGTCCTGGAGTGGCCTAGCCAGTCTTCAGTTCTCAACCCCATAGAAAATCTTTGGAGGGAGTTGAAAGTCTGTGTTGCCCAGCGACAGCCCCAAAACATCACTGCTCTAGAGGAGATCTGCATGGAGGAATGGGCCAAAATACCAGCAACAGTGTGTGAAAACCTTGTGAAGACTTACAGAAAACGTTTGACCTCTGTCATTGCCAACGAAGGGTATATAACAAAATATTGAGATGAACTTTTGTTATTGACCAAATACTTATTTTACCGAGGAATTTACCAATTAATTCATTAAAAATCAATGTGATTTTCTGGATTTTTTTTTCCTCATTTTGCCTCTCATAGTTGAGGTATACCTATGATGAAAATTGGAGACCTCTTATCTTTTAAGTGGGAGAACTTGCACAATTGGTGACTGACTAAATACTTTTTTGCCCCACTGTATATCATTATCTACACAAGAAACTCCTAAGCATAATCTGGTATCAGAGTTCATACATTTGCACAGACAACACATGGCAGAATGTAAATTCACTGGCTGACACAACATGGATCTACATCCATCTCTGCTTTAGAGAGCAGTATGGTATGGGTAACATAAGAAAGTCCAAAAATACTGGTGGTTTGCAAGAGGGGAAAAAAGACTGGTAGAAACAAAAAAACGATGCCTGCATACAATCAGGTTGCATTATTTTCAGGTCTTGATATGATGAGTGTTAGTGTCGGTAAAATGACATGATTGCTCTGTCTTTCTCACACTTCTTTATCTGCTTGCTTCACACGCTACACTGCAGAGTTTAGTTTACACCCTATAATTCATTTGCTGAAATCAGAATCAGTTCTGCACACAGCAGAGCTGCCACATAAGCGGAAGTGTATTGATACAATGAGGTAAAACCCCTCCCTCTTGCATGAGGGAGTGGTTAAGCTTATAAAAGATATAGGGCTCACTTCCGGTTATGGCTGCCACGTAGGACGGACGTGTCTCGCTCTGCTCTGCTCCTGGAAAAAAAAAATCGGCAAATAACTCTCTCATTTGGGACAGAACGTATCCCAGCATTTGGGCGAGGATATGTCGGCGAAGCCTAAGGCTGGAAAACCAGGAAAAGGAAAAAGCGAGCCGCCGAAACAGTCCAAATTAACGGACTTTCAGGTCTGTGACGCAGCAAACAAAACTCCATATATGGCGGAGGAGGCTGGCAACGCTGCGATTTCTGCGGGGAATGGCGCAGATGCGCTGATGGCTGCCATGAGTTCAATGAGAGCGGACTTTTCCTCTAGATTTGATGGGATTATGACAGCGTTGGAAGGAATAAGAAAGGAATTGGGTGACTGTGTAGAACGAACGGCGCAGATGGAGCTCCGTCTCGCTAGTGCTGAAGATGACGTCACCCGTCTTCAATTAAAGGTGCGCACTTTGGAAAAAAAAAATAAATCTCTGGAAGATAATATTTTGGATTTGGAATCTCGGTCGAGACAGAATAATTTGAGGCTGGTGGGTCTTCCAGAGGAATCAGAAGGTCGGGACGTATGTTCCTTTCTGGAAAAGTGGATTCCGGAGGTGCTGGGCAGCGAGGAGTTGCAATCAGCAGTGGTTCTGGAAAAAGCACATCGCATTGGCCCACGGAGAGATAAGGGACCGCCGAGGACCTTAATTATGAAGTTTCTTAACAACAGAGACAGGATGAAGATCTTCAACGCTGCACGTGCTAAAGGAGAGATTAAACACCAGGACCAGCAGGTGCGGTTCTACCCAGATTTGGCCACAGGAATCCAGCAATTGAGGAAGCAGTTTGATCCCGTACGTAAGGAGCTGCGCAACCTTGGGATTCGTCATGGTGTAATCTATCCTGCGAGACTGCTGACCATGTATGAGGGCAGAACCCACATCTTCAAGACCCCAGAGGAGGCGCAGGAGTTCATCAAGAAGATCAAAGAAGAAGAGACTGGTGGGAGCTAAGCATGAACAAAATATAAGGTAGAATAATTAAGCATTTGCACAGGCATCTGACTGACTTGAAGTAAATAGTAAGTTTACAAAATATAGATTGTATTATATATTAAACAAAAACAAAAACAAAACAAACAAAAAAAAAAACTATGATGTACAAAGTTGTTAAAAATTTTGGAGTTAAGTTGGAAAACTACAGAGGAGAGTTAATGTTACGTCATTAAAAGCAGTAGAGTTAGGGTGATTGGGAGGATGAAGAAGGAGTGGCTTAGGCTGTTCCCCGTGGGTGTGGAACGGTCGATGGCTATATCGGGAGACAGAATTTTTCTTTTGATTTTGGGGGGTTTGCCACAAGGGGAAATTTGTTTGTGTGTAGTTTGTAGGATGAATGTTCAACCACTCATGTTTTTGCTTCTCTGTATGAGCATGTTTACACTGCAAGGTAATCCCAAACTCTCTATTGATCATGGACCAAAGTGTTAATCTTAATTTAACTTCATGGAATTGCAGAGGTCTACAAAATTTAAAAAAACTTAAACAAGTTATGAATAAAATAAAGGACATGGGTTCAAGAATTGTGTTTTTACAAGAAACTCATCTGATAGAGGAGGATGTTAAAAGAATTAGGAGTAGATGGCAGGGAAGTGTATTCACCTCTTCATTTTCATCCCGAGCCAGGGGAGTTATGACTCTCATACATAAATCAGTTCCTTTTCAAGTGAAAAATGTAATTGGAGACAAATTTGGAAGATATGTAATCATTCAAGGTTCTTTGCTATTAGAAAATATAAATCTTGTGAACTTATATGGTCCCAATATAGATGATCAGAAGTTCTTTGCTAATTTATTTCTCATCTTATCATCACTTACAGGGCAACATATAATAGCAGGGGATTTTAATTGTACATTGAATCCAGGTGTGGATAGATCAACAGGACTGGATTGTACGCACATTGGATGTAGGATGACTATTAATCATTTTATGAAAGAATTGAGATTGTTAGATATATGGAGAGAAATGAAACCACAAGTTAAAGCCTATTCTTGTTATTCCAGTACCTACAAGACATTCTCACGTATTGATTATTTTTTGATTTCCACAGAATTAAGGTCCAAGATTCAAAACTGCTTTTATGATAACATCGTGATCTCTGATCATGCACCCTGTTGTCTAATATATGTAGATAAAAAATTGACAAAGGAATCAGGTAGATGGCAATTTCAGCATAAATGGCTTCAGGATGAGGAATTTGTCAAGTATATAGAAAAACAGATAGACGAGTTCTTTGACATCAATACTACACAAACATCAGCATGTGTAAAGTGGGAGGCTTTCAAAGCTTTTATTAGGGGACATATTATTAGTTATACAGGATCAAAATCTAAGAAGACTCGAGAGGAGAGAGCTAAATTGGAACATAAAATAAAAAATCTTCAGGAAAAAGTGTATGCAGGAAGTGACCCAAGGTTGGAGAATGAATTACTGATTTTGAGAGCTGAATACGACAAAAAATCAGCGAATAGAGCTGCCTCGAGTCTTCTAAGATTGAAACAATCTTTTTATGAACAAGGTGAAAAATCAGGAAAATTATTAGCATGGCAGATTAAACAATTGGAAATTAAAACACCAATTACCAGTATTATAAGTAACGGACAGGTAGTTATAGATCCTTTAGAAATTAATAGAGCCTTTAGAGATTACTATGAAAAATTATATGATACCAAAAATAAACCTGATTTAACAAAACTAAATGGGTTTTTGAATGAACTATCTATACCGTGTATTCCAAATGAAAACAGGGAGATATTGGAGTCTAAAATTAGTCAAGAAGAAGTTGGGCTAGCCATTGATAATATGAAATCAGGAAAAAGTGCAGGACCAGATGGTCTTCCAGTTGACCTTTATAAAAAATTTAAGAATAAATTAATAAAACCTTTTTTGGAAATGGTTTTAGAAGCATTTCAAAATAATAATTTACCATCATACATAAATAATGCCTTAATTATACTGCTACCAAAACCAGGTAAGCCCTCTAATAAATGTGAAAATATGTAAAATCTGTAAAATTTTAGCAAGACGAATACAAGAAATTTTACCAAATATTATTAATCGAGATCAGAATGGCTTTATAAAGGGTAGACAAGGCTTCCATAATGTAAGAAGACTATTTAATATTATCTATTTTAATAAAGAAGCAGCGGATACAGCTCTCCTATCATTGGACGCCGAAAAGGCCTTTGATAGAGTTGAATGGCCCTTTCTTTTTGAAGTCCTACAAAGGTTTGGACTTGGAAATAATTTCATAAAATGGGTTCAAATAATATACAATAATGCTACAGCAGAAATCCTAACAAATAACAATATTTCAAAACCAATAAAAATCAATAGAGGATGTCGACAAGGCTGTCCACTTTCACCTTTACTGTTTACTATGGCAATTGAACCTTTAGCGATAGCGATACGTTTACATTCACAAATATATGGAATTAAAGTTGGACCAACAGAACATAAAATCTCCCTGTACGCCGATGATATAATTTTGTTTATGTCGAATCTAAAAAAATCAATTCCAACCTTGTTGAATTTAATAAAGAATTTTGGGGAAATATCAGGATATAAAATAAATAAAACTAAATCTTCAATATTAATGCTAAATGAGACCCAGAGAAATTACCCAGCCCCTGAGGTAAATCAATTCAATGTTGTAAATCAGTTTAAATATTTAGGAATCCAAATTATGCCTAAGCTAGAATCAGTCGCCAGTGTCAACTATGAAGCCTTAATGTCAGATATCAGTGAGTTAACTCAGAGATGGATGTCACTACCAATGTCGATGATCGGGAGAATCAATATACTTAAAAGTAATATTTTACCTAAAATACTTTATTTATTTCAATACATTCCCTTATCACCACCTTTAGATCTATTCTCAAGAATAAAAAAAAAGTTAGTGGAATTTATATGGAACAACAGGAGGGCTAGATTACGTTTGTCTTTATTATATTTACCATTTGATCGTGGAGGTCTGAAATGTCCAAATTTTATGTTGTATTATTGGTCGGCACAACTGAGGTCTATGACATATTATTTTTCATCAAATGATCTCCCTCACTGGACTGAAATGGAATCATACAATTTACCTTTACCTCTTCCCATATTCATATACTCAGATTCGGCAAAAAAATTACAAAAACAAGTTAAAAATCCATTTGTAAAGCATATGATCAAAATATGGTGTGAAGCTAAAAACTATTTAAAAGAACCACAGTTATTGTCACAATTTAGTCCAATATGGGGTAATCAATATTTTAAACCAGGGAGAGCGGACGCTGTATTTAAAGTATGGAATTTAAAAGGGATACAAAAGATTCAGGATTTATATTTGCCATGTGCAGACAACATAATGTCTTTTGAAGAGCTGAGGATCAAATTTAATCTCAATAGAACACATTTTTTTAAATATCTTCAACTTAGAAACTTTATTCGATCAAATCAAAATAAAGCTCTCACTCGACCTATTTATTCATCCTTGGAAAAAATGATGATGAAAGATAGTAAAAGAAAGGGTATTATTTCAGAGTTTTATAACTCATTGACACTATCTTCAAGTGAAAATTCACTGAAAAGATTAAACTACTGGAAAGAAGATCTGCAAATTGAAATTTCAGAGGAACAATGGGAATTGGCTTGTACAGAAGCTCAAACCAAATCAATAAATGCACGCCTTAAATTGATACATTTCAAATGGTTAATGCGGATGTATGTTACACCGGAGGAGTTAAATAGATATAACAAAAATATACCAGATACATGCACAAAATGCATGGAAAGTAAAGGAACCCTATTTCATTGTTTATGGGAATGTAGATTAATAAGAATGTTTTGGGAAGAGGTGAGGGTAACAATTGAAAAAATAATCTCAAAACAAATCATATTGAATCCTAAACTGTTTTTGTTGGGTCTGTACCCAGAAAAGCATAATTTTAATAAAAGTGAAAGAACATTCATAGACCTCAGTTTGCTTAATGCCAAAAAATGTATTGCACTATTATGGAAAAAGACTCATAGACCAGATGTGACTCAGTGGTTAAGACAGATGTTAACAAACCTTCCATTAGAAAGAATAACATATATACTGAAATCAAAGGAAATTGTGTTTGAGAATATATGGAGACCTTTTATTGATTATGTAAAAAATTTAAACATAACTCTTGAAGAAGAAGGTGAATGATGTGTGTGGACCTTGTAAATTCCAAACTGGTGAACATAATATGTATACTTATGTATTGGATTGTCTAGACTAAACAGAGGAGCATTGTTGAAGACTTGATTTTGTTGGTGGTTGTTGGTGTTTTTAGTGCATTTTTTTTTTTGTAGTACTTTAGTGTTAGTGTTTGATTGTTTGTATCATGTTTGTTAAAAAAAAAAAAAAGGTTCAATAAAGATATTGTGGAAAAAAAAAAAAAGATATAGGGCTCAATTTTGGGGTAACACACACTCTTGGGGAATTGCCTAAAGAGTTGTGTTCCAACGTTGTTTGTAATTCCATATCTCACTTTCAGTAAATGAAGTGAAAGTATACTTCATCTCTCAGTCTGATCATTTGGCCGTCGTATCAAAGAACTGGGGTTTAAGGTATTTTAGACTCAACATTAGCTTGCTGTTAAAAACAGAGCTGGTATGAGTGTTTCTACCAGTAACTTTGTTTCTTGGGCAGAGTAAAGATGCTGGAGACAGTTTCCCTTTTTTGACAAATTTGACAAATCTTAAAATTGTCTGGCAGAGCAACAGAAAACAACAAAATCTTCATGCCTCAATTACCTTTAAGATTAAGAAGCCATTCAGAGTTACAGCAAATTTAACACTAAATTGGAAAAGTACCCAGAGAGTGCATACCTCTACCAAGGTTCCTTCTGTCCTTCATGGATCACCTCCAAAATCTAATCGGTTCATGTGTAGGCCAAGAGCCACTTCCTCTGGTGGAGGTATGCACTCCCAGATCATCACCAGATCATCACCAAAATGTAATGGGTTCATCCTTAGGCCAAGGGCCATCTTTAGTGAAAATTTCATCAAAATCCATCCACAGTAGTTTTTGCATAATCCTGTTGACAAACAGGCAAACAAACCAACATGGATGAAAACATTACCTCCTTGGCGGAGGTAATTATGTAACAATTTATAACATAGCCCATGAAGTAATACAATTACTGTGTACATTCTAAGAAGGGCTTGCTAAGAAGGGCTATGTGTTCTCCAATACCCCAAGTATCTCCACCCTGATGGGACACCTCTAGATAAGGTTACTGAGTATAAATGTCTCGGAATCTGGCTAGACAACAAAGCACATTGACAAATTACAGTCCAAGGTAAAATTAAATATTGTGGAGTGTGTGAAATAAGAGGCAGATTCATGGACAGACTGTTTACTACACACTTCACATCTCTCAAGCACAGAACAGACTGAATCATTACAGCAAGCTCTCCTCTATATCACAAGTCACTCTTCACACGTTTCATGGCATTTCACATCACACAGCATGACATTTACATTACACTGCTTTCAACCCCCTATGTCCCTGACTCCTTCCTGCTATATGCCCAGGAGAACTCCCTAGGCATTGTTCTCCCATGCTTATTCACTGTCTCTGTCTGAGGTGCTAAATAATCTGACTTCCCCAAGGTCCTACAATATCACCTTTCTCCATAGAATGCATTCCCGTTTCATTTTCTCTGCTAGGCTAACACCGTTTCAAATGCTCATCCTTCCCATGTTTGATTATGGAGATGCCATTTACAGATCAGCATGCAAGGGCTCGCTCCAAAAGCTCAATGCATGTCCACCATAAAATTCACTGGTTCATGTTGATATACAAAACTCTCCTTGGTCTGTCCCCACCCTATCTGCGTCAACTGTTGCACACCTCAACCTTTGCATACAACACTCGCTCTGCAAACTTGATTCTGTTGACCAAGTCCACATCAGGTTTGTTGTCCTTTCAGTATGTTGCAGCCAGAGACTGGAATGACATACAAAAAACTTTAAGGGTAGATGCTGTCACCTCCAAGGTGACTTTTAAAGCTTTTATTATGGATCTTTTTTTAAAGAAAAATGCTTCTGTCACTTAGGCCCCCTTTACACAACACGAAGATCATTGAGAGAATGGGTCAGTTTTTGATATTAGGGTCATTTGAAAGATCCTTGTGTGTTTTGGACTGAGTCAAAACTTTGAGGAGACTGTAGCAACTGTGGAGGTCGCTGAAGATCATTGACAGATCAAAAATTGGCCAGACCCCTCAATCCACCCCTGTGTAAAGGGGGTATAAGACTGCCAGCCCGTCCTGCATTCTATGGCTGCTTGATGCTTTGTAAAAATCATCTTTGTGTGTGGATTTCAGTTGAGTCTGTAAAAGTCTTAATATGTTTGCTTAGTTTAGTGTTTACATTGTCTTGTTTGTTTTAAATTTAATTTTGTTTTACAGCCCTTTTATTCTTTCTCCCTTAAAAAGACCTGCCTTTTGTCAGGCTACAGGTGTAAATAAGAATTTGTTCTTAACCTGTCCTTCCTGGTTAAAGGTTACATAAAAATTTTTAAAAAACTAAGTACTAGTGTAAAACTACAGGTGCAGAGTAGGTTCAGGATTTATGGTTAAAAACCCTTGTTTTTAGCCAAAAAGGTACCCTGTTGTTACCATTTAAGTACCATACACTTATCATGTAAGTATCCTGTAGTTACAATATAAGAACCCTGTAGTTTCCATACTTCAGACAAGTTGAATAATTCAACTAATCTTATGTGTAAGTATCCTGAAATAACCTGGTACACAATGGGTGCAAGGGCACACTCACTCCAGCCAGTTGGTCCACTCCAGCCTAAATTTGCCTTCTTCTTTCAGCTGCTCCCTTTAGGGGTCGCCACAATGGATCATCTGCCTCCATCTCACCCTATCCCTTTCATCTTCCTCTGTAACACCAACCTTCTCTATGTCCTCCTTCACTACATCCATGAATCTTCTCTGTGGTCTTCCTCTTTTCCCCTTGCCTGACAGCTCCATCTTCAACATCAGTTGTCCAATATATCCACCATGCCTCCTCTGCACATGTCCAGACCATCTCAGCCTTGTCTCTCTTACTTTGTCTCCAAACCACTCAACCTGAGCTGTCCCTCTGATATACTCATTTCTCATCTTGTCCCTCCTAGTTACTCCCAATGAAAATCATTGCATCTTCAACTCTGCCACCTCCAGCTCCACCTCCTGTCTTTGTCAGCGCCACCATCTCCAAACCATACATCATAGCAGGTCTTACTACCATCTTGTAAATCTTCCTTTTCGTTCTTGCTGCTACCCTTCTGTTGCAAATCCCCCTTGACACTCATCTGCACCCACTCCACCTTGCCTGCACTCTCTTCTTCACCTCTCTTGTGCATTTTCTATTGCTTTGGATGGTTGACCCCAGGTATTTAAACTCATCTACTTTCACTACCTCTACTCCTTCCATCTTCACCATTACACCTGCCTCCCCCTCATTCACACACATGTATTCTGTTTTGCTTCTACTGACTTTCATTCCTCTTCTCTCCAGAGCATACCTCCACCTCTCCAGGTTCTCTTCCACCTGCTCCCTACTCTCACTACAGATCACAATTTTGTCTGCAAATATCATGGTCTATGGAGACTCCTGCCTGACCTCATCTGTCAGCCTGTTGATCACCATGGCAAACCAGAAGGGGCTCAGAGCCGATCCCCAATGTAACCCCACGCCCACCTTGAAGCCATCTTTCACTCCTACAGCCCACCTCACCACCGTCTCACTGGCCTCATACATGTCCTGCACCACTCTCACATACTTCTCTGCCACTCTTGACTTTCTCATACAGCACCACACTTCCTCTCTTGGCACCCTATCATATACAGTGGTGTGAAAAAGTGTTTGCCCTCTTCCTGATTTCTCTTTTTTTTTGTATATTTGTCACACTTAAATGTTTCAGATCATCAAACAAATTTAAATATTAGACAAAGATAACACAAGTAAACACAAAAAGTAGTTTTTAAATGAAGGTGTTTATGATTAAGGGGGAAAAAATCCAAATCTACATGGTCCTGTGTGAAAAAGTGATTGCCCCCTAAATCTAATAACTGCTTGGGCCACCCTTAGCAGCAACAACTGCAATCAAGCATTTCCAATAACTGGCAGAGCCTTTTACAGGGCTGTCGAGGAATTTTGGTCCACTCATCTTTGCAGAATTGTTGTAATTCAGCCACATTGGAGGGTTTTCGAGCATGAACTGCCTTTTCAACGTCACGCCACAGCATCTTAATCGGATTAAGGTCAGGACTTTGACTAGGCCACTCCAAAGTCTTCATTTTGTTTTTCTTAAGCCATTCAGAGATGGACTTACTGGTGTGTTTTGGATCATTGCCCTGCTGCAGAACCCAAGTGTGCTTCAGCTTGAGGTCATGAACAGATGGCTGGACTTTCTCCCTCAGGATTTTTTGGTAGACAGCAGAATTCATGGTTCCATTTACCACAGCAAGTCTTCCAGGTCCTGAAGCAGCAAAACAGCCCCAGACCATCTCACACCACCACCACCATATTTTACTGTTGGTATGAGGTTCCTTTTCTGAAATGCTGGTGTTACTTTTACGCCGGATGTAATGGGACACACACCTTCCAAAAAGTTCAATTTTGTCTCGTCAGTCCACAGAGTATTTTCCCAAAAGTCTTGGGGATCATCAAGATGCTTTCTAGCAAAACTGAGACGAGCCTTTATATTCTTTTTCCTCAGCAGTGGTTTTTGTCTTGAAACTCTGCCATGTAGGAAATTTTTGTCCAGTCTCTTTCTTGTGGTGGAGTCATGAACTCTGACCTTAACTGAGGCAAGTGAGGCCTGCAGTTCGATGGATGTTGTTGTGGGGTCTTTTATGACCTCTTGGATGAGTCGTCGCTGCGCTCTTGGGGTAATTATGGTTGGCCAGCCACTCCTGGGAAGGTTCACCACTGTTTCATGCTTTCGCCATTTGTGGATAATGGCTCTCACTGTGGTTCGCTGGAGTACCAAAGCTTTAGAAATGGCTAGAAAGTTGAACTCAGCTTTCGAAAGATGTGATAAACCACATTTAATTTATGTTTTAACAGAGGGGCAATCACTTTTTCACACAGGGCCTTGTAGGTTTGGATTTTTTTTTTGCCCCTAAAAATAAACACCTTCAATTAAAAACTACATTTTGTGTTTACTTGTGTTATCTTTGTCTAATATTTAAATTTGTTTGATGATCTGAAACATTTAAGTGTGACAAACGTACAAAAAAATAAATCAGGAAGGGGGCAAACACTTTTTCACACCATTGTACTTTCTCTAGATCCATAAAGACACAGTAACTCCTTCTGACCTTCTCTATACTTCTCCATCAACAGTCTTAGAGCAAACAATGCATCTGTAGTACTCTTTCTTGGCATGAAACCATACTGCTACTCACCGATTGTCACCGCTCCTCTTAACCTGGCTTCAACAACTCTTTCCCATATCTTCATAGCCTGGATGATCAATTTTATGCCTCTGTAGTTACTACAGCTCTGAGCATCACCTTTGTTCTTGAAAATTGGTACCAAAACACTTCTCCACTCCTAAGGCATCCTCTCACTCTCCAAGACTGTGTTAAACAATCTGGTTAAAAAGTCCACTGCCATCTCTCCTAAATATCTCCATACCTCAACAGGTATGTCATCTGGACCAATCGCCTTTCCATTCTTCCTCCTCTTCAAAGCTGCCTTCACTTCTGCCTTGCTAATCCTCGGGACTTCCTTGTTCACCATCTTTCCTTCATCCACCCTCCTCTCGCTCTCATTTTCTTTATTCATTTAAAGTTTCCCTCAATACTTTTGCTGTACTTTCCCGGTAATCTGGTAATTCTTCTCTACCACCCAGAGCCTGTATCAACTCCTTCATGAAATCTGTGCAACCATCTTCCTTCTGCAACTTCCCCCACTTAATCTTTGGCTCTGCTTTCAGTCTCTTCCTCTTCTTGCTCTCCAAAGTCATCCTACAGACTACCATCCGATGCTGTCAAGCTACATTCTCTCTTGCCATCACCTTACAGTCTCCTATCTCTTTCAGATTTCTCCTTATGCATAAGATGTAGTCTACCTGTGTGCATCTTCCTCCACTCTTGAAAGTCACCCTTTGTTCCTCTCTTCTTAAAATATGTGTTCATCACAGCCATTTCCATCCTTTTAGTAAAATCCACAACCATCTGTCCTTCCACATTTCTCTCCTTAAAACCATACCTACCCAGAACTGTTATGGAATGCCCCTTGCAGGGCATTAGTGAGACGCTAGAGACCAACCAGTGAGTTTGCTTGTTTATCAACTAAAGACTAAGAAGACAAAATAAGCAGCCACGTGGGGCAAAAACAAACATAAACTAAGACACAAAATAATAGACTCAGAAGATTAACTATGAATGGCAGCAAGGTCGGAGCCTGCGCTGAACAATAAACACTTACGGGAGGACGAACGAAGATGAATCATAGAGGAGACTGGAGTCGGGGAAAGGGACTCCAGTCGCGTACACGGCAGTGCACAGAGTTGTAGGTCGCAGCAAGGAGTGAGCCTCTGCTGCTCCTTTAAGTGGGACACCAAAACCAATCAGGAAAGTAATTAATGAAATGACACACAGCTGTCACAGCGTCGGCTTGGCTTTGACAGCCGGAAGTCCCACCGTGACGCTGTCACAATAAAAGCCCTGGAGAAGGCCACATAGCCAGTCCCAAACTAAAACGGGAGAACAGAGAAAATACTGAGCAACCCGAGCGCGAATGGCATCAGTGCTCAGGCCATAACAGTACCCCCCGCTCAAAAGGCGCATTCCAGGTGTAGACGTAACATCCACACACACACACCCCAACCAGAAGGCCACCAGGACCGACCCAGGAAGGGCGGAGGGTGAAACAGGCCAGGAGGGAGAGAACCAAAGAAAACAAAAAAAAAAAAAAAAAAACCCACAATGAACGGGTAACATCACAAGACAAACATAAAATGATGGGGCTTAAATACAGAAATGACTAAACTAAAAGAACAAGTGAAAACAAAAGTGTCAATACACTTCAATCGGAAGAAAACTCAGGGAGTACAGAATAGCAACAAAAATATGTGTATAGTACCGCTCGGTACACCAAATAGGGGAAACAAAAATACAGGTACACCTCACCTTAGAAAATACTCAAACAAGGAATAAGGAAAACAAAAATACAGGTACACTTCACCTTCGAAAATACTCAAACCCCACAGAGTCGACAAACAAAAATATATGTACAATACACATGGCAGTCCCTTAACATGAACAACACAACTATAGGGACGCCGGCGGGTAGAGAGCGAGGAAAAGAAAAAAAAAAAAAAATAGGCAGTTCAGGCAGTCTCTACTACTACACAGTTTGACAGGGCAATTATACTAATAACTCGCCAGTTTATATTAATTTAAAACTTTAACATGCAAAATCTTCTGGGGCAAAAATGTTCAGAATGGCTCATGTTGATATCCAGTATTTTAGAACAAATACCCACAAAGAACATGATCAATTTAGCTGTTAACTGCATGAAGTAATCCTAGGGGAAAAAAACACAAACAAAAAAAACCATTTACATGCGATACTAAGAAGTGCAACTAGGTCTGTAGTTGTCCAATAACTATGGAGATAATGGAGGAGACCATACTCAGCACTCTTGATCACCGTCAAATATTTGGGTCATCCAAAACAAACAGACAAACAAACAAAAAAAATCACCCTCAGAACAAATGAAAAAGTGAGACTCAAATTCCCACCCGAACCAAATATAACACCACTAACTCGGGCAACAAACAAAGAGTCCTTCAGAATACATGGAATCACAAAAAAAAAAAAAAAAAAAAAAAAAAAAAAATTTCAAGGGCGCCAAGAGGTAGAAGGCTGAGAACGGGAACACACAAACAGTTTGGAGACCGACCCGCATCTCGAACCCCCATACCATAAGGGGAAAGGAACAGTTCGGGCGGCCTACCAAAGTCCCAGACCTGGGGAAACAGTACCTCAGGCGGCCAGACCAGGTCACCGAGCCAACAAGGCAGTCCTTCGGGCGGCCGACCCAGCACGCAGAACCAGCGAGACAGTTTCTCGGGCAGCCGAACCAGGTCGCCGACCCAACAAGACGGTTCTTCAGGCGGCCATCCCTCGTCCTTAGACCACCAGGACTGGAGGGGGAAGCTCAGAGGCGGCCTCCCTACCGAGAGGGACAGCGGGGGAGAGCCGACTCGAATAAGGGGGACCCCAGCAGCACCCCGTGGGGAAAAATAGGAGGGAAAAGGAGGAACCAGCCCGGCATCCGGCTGAAGGGAATCCACATCTCCCTCACCGGCCTCGAACCAAACCAGCGTTGCACCCTCGATGGGACCCAGTTGGGCCGGCGCAGCACCCACGACGGGCCCCGATTGGGCTGGTGCTGCGTCCTCGACGAGCCCCGATTGGGCCGGTGCTGCGTCCTCGACGACCTCCAAACACGATCCTGGAGCCTCAACGACGATAACCGGAGCTGATTCGTCTCTGGTGACCCTGGGAGAAGGCTCAGACAGACAAAGAGAACCGGGATCAGGATCACCGGCAGAGCCCGGCAAGACGAGCTCGGATGCAGTGGTCGGCTGCACCCGGCTCGTTCCCCCAAGAGACAGGCAAGAATGCTCAAGAACTGAAAATAAGAAGACAAAATAGAGCACTTGCCTGATCTTGGTCTCTACCGCCGTCCAGGACTCTGTCGATCCAGGCTCGATGAGCTGGAGGTCCATTCCAGGCTCTGACTCGACTGCGGTGGCCTCCGCAGCCGGCATGATGATAGTCACAGTCTGGGAACCCCCAGGCGCTGAAGCCCATGCCGACGGCCCGCACGGCGTGGGGGCAGGGGATCCATGACCTGCTGGGTCCGACATCTCCTCCACAGAGACCCGGGGATGCTTAATTGTCAGCACAGGCTCCAAACGGCAGTCCGACCTCCTCCTCTGCCTGTGACGCGGCTCCGGGGCTGGCATCAGGCTCTCCAGGGCCGCAGGCTCCTCCTTCGTCCAGCGGTCTACTCCTGGCACCGGGGGACGCTCAGAGAGAGGGGAAGGAGACACAGAGGTTGCAGGTTCAATGTTTATGGCTGCAGCAGGTGGAGGGAGCTCAGGGAACTGTGAACCCCGAACTCCACCCCCAGGAGTCAGACAAGGCAATTCATTGTACGGAGTGTGAGAATGAAACAACACTTGCCTGTTCCCCTGAGGGACGGTGGTGGCTGCCACAGCGGGCTTGGTTCTCCCCTTTCCCCTATGGATGGTGACAGAGGGCCCCCCGGGAAGACGAAGAGGAGCTGCTCTCCCTGGACCGGAGACGGGTGGAGCCAGAGCAGGACTCGCTGAGCTCGCAGCAGCTAGAGAGAGCACTGAGGAGGAGGGAGGAGCAGCTGAGGCAGTCCGGAGATGAGATGCTGACGGAACAGCAGGAACCGATGACCCATGCTGTACCGATGCCGTCTTTCCCTTCTGTCGTGACGCAGGGGCAACAGCTGACAGAGATGCAGTGTTCTTTCAGCGGCCCGGAACAGAATCTGGACGGGGATCTTGCAGAGGCTGATCGCCGATGAGGTGGCGACGTCTTCCAGCAGAGGGTGAGGCTAGGTTTAAATCTGGAAAGTGCCGCTGCTGTGCAGAAACAGAGTCCAGCACCTCAGCGTATTCAGGATAATCCCTGAGCTCGGGATGGCTCGCCACCAGTCTGACTGCCGCCACTACACTCTTCAGAATCTTACTGGGATGGGAGAAAGAGCGTGCTTCAGCCACCCGACCCCTGATGAGCTCAGCTGCCCACTGCGTCTCTTCACGGGGGTTCCCGGCTGTCCTCTTCTTCCGCTGCGGATGGGAACGGCACTTTGACACAGGCCCCCTGGGCTGGATGGGTGGCAAGAACCGGATCCCGAGGCGAGGAGCGGGGATGCCTCACCATCGGCTTTGACTTCGGCTTCCTGCTGAGACTCCTCTCTGGTCCACGGATACTCTCCCGAAGTGCCGTAATTTCGGTCATCCTCTTCCTGCCCTCGACGTGAGGCAAGGATTGCACTTAATTGTCACCTCTGCGAGGTCCAAGCACCAGCGTGGGCCGTTGGGAGTGACGTCGCGACGAGCATTGGAAAGGAGGCCATCTACCTCTATCAGAAACACAATTAGCTCGCAGCCCAAGTCTAAAGAATAACCTTTTCTTGGTGACGCCATTTCTCAAAACACACTGGTACACGAAAAAAAAAAAGAAGGGGAAAAAACTACAAGCCCAAAAACAAACTCACGGTGGCTGACGTCTCGTTTTGGCTGTGACCTACTGTTATGGAATGCCCCTTGCAGGGCATTAGTGAGACACTAGAGACCAACCAGTGAGTTTGCTTCTTTCTTAACAAAAGACTAGGAAGACAAAATAAACAGCCACGTGGGGCAAAAACACGAACACAAAATAAGACACGAGATAATAGACTCAGAAGATTAACTATGAACGGCAGCGAGGTCGGAGCCTGCGCTGAACAATAAACACTTTCGGGAGGACAACCGAAGATGAATCATAGAGGAGACTGGAGTCGGGGAAAGGGACTCTAGTCGCGTACACGGCGGTGCACAGAGTTGTAGGTCGCAGCAAGGAGTGAGCCTCAGCTGCTCCATTAAGTGGGACAGCTCCCTATTTGGGACACCAAAACCAATCAGGAAAGTAATTAATGAAATGACACACAGCTGTCACAGCGCCAGCTTGGCTTTGACAGCCGGAAGTCCTGCCATGACGCTGTCACAATAAAAGCCCTGAAGAAGGCCACATAGCCAGTCCCAAACTAAAACGGGAGAACAGGGAAAATACTGAGAAACCCGAGCGTGGATGGAATCAGTGCTCAGGCCATAACAAGAATCTTCTCATCACCTCTGTTCCCTTCACCTACATGCCCATTAAAGTCCACCCCAATCACCACTCTCTCCCCCCTAGGAACATTCTCTACCACTTCATCCAACTTACTCCAGTATTCCTCTCTCTATTCTACCTGACATCCAACTTGTGGGGCATATGCACTGACAACATTCAACATCACACCTTTGACTTCAAGCTTCAAACTCATGAGTCTGTCTGACTCCCTCTTTACCTCCTGAACACTCTTGACATATTCTTCCTTCAAGATTACTCCTACTCCATTTCTCTTCCTATCTACACCATGGTAGAGCAGTTTAAATCCACCTCCAATGTTCCTAGCCTTGCTTCCCTTCCATCTGGTTTCTTGAACACATAGTATATCTACCTTTCTCTCCATCATATCAGCCAACTCTCTGTCTTTACCAGTGACATGTGGATCATGACAAATGAGATTTCCAGCCTGTCCCCTTCCAGCCTAAATTTGTAACTACCCCAAAAGTACCCATTACTTACTATTTTCCAATTTTTTAATTTTTAATTTTTATTTTTATTTTTTTATTTTTTTATTTTTTTTTGGGGGGGGGGGGGGGGGTTACAAATTAGGAAAATGACTGAAGAAAACAGCCTGGAACACAGATAAGTATCATGTAATTTCAAGATAATTACAAATTAAAGAACCTATGAGAGCAAGTTCCCATACCCCACACATCCCCATATCAGGGGCCCCTGATGAGAACTCTGATCAATATAAAATGGGCTAGTTTTAAAAAAAAAAAAAAAAAAAAGTGTCCCTCCCCAAAAATGGACTAACTTTGAGTCAAACCTTCTGCGCAAATAGGAAGTCACTCTAATCAGAAATGCAGACACTATACCAGTCCTTCTCAAATAGTGGGGGGGGCGCGAGTGACCCCGGGGAACAGGCTTTGCTTTTGCCGTGTAAAGTGTAATTGCACATCCACGGCAGCAGGTGGTGCAGTGGCGCTCTCATTGTCAAAGTCTGTGCGGGAGTTTAAAACTTTTTAAATTGCTGTCAACAAACCCCCTCGAGAGACACCATGGAGAAATATTTAACAGTAATGAAAAGAAAGGCGGAGAGAGACAGAGGTAAAGAGACAAATGAAAGTCTCCCAAAAGCTAAGACGAGGAAATATGACGAAGCTTATCTAGCGCTTGGCTTCACTGGGACTACGGTGAGAGACGAGGAAAGACGGGTGTGTTCACTGTGTCTGAAAGTGTCGGCAGCGGACAGCATGAAGCCAAATAAATTAAGACGTCACCTACAGACATTACATCCTCAACACGTTGATAAGCCGCTTGATTTCTTTCAGCGAAAACGTGCGGAGTACGGCCAACAATCATCCCGCTCTGTGAACGCTACATCAGTAAACCAGCGAGCACTTTCAGCATCATTTAAAGTGGCGCACCAAACTGCGCAGCGCAAAAACCCCACACAACTGCAGAGGAGTTGATACTGCCTTTTTCTACCTTTTTCTTCAGTCTAAAATGTTAAATATATTGGTACTCCTGTGTTAATGTTCCAGATCAATTTACATTTAATATTGTAGCGAACTAAATATGAGCACCCTACTTGGCTTGCCAAGTGGGTTGACCCTACTGGCGACACAGGTAGAGTGCGGGACTCCGGAGCGGGAGGCGTGAGTTCGATTCTCCCGGTGGGACGTTGCCATGTCGAGCAGCACGTTACAATATTATTTATTGATTGAATTATTTTTCTCAGCATCAAATGGTTCAGTTGGTCAAAAATGTTTCTAGTTTAAATAAGGATTGACATATTTTTTTATTTCAGGCACTTTGATGCACTTTAAGTTTTTTTTTTTTTTTTTCCTGTTTTAGACTATAACAGGGTTTCTGTGTGGCAAAATAAAGTTAATATTTGTTGAAAGTTGATTTATATTGCTTTTTTCTTTTGTTAATGTTAAAAAGGATACAATTTTAGGTATACTTATACAATTTTTATAGATAATGATCTTATTTATAGTCACTGCGGCGAGTTGGGGGGGGCGCAAAATATTTTCTCTTTCCTAGGGGGGGCTTTGCAAAAAATAATTGAGAAGCACTGCACTATACTGTCAAACAACGTAAAATGGAGTGAAGGATTCAAGGATTTAAAGGCTTTATTATCATGTGCACAGTAAAGAAATGCAACATTTTCTGAGCAATGAAATTCTTACTCTGCTATCCACAACAAATGCCAAGGTAATAAATACACATCAATACTAATAAAGGTAATAAGCATACCTTAAAGACTAATAAATACACATTAAAAGCAATTAGGACAGTTAAAGCAGTTAAGACTAGAGGAAGCAAGAAGAATGAACGTTCACTGTGTGACTATAACTTGTCCCCGAGTAAAATAAAAATTCTCTGAGTTAGTATGGCTTGTTTCTGATAATACCCAATAGACTGTGCAATGGTAATTTTAATATCAGAGATGATATGAACGTGAGATGCATGAGACTATGTACAATGTGCAAATGAACAATGTACAAATTACTATCCAGTGTGAAAATTCCTCTGTGAAAAAGTACATGTAAGATCACTAACTAACAAACTTGCCTGAAGCATGGACACTACAGGGATCTTATATGGTAACTACAGATTACCTACATGATAAATACAGGGTACTTTTATAAGTGTATGGCTCTTAAATGGTACAACAACACAATTCCACTGCAAAAAAAAACAGTTGTTACTAGTAATTTTGGGTTGATGTGGATACCAATGTTGAAAATAACGTTGAACTAGAAAAGCACTCTGCAAATAAAAACAAGACCCTTGGTGGAGGTATGCACTCCCAGATCATCACCAAAATGTAATGCGTTCATCCTTTGGCCAACGGCCATCTCTGGTGAAAATTCCATTCAAATCTGTCCAGCAGTTTCTGCATAATCCTGCTGACAAACCAACAAACAAACCAACACGGATGAAAACATTACCTCCTTGGCAGAGGTAACAATGGCCAATGGCAATATCCATTGTTTCTTTTGTTTTTATTTTCTTATGTTGCCAAAGAGACAAATAAATATACATTATAAAAAATAGCTAAACCGAAATACCTAAAAATGGTTTAGTCTCAGTTTTTTGTATTTGCAGCTATAGTCTAGTGTTTGTCCATCCATCCTCGACCGCGTATCTGGGGGTCCAGGTTGTGGAAGCAGCAGTTCAAGCAGAGTAGCCCAGACTGCCATCCAGTTCACATAGCACCATGATCCCCATGATCTCTCCTGCAGGTGGTGAGCCCACTGGAGGTGGGCCCATGTGGCTCCTTTGGGTAAACTGGATCCTTGCCATTACCTTTTCATAGGGATCCACTGGACCACTCTTGGTCGTGCCCTTCACCCAGTACCAATTTGCTTTGGGAGACCCTACCAGGGGCAAGTTACCCTGAACAAAATAGTTCCCGTGGGATCATCAGGACACCCAAACTCCTCCACCACAATAAGGTGGCGATCCACAGAGGGGTAGTCTAGTGTTTGTTTCAGGGTAAAATCAATGCCACACAACTGAGACACTCCAGAAAAATATCACCACTGCCAATACCTTATTTGCCAGTAGCTGATTCCAAACAAAAAGGTGAATATTGGCTGATATCAATGTTAAGACAATCTATCTGTGCAACCCTAGTTGCTACCCTGAACTTATACTGTATTTGCATTGTTTTATACTAGTACTTACTCCAAAAGTACACAGTGATTTCATGACTTCATGGGCTGTGTTATATGTTATCTTAGATTGTTTTTTTTTTCCACAATATCTTTATTGAACCTTTTTTTTTTTTTAAACAAACATGATACAAACAATCAAACACTAACACTAAAGTACTACAAAAAAAAAAAAAATGCACTAAAAAACACCAACAACCACCAACAGAATCAAATCTTCAACAATGCTCCTCTGTTTAGTCTAGACAATCCAACACATAAGTATACATATTATATTCACCAGTTTGGAATTTACAAGGTCCGCACATATCATTCACCTTCTTCTTCAAGAGTTATGTTTAAATTTTTTACATAATCAATAAAAGGTCTCCATATATTCTCAAACACAATTTCCTTTGATTTCAGTATATATGTTATTCTTTCTAATGGAAGGTTTGTTAACATCTGTCTTAACCACTGAGTCACATCTGGTCTATAAGTCTTTTTCCATAATAGTGCAATACATTTTTTGGCATTAAGCAAACTGAGGTCTATGAATGTTCTTTCACTTTTATTAAAATTATGCTTTTCTGGGTACAGACCCAACAAAAACAGTTTAGGATTCAATATGATTTGTTTTGAGATTATTTTTTCAATTGTTACCCTAACCTCTTCCCAAAACATTCTTATTAATCTACATTCCCATACACAATGAAATAGAGTTCCTTTACTTTCCATACATTTTGTGCACGTATCTGGTATATTTTTGTTATATCTATTTAACTCCTCCGGTGTAACATACATCCGCATTAACCATTTGAAGTGTATCAATTTAAGGCGTACATTTATTGATTTGGTTTGAGCTTCTGTACAAGCCAATTCCCATTGTTCCTCTGGAATTTCAGTTTGCAGATCTTCTTTCCAGTAGTTTAATCTTTTCAGTGAGTTTTCACTTGAAAATAGTGTCAATGAGTTATAAAACTCTGAAATAATACCCTTTCTTTTACTATCTTTCATCAACATTTTTTCCAAGGATGAATAGATAGGTCGAGTGAGAGCTTTATTTTGATTTGATCGAATAAAGTTTCTAAGTTGAAGATATTTAAAAAAATGTGTTCTATTGAGATTAAATTTGATCCTCAACTCTTCAAAAGACATTATGTTTTCTGCACATGGCAAATATAAATCCTGAATCTTTTGTATCCCTTTTAAATTCCATACTTTAAATACAGCGTCCGCTCTCCCTGGTTTAAAATATTGATTACCCCATATTGGACTAAATTGTGACAATAACTGTGGTTCTTTTAAATAGTTTTTAGCTTCACACCATATTTTGATCATATGCTTTACAAATGGATTTTTAACTTGTTTTTGTAATTTTTTTGCCGAATCTGAGTATATGAATATGGGAAGAGGTAAAGGTAAATTGTATGATTCCATTTCAGTCCAGTGAGGGAGATCATTTGATGAAAAATAATATGTCATAGACCTCAGTTGTGCCGACCAATAATACAACATAAAATTTGGACATTTCAGACCTCCACGATCAAATGGTAAATATAATAAAGACAGACGTAATCTAGCCCTCCTGTTGTTCCATATAAATTCCACTAACTTTTTTTTAATTCTTGAGAATAAATCTAAAGGTGGTGGTAAGGGAATGTATTGAAATAAAGTATTTTAGGTAAAATATTACTTTTAAGTATATTAATTCTCCCGATCATCGACATTGGTAGTGACATCCATCTCTGAAGTAACTCATCAATATCTGTCATTAAGGCTTCATAATTGACACTGGCGACTGATTCTAGCTTAGGCACAATTTGGATTCCTAAATATTTGAACTGATTTACAACATTGAATTGATTTACCTCAGGGGCTGGGTAATTTCTCTGGGTCTCATTTAGCATTAATATTGAAGATTTAGTTTTATTTATTTTATATCCTGATATTTCCCCGAAATTCTTTATTAAATTCAACAAGGTTGGAATTGATTTTTTTAGATTCGACATAAACAAAATTATATCATCGGCGTACAGGGAGATTTTATGTTCTGTTGGTCCAACTTTAATTCCATATATTTGTGAATGTAAACGTATCGCTATCGCTAAAGGTTCAATTGCCATAGTAAACAGTAAAGGTGAAAGTGGACAGCCTTGTCGACATCCTCTATTGATTTTTATTGGTTTTGAAATATTGTTATTTGTTAGGATTTCTGCTGTAGCATTATTGTATATTATTTGAACCCATTTTATGAAATTATTTCCAAGTCCAAACCTTTGTAGGACTTCAAAAAGAAAGGGCCATTCAACTCTATCAAAGGCCTTTTCGGCGTCCAATGATAGGAGAGCTGTATCCGGTGCTTCTTTATTAAAATAAATAATATTAAATAGTCTTCTTACATTATGGAAGCCTTGTCTACCCTTTATAAAGCCATTCTGATCTCGATTAATAATATTTGGTAAAATTTCTTGTATTCGTCTTGCTAAAATTTTACAGATTATCTTAAGGTCGGCGTTTAATAGGCTTATTGGTCTCATATTTTCACATTTATTAGAGGGCTTACCTGGTTTTGGCAGCAGTATAATTAAGGCATTATTTATGTATGATGGTAAATTATTATTTTGAAATGCTTCTAAAACCATTTCCAAAAAAGGTTTTATTAATTTATTCTTAAATTTTTTATAAAGGTCAACTGGAAGACCATCTGGTCCTGCACTTTTTCCTGATTTCATATTATCAATGGCTAGCCCAACTTCTTCTTGACTAATTTTAGATTCCAATATCTCCCTGTTTTCATTTGGTATACACGGTATAGATAGTTCGTTCAAAAACCCATTTAGTTTTGTTAAATCAGGTTCATTTTTGGTATCATATAATTTTTCATAGTAATCTCTAAAGGCTCTATTAATTTCTAAAGGATCTATAACTACCTGTCCGTTACTTATAATACTGGTAATTGGTGTTTTAATTTCCAATTGTTTAATCTGCCATGCTAATAATTTTCCTGATTTTTCACCTTGTTCATAAAAAGATTGTTTCAATCTTAGAAGACTCGAGGCAGCTCTATTCGCTGATTTTTTGTCGTATTCAGCTCTCAAAATCAGTAATTCATTCTCCAACCTTGGGTCACTTCCTGCATACACTTTTTCCTGAAGATTTTTTATTTTATGTTCCAATTTAGCTCTCTCCTCTCGAGTCTTCTTAGATTTTGATCCTGTATAACTAATAATATGTCCCCTAGTAAAAGCTTTGAAAGCCTCCCACTTTACACATGCTGATGTTTGTGTAGTATTGATGTCAAAGAACTCGTCTGTTTTTCTATATACTTGACAAATTCCTCATCCTGAAGCCATTTATGCTGAAATTGCCATCTACCTGATTCCTTTGTCAATTTTTTATCTACATATATTAGACAACAGGGTGCATGATCAGAGATCACGATGTTATCATAAAAGCAGTTTTGAATCTTGGACCTTAATTCTGTGGAAATCAAAAAATAATCAATACGTGAGAATGTCTTGTAGGTACTGGAATAACAAGAATAGGCTTTAACTTGTGGTTTCATTTCTCTCCATATATCTAACAATCTCAATTCTTTCATAAAATGATTAATAGTCATCCTACATCCAATGTGCGTACAATCCAGTCCTGTTGATCTATCCACACCTGGATTCAATGTACAATTAAAATCCCCTGCTATTATATGTTGCCCTGTAAGTGATGATAAGATGAGAAATAAATTAGCAAAGAACTTCTGATCATCTATATTGGGACCATATAAGTTCACAAGATTTATATTTTCTAATAGCAAAGAACCTTGAATGATTACATATCTTCCAAATTTGTCTCCAATTACATTTTTCACTTGAAAAGGAACTGATTTATGTATGAGAGTCATAACTCCCCTGGCTCGGGATGAAAATGAAGAGGTGAATACACTTCCCTGCCATCTACTCCTAATTCTTTTAACATCCTCCTCTATCAGATGAGTTTCTTGTAAAAACACAATTCTTGAACCCATGTCCTTTATTTTATTCATAACTTGTTTAAGTTTTTTTAAATTTTGTAGACCTCTGCAATTCCATGAAGTTAAATTAAGATTAACACTTTGGTCCATGATCAATAGAGAGTTTGGGATTACCTTGCAGTGTAAACATGCTCATACAGAGAAGCAAAAACATGAGTGGTTGAACATTCATCCTACAAACTACACACAAACAAATTTCCCCTTCCCACACTTGTGGCAAACCCCCCAAAATCAAAAGAAAAATTCTGTCTCCCGATATAGCCATCGACCGTTCCACACCCACGGGGAACAGCCTAAGCCACTCCTTCTTCATCCTCCCAATCACCCTAACTCTACTGCTTTTAATGACGTAACATTAACTCTCCTCTGTAGTTTTCCAACTTAACTCCAAAATTTTTAACAACTTTGTACATCATAGTTTTTTTTTTTTTGTTTGTTTGTTTTGTTTTTGTTTTGTTTTTTTAATATATAATACAATCTATATTTTGTAAACTTACTATTTACTTCAAGTCAGTCAGATGCCTGTGCAAATGCTTAATTATTCTACCTTATATTTTGTTCATGCTTAGCTCCCACCAGTCTCTTCTTCTTCTTTGATCTTCTTGATGAACTCCTGCGCCTCCTCTGGGGTCTTGAAGATGTGGGTTCTGCCCTCATACGTGGTCAGCAGTCTCGCAGGATAGATTACACCATGACGAATCCCAAGGTTGCGCAGCTCCTTACGTACGGGATCAAACTGCTTCCTCAATCGCTGGATTCCTGTCGCCAAATCTGGGTAGAACCGCACCTGCTGGTCCTGGTGTTTAATCTCTCCTTTAGCACGTGCAGCGTTGAAGATCTTCATCCTGTCTCTGTTGCTAAGAAACTTCATAATTAAGGTCCTCGGCGGTCCCTTATCTCTCCGTGGGCCAATACGATGTGCTTTTTCCAGAATCACTGCTGATTGCAACTCCTCGCTGCCCAGCACCTCCGGAATCCACTTTTCCAGAAAGGAACATACGTCCCGACCTTCTGATTCCTCTGGAAGACCCACCAGCCTCAAATTATTCTGTCTCGACCGAGATTCCAAATCCAAAATATTATCTTCCAGAGATTTATTTTTTTTTTTCCAAAGTGCGCACCTTTAATTGAAGACGGGTGACGTCATCTTCAGCACTAGCGAGACGGAGCTCCATCTGCGCCGTTCGTTCTACACAGTCACCCAATTCCTTTCTTATTCCTTCCAACGCTGTCATAATCCCATCAAATCTAGAGGAAAAGTCCGCTCTCATTGAACTCATGGCAGCCATCAGCGCATCTGCGCCTCCCCCCGCAGATATCGCACCGTTGCCAGCCTCCACCGCCATATATGGAGTTTTGTTTGCTGCGTCACAGACCTGAAAGTCCGTTAATTTGGACTGTTTCGGCGGCTCGCTTTTTCCTTTTCCTGGTTTTCCAGCCTTAGGCTTCGCCGACATATCCTCGCCCAAATGCTGGGATACGTTCTGTCCCAAATGAGAGAGTTATTTGCCGATTTTTTTTTTCCAGGAGCAGAGCAGAGCGAGGCACGTCCGTCCTACGTGGCAGCCATAACCGGAAGTCCAAGTCAGATTCATTTTTGGTATCATAATTTTTCATAGTAATCTCTAAAGGCTCTTAATTTCTGAAGGATCTATAACTACCTGTCCGTTACTTATAATACTGGTAATTGGTGTTTTAGATTCTAATTGTTTAATCTGCCATGCCAATAACTTTCCTGATTTTTCACCTTGTTCATAAAAAGATTGTTTCAATCTTAGAAGACTCGAGGCAGCTCTATTCGCTGATTTTTTGTCATATTCAGCTCTCAAAATCAGTAATTCGTTCTCCAACCTTGGATCTCTTCCTGCATATACTCTTTCTTGAAGAATTTTTATTTTATGTTCCAATTGGATTCTCTCCTCTCGAGTCTTCTTAGATTTTGAACCTGTATAACTAATAATATGTCCCCTAATAAAAGCTTTGAAAGCCTCTCACTTTACACATGCTGATGTTTGTGTAGTATTGATATCAAAGAACTCATCTGTTTTTCTATATACTTAACAAATTCCTCATCCTGAAGCCATTTATGCTGAAATTGCCATCTACCTGGTTCCTTTGTCAATTTCTTATCTACATACATTAGACAGCAGGGTGCATGATCAGAGATCACGATGTTATCATAAAAACAGTTTTGAATCTTGGACCTTAATTCTGTGGAGATCAAAAAATAATCTATACGTGAGAATGTCTTGTAGGTATTGGAATAACAAGAGTATGCTTTAACTTGTGGTTTCATTTCTCTCCATATATCTATCAATTTCAATTCTTTCATAAAATGATTAATGGTCATCCTACATCCATTGTGCGTACAGTCCAGTCCTATTGATCTATCTATACTGGGATTCAATGTACAATTAAAATCCCCTGCTATTATATGTTGCCCTGTAAGTGATGATAAGATAAGAAATAAATTGGCAAAGAACTTTTGATCATCTATATTGGGACCATATAAGTTCACCAAATTTATGTTTTCTAATAGCAAAGATCCTTGAATGATTACATATCTTCCAAATTTGTCTCCAATTACATTTTTCACTTGAAATGGGACTGATTTATGTATGAGAGTCATAACTCCCCTGGCTCGGGATGAAAATGATGAGGTGAAAACATTTCCTTGCCATCTACTCCTAATTCTTTTTACATCTTGCTCTATTAGATGAGTTTCTTGTAAAAACACAATTTTTGAACCCATGTCTTTTATTTTATTCATAACTTGTTTAAGTTTTTTTAAATTTTGTAGACCTCTGCAATTCCATGAAGTTAAATTAAGATTAATGCTTTGATTTATAATCAATAGGGAGTTTGGGATTACCTTGCAGTGTAAACATGCTCAAACAGAAAAGCAAAAAAATGAGTGGTTGAACATTCACCCTACAAACTACACACAAACAAATTCCCCCTTCCCACATTTGTGGCAATCCCCCCAAAAGCAAAAGAAAAATTCCGTCTCCCGATATAGCCATCGACCGTTCCACACCCACGGGGAACAGCCAAAGCCACTCCTTCTTCATCCTCCCAATCACCCTAACTCTACTGCTTTTAATAACGTAACATTAACTCTCTTCTGTAATTTTCCAATTTAACTCCAAATTTTTTTTTAGCAATTTTGTACTTTTTTTTTTTTAATATGTAATACATTCTATATTTTGTAATCTTGTTATATGCTTTTAATCAGTTAAATGCTCAAATATTCTACCCTATATTCTGTTCATGCTTAGCTCCCACCAGTCTCTTCCTGGATCTTCTTGATGAGCTCCTGCGCCTCCTCGGGGGTCTTGAAGATGTGTGTTCTGCCCTCATATGTGACCAGAAGTCTTGCAGGGTGAATCACTCCATGACGAATCTCAAGGTTGCGCAGTTCTTTGCGGATGGGGTCAAACTGCTTCCTTAATTGTTGGATTCCTGAGGCCAGATCTGGGTAGAACCGCACCTGCTGATCTTGGTATTTAATTTCTCCTTTGGCCCGCACCGCGTTGGAGATCGTCATCCTGTCTCTGTAGCTGAGAAACTTCATAATTAGCGTCCTCGGTGCTGCCTTGTTACCTCTCGGTGGGCCAATTCGGTGGGAGCTTTCCAAGACGACTGATGATTTTAGCTCCGCGTTGTTCAGCGCCTCCGGGATCCACCCCTCCAAAAAGGAGCATGAATCACGACCTTCGGCTCCCTCCGGTAAACCCACCAGCCTCAGGTTGTTCCTTCTGGACCGAGATTCCAAGTCCAGAACACTATTTTCCAGATCTTTATTTTTTTTTTCCAAAGTGCGCACCTTTATTTGAAGTCCGCTAATTTCATCCTCCGCACTTGAGACACGAAGCTCCGCCTGCGTCACTCGCTCCACGCAGTCACCCAACTCCTTTCTCATTGCATCCAACGCTGCCATAATCCCATCAAGTTTAGCGGAAAAGTCTGCTCTCATTGAGCTAATGGCAGCCAGCACTGCACCTGTGCCGTCATCGTCAGCAGCAGCAGTTACCGCACCACCGCTAGTTTCATCCGCCATATCCGCAGCTTTTTCTACTGCGCCACAAACTTTAAAGTCCGTTAATTTGGACTGCTTCGGCGATTCAATTTTTCCCCCTCCTGATTTCCCAGCCTTAGTCTTCACCGGCATATCTTCACCCAAACGCTGGGAAAAGTTCTGTTCCAAATGAGAGAGTTATTTGCCGAATTTTTATTTCCAAGGGCAGAGCAGAGTGATACGTGTCCTTCTAGGCGGCCGCCATAACCGGAAGTCCGTTATCTTAGATTGTTGTTCAAACTTTAACAGACCATAATTCAGTGGATCTTAAAATTTACACAGGTGTTGAATAATTATATGCATCTCAGCTGTAGGCCATGTGAAAAATAACTCTAGCCACCTGCCCATGCTTTATATATAGCGATTCATATATCATGAGGATTTCTTTGGCACCAAAGATTCTGCCAAGAAAGATTAATACCCATCCAAGACGTAGAAGTGCTCCAAGTATGAGTAATGTGGCTCTCTATTAAATCAATGGGACTTACTATCAGCACAAGTTTGACAAGTCAAACTGTCTACTGTAAAAAAAAAAAAAAAAAAAAAAAAAAAAAAATTTATGAGATTTCAGAGGTAGAGGAAAATGTTGCTTTGATGTCCCCTTCAAAGTGTAACAACAGCAAATTAATCTCTTTCTTCTTCAAACTTTAATCTTTTCATCTTTTCACTGTGATGCTGAGTTTCTCATTTATTTTTCTTTCAATGTGAAAAAAGAAAAACTTTGTAGTGGCCCGGAAACCCTGTGCCCTTTCAAACCCTTCACAACAGTCAGCCACAGGCTTTCTGATCATGACTCTCCTGGTTTCGAGATGCTGCTGGCAGTGTCAGCCAGTGTAGACACGGCACTTTGAAAGGCTTCCTCTTTTTTCAAAGCCATTTATCGCTTCTCACACTAACGACAGCCTGCCTTTTCTTTAACATAGCTCAACGGTCAGCTTCAAGGAATGGAAGTTTCTCAGCTTTGCCAAAGACAAAATTCACATCTTTGTTCAGGCTCCTCATAACTCTTTAGTGCAATCCTGTTTTTGCTGTCTACATGGACCTCAAAGACTTTTCTGCTCAAGTCTTGCCCTTTTCCCACAGATTCTACTTAAGATGTGGTGCATGCCTTTGCCTTGGCAGTATCAGACAAAGGGATCGATAGTGTTACAAATGCAATTTTCTGCCATGTGTAATTATAATGTGAGTGCAATTATGGGCATAAATATGACACTCTCAGGTAGTAACGAATGTCTACTAAGTGTTCTATTAAAAATGGAGCTGTAGAAAACCCATAAGTTAAAAAAGTTCCAAAAATTCATTCATATCAACTAAGTTAAGAACACTCTTGAGGAGGTGAACCATTGTTGAAGTACAGTAGTTGTGATTACAAATATGGAATGTAATAAAATGAAAAATCAATCAGCTAGCCACAGGCTGCTTGCCAGAGGTGGGTAGAGAGGTGTTAATTGATGATATTAATTACTCAGGTATAAGAGAGTAGTCAAATAATTACTTCAGTAAGAGTAATAAAGTCCCAACTAAAAAAAAAAGTTATTTAAAGTTATTTAACTTGACTGCTGTGTCTCTTCTCTTAAATTTTCAATGCTTTCTTCATAAATGTGCCTTTTTCCCCTCAAAATGTTTTCTTACAAAATTACAAATTTATATTCATGAATTTAAAAATCTTTTCCAGTAAATTTGGGTTTTATCTCTGCCAAGAAGGTAATGTGATCGAGGCGGTTTGTCCGTCTGTCAGCAGTATTACACAAAAACAACTGGACAAATTTGGAGATATGGACGGACAGAGGGATGGGGGAACAGATGGACAGGTGGACAAAAGTACAGACAGAAGGGACAGGCAGGGATGGACAAATGAGCCTTGGGCGCGGTTTGCGCTCTCTGAGTGTCCCCTAGTTTATCGTGATTTTTTTTTTCTTATATACAAGACTTCATTCTAAAAAAAAATGTGATTTTCCCCCATAGATTTAAGACATTCTTTGTAAATTTATGACATTTCTTATAAATCGTGTGGCATCTGTCAGACTTTTATTTTTGTAACTGTGACATTATGTAAATTTGCAACTTTTTTCTGAATTTGCAACGTTTCTGCTTTAAATTTGCAACTGCTCTCATGAATGTATGTGGTTTTTCCTCACATGTTAGTTTGAAGAAAATAAAACATGAAAAATTCATATGTAATCTCTCATCTAAACCACAAAAAGAAGCAGTGGACAGTAATAAATTTTTCCTGAGCCAGAAGAACAATTATTTTGCCTCTGATTTTAAGTTTAAGTTAATCCCCTCCACAGCATGTTGGACACCATGTAGTGTAGAGGGGTGGCGCCTAGCTCCATTTCTCTGACCCTAGGCCACACAGCTACTGTAAGTAGTGAAAGCTACAGTGGGGGAGGGGTCAGTCCTCTGGCAGCTCTGTGCGTTAACTTTCCTTTCCCCATTCTATTATGCTGAGCACCAAGCTAGAAGGCAGAAAGTACCATTTTTATATGGTCTTTGGTATGACCTGGCCAGGATTTGAACCCATGACCTCCCAGTTGTGAGGCGGATGCTCTGCCAACTAGGCCACCACTCTGGTTTATCTCTGATTTTAATTAAATAAAATTATAAATTAATTAAATCACCAAATGACGTTTCTACAGTATAAACAATCATCTCTCACCAGTTTTTAAATAGGCAAACTCAAAAGTAACTGAGAATGAGACCAAATGTATGGAAGTAAAAGTACAGTTTTATTAGGAAATTTACTCACATAGGAGTAAGAAAATCTGCGATACTGAGTAAAGTAGAATTTAAAAAAAAACATCACTTGAGTACATCCACTTGAATAAATGTACAACACACCGCTGTTGCCTACACCATCTATTATGTCTCATCTACACCATGTTGCATTTGTGATCTGGAGTTCATGTGTAAATTGAACCCTCCACCCTGGTCCAACAGAAATCGTAATCATTAACCATCAGATGGCGGCTTCTTTCTTACATTCTTCAATCAGTAGCTATAAAATGAACACCCAAGGCGTCTTGTGATGCTGTATTTGTGGTGACAGGTATCTGATAGCAGATAGGCTTGTTTGACTCTAGGCTGATAAGCTGCAAGAGTCAGAACAATGTCATAGCCTTACTTCTAATAATATATATGTATTATGGTTTATTAGAAGTAAGGATATCACATGCGCTTTGAGAACGTGCTTAAAATCCTAAATCCCTTACTGTGTATCCAGATGGAAAATGCTACTATTAATCAACTGCATTCTTTTATTCACTGTCAGTAAAAGCCCACAGTTGTTGTTTTTTTCCTCAGGAAAGCCTGTTTCACCACTCACTGGTGATTTCTAAAGAAATGACAAGACAAATGCCTTTTTTTCCTTGCCAAATTACCAGTGAGTCATGCAGTCAGATTAAGGCAATGGCACAGCAAATGTTTGCAGATCAAACAGCCTCTTTACCTGAAGTGAGCTGGAGGATCCATTAGGTCCTGGAGCAGGTCGCCATCTAATGGTGACACAGAGGACATTAATCCCTGTGGTTGTGGTTTAATCACGATCGCCTCAGAATGCTCACAAACCATTTGGAAAGAACACAAATCCCAGACTGCATCCAATGCTAGGCCAGAAACGTACATGGCAGCATTAAGGGAGAGGCTTAAAGATGCAATAGAAGTGCAGACAATTTCACGTCGTCATCTATGAATTTTTCTGTTTCTGGTCAGTGTGGTGAGATTGCAGTAAGGGCCTCACAGCAGAGGAACAAGTCTGATTGAATTACTTGAAACCAGAGACCACGAGTGTAACTGCTGCTTGGATGGATCAGGTAGTGTCTTATGTCACTGCGTGGAAACTCCCACTGATAGAGAATATCACTTTTGCTCTAACAAACTCAACTCTAAATTCTAACAGATAAACCCAAAAGTTGCACGATTAAAGCAATAAAACATGTAATTAAGCACTGGATGCTATCACTGATTAGACACTGTATGTTAGTTTATCGAGAAATAAATCCTAAGCATTTACAGTGCATCCGTAAAGTATTCACAGTGCTTCACTTTTTCCATATTTTGTTATGTTACAGCCTTATTCCAAAAGGGATTAAATTCATTTTTCCCCTCAGAATTCTACACACAATTCCCCATAATGATAACATGAAAGTTTTTTTGAAATGTTTGCAAATTTATTAAAAATAAAAAACTAAGAAATCACATGTACATAAGTATTCACAGCCTTTGCTCAATACTTTGTTGATGCACCTTTGGCAGCAATTACAGCCTCAAGTCTTTTTGAATATGATGCCACAAGCTTGGCCCACCTATCTGTGGGCAGTTTCGCCCATTCCTCTTTGCAGCACCTCTCAAGCTCCATCAGGTTGAATGGGAAGCGTCGGTACACAGCCATTTTCAGATCTCTTCAGAGATGTTTAATTGGATTCAAGTCTGGGCTCTGGCTGGGCAACTCAGTGACATTCACAGAGTTGTCCCGAAGCCACTCCTTTGACATCTTGGCTGTGTGCTTAGGGTTGTTGTCCTGCTGAAAGATGAACCATCACCCCAGTCTGAAGTCGAGAACACTCTGGAGCAGGTTTTCATCCAGGATGTCTTTGTACATTGCTGCATTCATCTTTCCCTCTATCCTGACTAGTCTCCCAGTTCCTGCCGCTGAAAAACATCTGAACAGCACAATGCTGTTACCAACACTGGCATGGTTATGAACGGTGCCTGGTTTCCTCTAAACATGACGCCTGGCATTCACATCAAAGAGTTCAATCTTTGTCTCATCAGACCAGAGAATTTTGTTTCTCATGGTCTGAGAGTCCTTCAGGTACATTTTGGCAAACTCCAGGCAGGTTGCCATGTGCCTTTTACTAAGGAGTGACTTCTGTCTAGCCACTCTACCATACAGGTCTGATTGGTGGATTGCTGCAGAGATGGTTCTCCTTCTGGAAGGTTCTCCTCTCTCCACAGAGCAATGCTGGAGCTCTGACCAGAGTGACCATCGGGTTCTTGGTCACCTCCCTGACTAAGGCCCTTCTCCCCCGATCACTCAGTTTAGATGGCCGGCCAGCTCTAGGAAGAGTCCTGGTGTTTCCGAACTTCTTCCATTCACGGATGATGGAGGGCACTGTGCTCATTGGGACCTTCAAAGCAGCAGAAATTTTTGTGTGCCCTTCCCCAGATTTGTGCCTTGGGACAATCCTGTCTCGGAGGGCTAGAGACAATTCCTTTGATTTCATGCTTGGTTTGTGCTCTGGCATGCACTGTCAACTGTGGGACCTTATATAGACAGGTGTGTGCCTTTCCAAATCATGTCCAATCAAGTGAATTTACCACAGGTGGATTCCAGTTAAGCTATAGGAAACGTCTCAAGGATGATCAGTGGAAACAGGATGCACCTGCGCTCAATTCTGAGCTTCATAGCAATGGCTGTGAACACTTATGTACATGTGATTTCTTACTTTATTTTTAATAAATTTGCAAAACTCTCAAAAACCCCCCCACCTTTCTTCATGTTATCATTATGGGGAATTGTGTGTAGAATTTTAAAATTTTGAGGGAAAAAAATGGATTTAATCCCTTTTGGAATAAGGTTGTAACATAACAAAATGTGGAAAAAGTGAAGCGCTGTGAATACTTTCCGGATGCACTGTATTTAGTGTGTGTTTTACTAATAAAGAATAATTAGGAAGAACATTTCTGAATATGAATATGTTCAAGTTCAACACATCTATAGAATCCACATGAACACCAACTCAACATATGGATACAAACACTGAATTCTACAAGTCTCTACCAGTTGATAAAGTAGACAAGAAAAAGTTTTCTCAAAGCCTAAATAAAACTGAATTTATACTATAAAATGGCCCACTTTGTCTGGGGAAAAAAAGATGAATTGGTGTAAGGAGAGATTAAATAAACAAATTCCTCTCCAAGAGACTGTCTTTGTGTATTTAATCTCTGCAAAGATGAATAGAGCGATTCCAACTCTGAGATGAAGGCAAAAAATAAGCGTGCATGTTGAAACATGAATATAATGACGGATGACATGTGCTTTCACCAGTGAGCAGGTACAGACAAAAACAACTTAGGCAGTTGACTATTTTATTACGACTTTTCCTAAGTAAGACAGAAAGTCTGTATGGAGAATGAAGGAAACGGATATGGAGGAAGGAAGGAGATAAAGACAGGAGGAGGGAAGACATTAGCATTTGCGGGCAATGGACATTCCATGTAGGTTTGCTCATGAAGCTTAATTAGAGGTGCACGCTTGATATGCAATGTAATTGTGAACAAAAACTATTGACCCACACACTACTGAATACACAAATCTACTTATAATAAAAAAGCTCATCAGATGACGTGTTAATAAACCAATAGAGTGAGTTCATGTGTTCTTATATTTCATGTTTTTATAAGAATACTGTGAGAGTATAAGATACACCATTAACTAACTAAAGAAGCAGAGCCCTGGGGTTTTATTCTACTTTAATTATTACACTAGAAGAGTGCAGCTTTTGTTTTCCCCGTTGACAACCCGTGTACATCCAAAACAGGCTCCATTCTACGCGCGCTCCTGTTGTCATATACTGTATGTCACAGTTTTAAAGTCTGCAGGTAAACGTTCAAGCTGTCACTCACCGCACGAGCCGCCGTCTCCAGTCACGAGGCTTTCCTGACGGGGAAATGCCGGTGAACCTGCTGGAGGTGTGCGTCAGGCACCGCTGCTGCCGCACTTATCTCTACTATCCATTTTTTATGGCCGGAGTTTGGCTCGTTAACTTTTTAGACTTCAAACTCTGCAACACACAGAGCCGCGTGCCCGCTCGTCACCCTGACGTCAGCGGCAGGATCACGTGGCAGGAAGTGCGGCTCTGTGCAGGACGTAAACAACTTTACTACAGAAACCACGAGGTGTGTCAAAAACCCACTTTAGTGGTTAGCTACTGAAGTAGGAGTAGGCACCAAAAATGTACCCTTTCTTTCTGAAGAGTAGCTACTGAAAAGTTGGTTGGGTGTGAACAGGCTTTATTTTCCCCACTTTGTTTTCTCTTCAATGCAGAGGAGTACAGCAGCCAGAAGTTGTACTCAGGTAAAAGTAGATTTACCCTTTGAGATTAATCTCGCCACTGTGAGAGATCATCCCAAAAAATTATCTGAGCATGATTGGGAAAGTATCTATTGAACAAGTAACGACTCTTGCCAATTTGAGACGATTTTCTTCTAAATTTATGTCCTTTTTCTTTTAAATGTACTTCTTTTTCCTTGTAAATTAATGACTAGTTTCATGTATGTTTGCGACTTTATTCTCATAATGTAGAAGAGCTGGAAATAACGAGGCGGTTTTGTATCACAAAAGTAGAGTCTTTAATGAACAAACTCTTCTATCTTGTCTCATCTGGTGCAGAGCTTGGCAGAAGGCAAGAGACAGAACTCTGCTTCGCTCGCTGGTTAAATACAAGCACGCATAGCACCACTCATTGAAACAGCTGACTTCAGAGCCACTCATTGAAAAAGGTAACATCTCCCCATTATCTTAATCCCCATTGTCCTGCCATCCCCTCTCCCTGTCTTGGGAGGTGATGGGAACTCCCCCTCTCGCTTTTAGGGGGTAAAGGTGTCGAGTCTGTTGCCATGGCGTCCTGTGACGTCATGAGTCTTCACATGGCGGTGAGATTCCTTTGTTCTTTCAGAGGTGTGAAGTTCCTTTGTATATTCTGTCCCAAACATTTCCACATGCTCTAACAAATGTAGGTATGGAATATATGAGTGATATATACCACAGGCCCCCCAAACAACTATGAAGGAACACAGAAAGATTCACAGTCTAGGGTAATTACTAAGACATACTACGTCTTACAGCCGTTGCCACAGAAGAAACTTTCAAGCAGCCATGCTCCTAAGAGAGTTCAGTGAAAGCATAACAGCATAGTATAATCATAAATCAGTCCTAAACTGTTGCGGCACAATTAGCGAAAATTTGCATAGTGGTGTAATCAGTCCCTGTGTAGTCTGGGTTTCAATCTTCTCCCAAAGCTGCTGTAGGTCGGTTTAGGCATCCTGCTGGGACCTTGTTGTGAGGAATCTGCAGTGTGGGAAGGAGAGAGATTATCTGTTCCCTGCCTGGGGGCTGAGACTTTTTCCTTGGGGGGTCTACCTCGCCGAGGTGCTCGAGCCAGCTGTGCGGGTTCGTCTCTCAACAAGAAGGCAGGTTTGAGTCTGTCAATGCTGACCGTTTTATTTCTATCCCCATAATCAAGCACAAAGTGTTTGTCACCATTTTCCAGCACTCTATACGGGCCATCGTGTACTGGGCGTAACGTTGGTTTTAGAGCTTCATGCTTAACAAAAACAAACTCAGCGTTTTTTAAAGTTTGAGGAACAAAAACTCGCGGAAAGGAGTGATGAGCTGGACCGTGGAGAGAGTCCGGACTGTTACTGCCTAAAAACCTTGGGACTGGGAGGTGCCCTGGTTCTGGGTTTTCTGGTAAAAATTCACCTGGGAGTCTGATAGGCTGAGCAAAGACTAATTCTGCAGGGGAAGCGTCTAAATCCTCTTTAGGTGCCGCATGCAACCCCAATAAAACCCAGGGAAGTTTATTTACCCAATTTGTGTCCGTTAATGAGGCCCTGAGGGCGGCCTTTAAGGACCTGTGAAAACGCTCGCATAACCCATTAGCCTGAGGGTGATAAGCGGTGGTACGGTGAATTGTTGCCCCTAAACTGTTGGACATGGCTGACCAGAGCTCTGAGACAAATTGAGGCCCCCTATCTGACGTGATGTCTGATGGGACGCCGAAACGTGCCACCCAATTTGTTAGAAAAACGCGAGCGACTTCCTCCGCTGTAGTTGCCACTAGAGGGACTGCCTCTGGCCAGCGTGTGGTGCGGTCTATCATTGTTAGCAGGTGTGTGAAACCCTGGGAGGAAGGCAGCGGCCCCACGAGGTCGACATGAATGTGGTCGAACCTTCTAGCAGGGATTGGAAAAGGCTCCAGAGGGGCTTTTGTGTGTTTGTGTACTTTGGCGCGCTGACAAGGAATGCAAGTTTTTGCCCATTCTTTTACGTTTTTGCGCAGGCCTGGCCACACAAACTTTTCGACAACCATTTTGACCGAGGCGCGCACACCTGGGTGCGCGAGGGAGTGAATTGCGTCGAAAAGGCGGCGGCGCCAAGCAGCTGGTACTAACGGGCGAGGTCGGCCGGTTGAAACATCGCATATTAGGGGGGGCACGCCGTCGCGCAACCCTTTTTCCTCCAGCCTTAACCCTGTTGGTCCAGACAGGAGCGCGCGCACGTCCGCATCACTACCTTGTTCTTCCGCCATGGCTGCATAATCTATCCCTTCATGGATAGGTGCTGCATATGTGTTTGCGTTAGAGAAAAGCTCAGCTGCTGAAGCAGTGTAATCTGTCTCCTCGTGCTCTGGCGGTGCCACAGCGCGAGAGAGACAGTCCGCTACTACGTTAAGTTTGCCCGCTACATGTCGAATGTCTGTGGTGAACTCTGAAATCGCAGCTAGCTGTCTTTGTTGTCTGCCCGACCAAGGTTCTGAAATTTTAGCCATAGCAAAAGTGAGCGGTTTATGGTCCACAAAAGCCGTGAAACTCCGCCCTTCTAACCAAAACTGGAAGTGGCGGATGGATAAATGGAGCGCCAGCAGCTCCCTGTCAAAAGTGCTGTATTTGCGTTCCGTCGGGTTTAGCGATTTGCTAAAAAATGCTAAAGGTTGCCAGAACCCCTTGACAAGTTGTTCTATAACTGCCCCTATGGCCAAGTCTGAAGCATCTGTGGTTAGAGCAATGCGGGCCGAGGGATCTGGATGGACTAACATTGTGGCGTTAGCTAGGGCGTTTTTAGCTTCCGCAAAAGCGCGTTCGCGTTCCGGGGTCCATTCGACCGCGTTGGAAGCTTTCTTTTTTTTAAGCGCGTCATACAGGGGCTGCATGAGCTGAGCTGCATGAGGGAGGAAACGGTTGTAAAAATTAACCATCCCCAAAAATTCCTGTAGTGATTTGACCGTTTGGGGCCGTGGAAAACCTTCTATCGCATGAATTTTGTCTGGAAGCGGAGCTGCCCCTTTCGGGGAGACTCTGTGTCCCAAAAAATCAATTTGCGATACGCCGAATTTGCATTTAGCTGGATTAATTATTAATCCGTGCTCTTCTAGCCTCTGAAAAACGGTAGTGAGATGCTGCTCGTGCTCTTCCTCCGATGAGCTGGCTACCAGCATGTCGTCGAGGTAGACGAAAACAAAGGGGAGGTTGCGTAAGACTGCGTCCATCATACGTTGAAAAGTCTGAGCAGCACCTTTGAGGCCGAAAGGCATTCGCAGGAATTCAAAAAGGCCGAAAGGGGTTATAACCGCTGTTTTAGGAATGTCTTCAGCTCGGACTGGAACTTGGTGATAACCGCGGACTAAGTCTATCTTTGAAAAAATGCACGCGCCTGCTAAATGCAGTGAAAAATCCTGTATATGAGGGATGGGGTAGCGGTCATGCGCTGTAGCGTTGTTTAATCTGCGGTAATCTCCGCACGGTCTCCAAGAACCGTCGGATTTCGGAACCATGTGAAGTGGTGAAGCCCAAGGGCTCTTTGAACGTCGGCAAATGCCTAATTTTTCAAGAGCTGCAAATTCGTCCCTTGCTATGTTGAGCTTGGCTGCGTCTAAGCGGCGAGCTTTGGCAAAAACGGGAGGTCCCGTTGTTGGAATGAAGTGTTTAACCCCGTGTTTGGCTACAGTGGCTGAAAATTTGGGGGTTGTGAGTGCTGGAAATTGGGTGAGGAGTTGCTCAAACTTACCTCCTGCCGTGGTGACATTGGCCTGCACAGGTGGTGGAGAGACTCGAGCTGAGCATGGAATAGAAGCAAAAGATAGTGCATTAACCAGGCGCCTATTTGCTAGATCAACTAATAACCCATGTGCACATAGAAAATCAGCGCCTAACAAGTTAAAACTCACCGCCGCTACAACAAATGTCCATCTGTAGCTGCGGCCGTGAATGAGGAGGTGCAGGCTCTTTTCACCGAACGTGTCGATGTCCGAACCGTTGGCTGCCACTGCTCCATTGCCCCGGGTGCCCATGGCTCGATCTGCGTGGGAGGGCATGATGAAATTCAGCTGAGCTCCCGTGTCGATGAGGAACTGCTTGCCTGTGTGTCCATCCGTCACGTATAACAGCTTGTTTTTCTCGCCGAGAACCGCTGCCGTTAACGGCCCTCGGCTTGGGCGTTTTCCCGACATCGTGAACTTGCAGAGGGGAACGCATTTGTGGGCTTTCTCGGCGAAGCGTTGGTGATAATAACAGACGTCGATCTGTTTGTTACGCTTGGGCCGCGCCGCTGTCACCGTGGGTTGTGGCTCTCCATGGCTCGGGGCGTCAGTTTTGAGGTCCGCGGATGCCGCTGTAGGTGTCCGCTCCTTGCAGGCGTTGACGAGCCGATAAGCCTCGCTGGCCAGTGTGCAGAAGTCTTGGTGGGTGTCGCACTTCATATTGGTGAGTGTCCCTCTCATGTGTGGTGGAAGCGTGCTGAGGAAAATAAACTGGAAAAGGAAATTGTCGTTGTCCTCCTCCTTAAGCTGCAGCAAATCCTCCATGAAGGTCTTCGGATTGCCCCCTTTGTGGCCGTAGATCGCCAGGATCCTCTCGGCTCTTTCCTCCGCTGGTGGGACATAGTTCGCCACGATGGTCGCCTTGAGCGTCTCATACTTGTCCCGGGCCGGTGGTCGCCGGATCAAGCTCCGCACACACCTCGAAGTGGCGGAGTCGAGCTTGGAGATGATATGGTAGAATTTTGTATCATCTGCTGTGATGCCCGCCAGTATGAACTGGGCTTCAGCCTGTAGAAACCAAGAGGCGGGGTCTTCTTGCCAGAAGTCTGGCAGCTGGACAGCGACGGCGTTCGTGCACACCATCACTGTTGTGCCCGCCGGGTGAGAGTGCCTTGCCTCGGCTCTCACGGTGGTGCTGGAGCTCGGTTGAGCTCTCTCGGTACCTTCTGCCGGGGGGAACAGCTGTCTGCTTGTTCCCTCGTCTGCGTTGCCGCTGTCGTAAGTCAGATTCGCCGCGGATGAGTCGCTTGAAGAACGCCTCAGGTCCATACTCGCGTCAGGGTCACCAATGTAGAAGAGCTGGAAATAACGAGGCGGTTTTGTATCACAAAAGTAGAGTCTTTAATGAACAAACTCTTCTATCTTGTCTCATCTGGTGCAGAGCTTGGCAGAAGGCAAGAGACAGAACTCTGCTTCGCTCGCTGGTTAAATACAAGCACGCATAGCACCACTCATTGAAACAGCTGACGTCAGAGCCACTCATTGAAAAAGGTGACATCTCCCCGTTATCTTAATCCCCATTGTCCTGCCATCCCCTCTCCCTGTCTTGGGAGGTGATGGGAACTCCCCCTCTCGCTTTTAGGGGGTAAAGGTGTCGAGTCTGTTGCCATGGCGTCCTGTGACGTCATGAGTCTTCACACGGTGGTGAGATTCCTTTGTTCTTTCAGAGGTGTGAAGTTCCTTTGTATATTCTGTCCCAAACATTTCCACATGCTCTAACAAATGTAGGTATGGAATATATGAGTGATGTATACCACAATAAACAGACATTTTTCTTGTAATTTTATTACTTGTTTTGTGGAGATGAAATAACCAGACCGAACTTTCCGAGCAGATGAACTTTATTTCACTCTCACATCATCCAGAATCAGAACATTAAACTCGTGAAACAGGGACTCTCTCTGTTATATCCCAAAACTCACACCTCCCTGCTACCTGAGGTCCTGCATTTACCATTCAGTCTCCCCAGACAATTCCCCTTACCCCCCAGCCCTTTGATCTCCATGCTCTCTCAGTCTGAGAGGAAAACGACTGAACTCTACAGCATGGGTCCCCCACAGTTTCCCATAAATTTTGAGATTTTTTAAAAATTTACATGTATTTTATCCACCTTATTCCTAGGCCCCATGATGCCTTGCGTGAATTATGGTAGCAACTTCCGGTACTAGTTTAGAACATATGGTTGTCACTGAAACGGGACACTTTTCCTTGTTAAAGGCGTCGGCCGGACGAAATTTCAATATCGCTAAATCATATCTTAAATTGTTGTGTGAGACGAGCTAATTTGAACCGCACATGTTTTGGTGTCAACAAATGTCGCATAAGGTGACAATGCGCTATTGAAGTATGATTTCCTTGAGAGCTGTCTGACTCTGCCAAGCGATCAGCGGCTAAAATGGCCACTGACTGTGTGACGTCAGGTCAGGAAGCGACCAGCAAACACTCGACGGACATTGCGTGCTGTTTACGTTTTAAAAGCGGCGATAACGGATATTTCTAGGAGTACTTGTGGATTACAAATAGAGTATTTATTACGATTAGGATTTCAGTGATCGAATTAATTATGGTTTGGCGTTGTGTTGTCTACGGGTGTGACGGTATACCGGAGGAGCACGCGGTGAGTGTTTATGAATTTCCCCTGCCTGGGAAAATCAGAACCGCATGGGTGAAATTCGTTCAGAAAACGCAAAAAAATTGGAATGATGTCCGTAAATCACCCAACATATGCAGTAGACATTTCGTTGACAGCGATTTTGAGAATAAGATGCAATTTGAAATGAAATTAGCAAAAACATTGCTGATAAAAAAATCGGCTGTTCCAACTATATATCCGTTCATTTCAAAGTCCCACTCTCAGACAAGTGTCAGTGACAGTGGCGTGAAAAGCAAGGGTGATCTACCGATGCGATCTGCTGTCAGAAAAAGAGAAGTAAACAGGGTAAGTTTTCTTTTTTTAATATTCACTGCCAATATTTACTAAAATTATTTACAAGCAATGAATTTCATTGCCTTAACAACTTATCAAATATTAGAATTTTAGGGTATTCATACTAATCAAATATGAAATATTCAGTGCTGTATAGGGAGGTGGTTGTGCCTGTTTGCTCAAGTTGTATTTCTAGATATGTAATCCAATTTGACACCTCTGGAATGAAATTATGTTGACCTACTGTTTTTGCAGATGTTATCCACTGTCACTCAACCTTCAAATACTGTGGATTTTTCTGACCAAGCAGAGGAAGCTGATGACCAGGACTTTTATGTAAATCCACTTTCAGATCCACTAGACCAACATGTCCCACCTACACTAAATACAGCCCAGGCTATACCAGATCCTCTTCTGACAACACCCAATCCAGATCTCAAAGCCGAACCATCACTGCAACCCAAGTACAAAGATGCGAGCACTACATACGATCCACCAGCTCCTGAGAGACTGCAACCTAACACAAAAAACAATTTCACACAAACCAGAAAGTTAATTGTCCGACCAGAGAAAAAACCAGTAAAACGTGAGTATCATTGATTTGAAATCAACAATTTATTTACATTATTGTTCATGTGAACTATCAGAATAACTTGTTAACCCTAATACATTGTTAAAATTATTGATCTCCAGGCTCACACTCTCAGACCGATCCGAAGATCACACAATGGGACACAAGTCATCCGAGCACATGCGATATGTGCCGTAGATCACTGGCAACAACAGGGCCTCGCACATCGACACCAAGGAAAGCAAAGAGGGAGTTTGAGGACGTTGACACGGATGATATTGACTCTGTGTCGTCTTACGCCTCTAACAATGACCCACATGATGTTACATACCATCCAAGTTTTATGGATGTATCAGACCAAAGGTATGATTCAAATTAATGAAACATTTCAAGACATAAAATGAAATATGAATTTTGTAATTTTTTATAATACTAAAGATATATAATACTAAATAATATAATATTAAAATCTATATACACTGTTTGTTTATAACATTTCCGTTTCAACCAAAAGGAGTCCCATAACCACCACGAGGAGGACAAATACATAGTTTACAAAAGTTGCCTCTGGAAATTATTCAGCAATTGTCCTCATTGCAGTCATCCATGTGAGGTAACAAGTCACACTAAAGGCTCTCTGTTGGTGATCAAACAACATTGTCCACATTGTGTTGAGGATCGATCCTGGCACAGCCAGCCGATGATCAGGGACATGCCAGCTGGTAACATACAGCTTTCATCCGCCATTCTCTTCACTGGGGCGTCATATGTCAAGGTCCTCAGAGTTCTAAATGCAGCCGGTATCGTTGGAATTTCCACGACCACTTACAAGGAGCTTTCGATTTCTAATTTTTATTAAATTAATTTTATTTCAGAATATGTGGATGATCTGATGAATACTCTTTTCGACAAAACCTTGGTTGATCCAACCCACTTATTGGAGCAGTGGCACTCTGTACAAGCCAGAGTTCCCGCAACATTGAGTGCCAAATTTCAGCGTCCCATCAAAGCTGATGCTGTTGAGCAACATGTATCTAGATTTTCAAAATCAAACATGTAAAAGTAGAATAAATTTCCAATTAGCAATGAAAGTTCAGCTTTCAATTGTTAGGGAAGCAACATATTTTGCTAAGACAAACAAATATAAGCCTAAGATTTTTAGAGAAATGTGCTTTTAAAAATTGAACACGAATTTTACACCATAAAATGGTAGAAAAATGACTCTAATGTATATGAGATCCGACTTTGATGAATGCTGAAATATTAGAATTATAAAATTGACATGCACATTAATAAACTCAATATATGATTTTAAAAAACTTTATTTAAATAACATTGATCACAAATCTAATCTTGGTAGGCAAAATCCCTTGTAGTGATCAGATGGGAATGTTTCTCTGATGAGGCTCACAGCACAGGCAGGCAATATCACCCTCACTTCTTTCCCAAGATATCCCCAACACCACCGGACCAGTTGCCTGTAGGCTATGAATCTGTATCGCCTGAAAAATATGGGGTTGGCATTGATTATTCCGTTTGCATTGATTATTGAATGTATTGAAGGATTTCTTCATAATTGATCTGGAAAATTAAAACACATGAATAAATATTGTTTAAAAACTCACTCGTGTTCTTCCGGGAAGATGGCGGAGAGACATAACACTTAAACAAAGAGCTCTCCCTAGCCGGATTAAAAATCATCGGTAAATGGCCAACTCGACATAAACGAATCAATAAACTAAGGGATGAAAACACGAAGGAACCGGGCACAAGGACAAAAACAGGGTAAAATTGAAGAATTCCTCTCCAACAACGCAGGAAAAACCGCTGTACGCAAAGCCCAAAAAAACGAGGAGTCTACAGCAGAGAAAATGGAGGACGCCAGACTCGACAACATGAACGCTGGCATCGCCAGTTTGGGTGAAGAGTTAAGAGAATTCAAGCGACAGCTACAACAGGATTTAGCGGCTCTTAAGGAGGAACTGAAAAAAGAAATTAAGGAGGAAATCATGGACCTCCGAAGAGAAATGGAGCGTAAATTAACGGAAAACATGGAGGAGCTGCGCTCCCAGCGGGCATGTATGACAGAAGCGCAGACCCGAATTTCGGAACTAGAAGATTGGAAAAGCGAGGCAAACGAACAACTACAGACCCTGACGACGCAAACGCAGAGGATGCAGGAGAAAATAAACGACTTGGAGAGCAGATCCCGACGAAGCAATATGCGCATCTTTGGAATTCCGGAGGGCATTGAAGGCAACTCGATGACAAAATTCATGGATCAGTTCTTAAAAAAAGAACTGGAAATACCCGGAGAAATGGATCTGCAGATTCAACGGGCGCACAGAACACCGGCACAGAACCCGAAAACAAACTCTCCACCCAGGTCAGTTGTGGTAAACTTTGTGAAATATGACATAAAGGAAAGAATCCTGACGCAAGCATGGAAAAAAAAGATACGAATTGGCGACAAACAGGTATTTTTTGACCATGACTACCCGACAGAAATCGTGCAGCAGCGGAAGAAATATGCCAATATTAAAAAAACGCTGAAAGAGAAAAAAATTAGATTCCAAACGCCGCTAACGAAAATGAGGATTCATTGGGAGGAAGGCACAAGAACCTACAACACGGCCGAAGAGGCAGCGCGGGATATGATGGAGCGGGGCCTTGAGGTGAGCGTGCCGAAGGAGACGGCTGGAGCAGCGGCGGCCCTGAACGCACCACGACAGACGGAGTGGAGGCGAGTGAACGGCGGAAGAAGGGGGAGAGACGTAGAGCAGCGGGCCCAGGACAAGCTACAAGGCTTTCAACTGAAAGCCTAGATCATAACAAAGATTAAGAAAGACACAGAAGAAATGAAGGCCAAGAAGACAAGGTAAAAGAGAAACAGACGGCTAGGAGAGGTTTAAGTGATATTTGTTGGACATTTCTAGACTAATGACTATTACTTGGATAGTAATTAGAGGTCTAGGGAGGGCCCTTCACTCTGTGAAGACAAACCCCCCACCCACCAACAGGGACCAGTGGGCAGAAGAAAGGCCCAAAGTACGGAGGTCGAGTTTTTTTAATGTGTTTTTATATAAATATGTGTTATTTTTGTTGTTAAAGGGGTTAGGAGCACAAGTTAAAAAAATGGAAAAACATGAATATGGGTAAAAATCTTAAGATAATGACATTAAACGTGAATGGTCTGAACTCACCTGTTAAAAGGGAAAGAATAATAAGAAAATTCAAGAAGGAAAAAGCTGAAATTATATTTATGCAAGAGACACATTTGAGCAAGACAGAACATGTGAAACTAAAGAGATTTGGCTATAAGAACTCCTACTACAGTTCATTTAAGGGAGGAGCACAAAGGGGGGTTATGATACTAATCTCAAACAAAATACAATATGAAAGTGAACAGGAAATCCAGGATAAAGAAGGCAGGTATGTAATAATAAAGGGAAGAATAGATGGTATGCAGATTACATTAGTGAACATCTATGCCCCACCAGAAAGTGACAAGGGTTTTTTTCAACATCTGTTTGATCTCATAGCAACACACAGTGAAAGAGTCCTAATTTGTGGAGGAGACTTAAATGCTGTCATGGATCATGAAGTTGACACAACAAGTGTTAAGAAGACAAAAAAACATGTAACAAAGTTCATAAGAACCTCACTGGCAGAAATGGGTATGGTAGACATATGGAGGGACCTACACCCACTCGAAAAAGACTATACACATTATTCAGCAGCCCATAAAGTACACTCTAGAATAGATTACTTCCTTATGAATGAAGGTGACAGACACAGAGTGAGAAATTGTTGGATTGGAGGGGCAGAAATATCAGATCATAATCCTATATACATGGAAATATATTTAAACAATAGAAAACGACAAACAACATGGAAACTTAATGTAGGACTGTTAAATGATGAGAAAATGAAAGAAAGAATAAAAATAAACATAAACGAATATATCCAAGAGAATGACAATGAAGAAGTGGACCCAACAATACTATGGGACGCACTAAAAGCCGTGTTAAGGGGTAAATTAATTGTTGAAACAGGAAAAGCAAATAAGACTAAACTGGAAGCGTATGAACAAAGATGTGAGAGACTGAGGGAATTAGAACTTAAACATCAAAGCACAAATGATCCAAAAATATATCAAGAAATTAAAGAAGAAAAAACAAAGATAAAAGAAACACAAATGGATGAAATTGAAAGGAAAAATAGATATCTAAAGCAAAAATATTATGAAATGGGGCCAAAAGCCACAAAACTGCTGGCAAAACGGTTAAGAAAACAACAAACAATGAATAATGTATACAAGATTAAAGACCCCACCACAAATAAAACCACAGTTAACCCAGAAAACATCGAAGAAATTTTCCATAATTTCTACCAAGAACTATACTCGCAACCTGAAGAAACAAATACTAAAGATATCAAAAAATTTCTAGACACATTGGACTTGCCATCAATAGGAAATCAACAAAATGAAAAACTAACAGCAGAAATAACAACACAAGAGATCAGAGATGTGATTAAGTCACTTAAAAACGGTAAATCACCAGGTAGTGATGGATACCCATCTGAGTTTTATAAACTGTTTATAGAAGAACTCACGCCACAACTCCTAAAGTCATTTAATTGGACGCTGAACAACAACAAAATACCTCCATCATGGAACGAAGCAATCATTTCAGTTATTTTAAAACCAGGGAAAGATAAAGAACAATGCGGAAACTATAGACCAATCTCTTTATTAAATGTAGATTATAAAATATACACAACAATTATATGTAAACGAATAAAGACATTCTTGACGGAATTGATAGAAGATGATCAAACTGGATTCATAGAGGGACGCCAAACACATGACAATATCAGGAGAACAATACATATAATTAACCAAATACATAAAGAAAAGAAAAGCGCAGTAATAATGAGTTTAGACGCAGAAAAAGCATTTGACAGGGTTAACTGGAAATTCCTATATAGTGTGCTGGAACGCTTTGGATTTAACGAAAAATCAGTACAATGCATAAGGACGCTGTATCAAGAACCTGTGGCAAGAATCAAGATAAACGGTAGCTTAACAGACAAAGTAAATATACAAAGATCAACTAGGCAGGGATGCTGCTTATCGCCCACCTTGTTTGCTCTGTTCATAGAACCATTGGCTCAAGGGATACGACAAAATAAGAAATTAAAAGGTGTAACAATAAAGGGGGCGGAACACAAGATTGGGCTATTTGCAGACGATATTATAGTTTACCTTGAACAACCAGATAAATCAATAATGGAAATGATGAACTTGATAGAAAATTTTGGAAAATTATCAGGATACAAGATAAACATAACAAAAACACAAATACTGACATTCCACTATAACCCTCTAAACCAGATAACTGATAAGATCAAACTAAACTGGAACCAAAAAGAAATAAAATACCTTGGAGTGAACATACCTAAAGACCTAAGCAAAATATATAAAGCAAACTATGATAGGTTGGAACAAGAAATAAAAAAAGATATTGATAGATGGTCAATCTTAAATATGGACCTGAATTCAAAAATTGAGACAGTCAAAATCAGCATACAACCTAGATTACTTTACCTCTTCCAGGCTATACCAACAGAGATTCCAGATGCCCAATTCTCAAAGTGGGACAGGATGATATCGAGATTTGTTTGGGGAGGTAAAAAACCAAGAGTGAAATATAAAACCCTCCAATTACCAAAAGAGAAAGGAGGCATGGGCCTACCGAGTCTAAAGGAATATTACTACTCAGCACAAATAAGATATATCATATGTTGGTGCGACGAGGGATATGAGGCAAAATGGAAAGAAATGGAAAAGGAAATTGAGGGACTCCCAGTACAAAGCATAATAGGGGATAAAGATGCATATAAACAAATCAAACAAATAGACCCAATCACTAAATTTACTTTAGAACTGTGGTATAAAATAGTACAAAAATATAATATAAGGGAAGACATAAAACTATTGAAATGGGTAGCATTTGACAGTCAGTTTGAACCGGCAAAACAAGATAGGGGATACAAAAATCTGGTGAACAAGGGAATCACAGCATGGGGCAATATCGGAAAAAAAGATCTCGGGAGCTTTGTAAATATCAGGAGAAAATTTAAATTAGAAAGATCGGAATTTTTCAGATATCTGCAGATGAGAGATTACTATATGAAGAAGATTAGGCATAACCTCCAAACAGATGTGAACGAGATTATACAACTTATTTTAAGCTCATATGCAGGAAATAAAATAAGAATTATTTCAAAACTATATCAGAAACTTATGACAAACAATCATACAAGTAACTATATAAAGGAGAAATGGGAGAAAGAGCTCAATTTAAACATAACAGAAGAAAGCTGGCAGGAAATATGGAAAACACAACACACATCAACAAATTCAAGGGCATGGAGGGAATTTGGATGGAAAAACCTGATTCGCTTTTTCATTACACCACAGATTCAAGGAAAATATACAAATACCCAATCTTTATGCTGGAGGGGATGTGGGGCTCAAAATGCAGACCACTCACATATGTTTTGGAAATGCTACAAAATATCATCATTTTGGAAATCTATACATGTGACAATACAGAGGATATTAGGATATAATATACCAATGAACTGTAACCTGATGTACTTATGTGATCTTAAAAAAGACAATGTTATACAGGCTGAGGACAGATATCTAGTTAAAATCTTGTTGATTGCATGTAAAAAAACTATCACAAAAAAATGGCGATCAGAAGTTCTTCCTGACCAAGAACAATGGACTGACATTGTTGAGGACATACGTATGATGGAAAAACTAACATATCGACGAAGAATGCAAGAAGGAATATGGGAGAAAAAATGGCGGAAATGGACACACTACAAAGTGCAACAACGAGGCAGAAATTGAAAGAATAACCAAAGACACTGAAAAAAACAGAAGAATTAAGAGATGGAAACTAAAAACTTGATGCTCCAACATATGCCCCCCCCCTTTTTTTTTTTTTTTTTTTTTTTATTTTTCCCTACCCTAACCCCTTTGTTTTTTTAAATGTAGAATGTGATCTGAATGCATTATATATGATGAAAAATGAATAAAAATCTAAGTTACAAAAAAAAAAAAAACTCACTCGTGTTGACTTGCGTCATGATCACCATATTGCTGTCTGTAGGCCAGATAAGCTGTCTGTAAAACCCAGATGTCAAGACAGACAGAACGGAAACCGGGGTGATCAGTGATACACCTTGGTAGGTTATCATCTGTGTATCCACAGCCCTTCAGTTCTTCTAGTTTCTTCTTCACCTTTAATACCTCCTGGCAGCACCGAGATTCAGTTGATGTTGGCATAATGTTGCATTTCTCACAAGTGCACCTGTTAAAAAAAGTGGTATAATCAGATGCTTATAATAAACTAATGGCTCGTGGGAGTGCTATATAAATTGGTCTATGAAGTTTGATTAGAAAATATTTAAAACATGTAAAAAATTTTGAGCAGAAAGAGAAGTTATAGGAAAACAATAATGAATCACAATAATCATGATCCATGATCCATCATGATCCATGATGGATCATGTTGATCCATCAATCTCTTAAGAGAATTATGTAGCTTTTGAGACTAGGATTAACATGATGATGATTAACAACATCTCCTAACAAACTCGTAAAGTACACATATTATCCCTCACATACATTATCCTTTTATTTCCAATGATAATGTTTCTAAATGTTTCTAATGTTTATAAGTTGCCAAGTAAGGCAGCGAGGGAACAATTGGCAGTTTTATTTTGATAATTAAGTGTGTGACCATGCATATCGCCCCCCAAAAAAATTTCAAAGCATATTTTACCAATATAAATCTGCGAGCCGCTCGTCCTCAACGGGGTCTGCTCCCGTCTCTGTTTCGTCCTCGTCTTCCTCCGCACCCTTGGGCTCGAACAAATACAGCTGAATAACCCCATCAGCACCACCCAAAACTACTTCATCATCAGATTCTTCAGTTTCAATATCATCACTTATATTGCGGTCGTCATACTCCATAAAATAATCGCTGTCCGAATCACTCTGCTGTCGTTCAGCCATTTCCTTTTTCTCCCTGAACTGATGTCACTGCTGCCCGCCCCTATCGAGAGATGGCGGTACTGCAGCATCACTAAGTGAAAGATGGGCTATTAACAAATAAAGTCATTTATGGAGGCTGGTGACACATTTTAAATCACGGGAATGGCCAGAATGGAATATTTTCATACAATCAGTTTATTGGTTCAATAAAAAAATGTTACCGTCCGAGGACTTTAAATGGTTCTTCACCGAGCTCTGTGGTTCTTCACTTACTGAAGAACATCTTTATTTAAAGGACAGTTCTTTGTTAGCAGTGGCTATTGGTACAGAACCCATAGAATGCTTGCTACACATATGGCTCAAATCTGATTGGCTAGTACATTGTATTAATACTGTATCTTAAAGGCAGTGGCTACAGGTACAGAAATCTGAGGCATTTATTTGTTTCAATTTTTTATTAATATCTATTTATTACCTTTTCAACCTTACCCTCTCCTAAATCCTAAAGCGAATCTCTTAATTTTTTTTTTTTTTTTTTTTTGAGAAAAAAGTCACAATTTTACTAGAAGTTTCTGATTTACAAACAAAAATCAGAAAAAAATTCCATTAAAAAGTCAGAATTTCTGTTATTAAAAGGATGTTTCTAAATATTTCAGGTACAGTCATATTTATATATTTTTTTTTTCAAGTTTTTGTAAAGGGTATACAGGTCATTACAGCATTGCATTGTTAACATTTTCATCGTACGTTCCCTTATATTTTGCTATTTGACAACATTGGTAGAATAGTTATTACAACACCCCCTTTTTTTTTTTTTTAAAGTGAAAGAAAAAGTGAAATTAAAGAGAATTAAATTTAAAAAACAAACAAATCGGACAGGTAGTTATAGATCCTTTAGAAATTAATAGAGCCTTTAGAGATTACTATGAAAAATTATATGATACCAAAAATGAACCTGATTTAACAAAACTAAATGGGTTTTTGAACGAACTATCTATACCGTGTATACCAAATGAAAACAGGGAGATATTGGAGTCTAAAATTAGTCAAGAAGAAGTTGGGCTAGCCATTGATAATATGAAATCAGGAAAAAGTGCAGGACCAGATGGTCTTCCAGTTGACCTTTATAAAAAATTTAAGAATAAATTAATAAAACCTTTTTTGGAAATGGTTTTAGAAGCATTTCAAAATAATAATTTACCATCATACATAAATAATGCCTTAATTATACTGCTGCCAAAACCAGGTAAGCCCTCTAATAAATGTGAAAATATGAGACCAATAAGCCTATTAAACGCCGACCTTAAGATAATCTGTAAAATTTTAGCAAGACGAATACAAGAAATTTTACCAAATATTATTAATCGAGATCAGAATGGCTTTATAAAGGGTAGACAAGGCTTCCATAATGTAAGAAGACTATTTAATATTATTTATTTTAATAAAGAAGCACCGGATACAGCTCTCCTATCACTGGACGCCGAAAAGGCCTTTGATAGAGTTGAATGGCCCTTTCTTTTTGAAGTCCTACAAAGGTTTGGACTTGGAAATAATTTCATAAAATGGGTTCAAATAATATACAATAATGCTACAGCAGAAATCCTAACAAATAACAATATTTCAAAACCAATAAAAATCAATAGAGGATGTCGACAAGGCTGTCCACTTTCACCTTTACTGTTTACTATGGCAATTGAACCTTTAGCGATAGCGATACGTTTACATTCACAAATATATGGAATTAAAGTTGGACCAACAGAACATAAAATCTCCCTGTACGCCGATGATATAATTTTGTTTATGTCGAATCTAAAAAAATCAATTCCAACCTTGTTGAATTTAATAAAGAATTTTGGGGAAATATCAGGATATAAAATAAATAAAACTAAATCTTCAATATTAATGCTAAATGAGACCCAGAGAAATTACCCAGCCCCTGAGGCAAATCAATTCAATGTTGTAAATCAGTTTAAATATTTAGGAATCCAAATTATGCCTAAGCTAGAATCAGTCGCCAGCGTCAACTATGAAGCCTTAATGTCAGATATCAATGAGTTAACTCAGAGATGGATGTCACTACCAATGTCGATGATCGGGAGAATCAATATACTTAAAAGTAATATTTTACCTAAAATACTTTATTTATTTCAATACATTCCCTTATCACCACCTTTAGATCTATTCTCAAGAATAAAAAAAAAGTTAGTGGAATTTATATGGAACAACAGGAGGGCTAGATTACGTCTGTCTTTATTATATTTACCATTTGATCGTGGAGGTCTGAAATGTCCAAATTTTATGTTGTATTATTGGTCGGCACAACTGAGGTCTATGACATATTATTTTTCATCAAATGATCTCCCTCACTGGTGTAGTCTTCAGGTGTAGGACAGTCCTTCAGCATCCATTTTTTAGTTAGGGCTTTTTTACTTGCCAATATTAAAACATTGAATAAGTATTTATCTCCTCGTCTTTCCAGTGAGTCCGGTAGTAAACCCAAATACAAAGTTATAAAAGAAAAGGGAACTGTTATTTTGAATATTTTCCCCAATATTGTCTGTACATTGGTCCAATATTGGTGGATAACTGGGCATGACCAAAACACATGAAAATGATTTGCAGTCTTTTCACCACACAAGCGCCAACAGTTCAACCCCTTATGGGTAAATTTGTTTTGTGCAGGTGTTCTGAAAAATCTTACCAAATTTTTCCATCCAAATTCTCTCCACTGCAGGGATGAGGTACTTTTCCATTGCTGTCTATTTAGCTTTTCCCATATTTCCAATTGTAAAGTGAAATTCCCCTCTTTTTCCCATCTCTCTTTTATATACGATGTGTTGTCTCCTTTTAAGTCTTGAAGACCTTGGTATATTTTAGAAATGTATCTGATCCCTGGGATCCCTTTATATGCCATTAAGAAGACCTTCAGAACACCTGACTGGGCCCTTTCCAAATCCTCCTTTTTAAGTATATTGTTTATGCGGTGTCTAAGCTGAAAGAACCTGTAAAGATCTTGATTTATTAGACCTTGTTTTTTCAAATCTTCAAAACTTCTTAAAGTTTGCCCCTTAAAGAAATCGTAATATTTTATCAGCCCTTTCTCTTTCCACTCTTTAAATCTAGTGTCTGTTTTATTGGGGGTAAAGTCTTGATCATAGGCGATCCATTGCAGAAGTCGATAGGGCTCTTTAGCTTGATTCTCTCTGACTATCTTAAACCAAATTTTTAGCGGGGTCTCTATCCACGGGTTAGTGTTATTCAAGAGTTTAGGTAAGGCATTGTTCCCTATTATCGCCTATAGGGGGATGTCACTTGTTATTTGGCATTCCATCTCCTTCCATTGTGCAGTGTAGACTGGGTTACATATCTCTACTAAAGTTTTAATTTGTGCAGCTATAAAATAGTCCCTGATATTTGGCAGCGCGAGCCCACCTTTGTCTTTGTTTAGCTGTAGGGTTCTATATCTGATTCTAGGTCTCTTGCCCTGCCATATGAATCTTGAGATCCTTCTGTCTAGCTCCTGCCATGTTTTTTGGGGGGGTTCTACCGGTATTGTTTGGAAAAGGTATAGAAGACGTGGGAGTATATTCATTTTGACTGTTTCAATTCTTTGCGCAGTACCTAAGAATGGTATCATATTCCATCTTGCTAGGTCAGATTTTATTTTTGTCACCAGTGGATCATAGTTTAGTGTTATAATTTTGTTGAGTTGTTTCGGGATATTGATCCCCAGATATTTCATAAATTCCAGCTCCCAGTTAGTTTTGAGTTCACTTAGTGAATATTGATTTGGGTCATAGTTGAATGTTAAAACTTGGGTTTTATGCATGTTTAATTTGTCCCCCGATAAATCTCCATAGTCTGAAAAAACTGTGATTAGTTCTGGTAAAGAAGTGTCTGGTTGCCCTAGGTATATTAAAATGTCATCAGCAAAGAGTGCTATTTTATGTTCCTTCTGACCAAGTGTAATACCTTGAATTTTTTGATTTTGTCTTATCCATTGGCTCAGAGGTTCTATGAAGATTGCAAAGAGCAGTGGAGACAGGGGCAGCCTTGACGACATCCTCTTTCCAGCTCAAAAGATGATGATAAATTACCGTTAATCCTTATTTTAGCTGTTGGTTTTTTATATAATGCCTGTATAGTTCTAATGAAGTTGTTATGAAAATTGAAACTGGATAAGATTCTATATAGGAAAGACCAGTCAACCGAATCAAATGCTTTTTCAGCATCTAATCCCAATATGACTGCATTTAAGTTATATTTTTTTATATGATGAATTATGTGTAAAGTGCGTCGAATGTTGTCTTGTGTCTGTCTTTGTCTTATAAAACCTGTTTGGTCTAAGTGAATTAAGTCTGTCAGTATGTTTTCTAACCTTTTGGCAAAGATAATGGTAAAAAGCTTATAGTCCTGATTTAATACACTGATTGGTCTGTAGTTGGAGCATTCTAGTTTATCCTTTTCAGGTTTAGGTATAACTGCAATGACCCCTTCTCTCCAGGAGGGGGGGATTTCCCCTGTGTGGAGGACATAGTTAAATGTTTTCAAGAGGAGAGGAGATAGTTGCTGTTTAAAGGTTTTGTACCATTCTGCTGTATAGCCATCTGCTCCTGGGGATTTGTTAGCTTTAAGTTTCATAATTGCTTTTTCCAATTCTTTAGGTTGTATTTCTGACAGTAGTGTTTTATTTTGTGATTCCGTAAGTTGGGGAAGGTGTAATGTGTTTAGGAATGTCTCGGATGCATTTTTATGTTCTTTGTGGGAGTATAAGTTCTTGTAGTAATTCTCGAAGCTTTTAAGAATATCCTGAATTCTGAATTTTATTTCCTTTGATACTGGGTCTCTGATTTTGTAGATTGCTCTTTCTGTTTGTTGTTTCCTCAATTTATAGGCTAGTAATTTTGCCGATTTACTGCCTGCTTCATAGTGTTTTTGTTTCAGAAATGTAAGTTTCTTCTGGATTTCTATTGTGTAGATCTCATTTATTTGATTTTTAATTTCTTTAATCTTGAGCGAGCCATTAGAATGAGTGTTGTCTTTGTGTTCTTTTTCTAGGTTCTTGAGTTCTGACTCTAGTGTGATTAGTTTTTCTTGTCTCAGTTTCTTTTGGGTTGCCAGTTTTGCAATAATTTTTCCCCTTATTACAGCTTTGCACGCATCCCACAGTATTAAAGGGGATACTTCTCCATTATCGTTTTCTTCCAAATATTTGAAAATATCTGATTCCAATTCATCTTTCAGCGGTCCTTTCAGGACATTTGAATTCAACCTCCAGGAAAATGTATTATTTGTGTATTTTTGGATGTTTAAGTCCATATAGATCGGACTGTGGTCTGAGAGATCCATCAGTCCTATTTTACATGTTTTTACTCTTCCAATGTCTCTATTAAACATAAAAAAGTAATCAATCCTTGAGTAAGATGAATGTGGCGTTGAATAAAAAGTATAATCTTTTACATTGGGGTTGAATTCCCTCCATACGTCACAGATTCCCATTTCTTTTAGTAGCATCCGAGTGTTCCTATTTTGAGTGTTATTTTGATGTGAAGAATTACCTGTTGCATCCCAGTATGGATTCAGTCTTAGATTGAAGTCTCCACCACATATCACTAAACCTTGGGCTTTAGTTATCATTAGGTCGAATACATTTTTATAAAATTTCCATTTAGCCCCTGGTGGTGCATATACATTCAGCAGGGTGATATCTTCTCCCTCTAGCCGCCCAATTACCAAACTGTACCTCCCTTCTTTATCTTTGTGTTCTGATTTTTTTTCAAATGTAATTTTGGTTGATATCAATGTCGCTACTCCCCTCCTCCTCCCTGACTTATATGAAGATGAAGAGATCATTTTAAACCCTTGTCTATTGAGTTTAGTGTGTTCCATGTCTGTTAGGTGGGTTTCTTGTAAAAATATTATTTCTGCTTTGTCTTTTTTCATTTTGCGTAGAATCTTGGATCTTTTAACTGGATTCAGGATCCCTTTTACATTATATGAGGCTATTTTGGTTACACCCTGTTTCTCCATTGTATTTTCTTATTTAGTATAACAGTGTGGTGGACCTCTTTTTTGCTACTCAGAAACTGAAAGAACATTAAGAACATAAAAAACATTAAGAAGATAGTGTATGAGACTTTAAAACAAAAAACTGTCAAAAAAAACTTCCTGGGCTGGGGTCTCTTTAAAGACCCTGTAAGAGCCTTGATGGAGTGTAGGCTCTGAGGGAAATTCCTCAAACTCTGTTACGTGTTGAGGGCCCTCTCTTATCCCTGTAAGTTGTCCCATGTTTTTAACGTGAATTTCAGATCCCAATCCGAATTTGTAATGATTTTTTTTTTTTTTTTTTTTTTTTTAATGCCTATACCCTATGAGATTGTGTGCACCCTCCAACCCCCATCACAGCAAACCTTCACTCTAATACAGTATTTGTTAGTGTGGGAAGAACATGTGGGTCATTGTTACATTTCTATTTTCACAAGATTTTTTTTTTCCTTTAAATTAAGAAGACATTTGTTTCTAATGCTATAACTGCTCCATGAAAGGTTTTACCACATGCTGATTCTGCATCTCCTTTAATGTTTGTTACCTTGTAGGAGGGGGGATGGAAGTGCAGAATGACTGAAAAGAGAGAAAAAAACAAAAAGGTCGCTATTCCTTCCTGGAACTGGAAAGCTTATCTTTGTAGCTCTGGGGCTGGGTTTCCCGCTGCTGGCCCGTGGATTTAGAAGGTCTTTGAGTGGACCACGTTTGAGCTCTGATTTTCTCGCTCAGATTCGCTGCGGGTTTAAACACCGTTACCGGGAGTCCTCTTCTCACCATGTCAGTTGTTGCTTCTTCCGCTGAATTGTAGAGACATGACTCTTCACCGTAAAAGACCCTTAACTTCGCCGGAAATGGCGTCTGAAAGCGTAGATTCTTTTCCCGTAGAACCTTTTTGGCGTCGTTATATTCCCGTCGCTTTTTAAGAACCTCAGGGGCGTAATCGTGCTCCACGAAGACTTTTCTTTCTTGATGCATAAATCCTTTTTTCTGCCAAGCCCGTCTTACAACCTCTTGTTTTATTTTGAAATCGGAGAATCTTACCAACACTGAACGCGGGTGTGCTTCTGCCGCTGGCTTTGCGGCTAATGTACGATGGGCCTTTTCTATTTTCAAATCGGTGGTTTGTGGAATATCCAACTTCTCTCTCAATAAGGATTCCACGCATTCCGCCACTGTGTTGAAACCATCTTCAGCTCCTTCTTTCAGACCGTGAATTCTGATGTTATCTCGTCTCTGTCTTCCTTCTTGGTCGGCTAGCTTAGCCTCCAGCCTTGACTGTTTTCTGTGTAAATCCAGCATAGAATCTTCAAGCACTTTTACTCTTTCTTCAGCTTCCAAGATTCGGTTTTCGGCCTGGTCCAATCTGCTGTTCGTCCTTATTAGTTCCTCTCTGAATTCGTGAAATTCGGCCCGAAATCGTCGTAATTCATCATATAGCGATTTCAGGCTAACCTTTTTGTTAGCTAGGCCCAGCTCTTCGTCTCCTGAATGGAGGTCCTCGGGATCAGATTCTGTGGCCGCCACACGTCCTGACCTGGGGAATGCCAGTTTCTACTGTTTGTGGTTAGGCATGGTGTTTTTGTCTTTTGATTTTTATTCTTCCAAAAATCCGTTAAGTCTGATTTTGACGATGTTTTCCTTGGATTGGATCTGGGAGGTTCAGTGTTAAGTTGCTATCACCATGGCGTCCAGACCGGAAGTCGAATCTCTTAATTTTACTTCTAAATTCCATCTCATGTCAAGTAAAACAGTGTGGGCATGGTGGCAAGAGCAGGATGCAAATGACCGCAGGGAGGAGTGGTTAGACCAATTTTCAAGACAAGGATTAAAACTGATTTATTAAAAATTTAAAAAGTAAGAAATCACATGTACATAAGTATTCACAGCCTTTGCCAGGAAGCTCAAAATTGAGCTCAGGTGCATCCTGTTTCTACTGATCATCCTTCAGACGTTTCTAAAGCTTAATTGGGAGTCCACCAATAGTCAATTTAGTTGATTGGACATGATTTGGAAAGGCACACACCTGTCTGTATAAGGTCCCACAGTTGACAGTGCATGTCAGAGCACAAACCAAGCATGAAGTCAAAGGAATTGTCTCTAGACCTCCGGGACAGGATTGTCTCGAGGCACAAATCTGGGGAAGGGTACAGAAACATTTCTATTGCTTTGAAGGTCTCAATGAGCACAGTGGCCTCCATCATCTGCAAATGGAAGACGTTCTGACTCACCAGGACTCTTCCGAGAGCTTGCTGGCCATCTAAACTGAGCGATCGGGGGAGAAGGGCCTTAGTCAGGGAGGTGACCAAGAACCCAATGGTCACTCTGTCAGAGCTCCAGTATTCCTCTATGGTAGAGTGGCCAGACGGAAGCCACTCCTTAGTAAAAGGCACATGGCAGCCTGCCTGGAGTTTGCCAAAAGGCACCTGAAGGACTCTCAGACCATGAGAAACAAAATTCTCTGCTCTGATGAGACAAAGATTGAACTCTTTGGCATGAATGCCAGGCGTCATGTTTGGAGAAAACCAGGCACCGCTCATAACCATGCCAGTGGTGGTGGGAGCATCATGCTGTGGGGATGTTTTTCAGCGGCAGAAACTGGGAGACTAGTCAGGATAGAGGGAAAGATGAATGCAGCAATGTACAGAGACATCCTGGATGAAAACCTGCTCCAGAGCGCTCTTGACTTCAGACTGGGGTGACAGTTCATCTTTCAGCAGGACAACAACCCTAAGCACACAGCCAAGATATCAAAGGAGTGGCTTCAGGACAACTCTGTGAATGTCCTTGAGCGGCCCAGCCAGAGCCCAGACTTGAATCCAATTGAACATCTCTGGAGAGATCTGAAAATGGCTGTGCACCAATGCTTCCCATCCAACCTGATGGAGCTTGAGAGGTGCTGCAAAGAGGAATGGGCAAAACTGCCCAAAGATACAGCCGTGGACAAAATTGTTGGTACCCCTCTGTTAATGAAAGAAAAACCCACAATGGTCACAGAAATAACTTGAATTTGACAAAAGTGGTAATAAATAAAAATTCTATGAAAATTAACCAGTGAAAACCAGACAATGCTTTTGAATTGTGGTTCAACAGAATTACTTTAAAAAACAAACTCATGAAACAGGCCTGGACAAAAATGATGGTACCCCTAGAAAAGATTGAAAATAATGTGACCATAGGGATATGTTCAACCAAGATGTGTCCTCTAATTAACATCACAGGTGTCTACAAACTTGTAATCAGTCAGTCGGCCTAGTTAAAGGGTGACAAGTAGTCACTGTGCTGTTTGGTGACATGGTGTTTACCACACTAAACGTGGACCAGAAGAAGCAAAGGAGAGAGTTGTCTCAGGAGATTAGAAAGAAAATTATAGACAAGCATGTTAAAGGTAAAGGCTATAAGACCATCTCCAAGCAGCTTGATCGTCCTGTGACTACAGTTGCACATATTATTCAGAAATTTAAGATCCATGGGACTGTAGCCAACCTCCCTGGACGTGGCCGCAGGAGGAGACGGATAATACGAATGGTAACAAAAGAGCCCAGAACAACCTCTAAACACATTCATGGTGAACTCCAAGGTCAAGGCACATCAGTGTCAGATCGCACCATCCGTCGCTGTTTGAGCCAAAGTGGACTTCATGGCAGACGACCAAGGAGGACACCACTGTTGAAAACAAATCATAAAAAAGCCAGACTGGAATTTGCCAAACTGCATGTTGGCAAGCCACAAAGCTTCTGGGAGAATGTCCTATGGACAGACGAGACAAAACTGGAACTTTTTGGCAAGGCACATCAGCTCTATGTTCACAGACGCAAAAATGAAGCATACCAAGAAAAGAACACTGTTCCTACTGTGAAACATGGAGGAGGTTCTGTTATGCTCTGGGGCTGCTTTGCTGCATCTGCCACAGGGTGTCTTGAATCTGTGCAGGGTACAATGAAATCTCAAGACTATCAAGATATTCTAGAGAGAAATGTGCTGCCCAGTGTCAGACAGCTTGGTCTCAGTTGCAGGTCATGGGTCTTGCAACAGGATAATGACCCAAAACACACAGCTAAAAACACCCAAGAATGGCTAAAAGCGAAACATTGGACTATTCTAAAGTGGCCTTTTATCAGCCCTGATCAAAATCCTATTGAACATCTGTGGAAGGAGCTGAAACATGCTGTCTGGAGAAGGCACCCTTCAAACCTGAGACAAAACTGGAGCAGTTTGCTCATGAGGAGTGGGCCAAAATACCTGCTGAGAGGTGCAGAAGTCTCAATGACAGTTACAGAAATCGTTTGATTGCAGTGATTGCCTCAAAAGGTTGTGCAACAAAATATTAAGTTAAGGGTACCATTGTGGCCGACACACATTGTGGGCTCACGCTGCCACAGAGACAGAACTGAATGTGTATTGTGGAGTGTCACGTCTGCAAGGACTGAGGACTCAAATCTACAGGAGGTAACAAGGAAGTGTGAGATTTGTCTCTTTGTCCCACAGAAGACGCCCCGGAGGGTATTCCGGTTCATCAAGAAATGAGAGACAATGGTGAAGCTTCAAAGGGATGCTTTGTAACTGTATGTTGACTGAAGACACCATGTGACTTGAATTCTGATGCTGGAAATGTATAAAAGGGGGTTGAAGTATGATTCTTCCTCTTTCCTGCTTTGAGAATGCTAGGAGCTTGTGTTCTGTCAAATAAAGCTGGTTTATGACTGAAACTCAGCCTCGTTATTTGAGCATGCTCCTACACTGGTGACCTACGACGGAGAATGAGCAATGAGAATTCTTCCGAACCGGGCTCGGTGGAAGCCAGCCTGATGGCCGCCTCCACGCTCCGGCTGCCCGATTTCTGGCAGCACAGCCCGCGCTCATGGTTTAGCGCAATCGAGGCGCAGTTCAACCTCCGGAGAATCTCCAACGACGACACAAGATTCTACCACGTGGTAGCGAAACTGGACAGCGACACGGTCCAGAGAGTGGAGGATTTGGTTAATCATCCACCAGACAGCGACAAGTACAGCGCATTGAAAGACGCGCTGATCAGCCATTTCACCCCCTCAGTCCAACAAAGAGCAGAGGGGCTCCTGGCGCTGACGGAGGCAGAAAACGATAGACCTGCGGACCTGATGGTGAAGATGCTGCAGCTCAAAGCCTCCGAGGATGGCGAATTCATTTTCGCCCACCTATTCCTTCGAACCCTGCCACCAGCAGTGAGAGTGGCCCTGGCAGAGTCACCCCGATTGGCCAAGCGAGACTACCATGGGTTGAGCAAGGAGGCGCAGAAGTTGGTCGACGCCCACAAGCAGAACGCAGTTTCGGCCGCGGCGGCTAGTTCGGGAACGGCGTCCGGAGACAGCTTGGGTCCAGCGGCACCAGACGCACCAACAACGGCGGCGACCGGAGCCAGACGACGCGGAGCGGAGAACGGCTCGTGCTTCTACCACCGCCGTTTTGCAGAGAGATGTTGCAGAGGCAGCCAAGCCAAGTTGCAGCAGATTCGGCAGAAGATTAAAACCTAGGCAGTTGGTGGATTGATTAGCGATGTATGGAGTGCTTTGTGTTTCTCTTTTTGTTATGCCATGCAGATTTTGCCTTACTCGACGTTTGGGGGGGGTAGTGTGGCCGACACACATTGTGGGCTCACGCTGCCACAGAGACAGAACTGAATGTGTATTGTGGAGTGTCACGTCTGCAAGGACTGAGGACTCAAATCTACAGGAGGTAACAAGGAAGTGTGAGATTTGTCTCTTTGTCCCACAGAAGACGCCCCGGAGGGTATTCCGGTTCATCAAGAAATGAGAGACAATGGTGAAGCTTCAAAGGGATGCTTTGTAACTGTATGTTGACTGAAGACACCATGTGACTTGAATTCTGATGCTGGAAATGTATAAAAGGGGGTTGAAGTATGATTCTTCCTCTTTCCTGCTTTGAGAATGCTAGGAGCTTGTGTTCTGTCAAATAAAGCTGGTTTATGACTGAAACTCAGCCTCGTTATTTGAGCATGCTCCTACACCATCATTTTTGTCCAGTTTTATGAGTTTGTTTTTTAAAATAATTCTGTTGAACCACAATTCAAAAGCATTGTCTGATTTTCATTGGTTAATTTTCACATAATTTTTATTTATTACCACTTTTGTCAGATTCAAGTTATTTTTGTGACCATTGTGGGTTTTTCTTTCATTGTTCATTCTTTCATTGTGTTTATATATTTACATATTTATTCCATCTAGCTACAATGCTCAGCACTGGGTGTGTTTATATATTTATATATCTACATATTATTCCATCTAGCTACATTGCTCCGCACTGTGTGTGTTTATATACTTGCATATTTATTCCACCTAGCTGCAATGCTCCGTACTGTGGGTGTTTATATATTTACATATTTATTCCATCTAGCTACAATGCTCTGCACTGTGTGTTCATATATTCATATATTTATTCCATCCAGCTACAATGCTCTGCACTGTGTGTCTGTGTGTGTGTGTATATATATATATTTTATAGTAATACGTACATATGTATATTAGCTGCTCTTGCTTGCTTGTTTTTTTTTTTTTTTTTTTTTTTTTTTTTTCTTGCCTTCTGATTGTTGCTCTGAGTGTTGCTATCCCTGTGCTGTTGCAATCCTGGAATTTCCCCGTTGTGGGACTAATAAAGGCTTATCTTATCTTATCTTATCTTATTAACAGAGGGGTACCAACAATTTTGTCCACGGCTGTAGGTGTGCCAAGCTTGTGGCATCATATTCAAAAAGACTTGAGGCTGTAATTGCTGCCAAAGGTGCATCAACAAAGTATTGAGCAAAGGCTGTGAATACTTATGTACATGTAATTTCTTAGTTTTTTATTTTTAATAAATTTGCGAAACTCAAAAAACATTTTTCAATTTGTCATTATGGGGAATTGTGTGTAGAACTTTGAGGGAAAAAATTAATTTAATCCCTTTTGGAATAAGGCTGTAACATAAACTGTGGAAAAAGTGAAGCGCTGTGAATACTTTCCGGATGCACTGTAAATGATTTACCAAATGCATGCAGAAACATTCATGTACAAATGTAGTATGCAGATGACACAGTAATATTCACACCTGCAAAAAACACACAAGAAGCTGCCTGTATTCTTACAACAGCGATGACTCAAATTCATGACTGGCTTAAAAATTCATGTCTCCTACTAAACTAAAAAATCTGTTTGCATGATGTTCACCAAACAACCATCAAATATTACAAACTCAAACATTTTCTTCAAAGGGGAGGAGCTGCAATTAGTCGAGGATTTTAAGTACCTCTGCGTGATTTTAGATTCTTCATTAACCTTTAAAAAACACATCAAAAAAATCTCAAACACAATCAAATTCAATCTGAGAAATTTTAAACAAATGAGCTCATCGCTGACAGTTAATGCGGCCAAAATGTTCATGCATGCAATGATCTTCTCACACATCGATTACTGTTTTACCAACTGGTCTCTCCCTGGTGTAACCATAACACTGGTCAACACCAAATTTATTGTCTAAATTTTTTTAGCTGATTTAGGACAATTTTGATGTGCTGAATCCAAAAATCACATTGGTTTTGCTCAATCAGGTCAACTTTTTTTATGTTTTTGTTTACATGTACGGGTATTTTCACTTTATATGATGCAAAATTCTTTCTTACTTCTTGAAATTCTTTGAATTTTGAACAATGATGACGTAATATTCAATTTACATGTACTTACCTTTATCAGTGTCTACTATTCAATTTACAGTACAACTGTACAACTGCTTACAACTTAGCATAAAAACCTGACCTGATCGAGAGAAACGGATGTCATTTTTGGATTCAGGGGTGCAAAATTGTCTTAAATCAGTTGAAAAAACACAGACAACTTACAAAAAAATTATTTTTGTTATGTTGTGTAATCATTGTGGTGGTGTCCACTGGTGTACAGTGGTGTCCTCCAATGTAATTGTGTAATGTGGGGCAGCAGTGGTTCAGGAGGTAGAGCAGGTCGTCCAATAACCGCATGGTTGGCGGTTCGAATCCCCCTCTCCCCAGATATCCTGCCGTTGTGTCCCTGGGCAAGACACTTCACCCCCAATTGCTCCTGGTGGGTCTGGAAGCGCCATGTTAGGCAGCATACCGCCATCAGTGTGTGAATGTGTGTGTGAATGGGTGGATAGCAGGATCTGTAAAGCGCTTTGGTCATCAAGAGATGAGAATAAGAGCGCTATATAAGTGAATACCATTTACCATTTTTAATCAAACCCATTGAATCTTTATACAAAAAAGTCATAAAAATCTTTGATAAGAAAGATACCAAATATCATTGTTGTCACATCTATAAGAAATACAATCTTCTGTCTTTTGAAAATGATAAAACTCTCAAATTTGCCATTCAGTTTACAAAATATTAAATGGCTATGCAACACCCCCCCCCCCCCCCCCAGGACAATATGTTACACTGAGGACTGTCACTGGTACAACCACCAGAGCAATCACTAGAGGAGACTGTGAGGTCCCCCACAGAGGCACCACAACTGCTCAATCTGTGCTATCAGTGAGGGGCACCAAGATCTGGAATAACCAGCTGCAATCAGAGAACGTACCACACTAAACACTTTTAAGACTCATTGAAAAATTGGCTTTTAAACAACCAAAACTGTATGCATAACTAGTGGTTGCTCTGGGGCATGTGCATATATGGTGGCGCAGTGGTTAGCACTGCGGCAGCACAGTTTACCCTTGGCCGGGGGATCGTGGGGATCGTGGGATCGTGGGTTCGATCCCAGCCCCTGACCAACAGTGATCTCTGTGGAGTTTGCATGCTCTCCCCGTGTATGTGTGGGTTTACCCCGGGATTTCTCCGGTTTCCTCCCACATGCCAAAAACATGCAGGTTAGGTTAATTGGAGACTCTAAAGTGGCCCTAGGTGTGAATGTGTGTGTGAATGGTTAAGGGATAGCGCCGTATCGTGGCTGCTTCATCCATCCAGGTGGTGGATGACCCTCAATTTCCCCTCTGGGGATCAATAAAGTATACTAAATCTAAAAAATCTAAAATATATGTGCCTGTTCGTCACACACATATGCCCCACCTCTTGTTTGTCGCTGTTGTTTGTTGTTGCTGTGAGGTGCTTGGGTGCGTGTGTGTGTACGCATACACAGCACTTCACTTGTGTGACATTTGAATGTTTTGTTTTGTAGCACCTTAACTCTTGCACTTTTGCATATCCACTTTGTACAGTTTATTGCAGATGTTCTTCTGGTGTATGATTTCTTGTCTGTGTGTTTTTGTCAGCTGCTGGGGAACTACAGATGCAACTTAGCAGTATTGCTAAATTTGGCATACTAACATTTGTATTAATGTTCATTAGTATGTAATGTCCCTTTCAAATAAACATTAAATTAAACTTAAACTAAACCAAGCCTCCAATCATAGGTCAACCACACCATTCACCTACACCACAACCATAGCAGGCTGGAGTCGATCTGCAAAGGTTTTGTCAGATTGTCAGCTCTTCCATACCAATAGACACTCCCTATTTTATAGGCAGTAGCTATGGATACAGAATCGTACCCATAGAATTCTCGTTATAAATACAGCTCAAACATGATTGGCCATACGTTCTATTAATGCCGTATTAAAGGCAGCAGTCTACAGGCAGGGAAATCTGAGGCATGTATTTGTTTGATTTTTTTAATTAATATCTATTTACTTCCCTTTTAACCTTACCCACTCCCAAACCCTAAGGCTAACCTCTTAATTTTAATTCTGAATTCCATCTCATGTCAAGTACAATGGTGTGGGCATGGCGGAGAGAGCAGGACACAAACCAGTAACCCTGAGGTCACAGGCCGACCACACTAGTAACCTATGCAACAGCTGTAGCAGGCTAGGAGTCAATCTGAAAAGTTTTTGTCAGATTGTCAACAGTAGAGATTTTGCATAGGGATGCAGCTTCCATATCAATAGCCACTTCCTATTTTATATGGTTCTTTGATGAACTAAGTGTTCATTTTGACTGGCTGTACAGAGATAGAATACTGGGCATTTCTGTAAAAGGCTCTTTAAGGAAATGGTTCTTCTACTTTCACTGTGCCAAAGAACTTTTCGTTTCCCAGTGGGCACCTTTATCTTCCTGTGTGTAGTTTGAACTGTTTAGACTGTTTTTCTCCATAACCCAGATTCCTGGATAAGTGATTAAAAATTGGTGGATTTCTTTTAGAGCAAGTTTTTAATTACAGTAAGACTGAAAGCCAGGGGTGTGTAACCTATTTATAAAGATGTGTTGGTTATATGGAGTTCCATTTTCTCCGTGAAATATATTAATCACTCCCTGAATGGGCACTGTGTATCCACAGCCACACAACTTAAGTAAAATTCATCCAATTAACACGCACAATTCAGACACACGGATTTAAGTCTTCATTCCCTCACATCATTATACATTTAACTTATTATGGAGTCACTTAGGTTGCATAATTATACAATTAGGTTTTGCTTCAGTTTATCAACATATGCTATGATTCTACACCACGTTCCAAATTATTATGCAAATGATATTTGTCTCTGATTTTCCTAAATAGTTGATGCAAACCTCCCAATGATAACTATTTTTTTTTTGCAAAAATAAAAAACCTCAAAATGCAATGTTCCGAATTATTATGCACAACAGAGTTTCAAAACATTTTATTGGTTGTAAAGAACTGAAATTGGTCATTTGTTGAATTTGCAGCATTAGAAGGTCATATTTACTGAAATCAAAAGCTATTTCAATCAAAAACATCTTACCAGGCCAAGTTACATGTTAACATAAGATCCCTTCTTTGATATAACCTTCACAATTCTTGCATCCATTGAACTTGAGAGTTTTTGGAGAGTTTCTGCTTGAATTTCTTTGCAAGATGTCAGAATAGTAGTAGTAGTCTCCTAATAAAGAGCGATGGCAAGAACCAAGCAGACCGCCCGTAAATCTACTGGAGGAAAAAGCCCCCCAGGAAGCAGCTAGCCACCAAGGCTGCTCGGAAAAAGCGCTCCGGCCACCGGCAGAGTGAAGAAGCCTCACCGTTACAGGCCCGGTACCATGGCTCTGAGAGAGATCCGTCGCTACCAGAAATCCACGGAGCTGCTCATCCGTAAGCTGCCCTTCCAGCGCCTGGTGAGGGAGATCGCTCAGGACTTCAAGACCGACCTGCGCTTCCAGAGCTCCGCCGTCATGGCTCTGCAGGAGGCCAGCGAGGCCTATCTGGTGGGTCTCTTCGTGGACACCAACCTGTGCGCCATCCACGCCAAGAGGGTCACCATCATGCCCAAAGACATCGAGCTGGCCCGCCGCATCCGCGGAGAGAGAGCTTAGACTTTCTGCTGCACATCCACCAACCACAATGCTCCGCACTGTGTGTCTATATATATATATACATAAATATGTACATATGTATACTAGCTGTTCTTGTTTTTTCTTGCCTTCTGATTGTTGCTCTGAGTGTTGCTATCCCTGTGCTGTTGCAATCCTGGAATTTCCCCATTGTGGGACCAATAAAGGCTTATCTTATCTTATCTTATCTTATCTTACAGCTGCTGTTTTAATGTGAACTGCCTCCCACCCTCATAGATCTTTTGCTTGAGGATGCTCCAAAGGCAATAAGGTTGTGGTCAGGGGAGGATGGGGGCCACACCATGAGTTTCTCTCCTTTTATGCCCATAGCAGCCAATGACACAGAGGTGTTCTTTGCAGCATGAGATGGTACATTGTCATGCATGAAGATAATTTTGCTACGGTTGGCACAGTTCTCCTTTTTGTATCATGGAAGAAAGTGGTCAGTCAGAAACTCTGTATACTTTGCAGAGGTCATTTTCACATCTTCAGGGACCCTAAAGGGGCCTACCAGCTCTCTCCATGATTCCGGCCCAAGCATGACTCCACCACCTCCTTGCTGATGTTGCAGCCTTGTTGGGACATGGTGGCCATCCACCAACCATCTACTACTCCATCCAGGGTTGCATGGCACTCATCAGTAAATAAGACTGTTTGAAAATTACTCTTCATGTATTTCTGGGCCCACTGCAACTGTTTCTGCTTGTGAGTATTGATTTGGGGTATCCGAATAGTAGGTTTATGCACAACCGCAAGCCTCTGGAGGATCCTATACCTTGAGGTTCATGGGAGTCCAGAGGCACCAGCAGCTTCAAATATCTGTTTGCTACTTTATAATGGCACTTTAGCTTAGCTCTTAATCCGATGAACTTGTCTGACAGAAATCTTCCTCATTATGCCTTTATCTGCATGAACCCGTTCTGTGCTCTGAATCAGCCACAAACAATAACCACGCTTAAATTTTCATGAAATAGCTAATGTTTTATTTCATTTCAGTGAACCTGTAACCACGTGACTATGATCCTCCGGACAGGAGCATTATACCAAATTAATCACACCTGTGGATGCACACCTTATATACTGTATATCCCTTGCATCGACCCATTCTTCCTCTTTCTATCCTCCTGGTCTGTAAGAGCTTATACCAGTCTGTTTAACATTGTGTTTTTGTGCTGTTTGGGCTGTCTAACCCTGGGTACCCTATCGCTGTGTCATAAAATTGTGTTTTCTGCTGAATGAGAGAAGGTTTGCAGCAGCTGTGCAGCGTGACGTGCACTGTCTGTGCCTGCTTAGAGGTATGTAATATAGACTTGCCTTCTTTTCAGCTGGAACTGTTAATGGTTTAGCAGCATGAGGTATGTACTACCCTTACCTGCTTAAGGTTTGTGATGCATTTTTGTGCCTTCTCTTCCGGCAGAAGAACTGTTTAACAGCTTAACAGCATGTAATATGCTTTATCTGCTTGGGATATGTGATATATTTTGGCGTCGTCAAGCAGGAATTGCTTAGCAGTTTAACAGCACAGTACAATTTGTCATTAATTCTGTATTGTTTACTTTTTCTCGACTGACAGTCATCTTCTTAAAAAAAAGGAGACGTTGTGGCACACATATGCACATATGTATATCACTTCATGCTCCATATGTATACCACGTTAGGCTTCACATCTTAGATTGAACAAAGAACTGGGTCTCTTTGGAGATAACAGGAGGATGTGAAAGTTTTGTCTTTGGTATGCAAAGAGACAGCCTGGGGGGATTTTCCTGGCTGCCAGAGGCTTTGGGAGGAGGTGGTAAGATCTGAAAGAAGATGTTGACAATGTGACTGTGTGCTTGGAAGTCCTGAGGTATTTAAAGGACGAATGTCTGGGTTTCTTCCTCTTTTCCTGTTTTTGCTGATGATGGAAGATGTGAATAAACCTGACTCGTGAGATAAACTCTGCCTCGTCATTTTCACATTTTCCACACTGGTGACCCTAAGACGTATCATGAGTGAAAGAAATTCCCCGAGCCAGCCGGGTCAGGAGCTCCCAGCCAAGCGTATGCCGCTGCCATCCAGCTACCGGACTTTTGGCGAGACAACCCGCGCTCCTGGTTCCACTTGGTCGAAGCACACTTCACGCTCCTGGGGATAACAGTAGATGAGACGAAGTTCTACCATGTGATTGCCAAGCTCGACAACCGCACGGCTCGGCATGTGCAGAGCCTTGTGGAGCAGCCACCGGCCGACGACAAATACGGCGGGTTGAAGGCTGCGCTCATACAGCGCTTCACTCTCTCAGTCCAGGAGAGAGCGGAGAGGCTCCTGGCTCTGAACGACTTGGGAGATGGCACGCCCGTTGACCTGATGGAGAACATGCTGAGCTTGAGGGGCTCAGACGGCGACGACTTCATCTTCACCCACATTTTCCTGAGAACCCTACCATCGGCCACGAGAGCGGCCCTGGCCAGTTCGCCGTTGTTGGCCCAGCGGGACTTCCGCGTGCTGGCCCAGGAGGCGCACCGGATTCTCAACGCCAGCAAACAGTGCGCGGCCACCGCGACAGTGATGGAGTTCGGCACGACGGCCGGAGATGGCAAGGGGCCAGAGACAGCGGTAGCAGACCCACCAACGACGGCGGCAGTGGGGGCCAAGGATCGCGGAGGAGACACCCTCTGTTTCTACCATCGCCGCTTTGCAGAGAAGGCACGCAAATGTATACCACCGTGCCAGTTCAAGCACTCGGGAGATGCCAAGACTGGGGGTCGGTAGCAGCTGCGGCCCTCGGTGATGAGAACAAGCTGCTCTACTTGACGGATGCGCGTTCGGGGAGGCAATTCCTCGTGGACACAGGCTCCCAAGTGAGTTTCATCAGGCCTACCTCCACTGACCGGCTGGCGGGTCCCAGAGGTCACGGGGCGTCAGCAGCGAACGGCTTGGAGATTAAGACCTTTGGTGAGAGGAACCTGCTTCTGTCCCTAAACGGCCGTACATTTGAGTGGACTTTTGTTATAGCTGCAGTGAGTTTCAATATGTTGGGGGCTGATTTTCTGTGCTCACATGGTTTGTTGGTTGATCTTGCTAACAGGCGCCTGGTTAATGCACTTTCTTTTTATTCTATTCCCTGTGCAGCCCGAGTGACCCCGCCCACAGCACAAGCCAACGTGGCAACGGCAAGCGATAAGTTCCACACACTGCTCACTCAGTTCCCAGCACTCACGGTTCCCACATTTTCAGCAGCCGTCGCTAAACACGGAGTGGAACATTTTATTACTACCACCGGACCGCCCGTTTTTGCAAAAGCTCGGCGCTTGGATTCAGCTAAACTGACCATAGCGCGCGAGGAGTTCGCCAACCTGGAAAAGTTGGGCATCATCAGGTGTTCGAACAGCCCATGGGCTTCCCCGCTTCACATGGTCCCGAAAGCTGATGGCTCGTGGCGACCTTGCGGAGATTTCTGCAGGTTGAACAACGCCACAGCGCACGACCGCTACCCAATCCCGCATATCCAAGATTTTTCCGTTCATTTGGCGGGGGCGCGCGTTTTTTCTAAGATAGACTTGGTCCGCGGTTACCATGAAGTCCCAGTGCGCGCTGAGGACATACCCAAAACAGCGGTAATAACTCTGTTTGGCCTATTCAAGATTTTGCGCATGCCGTTTGGGCTTAAAGGCACTGCGCAGACGTTCCAACGCATGATGGACGCGGTGTTGTGCGATCTCCCCTTCGTATTCGTCTACCTGGACGACATCTTAGTAGCCAGCGTGTCCGAAGACGAACACGAAAACCACCTCACGGCAGTTTTCCGGAGGTTGGGAGAGCGCGGGTTAATAATCAACCCAGCGAAGTGTCAGTTTGAGGTGACAAAGATTGATTTTTTTGGGGCATCGTGTCTCCCCAGAAGGAGCGGTTCCACTGCCTGACAAAGTGCGCGCAGTAACAAATTTTCCCCAGCCGCAAACAGTCAAGGCGTTACAGGAGTTTTTGGGAATGGTGAATTTTTATAACCGTTTCCTCCCCCGCGCAGCGCAGCTCATGCAACCATTGTATGCCGCACTAAAAAAACAAAAACCCAAAAATAAGATCGAATGGTCTCCGGAGCGAGAGCGAGCATTCTCTGAGGTCAAAACAGCCCTGGCAAACGTTGCGTTGTTAGCACATCCAGACCCAACGGCCCGCATAGCGCTCACTACTGACGCGTCAGATGTGGCCATAGGGGCAGTCGTGGAGCAGCATGTAGCCGGGGCTTGGCAGCCGTTCGCCTTTTTCAGCAGGACTTTGCGCGATAGTGAACGAAAATACAGCGCATTCGACAGGGAGTTGTTAGCTCTCCACTTGGCCATTCGCCACTTCCAGTTCTGGCTGGAGGGACGCCGTTTCACCGCGTTCGTTGACCACAAGCCACTGACATTCGCGATGGCCAAGGTTTCAGAACCGTGGTCAGGCCGGCAGCAGAGGCAGCTGGCCGCTATCTCAGAGTTTACTACCGATATTCAGCATGTGGCGGGTAAACTGAATGTAGTGGCAGACTGTCTCTCGCGCGTCGTGGCGGCCCCAGTCCGCGTAGGGATAGATTATGCAGCCATGGCCGCGGATCAGGGTAGCGACGTGGATGTGCGCGCGCTCCAGTCTGGACCAACAGGGTTAAGGCTGGAGAACAGGGTGCTGCAAGACGGTATGCCCCCCCTAATCTGTGATGTCTCCACTGGGCGACCGCGTCCTGTGGTACTGGCCGCGTGGCGCCGCTGCGTTTTTGACTCGATTCATTCTCTGGCGCACCCGGGAGTGCGCGCGTCGGTCAAAATGGTGGGAGAGAAATTTGTTTGGCCAAGCCTGTGCAAACAAGTTAGAGAGTGGGCAGCTGCCTGCATGGCTTGTCAACGAGCCAAGGTACACAGACACACGAGAGCTCCCTTGGAGCCGTTTCACATCCCGGCTAAGAGGTTCGATCATGTTCACGTGGACCTCGTAGGCCCCCTCCCGCCGTCACAGGGGTGCACATGTAACAGAGTCAGAATTTAGCCTTTTTGAATTTCTTTAAAATAGATGTGCTTTTCATTTTTACATAGTTTTTGGAGCCTCCTGGTGGTTTTATTTCACAGCTGCATAGATAGTTTTCTTTGCACACGGCACTTACCCCAGCAGAGAAAAAGATTTTCATTGCTGGAGGTAAGTGCAATGTAATAGAGCTGTTGCTATATTTATACTTTAAATGTTGTTAAGCCATGCATACAAAGGTTTATATCTTGTAGAGTGGTCATGAGCATTACTACCATGTATTTACGAAGTTTCGGATTATTCTAAGTAAAAATAGTAACTTTATTGTCGAGTGAATGTGTGACCACGTTGAATGAACAGCTAGTCAGTTATTGCTAGCGCAGCATTCTTCTGTAAGGGTTGCTGTCATTTCATTTTGTTAAGATATTCATTTTCTTTTACTCTCCGTGTGCAGATCGTGACATATGCAGCTGCAGACTGTTTATTGTGTGCTTTTTCTGATACTTGACCAGGTAGGCTTTGTTTTATATGGTTTTTTATATTTTTTTTTCTAAAGAAAAAAAGAGAAAAAGATTTTCATTGCTGGAGATCGTGACATATGCAGCTGCAGACTGTTTATTGTGTGCTTTTTCTGATACTTGACCAGAATAAAGACAGCGTGAGCAACAAGTCCCTGCCTGTGTACTTCCTGCACCAACACGAGCACGCAGAAAACCACGCACGTTACACACACACCTTCTGACAATGGTAGACCGCACCACGCGCTGGCCGGAAGTGGTCCCACTGTCGTCAACCACAGCTGAGGAGGTGGCGCGCGTGTTTTTAACAGCATGGGTAGCGCGCTTTGGAGTCCCGTCGGACATTACGTCCTATACAGGTCCTCAATTTGTTTCCGAACTTTGGTCAGCAATGGCCCGCAGCCTGGGGGTAACGATCCACTGCACAACCGCATACAATCCGCAGGCTAATGGGTTATGCGAACGTTTTCATAGGTCATTGAAAGCGGCTCTCAGAGCGTCGCTTACGGATGCAAATTGGGTAGACAGGCTACCATGGGTTTTATTGGGGTTGCGTTCTGCACCTAAAGAGGATTTAGAAGCCTCCCCGGCTGAGCTAGTTTTTGCGCAGCCACTTCGGCTGCCCGGGGAATTTCTCCCAGATAATCCTGCGCCAGAATGCTCCCCGGCTCAGCGGTTGCAGAGTGGCACGGAATCGGGCACGCTGCCTGGCCCTGTTCACCACAGTTTTCTGCGCGTTTTTGTGCCTAAGGCCTTAAAAAAACGCAGAGTTTGTTTTTGTCAGACACGATGCTCATCGCCCACCGTTGCGACCACCTTATGATGGACCATTTAGAGTGCTGGAAACAGGGGATAAGCATTTTTTGCTAGATTTGGGGGGCAGGAAAGAAAAGATTGGCATAAACAGGCTCAAACCCGCCTTTGTGGTGGCAGACGAGGATGTGCTGTGGGCCAGGGCTCCTCGGCACGGCAGACCCCCTAGGGGACATGCCCCAGAACACCCACAGGGATTGACTAACAGTTCTCACCCTCAGACAGCAGCTCCCCAGCAGGACGGCGCCGCGGAAGTGGTAAAGCCCACTTACAGCAGATACGGGAGGAGACTGAGGCCCAAGCAGCTCGTGGACTGATGTGTAATGGTTTATCATGACATACAGACTGTTATTCCGTTGTTCCATCTTAGACGTTTGGGGGGGGGGTCATGTGGCACACATGTGCACATATGTATATCATTTCATGCTCCATATGTATACCACTTTAGGCTTCACATCTTAGACTGAACAAAGAACTGGGTCTCTTTGGAGAAAACAGGAGGATGTGAAAGTTTTGTCTTTGGTATGCAAAGAGACGGCCTGGGGGGATTTTCCTGGCCGCCAGAGGCTTTGGGAGGAGGTGTTAAGATCTGAAAGAAGATGCATTGTTACTTGGGATTAAATACAATGTGACTTTGTGCTTTGACAATGTGACTGTGTGCTCTGAAGTCCTGAGGTATTTAAAGGACGAATGTCTGGGTTTCTTCCTCTTTTCCTGTTTTTGCTGATGATGGAAGATGTGAATAAACCTGACTCGTGAGATAAACTCTTCCTCGTCATTTTCACATTTTCCACAACGTCTTCTTTGTCTGGGTACTGAGCGCTCCTGTGCTTGGTACACTCTCGCCACCTGTTGTGGGGGAGTGGTACTGCATACAGGTGGGAAGTGAAATTTGATATTACTATGTTGTCTTCTGACTAGCACGCGTGTACCTAATGGAACAGCCCTTTGGCCTGTTTATAATAATAATAATAATAACAACTGTCTTGTTTTCTCTCCTATTGTTCTCTTGGAGGAATAATGGCTTCTGCGGGGAGTGAAGGAGGGGGAAAAGGCCAGCAGGAGGGAGAAGCGGATTGAAGGAAGCCAGCCACACAATCCAGCGGGTGGATTTCATGCAAAGCCAACTGGAGGAAATGCGTAAGACCATTGAACATATGGCTGCAAATCATTGTCACCTTTGGGTGTGCCACACAGGGCTCCCATATGTGCCCTGAGACCGCATCCTAATGTAGTGTATCTTGTGGCCTCTGATAACTTGGGTAAGACCATTGGCTTTGGCTGTGGCGCCACTGGGAGAGTGGATGTCTCTCTGAGACATCCGCTCGGACTATCTGATCACGTGATGGTCCACCTCATTCCCACTTACAGACAGAGACTGAAGCTCACTAAACCTGTTGTGAGCACTACGAAGAAATGGACCAGTGAAGCTGAGGAGAAGCTGGAAACGTGCATGGAAATAACTGACTGGGGCATGTTTAAAGGAGCCACGCATGATCTGGATGAGTACACGGACACTGTGAACTCATATATCCACTTTTGTGAGGAGAGCATTCTTCCATCGCGCACCAGGGTGAGGTACTCCAATGACAAGCCCTGGTTCACTGCTAAGCTCAGACAGATCAGGAAGGAGAAGGAAGCAGCGTTGAAAAGTGGAAACAGGAACTGCTACAGGGAGGTCAAATATCGGTTTAACAGAAAGCTGAGGAGAGCTAAATCTGTGTATTCTGAGAGACTCCAGCAGCAGTTCACTGCTAACGACTCTGCTTCTGTGTGGAGAGGACTGAGGCAAATCACCAACTATCGGCCTCAGGCTCCTAAAGGTCAGGATGACAAAGCCCTTTGTCAAAGACTGTCCCAACACTATGCCCGTTTTGACACCTCGTCAGCTGTGTCCAACTCCCCCCCTCCCCCCAGCTCCACTGCCTCCACGGTCCCTACTTCATCAAAGGCGGCCCCCCCTCCTCCCCCCCTGCCCTTGTCATCAGTGAGCAGGACGTGCTCAGACAGTTCTCCAGACTGAACCCGCGCAAGGCCCCCGGTCCGGACGGCGTGTCTCCCTCCACCCTGAGACACTGTGCGAAAGAGCTGGCTCCTGTCTTCACAGACATTTTTAACACCTCCCTTAAGCTATGCCACGTGCCGACCTGCCTCAAATCCTCCACCATCATCCCTGTCCCCAAGAAGCCACGGATCACTGGACTTAACGACTACAGACCTGTAGTGCTCACCTCTGTAGTCATGAAGTCCTTTGAGCGCCTGGTCCTGCCCCACCTCAAGTCCATCACCACTCCCCTCCTGGACCCGCTGCAGTTTGCCTACCGAGCTAACAGGTCTGTAGACGACGCAGTCAACCTGGCCCTCCACTCCATCCTGCAGCACCTGGACTCCCCGGGAACCTACGCCAGGATCCTGTTTGTGGACTTCAGCTCTGCATTCAACACCATCCGCCCCGCTCTGCTCCGGGACAAGCTGTCCCTGCTCAACATGCCTGACTCCCTCTGCAGGTGGATCACCGACTTCCTGACGGACCGGAGGCAGCATGTGCGGCTGGGAAAGACTGTCTCAGACTCTGTTAGCATCAGCACCGGATCACCCCAGGGCTGTGTACTTTCCCCCCTACTCTTCTCCCTTTATACCAACTCCTGCACCTCCAGCCACCAGTCTGTCAAGCTGATCAAGTTTGCGGACGACACCACCCTCATCGGGCTCATCTCCAACGGCGATGAGTCCGCCTACAGGAGAGAGGTGGCCCAGCTGGCGTCCTGGTGCAACAACAACAACCTGCAGCTGAACGCTCTGAAGACAGTGGAGATGATTGTGGACTTCAGGAAAGTCACAACCCCTCTGCCCCCCCTCACCCTCACAGGCTCTCCCATCACCACTGCAGATTCCTTCCACTTCCTAGGCACCACCATCACCAGGGACCTCAAGTGGGAGCCGACCATCAGCTCCCTCATCAAAAAGGCCCAGCAGAGGATGTTCTTCCTGCGGCAGCTGAGGAAGCTCAAGCTACCCACCAAGATGTTAGTGCAGTTCTACACAGCCATCATCAAGTCCATCCTCACCACCTTCATAACCGTGTGGTACGCAGGAGCCACTGCCAGGGACAGACTAAGGCTGCAGCGCGTCGTGCGCACTGCTGAGAAGGTGATCGGCTGCAAGCTCCCATCTCTTCAGGATCTGTACATCTCCAGGACCCGGAGGCGTGCTGGCCGGATCATAGCCGATCCTTCACACCCTGGTCACGTACTGTTTGCCCCTCTCCCCTCAGGTAGAAGACTTCGGTCCATTCAGACTAAAACCTCCCGTCACATGAACAGCTTCTTCCCCTCTGCCATCAGACTGCTGAACACTAAGTGACTTATTGACTCTCGTGCACTATGTACAGCAGCTCAACCAGACTCATGTCAATCATCACTGTTTTCTTTTTGCATTACCGACTGCACTATATGGTTCTCCACAATATCTGCTGCTCGCTAATATATTTAAAACTGCTGACTAGTATTACTCATTCTTATTCTACACTTTACTGCATGTATAGTTTATTTCTTTTATTTTATCATGTTTAATGTTGCAGCATTGCACCGAGACAAATTCCTAGTTTGTGTACTACATGAACAATGGCAATAAATCTGATTCTGATTCTGATTCTGAGGATGAAGTCGATGGTGACTCTCCGGTCGAGAAAACCTTCCTGAGCCCTATGATGTATCTGTCAGGGCACAGCTCTCTGGGGCAGCATCAGCTGCTGGGCTTCCTCTCCCATCTCCTCCACCTACGGCTTCGGCTTTGGACAGAGGTCCTGCAACCCAGAGGTGGGTTCCCTTGTCAGTTTATCCTGACTTTGGGGAACATCTGCAGAAGTAATAGGCGCGTCTAAGGAGGCTGCTGCCCCTTGTTCTAGACTCTGTATTTTGAGTGGTGCTGTGGAGCAGGGCTTGGATGGTGCGTTGAAGGTGACTCTAACTTTGCTCTGATGGCTGGAACTCCCCCCACAGGCAGCAAGTCTATACACCACCCTAATGGCAAGTGTCGTGCCACTGATGGGTGAGTGGCCAGCACCTTCCAGTCTGTGGCTATGGCCTCTAGGCTGGCAAATGCTAATACTGTGGAGAAAGGAATAGGCGAGGCAACGAGCTGAACAACACAAGGCTTTATTCTTTCTCCAACAACATAACAGCAAATAGTGAAACAGTGCTAACAGCGCTACAACGCTCCCGCGGTCTCGGGTCTCTCTGCATTTCCCTTTTATAACTTTATTCCCATACATGGAGACCCAGAGCTTCTGACCATCATACATTGTTGTTTAACAAAGGAATGTGTGGCACAATAACATAACATACACCGGCACCGCTTTCACACCTTTCTTCTCTCCGCGCCTCCGGTCATTCTTACTCTCCCTGGGGGGGCACATAGAACCAACAGTCCTGTCTGATGCCCCCCAGTGACACCTCTTCATTCAGTCCATTGTCCTCCTCTTTCCCCCTGCCTCTCTGGGTGGAGAAAACCCCCACACTGTGCCCCCACACAGCCCCCCACCCCCGAACACCGAGAAGGGGCTCTAACCCCCATCCTTTGGGTTTGAGCTGGCGCCCATAGTGGCTGTAGTGGGGAGGTTGCCGATCCAGTGGAACCATCCTGCTGGTGAGGTGTACCAGAGGGCACGTTAGTCTGTCGAGGGAAAGGGGGAGGAGGGGGGAAACACATCAGCTCCGTGAGCGCAGGTCCCTGCCGAGGGATCACCAACTAGCGGAGCCACCAATGGTGGGCATCTGCACCGCGGTCTGGTGCGCATCATGCCTGCCGAAAACAAAAACCGACCTTCTGCAAGCTTCTTGGGACGAATGTGCAGGGAAAACAATGGTGGGCCGGGCCAGGTCACTCCCAGCCTCCGTCTGTGTAAAAATTGCGCGGGCGGATCAGCCTTGGCACGGGGTTTTCCGGTAGAAACTCTCTGGGGATCAGCAGCGGCTGAGGAAAAATTAGTTCTGCTGGGGAGGCTGCCAAATTCTCCTTAGGTGCGGCACGCAGCCCTAAGCTGGGGAGGCTGCCAAATCCTCCTTAGGTGCGGAGTGCAGTCCTAAAAGAACCCAGGGCTGGCGGTCAACCCAATTTGTGTAAAAACTGCACGGGCGGCTCAGCCTCGGCGTGGGGTTTTCCGGTAGAAACTCTCCAGGGATGAGCAGCAGCTGAGAAAAAATGAGTTCTGCTGGGGAGGCTGCCAAATTCTCCTTAGGTGCAGCATGCAGCCCTAAGTTGGGGAGGCTGCGAAATCCTTCTTAGGTGCGGAGCACAGCCCTAAAAGAACCCAGGGCCGGCGGTTCCTGGAGCAGGCTTGTCACCTGTTGCGTGGCACGCACATCCAGCGCCGTGACCACGTAGTAGCATTTTGTGTCATCCATTGTTATCCCGCAGAGTGTGTACTGGGCTTCTATGTGTGAAGACCATGCCTGAGCCACAAAATGGCAATGATGGCCCAGAATGCAGCGCGGCATGACGTCAATGCCCATTCTCTATACGCTGCACGGTGGCGCAGTGGTTAGCACTGCGGCAGCACAGTTTACTCTTGGCCGGGGGATTGTGGGGATCATGGGATCGTGGGTTCGATCCCAGCCCCCGACCAACAGTGATCTGTGTGGAGTTTGCATGTTCTCCCCGTGTTGCGTGGGTTTACTCCGGGATTTCTCCGGTTTCCTCCCACATGCCAAAAACATGCATGTTAGGTTAATTGGCTGTTCTAAATTGTCCCTAGATATCTGTTTCCTATAGGCCCTTAGAATAGAGGGTTAGTATTAATGAAAGCGCTTTGAGTGGTCTTTGTGACTAGAAAAGCGCTATATAAGTGTAGGTTAGTTAGTTAGTTAGTTAGCTGTCGGGTTATGAAGTCAGAAGTCCAGAAGCTTGACTGAAAGAGCGCACGTGCTGGTGCTCTCCCTCCAAGTATTCTCCAGGGCGGTGCATGGCTTGCTCTCCATGGCACACCTTAGGGTTATCAGTGTGGTTCGCTGTCCATGGCACATCAGGGTCACCAGTGTGGAGAAAGGAATAGGCGAGGCAACGAGCTGAACGACACAAGGCTTTATTCTTTCGCCGATAACATAACAGCAAACAACGAAACAGTGCTAACAGCACTACAGCGCTCCCACACTCTCAGGTCTCTGTGCATTCCCCTTTTATATCTTTATTCCCATGCATGGCAACCCGGAGCTTCCGACCATCATACATTGTTGTTTAACAAAGGAATGTGTGGCACATTAACATAACATACAACGGTGCTGCTCTCACACCTTTCTTCTCTCCGTGGCTTCGGTCATTCTTACTCTCCCCAGGGGGCACATAGAACCAACAGTCCTGTCTGATGCCCCCCGGTGACACCTCTTCATTTGGTCCACTGTCCTCCTCTTTCCCCCTGCCTCTCTGGGTGGAGAAAACCCACACACCGTGCCCCCACAATACACTTCTTTTAGTGTATTTAGAAGGTCTGATAAGGGACCTAGAGTCAAAGGCAGAATTGACCTTCCACCAGAGTTGGTAAAGGTGGTGGACACTGTGATTCAAAGAGCTAGCTCACAGGCTACAGCACTTGGGAACTCCCTGGCCAGCTGACAATGGCCAGGCTGCATGTGTGGTTGAGCCAGTCTGGATTGGTGGATGCGAACAAGGCTGCTGTTTTGGAGGCTGCGGTAGCGCCTGGTGAGGTCTTTGGACCTGTAGCAGAGGTGGTGTTGGACGAGGTGCAGAAGGTGAGACTGTGCATGCAGTCCTTTCATCAGCCAGGACCATCTAGGTTGAGTGTCCAGAGACCTCTTGAGGGGTGTGAGAACCCACAAAGGCTTCGTTTTACAGAGCCAGGTTCCTTTCAGCGCTCGGCTCACCCGAGGCAGAGGGCCTCTCGGCAGCAGGTGCAGGTTCAGCAGCACTCACATCCGCACTCTCGGGAGTGTGTAGGCCGTGGTCCTGCCAAGCCCCGCCAGCGTCTCTCACAGTACGCTTCCCCTGATGTCAACCTTCTCCGCAGCACACTTCATAAGTTGGCGTCGGTGCACCTCATGCCCATCCATGGGTGATCGATACACCGGAGTGTGGATACCGCCTACAATTCAAATCTCATTCCACAACTTCAAGGGGTTTTGGAAGCAAAAGCAAGGAGGACACTCTTTCCGCAGTTCTGGGCAGCGAGGTATCTGCCCTGCTGGGAAAGAACTTAATACAGTCGTTGTCTCCAGGAGAAGAGAGGTGATGCTTTTTATACTGCCTATTTCTTGTCTCCAAGCGAATTGGTGCGTGACACACAGAGCTACCAGAGGACTGAACCCCCCCCCCCCCCCCCGCCCCACTGTAGCTTTCACTACTTACAGTGGCTGTGTGGCCTAAGGTCAGAGAAACGGAGATAGGTGCTGCCCTATACACTGTATGGTGTCCTACATGCTGTGGAAGGGAATTAACTAACTAACTAAGCAAATCAGGGGTCTTCATCTGGTTTTGGACCTGAGGTGGTTGAGCAGGTAACTCAAGGTGCTCCTTTGTCCAGTGCTCAGGCTAAGAACATTATTCAGGCCATAGGGCCAGGCAATTGGTTCACAACAGTGGACCTTCACAATGCTAATTTCCATATTCCCATAAAGCCGGCCACAGGAAGTTTCTCAGGGTTTCTTCAGGACAAGCCTTCAGTTACAACGTCCTGCCTTTTGGTCTGTCCCTGTTCTCAGACGTTCACCAAGTGCATGGATGCTGCACTCGTCCCACTGCGGCAGAAGGGCATTCAAGTTCAATTATCTGGACGATTGGTTGGTTTGTGCGCCATCAGAAGCCGTAGTGGGGAGCCATATGGAGACCATATTGGCTCATCTGGCGGCACTCAGGTTGCATTTAAATGTGGTGAAAGGCTGCCTGGTTCCAACCAGGGTTGTTGAGTACTTGGGGCTCACCCTGGATTCAGTAGCCATGAGGACATCCCTGACTCCAAGAGAAGACATGCTATCAGGGACTGCATCAAGAGCTGCATCTCACAAAGGGCTGTATCATTACAGCAGTGCCAGAGGATCTTATGTCTCTTTGCTGCAGCTTCCCAGGTGGTGACACTGGGTCTTTTATGCACGCATCCCCTTCAACGGTGGTTCATGGGTTTTTTTTGGTTTTTTTTAACTCTTTATTTAATATGGACATAACAAATTACATTAGTACAATCACAAGGAGAGACCAGATATTTTGCATAGGTGTATATAGCACAAGTGCTAATTCTCAACACCAGTCCATAGGTGGCTTATATAGGTCATAAGTTAGCCTATACATACAAAATTTATAAGCTAATTAAAATTACAAATACATTAAAAATTATAAATAGAGCAAGAGATCCATGATCACAACAAACATAATAATTCAGACTAGATATGTACACATTGCTGGTGGGATTTTAGCCATCTTTAATGCCTCTGTTGAAGAGGTTGGCATTTGTCTCCAATTTTAAGTGAGTTGGCAGAGAGTTCCATAAGTTTGCCCCTTTTATGGAGAAAGCAGACTGGCCAAATGAAGTTCTAGACATGGTGACAATGCAGTCACCGTTGATGGAAGCTCGTGTGCTTGCTCTGCTAGAGCTCGAGCGTCTAGCCACCAAACCAGAAAAAGGAGGTGATACAAGATTGTATAGATATTTAAAAACCAGTCTGATATTACAGAAGATAATAAAATTTTCAAAAGTAAAAAGATTGTGCTTGACTAAAATACCACAGTGATGCCACGGCATTGGTTTGCGGTCCAAGATTTTTATAGCCTGTTTATATATTGCAGTTATGGGTTTTAGTGTAATTTGAAATGTTTGTGACTAAGATGTAATACAGTAGGACAGATGTGAAAGAATCATCACGTGCATATATGTATGAGCAGTTCTGAATGACAAATCCCTTCTAATGAGACAGAAGCAATTTAAATTGAGCTTTACCTTCTTACAAATGTAATGGACCTGCTTGTCGAATCGCAGGTTCCTGTCTAGAATGATCCCTAGATACTTGACCTCATTCACTTCAGTAAGCACCTCATTTCCAATTTTAACATCAAAAACATCATTCATGGGCCTGTTTCTAATAGAGATACACATAGCAACAGTTTTTTTTAACATTCAAGGTTAAATGCGACAACACAAGCCATTTAGAGATGTTCTGTAAAACCTGGGTCAGGTGCTCAGCTGCCATGCTAGCCGTTTTGGCAGACAGATAGATTACGGTGTCATCAGCATACATCTAGCAGCTGGCACCTGGGCAACTATAGGGCAAGTCGTTGATGTATATTGTGAACAACAATGGCCCTAGTGTAGCCACACATATGACTTACTTAATGCCTTACATAATGCCTCACATCTTAGATAAGAACAAAGGCAGAGTTTCCTTGGAGATAACAGGAAGCTGTGAAAGTGTTATCTTTGGTATGCAAGAGACTGCCTGGAGGATCCTTTGGGGGCCAAAGACTGTGAGGGCGATGCTAAGGGATTAAAGAGGAAATGCATTGTTACTTTTGATTTTAATGCAATGTGACTTGTGAGCTGGAGACCTGGGTATATAAGGGACGAGTTTTTTCTGAGATGTACTCTTTCTACTTTGCTCATGTTGGAGACGTGTAATAAACTGCCTTGAGACAAAACCTGCCTCGTCAGTTACACACTCCACACTGGTGGCCCAAGACGTAGCATGCAGCAAGAAGAGAATTCCCCGGGGCCAGCCTCGTTAGGAGTCCCCAGCCAAGCGTACGCCATTACGGTCCAGCTACCGGACTTTTGGCAGCACGACCCGCGCTCCTGGTTCCACTTGGTTGAGGCACAGTTTGCCCTCTGGGGAATATCGGTAGATGACACGAAATTCTACCATGTGATCGCAAAGCTCGATAACCACACGGCGCAGCATGTGGAGAGCCTTCTGGACCAGCCACCAGCCAGCGACAAATACAGCGCATTGAAGGCTGCACTCATCCAGCACTACACTCTCTCGGTTGAGGAGAGAGCAGAGAGACTCCTGGTGCTGACCGAGTTGGGAGAGGGCACATCCATTGACCTGATGGAGAAGATGCTGAGGTTGAAAGGCTCGGACGATGACCACGTCATCTTTACCCACCTCTTCCTCAGAACCCTACTGTCAGCGACGAGAGCGGCCCTGGCCAGTTCGCCGTTGTTGGCCCAGCGGGACTACCGTGCGCTGGCCGGGGAGGCACATCGGATTGTCAACGCCAGCAGAGTGCGCGCGGCCACGGCGGCAGCGACGGAGCTCGGCGCGACGGCCGGAGATGGCGGGGAGCCAAGGACAGCGGCAGCAGAACCACTGACGACAGCAGCGGCGGGGGCCAAGGAACGCGGAGGAGACACCCTTTGTTTCTACCACCGCCGTTTTGCAGAGAAGGCACGCAAATGTATACCACCGTGCCAGTTCAAGCGCTCGGGAAACGCCAAGACCGGGGGTCGGTAGCAACTGCGACCCTCGGGGAGGAGAACAAGCTGCTCTACTTGACGGACGCACGCTCGGGGAGACATTTCCTCGTGGACACAGGCGCCCAGCTGAGTTCCATCACGCCTTTCTACGCCGACCGGCTGGCAGGTTCCAGCGGTCCCGAGATGGCAGCAGCGAACGGCTCGGACATTAAGACCTTTGGTGAGAGGACTCTGCTTCTGTCTCTACACGGCCGTACATTTGAGTGGACTTTTGTCATAGCAGCATTGAATTTCAATATATTGGGGGCTGATTTTTTGTGCTCACATGGTTTGTTGGTTGATGTCGCTAACAGGCGCCTGGTTAATGCACTTTCTTTTGACTCTATTCCCTGTACAGCTCGAGCGGCCCAACCAACAGCACAAGCCAACGTCACAGCTGCAAGCGGTAAGTTCCACACACTGCTCACTCAGTTCCCAGCACTCACGGTTCCCACATTTTCCGCAGCCGTCGCTAAACACGGGGTGGAACATTTTATTACCACCACCGGGCTGCCTGTTTTTGCAAAACCTCGGCGCTTGGACGCAGCTAAACTGGCCATAGCGCGCAAGGAGTTTGCCAACCTGGAGAGGTTGGGCATCATCAGGCATTCGAACAGCCCATGGGCCTCCCCGCTACACATGGTCCTGAAAGCTGACGGCTCGTGGCGACCTTGCGGGGATTTCTGCAGGTTGAACAACGCCACAGCGCATGACCGCTACCCAATCCCTCATATCTAAGATTTTTCCGTTCATTTGGCAGGGGCGCACGTTTTTTCTAAAATAGACTTGGTCCGCGGTTACCACCAAGTTCCAGTGCGCGCTGAGGACATACCCAAAACAGCGGTAGTAACTCCATTTGGCCTATTCGAGTTTTTGCGCATGCCATTCGGGCTTAAAGGGGCTGCACAGACGTTCCAACGCATGATGGACGCGGTGCTGCGTGATCTCCCTTTCGTGTTCGTCTACTTGGACGATATCTTGGTAGCCAGCGTGTCCGAAGACGAACACGAAAACCACCTCGCGGCAGTTTTCCAGAGGTTGGGAGATCACGGGTTAATAATCAACCCAGCGAAGTGTCAGTTCGGGGTGACGCAGATCGATTTTTTAGGACACCGCGTCTCCCCCGAAGGAGCGGTTCCGCTGCCTGACAAAGTGCGCACGGTAGCAGATTTCCCCCGGCCGCAGACGGTCAGGGCATTACAGGAGTTTTTGGGAATGGTGAATTTTTATAACCGTTTCCTCCCCCGCGCAGCGCAGCTCATGCAACCGCTGTATGCTGCGCTCAAAAAACAGAAACACGCGAATAAGATTGAGTGGTCTCCGGAGCGGGAGCGAGCGTTCTCGGAAGTCAAAGCAGCCCTGACAAACGCTGCATTGTTGGCACATCCAGACCCAACGGCCCACATAGCGCTCACCACTGACGCGTCAGATGTGGCCATAGGGGCGGTCGTGGAGCAACATGTAGCCGGGGCTTGGCAGCCACTCGCCTTTTTCAGCAGGACCTTGCGCGATAGTGAACGTAAATACAACGCGTTCGACAGGGAGTTGCTGGCTCTCCATTTGGCCATTCGCCACTTCCAGTTCTGGCTAGAAGGGCGCTGTTTCACTGCGTTCGTTGACCACAAGCCACTAACATTCGCGATGGCCAAAGTTTCAGAACCGTGGTCGAGCTGGCAGCAGAGGCAGCTAGCCGCAATCTCAGAATTTACTACCGATATTCAGCACGTGTCGGGTAAACTGAATGTAGTGGCAGACTGCCTCTCGCGCGCTGTGGCTGCCCCCATCCGTGTGGGGATAGATTACACAGCCATGGCCGCGGAGCAGGTTAGTGACGCGGATGTGCGCGTGCTCCAGTCTGGACCAACAGGGTTAAGGCTGGAGAGCAGGGTGCTGCAAGACGGTATGCCCTCCCTAATCTGTGATGTCTCCACGGGGCGACTGCATCCCGTGGTACCGGCAACGTGGCGCCGCCGTGTTTTTGACTCGATTCATTCTTTGGCGCACCTAGGGGTGCACGCATCGGTCAAAATGGTAGCAGAAAAATTTGTGTGGCCGGGCCTCCGCAAACAAGTGAAAGAGTGGGCGGCAGCCTGCATGACGTGCCAACGAGCCAAGGTACACAGACACACGAGGGCTCCCTTGGAGCCATTTCACATTCCGGCTAAGAGGTTCGACCACGTTCACGTGGACCTCGTGGGTCCCCTCCCGCCATCACAGGGGTGCATGCACCTTCTGACAATGGTGGACCGCACCACCCGCTGGCCGGAAGTGGTTCCTTTGGCGTCAACCACAGCCGAGGAGGTGGCGCGCGCGTTTGCAACAGCATGGGTGGCGCGTTTTGGAGTTCCATCGGACATTACGTCCGACAGAGGCCCTCAATTTGTTTCCGAACTTTGGTCAGCAATGGCCCGCAGCCTGGGTGTCACAATTCACCACACAACCGCGTACAATCCTCAGGCTAATGGGTTATGCAAAAGTTTTCATAGGTCATTGAAAGCGGCTCTCAGGGCGTCACTGACGGATGCAAATTGGGTAGACAAGCTACCGTGGGTTTTATTAGGGTTGCGTTCTGCACCTAAAGAAGACTTAGAAGCTTCCCCAGCTGAACTCGTTTTCACACAGCCACTTCGGCTGCACGGGGAGTTTCTCCCGGATAATCCTGCGCCAGGCAGCTCCCCGTCTCAGCTGTTGCAGTGTAGCATTGACTTAGGCACGCTGCCGGGCCCCGTTCATCACAGTTTTCCATGCGTTTTTGTGCCTAAAACTTTGAAAAACGCGGAGTTTGTTTTTGTCAGACATGACGCGCAATGCCCCCCACTGCGACCACCTTATGATGGGCCGTTCAGAGTGTTGGAAACAGGGGACAAGCATTTTTTGCTAGATTTGGGGAGTAGGAGGGAAAAGGTTGGCATAAACAGACTCAAACCCGCTATTGTGGTGGCGGACGAGCAAGTGCTATTGGCAAAGGCCCCTCGGCGCGGAAGACCACCATGGGGTGCTTCCCAGACTAATATTTCCCCAGAACACCCGCAGGGTCTGACAAAAGGTTTTCACCCCCAGACAGCAGCTCCCCAGCATGATGGCGCCGCTGAGGCGGTGAATCCTGGTTACAGCAGATACGGGAGAAGACTGAAGCCCAGGCAGCATGTGGATTGATGTGTAATGATGCTATCACAGCATGCAGACTGTTATTCTTTTGTTTGATCTAAAATGTTTGGGGGGGGGGTAGCCACACATATGACTTACTTAATGCCTTACATAATGTCTCACATCTTAGATAAGAACAAAGGCAGAGTTTCCTTGGAGATAACAGGAAGCTGTGAAAGTGTTATCTTTGGTATGCCAGAGACTGCATGGAGGATCCTTTGGGGGCCAAAGACTGTGGGGGTGATGCTAAGGGATTAAAGCGGAAATGCATTGTTACTTTTGATTTTAATGCAATGTGACTTGTGAGCTGGAGACCTGGGTATATAAGGGACGAGTTTTTTCTGAGATGTACTCTTTCTACTTTGCTCATGTTGGAGACATGTAACAAACTGCCTTGAGACAAAACCTGCCTCGTCAATTACACACTCCACACTAGTATAGATCCTTGTGGTACTCCCATGTTATTGGTGAGCAACCCAGATTTCTCCCCATTGACCCTGACACATTGTTCTCTCCCCTCCAGGTATGACCTAAACCACTGTATTGCCTCAGTTGAAATCTTGAGGTCTTTTAACTTCGACAGTAGGACAGTGTGGTTTACCATGTCAAAGGCCTTTTTTAGATCCAGAAACACGATCCCCACAACATGCCCCTTAACCAATAAAGCCTTGACCTTCTCAATAAAATAACAGTTAGCTATTTCTGTGGAATACTTAGGTCTAAACCCAAATTGCTGTGGATAAAGTAATTGGTTGGACTCTAAATGTTCTATCAATTGAGCAGCAACAATCTTCTCTAGAATTTTTGACACTACGGGCAATATGGCAATCTGCCTGTAGTTGCTTGCTAGGTCCTTGTCTCCCGACTTATAGACCGGGGTGATTACTGCTGTCTTCCAACTCTCTGGAAAGGTATTTGTTCTTATTGACAAGTTGACTAAGTGAGTAATAGGCTCCATCAGACTATTCTGGTGTTTCTTAATTAAAGCAGCATTTAAGTTATCAACATCCTTTGCCATAGAGTTATTCATTTTCCCAATAATCTCTTTAACTGCATCACTGGATACCTCTTTGATGTGAAAACTGTTGTGAACATTAACATGTTCCTTAGAGGATAACTCAGGTGGTCTAAAATAACTTGCCAGTTTATGAACGGATTCAGTGAAAAAACAGTTAAAGACATTGGCCATAGACTCATTACTATCGATGTTCAGAAGGTGGTTTTGCCCAGAGACAAAAGGAGGAGGCTAGTTCTTTCTGAAGGAGCCTCATGGTTCTCAGGTGATGGAGACATTCCTCAGCAGTGTGAAGTGGAGAGTGTTTTGAACTGGTATTGGACCATGGTTGAGAATCCCTTGACATGTCACATCTCTGTCATCTTGTTTTTTTCCTCCAGTACCTCTTCGCCGAGGTTAGGTGGAGTCACTATCGGAGGCTACCTGGCAGCGGTGTCAACTACCCATGAAGAATGTAAGGCTTGTTGCCTGGGGCACATTCTTTGGCTAAGCAATTATTGAGAGGAGTGAGATGGAGCCGCCCATCCCAGCATCCTTGCTGCCCACTTGGGGCATCTGGACAGTTCTCAGGGTTGGATGTATGCACCACAGCTGGCTGGGCTTCTTCCTCAACGTGTTCCCATTTCTATAGGCTCATCCTGGCCTCATCAGTCGTCCCCTCATCTGTTCTGGGGGTTGCAGCAGGTTCTTAAGTTGCCTTCTAGTTTTCCCTCATGTAAGCCGGCATGTGTGCCTTGTGCTCAAGAGGTTTTGTTTCAGCTCTGGTTACCTGGAGGAACCGGCTTAACTTGTACACACTCCGTTAAGTACAATAAAGGAGCCAAACTCATCTGACTGTGTTTGTGCTTAATGGCATGATTGGGGCATTGTGCTCCTTTGGCCTGTGGGTGACGCCACCTCCATTCTCCTCAGGACTCATTTGGTATTCGGTTGCCACGTGGTTACAGGTTCAGTGAAATTAAATAAAACGCATGGTTACGGATGTACAGTGGGGCAAAAAGGTATTTAGTCAGCCACCAATTGTGCAAGTTCTCCCACTTAAAAGATGAGAGAGGTCTCCAATTTTCATCATAGGTATACCTCAACTATGAGAGACAAAATGAGAAAAAAAATCCAGAAAATCACATTGAAGGATTTTTAATGAATTAATTGGTAAATTCCTCAGTAAAATAAGTATTTGGTCACCTACAAACAAGCAAGATTTCTTTCTCTCACAGACCTGTAACTTCTTCTTTAAGAGGCTCCTCTGTCCTCCACTCGTTACCTGTATTAATGGCACCTGTTTGAACTCGTTATCAGTATAAAAGACACCTGTCCACAACCTCAAACAGTCAGACTCCAAACTCCACTATGGCCAAGACCAAAGAGCTGTCAAAGGACACCAGAAACAAAATTGTAGACCTGCACCAGGCTGGGAAGACTGAATCTGCAATAGGTAAGCAGCTTGGTGTGAAGAAATCAACTGTGGGAGCAATTATTAAAAATGGAAGACATACAAGACCACTGATAATCTCCCTCCATTTGGGGCTCCACGCAAGATCTCACCCCGTGGGGTCAAAATTATCACGAGAACGGTGAGCAAAAATCCCAGAACCACATGGGGGGACCTAGTGAATGACCTGCAGAGAGCTGGGACCAAAGTAACAAAGGCTACATCAGAAACACACTACGCCGCCAGGGACTCAAATCCTGCAGTGCCAGATGTGTCCCCCTGCTTAAGCCGGTACATGTCCAGGCCCGTCTGAAGTTTGCTAGAGAGCATTTGGATGATCCAGAAGAGGATTGGGAGAATATCATATGGTCAGATGAAACCAAAATAGAACTTTCTGGTAAAAACTCAACTTGTCGTGTTTGGAGGAGAAAGAACACCATACCTACTGTGAAGCATGGGAGTGGAAACATCATACTTTGGGGCTGTTTTTCAGCAAAGGGACCAGGACGACTGATCCGTGTAAAGGAAAGAATGAATGGGGCCATGTATCGTGAGATTTTGAGTGAAAACCTCCTTCCACCAGCAAGGGCATTGAAGATGAAACGTGGCTGGGTCTTTCAGCATGACAATGATCCCAAACACACCACCCGAGCAACGAAGGAGTGGCTTCGTAAGAAGCATTTCAAGGTCCTGGAGTGGCCTAGCCAGTCTCCAGATCTCAACCCCATAGAAAATCTTTGGAGGGAGTTGAAAGTCCGTGTTGCCCAGCGACAGCCCCAAAACATTACTGCTCTAGAGGAGATCTGCATGGAGGAATGGGCCAAAATACCAGCAACAGTGTGTGAAAACCTTGTGAAAACTTACAGAAAACGTTTGACCTCTGTCATTGCCAACAAAGGGTATATAACAAAGTACTAAGATGAACTTTTGTTATTGACCAAATACTTATTTTACCGAGGAATTTACCAATTAATTCATTAAAAATCCTTCAATGTGATTTTCTGGATTTTTTTTTTCTTATTTTGTCTCTCATAGTTGAGGTATACCTATGATGAAAATTGGAGACCTCTCTCATCTTTTAAGTGGGAGAACTTGCACTATTGGTGGCTGACTAAATACTTTTTTACCCCATTGTAAACATGGTTTTATGAATGAAAGTGAGCCTGTAACCGCGCAGGGAGAAGCTTCTCTCTCTTTAGTCATGCGCCCTCGGTTCTCACTGGTGTCTCCTGGCACTGGCGATCATCAGGCACAGATGAATTAAGGTAAGCTTTTTTGGGGCGTTAAATCCTGGCGCATTTAGCAGGATACTGACAACCGCAAACCTTAGTAAGGCTGTGTGTCCACCAAACGCGTTTTTTTCAGCTGTGGGGAACTATTTTCTATTCATTCTCTATGTAGTCCAGTGTTTACAACGCTGAGCGCCCTTGGTGCTGAAACACTCTCGGCAGTGACCGCTTACTGTTGCAGCACTCAGGGTGCTCAGAGTTGAAAAAATTGCAACTTTTCAGATTACAGCTAAGCTCGTCAATGTCAGACCTTTCTAAGCAGCCAATCAGAATAAGGAAGGGTGGGACAGAGGATGGTACAGTCTCTACTCAGACTCCTGTTTTCAGTGTCATCATATTTTGCATCCAGAGCTGCTACCAATGCTAGAATATGTTTCATGTCCATTGTTATTTGGAGACTGCTATTAAAAAACAAGTAGAAAGTCTGACCATAGGAAAAGCGGAAGTGCTGAGCTGTGCGTGACAAGCTGTTGCTGCAATACTGGGGATAGACGTTTTTTTCCAGATTGCAACACTGAAAAAATGACGTTCGGGGCGGTCAGGTGACAAAAAAAATGCGTTTGATGGACACACAACCTAAATCACCTTGCACAGTCATTTAAATACTGCCCTCCCTCAAATATGCGTATTGTCATGACAACTCCCACAAATACATATGCAATGAGGCCAGGCGCAAAATTAACATAGTCCATGCCTTTTCACCACTAATTTTGCCCTGGGCCCTTTAGTATATTTTTTTTTTTACAGTTTGATGTCCAGGTGTTTTGAATATTTTTCTGCTTTCTCATGTATCTAGCTTTTCTGGCTATTTCTGCATTTTCTTTTGTAAGGTGCTCGTTTATACAGATGTTCGTTCCTTTCAGTTTCCTCCCTTGTTTTAGCAGTGCAGTCTTGTGTTTTCTATTGACAAACCTCATGATGACAGCCGGTTTGTCACTGTTTTTCCTGGGCAGAGGGTGGCAGGCCTCAGTGGTGTTATAGTCCAGCTGGATTCCTTTGGATTGCAGGAAGGCCGCCACTTGTTGCTCCGTGGATTCGTCTTCCAGCGCGCCGAGCCTCCCTCGGCTGTCCGCGGCCACTGCCTGAGCATATGATCGGGGTTTAATGTGGAACCCAGTGATGATCATGTCGTTCACCCGGGTGTACTGCTCCAGGTCCGACACTTTGCTCTCCAGATACGCCAGCCTCTTGTCCTTCTCGGCGTTCTGGATCCGCAGCGCTTTCACCTCCTTGAGCAGGCCCACGATGTTTTTTTGTTGCAGCTTAACAGCAGAAATCTCTTCAGCCAAGAAGTCGAGCAATCTTTTAATATCGTCCACCTCCTCAGTCTGCTGAGCTTTCTTGGGACTCATGATCCCGGACGATGTATGTTGACTAAACAGCTAATGAACAGTTGTTTAGCTAGCTGAATGGCGGGCCGCTCTGCTCCGCTCTCGTTTCCCAGTCCGTAGATGCCGTAGATGCCGCTATTGGCGTCTTAAGTCAGGCAGGGGTCGAAACTAAGATGTCCAGTCCGTAATCCATAGTAAATCTCAACGATTGCTGGGGTCTTTCTGCAACTGTGGGGGTTCCCCACTACAGTTGATAGTGCTATGAGATGACTGTTGTTGTGAAATGGCGCTATATAAATAAAGTTGAATTGAATTGAATTGAATTGAGTAGTTTTTTAACACCAAAACGGGTTTTGCGATGGTGCAGCCCGTTAATAAATCTGCCCTTTAGTGTCATAAACATTCAATTTTTTGTTTTTCAATTAAACTCATGGATGGTATTGTGTCTCAGGGCTCTTTGGATCATTGAAATCAATCTCAGAGCCCTGTCATAATTAGTTTGCCAGGTGAGCCCAATTAAACGAAAACTGCTTAAGGATGTTCTACATTATTAGGCATGCCACAAGTTTCAAGCAATATGGGAAAGAAAAAGGATCTCTCTGCTGCCGAAAAGCATCAAATAGTGCAATGCCTTGGACAAGGTATGAAAACATTAGATATTTCATGAAAACTTTAGCGTGATCATAGTACTGTGAAGAAATTTGTGGCTGATTCAGAGTACAGATGGGTTTGTGCAGATAATGGCATAATGAGAAAGATTTCTGCCAGACAAATTCATTGAATTAAGACAGCAGCTGGTAAAATGCAATTACAAAGCAGGTATTTGAAGCTGCTGGTGCCTCTGGAGTCCCATGAACCTCAAGGTGTAGGATCATCCAGAGGCTCGCAGTTTTGCATAAACCTACTATTCGGCCACCCCTAACGAATGCTCACAAGCAGAAGCGGTTGCAGTGGGTCCAGAAATACATGAAGACTAATTTTCAAACAGTCTTGTTTACTGATGAGTGCCATACAACCCTGGATGGTCTGGATGGATGGAATAGTGGATGGTTGGTGGATGGCCACCATGTCCCAACAAGGCTGCAACATCAGGAAGGAGGTGGTGAAATCATGTTTTGGGCTAGAATCATGAGGAGAGAGCTGGTAGGCCCCTTTAAGGTCCCTGAAGGTGTGAAAATGACCTTGCCAAAGTACAGTGCATCCAGAAAGTATTCACAGCACTTCACTTTTTCCACATTTTGTTATGTTACAGCTTTATTCCAAAATGGATTAAATTCACTTTTTTTCCTCAAAATTAAACACACAATACCCCATAACGACAATGTGGAAAAAAAAATTAGATTTATGCAAATTTACTAAAAATAGAAAACTAACAAATCACATGTACATAAGTTTTCACAGCCTTGGTTCAATACTTTGTTGATGCACCTTTGGCAGCAATTACAGCCTCAAGTCTTTTTGAATATGATTCCACAAGCTTGGTACACCTATCTTTGAGCAGTTTTGCCCATTCCTCTTTGCAGCACCTCTCAAGCTCCATCAGGTTGGATGGAAAGCGTTGGTGCACAGCCATTTTCAGATCTCTCCCGAGATGTTCAATTGGATTCAAGTCTGGGCTCTGGCTGGGCCGCTCAAGAACATTCACAGAATTGTCCTGAAGCCACTCCTTTCATATCTTGGCTGTGTGCTTAGGGTCATTGTCCTGCTGAAAGATGAACTGTCGCCCCAGTCTGAGGTCAAGAGCACTCTGCAGCAGGTTTTCATCAAGGATGTCTCTGTATATTGCTGCATTCATCTTTCCCTCTATCTTGACTAGTCTCCCAGTTCCTGCCGCTGAAAAACATCCCCACAGCATGATGCTGCCACCACCATGCTTCACTGTAGGGATGGTATGGGCCTGGTGATGAGCGGTGCCTGGTTTTCTCCAAACATGAGGCCAAAGAGTTCAATCTTTGTCTCATCAGACCAGAGAATTTTGTTTCTCATGGACTGACAGTCCTTCAGGTGCCTTTTGGCAAACTCCAGGTGGGCTGCCATGTGCATTTTACTAAAGAGTGGCTTCCGTCTGGCCACTCTACCATACAGGCCTGATTGCTCCACAGAGGAATGCTGGAACTCTGACAGAGTGACCATCGAGTTCTTGTTTACCTTCCTGACTAAGGCCCTTCTCCCCCGATTGCACAGTTTAGATGGCAGGCCAGCTCTAGGAAGAATCCTGGTGGTTCCAAACTTCTTCCATTTATAAGTGATGCAGGCCACTGTGCTCATTGGGACCTTCAAAGCAGCAGAAATTTTTTTGTACCCTTCCCCAGATTTGTGCCTTGGGACAATCCTGTCTCGGAGGTCTACAGACAGTTCCTTTGACTTGATGCTTGGTTTGTGTTCTGACAAGCACTGTCAACTGTGGGACCTTATATAGACAGGTGTGCACCTTTACAGACCATGTCCAATTGACTGAATTTACCACAGGTGGCTTCAATTAAGCTGTAGAAACATCTCAAAAAGACTTGAGGCTGTAATTGCTGCCAAAGGTGCATCAACAAAGTATTGAACAAAGGCTGTGAATACTTATGTACATGTGATTTCTTAGTTTTCTATTTTTAGTAAATTTGCATAAATCTAAAAAAAAAAAAAAAAAAAACTTTTTTCACATTGTCGTTATGGGGTATGGTGTGTAGAATTTTGAGGAAAAAAATGAATTTAATCCATTTTGGAATAAGGCTGTAACATAACAAAATGTGGAAAAAGTGACACGCTGTGAAGACTTTCCAGATGCACTGTATATAGAGTTTCTGACTGACCACTTTCTTCTATGTTACAAAAAGAAAAACCGTGCCTTCTGTCCCAAAATTATCTTCATGCGGGGACTTCCGGTTATGGCTGCCACGTAGGACGGACGTGTCTCGCTCTGCTCTGCTCCTGGAGAAAAAAAATCGGCAAATAACTCTCTCATTTGGGACAGAACGTATCTCAGCATTTGGGCGAGGATATGTCGGCGAAGCCTAAGGCTGGAAAACCAGGAAAAGGAAAAAGCGAGCCGCCGAAACAGTCCAAATTAACGGACTTTCAAGTCTGTGACGCAGCAAACAAAACTCCATATATGGCGGAGGAGGCTGGCAACGGTGCGATGTCTGCGCGGGGAGGCGCAGATGCGCTGATGGCTGCCATGAGTTCAATGAGAGCGGACTTTTCCTCTAGATTTGATGGGATTATGACAGCGTTGGAAGGAATAAGAAAGGAATTGGGTGACTGTGTAGAACGAACAGCGCAGATGGAGCTCCGTCTCGCTAGTGCTGAAGATGACGTCACCCGTCTTCAATTAAAGGTGCGCACTTTGGAAAAAAAAAATAAATCTCTGGAAGATAATATTTTGGATTTGGAATCTCGGTCGAGACAGAATAATTTGAGGCTGGTGGGTCTTCCAGAGGAATCAGAAGGTCGGGACGTATGTTCCTTTCTGGAAAAGTGGATTCCGGAGGTGCTGGGCAGCGAGGAGTTGCAATCAGCAGTGGTTCTGGAAAAAGCACATCGTATTGGCCCACGGAGAGATAAGGGACCGCCGAGGACCTTAATTATGAAGTTTCTTAGCAACAGAGACAGGATGAAGATCTTCAACGCTGCACATGCTAAAGGAGAGATTAAACACCAGGACCAGCAGGTGCGGTTCTACCCAGATTTGGCCACAGGAATCCAGCAATTGAGGAAGCAGTTTGATCCCGTACGTAAGGAGCTGCGCAACCTTGGGATTCGTCATGGTGTAATCTATCCTGCGAGACTGCTGACCACGTATGAGGGCAGAACCCACATCTTCAAGACCCCAGAGGAGGCGCAGGAGTTCATCAAGAAGATCAAAGAAGAAGAAGAGACTGGTGGGAGCTAAGCATGAACAAAATATAAGGTAGAATAATTAAGCATTTGCACAGGCATCTGACTGACTTGAAGTAAATAGTAAGTTTACAAAATATAGATTGTATTATATATTAAAAAAACAAAACAAAAACAAAACAAACAAACAAAAAAAAAACTATGATGTACAAAGTTGTTAAAAATTTTGGAGTTAAGTTGGAAAACTACAGAGGAGAGTTAATGTTACGTCATTAAAAGCAGTAGAGTTAGGGTGATTGGGAGGATGAAGAAGGAGTGGCTTAGGCTGTTCCCCGTGGGTGTGGAACGGTCGATGGCTATATCGGGAGACAGAATTTTTCTTTTGATTTTGGGGGGTTTGCCACAAGTGTGGGAAGGGGAAATTTGTTTGTGTGTAGTTTGTAGGATGAATGTTCAACCACTCATGTTTTTGCTTCTCTGTATGAGCATGTTTACACTGCAAGGTAATCCCAAACTCTCTATTGATCATGGACCAAAGTGTTAATCTTAATTTAACTTCATGGAATTGCAGAGGTCTACAAAATTTAAAAAAACTTAAACAAGTTATGAATAAAATAAAGGACATGGGTTCAAGAATTGTGTTTTTACAAGAAACTCATCTGATAGAGGAGGATGTTAAAAGAATTAGGAGTAGATGGCAGGGAAGTGTATTCACCTCTTCATTTTCATCCCGAGCCAGGGAAGTTATGACTCTCATACATAAATCAGTTCCTTTTCAAGTGAAAAATGTAATTGGAGACAAATTTGGAAGATATGTAATCATTCAAGGTTCTTTGCTATTAGAAAATATAAATCTTGTGAACTTATATGGTCCCAATATAGATGATCAGAAGTTCTTTGCTAATTTATTTCTCATCTTATCATCACTTACAGGGCAACATATAATAGCAGGGGATTTTAATTGTACATTGAATCCAGGTGTGGATAGAGCAACAGGACTGGATTGTACGCACAATGGATGTAGGATGACTATTAATCATCTTATGAAAGAATTGAGATTGTTAGATATATGGAGAGAAATGAAACCACAAGTTAAAGCCTATTCTTGTTATTCCAGTACCTACAAGACATTCTCACGTATTGATTATTTTTTGATTTCCACAGAATTAAGGTCCAAGATTCAAAACTGCTTTTATGATAACATCGTGATCTCTGATCATGCACCCTGTTGTCTAATATATGTAGATAAAAAATTGACAAAGGAATCAGGCAGATGGCAATTTCAGCATAAATGGCTTCAGGATGAGGAATTTGTCAAGTATATAGAAAAACAGATAGACGAGTTCTTTGACATCAATACTACACAAACATCAGCATGTGTAAAGTGGGAGGCTTTCAAAGCTTTTATTAGGGGACATATTATTAGTTATACAGGATCAAAATCTAAGAAGACTCGAGAGGAGAGAGCTAAATTGGAACATAAAATAAAAAGTCTTCAGGAAAAAGTGTATGCAGGAAGAGATCCAAGGTTGGAGAATGAATTACTGATTTTGAGAGCTGAATACGACAAAAAATCAGCGAATAGAGCTGCCTCGAGTCTTCTAAGATTGAAACAATCTTTTTATGAACAAGGTGAAAAATCAGGAAAATTATTAGCATGGCAGATTAAACAATTGGAAATTAAAACACCAATAACCAGTATATAAGTAACGGACAGGTAGTTATAGATCCTTTAGAAATTAATAGAGCCTTTAGAGATTACTATGAAAAATTATATGATACCAAAAATGAACCTGATTTAACAAAACTAAATGGGTTTTTGAACAAACTATCTATACCGTGTATTCCAAATGAAAACAGGGAGATATTGGAGTCTAAAATTAGTCAAGAAGAAGTTGGGCTAGCCATTGATAATATGAAATCAGGAAAAAGTGCAGGACCAGATGGTCTTCCAGTTGACCTTTATAAAAAATTTAAGAATAAATTAACAAAACCTTTTTTGGAAATGGTTTTAGAAGCATTTCAAAATAATAATTTACCATCATACATAAATAATGCCTTAATTATACTGCTGCCAAAACCAGGTAAGCCCTCTAATAAATGTGAAAATATGAGACCAATAAGCCTATTAAACGCCGACCTTAAGATAATCTGTAAAATTTTAGCAAGACGAATACAAGAAATTTTACCAAATATTATTAATCGAGATCAGAATGGCTTTATAAAGGGTAGACAAGGCTTCCATAATGTAAGAAGACTATTTAATATTATTTATTTTAATAAAGAAGCACCGGATACAGCTCTCCTATCATTGGACGCCGAAAAGGCCTTTGATAGAGTTGAATGGCCCTTTCTTTTTGAAGTCCTACAAAGGTTTGGACTTGGAAATAATTTCATAAAATGGGTTCAAATAATATACAATAATGCTACAGCAGAAATCCTAACAAATAACAATATTTCAAAACCAATAAAAATCAATAGAGGATGTCGACAAGGCTGTCCACTTTCACCTTTACTGTTTACTATGGCAATTGAACCTTTAGCGATAGCGATACGTTTACATTCACAAATATATGGAATTAAAGTTGGACCAACAGAACATAAAATCTCCCTGTACGCCGATGATATAATTTTGTTTATGTCGAATCTAAAAAAATCAATTCCAACCTTGTTGAATTTAATAAAGAATTTTGGGGAAATATCAGGATATAAAATAAATAAAACTAAATCTTCAATATTAATGCTAAATGAGACCCAGAGAAATTACCCAGCCCCTGAGGTAAATCAATTCAATGTTGTAAATCAGTTTAAATATTTAGGAATCCAAATTATGCCTAAGCTAGAATCAGTCGCCAGTGTCAACTATGAAGCCTTAATGTCAGATATCAATGAGTTAACTCAGAGATGGATGTCACTACCAATGTCGATGATCGGGAGAATCAATATACTTAAAAGTAATATTTTACCTAAAATACTTTATTTATTTCAATACATTCCCTTATCACCACCTTTAGATCTATTCTCAAGAATAAAAAAAAAGTTAGTGGAATTTATATGGAACAACAGGAGGGCTAGATTACATCTGTCTTTATTATATTTACCATTTGATCGTGGAGGTCTGAAATGTCCAAATTTTATGTTGTATTATTGGTCGGCACAACTGAGGTCTATGACATATTATTTTTCATCAAATGATCTCCCTCACTGGACTGAAATGGAATCATACAATTTACCTTTACCTCTTCCCATATTCATATACTCAGATTCGGCAAAAAAATTACAAAAACAAGTTAAAAATCCATTTGTAAAGCATATGATCAAAATATGGTGTGAAGCTAAAAACTATTTAAAAGAACCACAGTTATTGTCACAATTTAGTCCAATATGGGGTAATCAATATTTTAAACCAGGGAGAGCGGACGCTGTATTTAAAGTATGGAATTTAAAAGGGATACAAAAGATTCAGGATTTATATTTGCCATGTGCAGACAACATAATGTCTTTTGAAGAGCTGAGGATCAAATTTAATCTCAATAGAACACATTTTTTTAAATATCTTCAACTTAGAAACTTTATTCGATCAAATCAAAATAAAGCTCTCACTCGACCTATTTATTCATCCTTGGAAAAAATGATGATGAAAGATAGTAAAAGAAAGGGTATTGACTTCCGGTTATGGCTGCCACGTAGGACGGACGTGTCTCGCTCTGCTCTGCTCCTGGAGAAAAAAATCGGCAAATAACTCTCTCATTTGGGACAGAACGTATCCCAGCATTTGGGCGAGGATATGTCGGCGAAGCCTAAGGCTGGAAAACCAGGAAAAGGAAAAAGCGAGCCGCCGAAACAGTCCAAATTAACGGACTTTCAGGTCTGTGACGCAGCAAACAAGGCTCCATATATGGCGGAGGAGGCTGGCGGCGGCGCGATTTCTGCGGGGAATGGCGCAGATGCGCTGATGGCTGCCATGAGTTCAATGAGAGCGGACTTTTCCTCAAGATTTGATGGGATTATGACAGCGCTGGAAGGAATAAGAAAGGAATTGGGTGACTGTGTAGAACGAACGGCGCAGATGGAGCTCCGTCTCGCTAGTGCTGAAGATGACGTCACCCGTCTTCAATTAAAGGTGCGCACTTTGGAAAAAAAAAATAAATCTCTGGAAGATAATATTCTGGATTTGGAATCTCGGTCGAGACAGAATAATTTGAGGCTGGTGGGTCTTCCAGAGGAATCAGAAGGTCGGGACGTATGTTCCTTTCTGGAAAAGTGGATTCCGGAGGTGCTGGGCAGCGAGGAGTTGCAATCAGCAGTGGTTCTGGAAAAAGCACATCGTATTGGCCCACGGAGAGATGGGGGACCGCCGAGGACCTTAATTATGAAGTTTCTTAGCAACAGAGACAGGATGAAGATCTTCAACGCTGCACGTGCTAAAGGAGAGATTAAACACCAGGACCAGCAGGTGCGGTTCTACCCAGATTTGGCCACAGGAATCCAGCAATTGAGGAAGCAGTTTGATCCCGTACGTAAGGAGCTGCGCAACCTTGGGATTCGTCATGGTGTAATCTATCCTGCGAGACTGCTGACCACGTATGAGGGCAGAACCCACATCTTCAAGACCCCAGAGGAGGCGCAGGAGTTCATCAAGAAGATCAAAGAAGAAGAAGAGACTGGTGGGAGCTAAGCATGAACAAAATATAAGGTAGAATAATTAAGCATTTGCACAGGCATCTGACTGACTTGAAGTAAATAGTAAGTTTACAAAATATAGATTGTATTATATATTAAAAAAACAAAACAAACAAAAAAAAACTATGATGTACAAAGTTGTTAAAAATTTTGGAGTTAAGTTGGAAAACTACAGAGGAGAGTTAATGTTACGTCATTAAAAGCAGTAGAGTTAGGGTGATTGGGAGGATGAAGAAGGAGTGGCTTAGGCTGTTCCCCGTGGGTGTGGAACAGTCGATGGCTATATCGGGAGACAGAATTTTTCTTTTGATTTTGGGGGGTTTGCCACAAGTGTGGGAAGGGGAAATTTGTTTGTGTGTAGTTTGTAGGATGAATGTTCAACCACTCATGTTTTTGCTTCTCTGTATGAGCATGTTTACACTGCAAGGTAATCCCAAACTCTCTATTGATCATGGACCAAAGTGTTAATCTTAATTTAACTTCATGGAATTGCAGAGGTCTACAAAATTTAAAAAAACTTAAACAAGTTATGAATAAAATAAAGGACATGGGTTCAAGAATTGTGTTTTTACAAGAAACTCATCTGATAGAGGAGGATGTTAAAAGAATTAGGAGTAGATGGCAGGGAAGTGTATTCACCTCTTCATTTTCATCCCGAGCCAGGGGAGTTATGACTCTCATACATAAATCAGTTCCTTTTCAAGTGAAAAATGTAATTGGAGACAAATTTGGAAGATATGTAATCATTCAAGGTTCTTTGCTATTAGAAAATATAAATCTTGTGAACTTATATGGTCCCAATATAGATGATCAGAAGTTCTTTGCTAATTTATTTCTCATCTTATCATCACTTACAGGGCAACATATAATAGCAGGGGATTTTAATTGTACATTGAATCCAGGTGTGGATAGATCAACAGGCCTGGATTGTACGCACATTGGATGTAGGATGACTATTAATCATTTTATGAAAGAATTGAGATTGTTAGATATATGGAGAGAAATGAAACCACAAGTTAAAGCCTATTCTTGTTATTCCAGTACCCACAAGACATTCTCTCGTATTGATTATTTTTTGATTTCCACAGAATTAAGGTCCAAGATTCAAAACTGCTTTTATGATAACATCGTGATCTCTGATCATGCACCCTGTTGTCTAATATATGTAGATAAAAAATTGACAAAGGAATCAGGTAGATGGCAATTTCAGCATAAATGGCTTCAGGATGAGGAATTTGTCAAGTATATAGAAAAACAGATAGACGAGTTCTTTGACATCAATACTACACAAACATCAGCATGTGTAAAGTGGGAGGCTTTCAAAGCTTTTATTAGGGGACATATTATTAGTTATACAGGATCAAAATCTAAGAAGACTCGAGAGGAGAGAGCTAAATTGGAACATAAAATAAAAAATCTTCAGGAAAAAGTGTATGCAGGAAGTGACCCAAGGTTGGAGAATGAATTACTGATTTTGAGAGCTGAATACGACAAAAAATCAGCGAATAGAGCTGCCTCGAGTCTTCTAAGATTGAAACAATCTTTTTATGAACAAGGTGAAAAATCAGGAAAATTATTAGCATGGCAGATTAAACAATTGGAAATTAAAACACCAATTACCAGTATTATAAGTAATGGACAGGTAGTTATAGATCCTTTAGAAATTAATAGAGCCTTTAGAGATTACTATGAAAAATTATATGATACCAAAAATGAACCTGATTTAACAAAACTAAATGGGTTTTTGAACGAACTATCTATACCGTGTATTCCAAATGAAAACAGGGAGATATTGGAGTCTAAAATTAGTCAAGAAGAAGTTGGGCTAGCCATTGATAATATGAAGTCAGGAAAAAGTGCAGGACCAGATGGTCTTCCAGTTGACCTTTATAAAAAATTTAAGAATAAATTAATAAAACCTTTTTTGGAAATGGTTTTAGAAGCATTTCAAAATAATAATTTACCATCATACATAAATAATGCCTTAATTATACTGCTGCCAAAACCAGGTAAGCCCTCTAATAAATGTGAAAATATGAGACCAATAAGCCTATTAAACGCCGACCTTAAGATAATCTGTAAAATTTTAGCAAGACGAATACAAGAAATTTTACCAAATATTATTAATCGAGATCAGAATGGCTTTATAAAGGGTAGACAAGGCTTCCATAATGTAAGAAGACTATTTAATATTATTTATTTTAATAAAGAAGCACCGGATACAGCTCTCTTATCATTGGACGCCGAAAAAGCCTTTGATAGAGTTGAATGGCCCTTTCTTTTTGAAGTCCTACAAAGGTTTGGACTTGGAAATAATTTCATAAAATGGGTTCAAATAATATACAATAATGCTACAGCAGAAATCCTAACAAATAACAATATTTCAAAACCAATAAAAATCAATAGAGGATGTCGACAAGGCTGTCCACTTTCACCTTTACTGTTTACTATGGCAATTGAACCTTTAGCGATAGCGATACGTTTACATTCACAAATATATGGAATTAAAGTTGGACCAACAGAACATAAAATCTCCCTGTACGCCGATGACATAATTTTGTTTATGTCGAATCTAAAAAAATCAATTCCAACCTTGTTGAATTTAATAAAGAATTTTGGGGAAATATCAGGATATAAAATAAATAAAACTAAATCTTCAATATTAATGCTAAATGAGACCCAGAGAAATTACCCAGCCCCTGAGGTAAATCAATTCAATGTTGTTAATCAGTTTAAATATCTAGGAATCCAAATTATGCCTAAGCTAGAATCAGTCGCCAGTGTCAACTATGAAGCCTTAATGTCAGATATCAATGAGTTAACTCAGAGATGGATGTCACTACCAATGTCGATGATCGGGAGAATCAATATACTTAAAAGTAATATTTTACCTAAAATACTTTATTTATTTCAATACATTCCCTTATCACCACCTTTAGATCTATTCTCAAGAATAAAAAAAAAGTTAGTGGAATTTATATGGAACAACAGGAGGGCTAGATTACGTTTGTCTTTATTATATTTACCATTTGATCGTGGAGGTCTGAAATGTCCAAATTTTATGTTGTATTATTGGTCGGCACAACTGAGGTCTATGACATATTATTTTTCATCAAATGATCTCCCTCACTGGACTGAAATGGAATCATACAATTTACCTTTACCTCTTCCCATATTCATATACTCAGATTCGGCAAAAAAATTACAAAAACAAGTTAAAAATCCATTTGTAAAGCATATGATCAAAATATGGTGTGAAGCTAAAAACTATTTAAAAGAACCACAGTTATTGTCACAATTTAGTCCAATATGGGGTAATCAATATTTTAAACCAGGGAGAGCGGACGCTGTATTTAAAGTATGGAATTTAAAAGGGATACAAAAGATTCAGGATTTATATTTGCCATGTGCAGACAACATAATGTCTTTTGAAGAGCTGAGGATCAAATTTAATCTCAATAGAACACATTTTTTTAAATATCTTCAACTTAGAAACTTTATTCGATCAAATCAAAATAAAGCTCTCACTCGACCTATTTATTCATCCTTGGAAAAAATGATGATGAAAGATAGTAAAAGAAAGGGTATTATTTCAGAGTTTTATAACTCACTGACACTATCTTCAAGTGAAAATTCACTGAAAAGATTAAACTACTGGAAAGAAGATCTGCAAATTGAAATTTCAGAGGAACAATGGGAATTGGCTTGTACAGAAGCTCAAACCAAATCAATAAATGCACGCCTTAAATTGATACATTTCAAATGGTTAATGCGGATGTATGTTACACCGGAGGAGTTAAATAGATATAACAAAAATATACCAGATACATGCACAAAATGCATGGAAAGTAAAGGAACCCTATTTCATTGTTTATGGGAATGTAGATTAATAAGAATGTTTTGGGAAGAGGTGAGGGTAACAATTGAAAAAATAATCTCAAAACAAATCATATTGAATCCTAAACTGTTTTTGTTGAGTCTGTACCCAGAAAAGCATAATTTTAATAAAAGTGAAAGAACATTCATAGACCTCAGTTTGCTTAATGCCAAAAAATGTATTGCACTATTATGGAAAAAGACTCATAGACCAGATGTGACTCAGTGGTTAAGACAGATGTTAACAAACCTTCCATTAGAAAGAATAACATATATACTAAAATCAAAGGAAATTGTGTTTGAGAATATATGGAGACCTTTTATTGATTATGTAAAAAATTTAAACATAACTCTTGAAGAAGAAGGTGAATGATGTGTGTGGACCTTGTAAATTCCAAACTGGTGAACATAATATGTATACTTATGTATTGGATTGTCTAGACTAAACAGAGGAGCATTGTTGAAGACTTGATTTTGTTGGTGGTTGTTGGTGTTTTTAGTGCATTTTTTTTTTTTTTGTAGTACTTTAGTGTTAGTGTTTGATTGTTTGTATCATGTTTGTTAAAAAAAAAAAAAAAAAAAAAAAGGTTCAATAAAGATATTGTGGAAAAAAAAAAAAGAAAGGGTATTATTTCAGAGTTTTATAACTCATTGACACTATCTTCAAGTGAAAATTCACTGAAAAGATTAAACTACTGGAAAGAAGATCTGCAAATTGAAATTTCAGAGGAACAATGGGAATTGGCTTGTACAGAAGCTCAAACCAAATCAATAAATGCACGCCTTAAATTGATACATTTCAAATGGTTAATGCGGATGTATGTTACACCGGAGGAGTTAAATAGATATAACAAAAATATACCAGATACATGCACAAAATGCATGGAAAGTAAAGGAACCCTATTTCATTGTGTATGGGAATGTAGATTAATAAGAGTGTTTTGGGAAGAGGTGAGGGTAACAATTGAAAAAATAATCTCAAAACAAATCATATTGAATCCTAAACTGTTTTTGTTGGGTCTGTACCCAGAAAAGCATAATTTTAATAAAAGTGAAAGAACATTCATAGACCTCAGTTTGCTTAATGCCAAAAAATGTATTGCACTATTATGGAAAAAGACTCATAGACCAGATGTGACTCAGTGGTTAAGACAGATGTTAACAAACCTTCCATTAGAAAGAATAACATATATACTGAAATCAAAGGAAATTGTGTTTGAGAATATATGGAGACCTTTTATTGATTATGTAAAAAATTTAAACATAACTCTTGAAGAAGAAGGTGAATGATGTGTGTGGACCTTGTAAATTCCAAACTGGTGAACATAATATGTATACTTATGTATTGGATTGTCTAGACTAAACAGAGGAGCATTGTTGAAGACTTGATTTTGTTGGTGGTTGTTGGTGTTTTTAGTGCATTTTTTTTTTGTAGTACTTTAGTGTTAGTGTTTGATTGTTTGTATCATGTTTGTTAAAAAAAAAAAGGTTCAATAAAGATATTGTGGAAAAAAAAAATTATCTTCATGCATGACAATGCACCATCTCATGCTGCAAAGAATACCTCTGTGTCATTGGCTGCTAAGGGCATAAAAGGAGAAAAACTGAGAGGCTATTCTGACATCTTGCAAAGAAATTCAAGCAGAAACTCTCCAAAAATTCACAAGTTCAATGGATGCAAGAACTGTGAAGGTTATATCAAAGAAGGGGTCCTATGTTAACATGTAACTTGGCCTGTTAAGATATTTTTGATTGAAATGGCTTTTGATTTCAGTAAACATGACCTCCTAATGCTGCAAATTCAACAAATGACCATTTTCAGTTCTTTACAACCAATAAAATGTTTTGAAACTTTGATGTGCATAATAGTTTGAAACAGTGCATTTTAATTTTTTTTTATTTTTGCAAAAAAAATAGTTATCATTGGGAGGTTTGTTCAATAAAATTTAAATTATGTGCTAACGGTTGATGACTTGACAATTATACTGACTGTCATTTGCATCGACTATTTAGGAAAATCAGAGACAAATATCATTTGCATAATAATTTGGAACACAGTGTATACAGTATATTGTAAGTAGAATCCATAAAATGTATGTTTCATATGCCAAAACTTCATTAAGGCTCCCAATTTGGATTCAAACATTTTACCTGCCAAAAAATTACTTCATTTGGTTCTTCATAATTTAACAATGAAGATTATACTATAACGTGTTCTGTCCAACTTGTGAATAGTCTCAAAGGGCTGTTATAGCTTATAAGTAATGTTATTTCGCCTGCCAAAAATTGATCAAGGGTCTTAATGTTTATTGAAACAGTTTTCATGTTTTAAAAATAACTTAATTTAGTTGTCCAGGGTTAAATTGTGAATATAATACTGTAACTTGCTCTGTCACACTTGTGAATAGTCTCAAAGGGCTGTTATAGCTTATAAATATCTTATTACCTCTGCCAAGGAGGTTATGTTTTCATCGGCGTTGGTTTGTCTGTCTGTCTGTTTGTTTGTTAGCAAGATAACTCAAAAAGTTATGCACGGATTTTCATGAAATTTTCAGAGATTGTCAGAAATGGGGTATCCTACAGATGATTAGATTTTGGTGGTGATCCGGATCACCGTCCAGAAGAAAACCGCCATTACGGAAAATGCGATTTTCGAGAATAACTACTGAACCACTAATCCTGTCATTGTGAATCCAATTGCTAGTCATATGTTTTCATGGTCAAGGAATCTGAAAACATGCACACAAACACTGTATGGGGGGGACTGTGGCGCTTGGCAGAGGTCTGCGCTCTCCGAGTGCTTTTCTAGTTTCACCTGCTAAAAACTGATTAAAGGTCTTAATGTTGATTCAAACAGTTTTCATGCTTTAAAATGATTTTATTTGGTTCAAGATTAAATTGTGAATATAATACTGTAACTTGCTCTCTCACACTTGTGAAATAGTCTCAAAGGACTATTTTTTATAAGCTTTTTAACAGACACTAGAAAGTATGATCACGTCACTCCAGTTCTGGCAGGTCTTCACCAGCTCCCAGTCCATTTTTGCATCAATTTTAAAATTCTCTTATTTACTTTTAAGGTTTTGAGGGCAGCACGATTGCGCAGTGGTTAGCACAGTGGCAGCACAACAAGAAGGTCATGGGATCGATTCCACCCTTGACCATCGTGGGTTCGATCCCACCCCCAGACCATCAGTGACCCTTCTGTGTGGAGTTTGCATGTTCTCCCCGTGTCTGCGTGGGTTTACTCCGGGTACTTCGGTTTCCTCCCACATGCCAAAGACATGCAGGTTAGGTTAATTGGCATCAACTGGGGATTCTAAATTGTCCTTGGGTGTGGATATGAGAGTGAATGGTTGTCTGTCTCTCTGTGTTGGCCCTGCGATGGACTGGCGATCTGTCCAGGGTGTACCCTGCCTCTTGCCCAAAGATGCTGGCATAGGCTCCAGCTCCCCCGCAACCCGAAAGGATTAAGCGGCAGAAGATGGATGGATGGACTTTTAAGGTTTTGAATGGCTTGGCACCTTTTTATCTAACTGAGTTTCTGGACTTTTAGTCTCCTGCTCGAGCATTAAGGTCATCCGACCAGTTGCTTTTAGTGCAGCCCAAACGTAAATTAAAACAGAGAAGGGATAGGGCATTTGCAGTGGCAGCCCCTAGATTATGGACATCCTGCCACACACCACAGAATCCTTACAGTCTTTTAAATCACAACTTAAAACCCATCTTTTTAATCTGGCTTTTAATTTAAGTTCAGTTTGAGTCTGACATGTCATGTCATGTAGTGGTCCCTGTTATTTTTTTTAGTTTGTCTTAGTTTTATTTTTGTTACATATGTATTTTACCGTATGTTTTATTATTTTATCATGCGTAAAGCACTTCGGCCAACTTTGTTGTTGTTTTGAAATGTGCTATATACACCATCTGGGCCAGGTGCTTTCCTTGTGTTGACTCTACGCAGGGTGGCTCTGACCCGGTGTTGCTGCAGCTGTATGGAGTCGTCCTCTTCCAATAGTACAGGGTGGATATCCAAGTCTCTGCTCCGCTGGTCAAAACGAGCAAAGAACTGGTTCAAAGTTCATCCATCCATCTTCTTCCGCTTAATCCAGGGGTGTCCAATCATGTGCCATGGAGGGCCAAAACCCTGCAGGCTTTACCTCCAGCCAGTGTCTTCAGCAGCAGAGTCCACTGAATTTCTTTCCACTGATTGCTGATAAGTGAAAACACCTCGTGAAGAGACTGGGTAGAAGAGAAAACCTGTAAGGTCTTGGCCCTCCATGGCACATGATTGGACACCCCTGGCTTAATCCTTTTCGGGTCGCGGGGGGGCTGGAGCCTATTCCAGCATCTTTTGGGCAAGAGGCAAGGTACACCCTAGACAGATCACCAGTCCATCGCAGGGCCAACACAGAGAGACAGACAACCATTCATTCTCACAGTCATACCTAGGGACAATTTAGAATCCCCAGTTGATGCCAATTAACCTAACTTGCATGTTTTTGGCATGTGGGAGGAAACCGGAAAAATCCTGGAGTAAACCCACGCAGACATGGGGAGAACATGCAAACTCCACACAGATCACTGTTGGTCAGGGGCTGGGATTGTCTGGTAAAATACTGTCTGTGGGAATTGTATCCGTCGGGTTCTCCTTGTAGCCAATTAGTGTCTTTATCCCCTGCCACATGCCTCTGGAGTGGTCCATAAAGTGGTCCTTAATGCAGTGCTTGAATTTGCACTTGTCCTCTCTGATGCCTCTCTTCAGATTCCTCCGTGTACTTTTGTAGGGCTGTGGGTCCTTAAGATTTAAAAACAGAATTCCGTGCTCTAAACAGGGTTCTCAACTTACTACTGTGCCATGGTTTCAAATTTGGGAACACTTAAACAGTTTTGGTTTCAGACACACATTCAGCACAAAAGCTTATGTAACTCAACACAGTGTGTCCCTCCAGATCTGTTCCTTCTGCAAAGACTTCCCAGTCTGTGACTTCAAAGCAGTCCTGCAGGGCTGAGGTGGCTTCTTCAGTCCACACTTTAACTGTCTTTATTATTGGCTTTTGTCTACAGATGAAGGGTTTATATGCAGGGATCAGGGATAGGGTCAGATGGTTAGAGTCCCAGATGTGGCAGAGGGCTGGCTTTGTAAGCATTGGGAATGTTGCAGAAGACCTGATCTAAAGTGTTCTTTTCTGTCGTAGGAAAGTTCACATATCTGTGGAATTTGGGCAGGACGGACTTTAAGCTGGCATGACGAAAGTCCCCTACCGCAACAACAATACTGTCTGGTTGTGCCGTTAAGTGCTAGTTAATGGAATGATGTAGCTTCTCCATGGCTAGCTTAGCATTAGCATGCAGCAGCATGTAGACAGCCGTCATTACCACTGATGTGAACTCTCTGGGCAAATAGAACGGTCTGCAAAGCAACATCATATTGTGACGTTTCAAGGGTTCACAAAATAATGAGAAAGAATTTGTGACATAACAGACATTTATTCTTCACTGACTCATTACACAGAACAGAGGGGAGGTCATTCACACAGACATTTATCTCACTCAGGGTAACACAGACACATAATCTCTCACACACAGGGAAACCAACACTATCACAACCGGACTTCTAATACAATTGTAATGGTACAACAATAACACTCAGAACACAAGACCCGGCATTGGCCCGGTAGATGATGGCTGAGCCTCTTGCGCAGATTCTTAGAATCTTGTGATTGGGGCTCGCCGGAGGAACTAACCGAGGCAACAGTTGGACGGGAGCCGGATCAGAGTTCAAGTATAGCAGCGGTAGGAGACGGGGACCAGTGGAGGAGCAGCCAGGGCCCCAGCTGGATAACAGCCAGAATCGGAGCCCAGTTACAGCGGCGGGGCTCGGTGGAGGAACTACTGAGGAAGACGGTGATAGGTGGCGGGGCTCAGCGGAGGAACTACCGGCACCCCGGCTGGACAGGAGCTCAATTGCAGCGGCGGTAAGCAGCGGGACTAGCAGTGGAGGGGCTAGTTGAGGTCCCAGCTGGATTCGAGGTCGGTCGGATCGGATACCGGCAACACCAGCAGAGATTGTTTTACTATCAACAGGTCAGTAAAAATGCCACCAAAGAATGAGGAAATGGAAGAGATCAAAAAATCTCTGAACTTCTTGTCAGAAGAACTGACCAAAGTGGCTAGTCAACAGCTTAAACTATTAAGGCTAATGGAAGAAGTCCAAGAATTAAAATTAACAATTAAGGAAAAAGACAAATTGCAGACTTGGAGCGACGTGTCGAGGATCTTGAACAATACTCTCATATGGATGATCTAATTATAAGCGGACTGGACATTAAATACCAAACGTATGCCAATGTTACAGCAGGAATGAGAGGTGAGGAGGCTCCCCTGAGTGAATCAGTCTCCCTGGAAAACCAGGTGCTTCAGTTTCTTGAAAGCAGAAATATAAATGTTGAAGTAAATACAATTTCAGCCTGTCATACTTTACCCAGAAAAGATAATAAAACAAAGAAATCAATTGTGATGCACTCTGTGAACAGAAGGGTAAAGAATGACATACTGAGGCAGGCCAGAAAGCTACGGGGAACAGAAGTTTACCTAAATGAACATTTAACAAAGACTAATGCTGAAATAGCACGGCAAGCACGGATGCTGAAAAGACAAAATAAGATACAGGCAACATGGACAAGAAATTGTAGAGTTTGGATCAAATTAAATGGAACACCTGAGGAAGCAAAGAGTATAATAATCAGAGATCTTACTGACATAAATAAATATAGATGAACACTGATTAAGAAAATTAAGAGACTATGATAATCCATATCCACACACACGGCAAGAACAGTTCTTTTGTGTCATACCATGTCAATGTACTTAAAAAAAAAAAAAAACTAAACAAAAAAACTTATGACTGACTTGAGTAGACATCAATTATCCCCAGTTGGAGGAAGTCATTTGACACAGAGAGAGGAAATTCAAACTCTGAAAATATGCCTTTATGCTGAACATAAACTACAAGAGATGGAGAATGATATTGATCCTGATAACCACTTTTTCAATAATATTCATAATCATTGTGAATATTATACTGAAAAACAATTCAAAAGTCAAGTGCAATTAGATGGTAAACTATCAATAATACACTTCAACAGCAGAAGTCTTAACAAAAACTTTCCACAGATTCAGGACTATTTAAAACAGCTAGACAGAAAATTTACAGCTATCGCAGTCTCTAAAACTTGGCTTAATGAAGAGCAGGCTACTCTGATGACAATAGAGGGATATCAAATGTTTCATATTAACAGATCTCAAAAAAAGGGTGGTGGTGTTGCACTGTATATTGATGACCTGTATAGGTGTAAGCTTGTAAATGGAATGTCCTTTGTACTTCCAGGGATTCTGGAATGTGTTACTGTTGAGATTGACCAAGATAAAACAAAAAATCTAATTATAAATTATATATATAGAATGACAGGAACTTGCATTGAGACATTCAGAGATAAATTAGTCAAGCTGTACAATAATATTACTAGTAAGAAAATGGTTGTAATTTGTGGAGATTTCAATATTGATTTACTAAATCCATTTCAACAAAATGTAATTACAGAGTTCATGAATTCTATGTACAGTATGAGTCTATATCCCACAATAACACATCCCAGTAGAATCACAGTTCACACTGCTACACTTATTGATAACCTGTTTGTTAATATTATTGATAAGAAAATAAAAAGTGGATTATTGATAAATGATATAAGTGACCATTTGCCAGTCTTTGCACTTATCCATGGCCACACGGGGGCCAATACAGAAAAAACTTTAAAATCTTTCAGATACAAATCACAAAATGCAATCAGTTCTTTTAAAGAAGACTTGCTGAAGCAAGACTGGACAAAAGTCTATGTATCAGATGTAAAAGAAGCCTATGACACATTTATGAACATTGTAACCACTCTTTACGAAAAAATTGTCCATTAGTAAAGAAAAAGCTAAAACATAAATTTGTCGACAAGCCGTGGTTAACCAAAGGATTACAAAAGGTGTATAAAAAGAAAAATTTATTATATAAAGCTTTTCTAAAGAAAAGGACAAAAGAAGCAGAGCAGCGGTATAAAACATACAAAAATAAGTTAACATATATAATGAGATGTAGTAAAAGAGACTATTACAGTAAAGAACTGGAGAAAAACAGAGACAATATTAAAAATACATGGACAATACTTAACAATATTCTTGGAAATAAAAACAGAAATACAAGCTACCCAACCAATTTAAAAAAAAAAAAATAATAATAAAACGACTCAGAGTGTGAATGCAGTCTCACCTGCAGATGAATTTAATAACTTTTTTGTTAACATTGGTCCTAATTAAAAGTGTATGCAGGAAGTGACCCAAGGTTGGAGAATGAATTACTGATTTTGAGAGCTGAATACGACAAAAAATCAGCGAATAGAGCTGCCTCGAGTCTTCTAAGATTGAAACAATCTTTTTATGAACAAGGTGAAAAATCAGGAAAATTATTAGCATGGCAGATTAAACAATTGGAAATTAAAACACCAATTACCAGTATTATAAGTAATGGACAGGTAGTTATAGATCCTTTAGAAATTAATAGAGCCTTTAGAGATTACTATGAAAAATTATATGATACCAAAAATGAACCTGATTTAACAAAACTAAATGGGTTTTTGAACGAACTATCTATACCGTGTATTCCAAATGAAAACAGGGAGATATTGGAGTCTAAAATTAGTCAAGAAGAAGTTGGGCTAGCCATTGATAATATGAAATCAGGAAAAAGTGCAGGACCAGATGGTCTTCCGGTTGACCTTTATAAAAAATTTAAGAATAAATTAATAAAACCTTTTTTGGAAATGGTTTTAGAAGCATTTCAAAATAATAATTTACCATCATACATAAATAATGCCTTAATTATACTGCTGCCAAAACCAGGTAAGCCCTCTAATAAATGTGAAAATATGAGACCAATAAGCCTATTAAACGCCGACCTTAAGATAATCTGTAAAATTTTAGCAAGACGAATACAAGAAATTTTACCAAATATTATTAATCGAGATCAGAATGGCTTTATAAAGGGTAGACAAGGCTTCCATAATGTAAGAAGACTATTTAATATTATTTATTTTAATAAAGAAGCACCGGATACAGCTCTCCTATCATTGGACGCCGAAAAGGCCTTTGATAGAGTTGAATGGCCCTTTCTTTTTGAAGTCCTACAAAGGTTTGGACTTGGAAATAATTTCATAAAATGGGTTCAAATAATATACAATAATGCTACAGCAGAAATCCTAACAAATAACAATATTTCAAAACCAATAAAAATCAATAGAGGATGTCGACAAGGCTGTCCACTTTCACCTTTACTGTTTACTATGGCAATTGAACCTTTAGCGATAGCGATACGTTTACATTCACAAATATATGGAATTAAAGTTGGACCAACAGAACATAAAATCTCCCTGTACGCCGATGACATAATTTTGTTTATGTCGAATCTAAAAAAATCAATTCCAACCTTGTTGAATTTAATAAAGAATTTTGGGGAAATATCAGGATATAAAATAAATAAAACTAAATCTTCAATATTAATGCTAAATGAGACCCAGAGAAATTACCCAGCCCCTGAGGTAAATCAATTCAATGTTGTAAATCAGTTTAAATATTTAGGAATCCAAATTATGCCTAAGCTAGAATCAGTCGCCAGTGTCAACTATGAAGCCTTAATGTCAGATATCAATGAGTTAACTCAGAGATGGATGTCACTACCAATGTCGATGATCGGGAGAATCAATATACTTAAAAGTAATATTTTACCTAAAATACTTTATTTATTTCAATACATTCCCTTATCACCACCTTTAGATCTATTCTCAAGAATAAAAAAAAAGTTAGTGGAATTTATATGGAACAACAGGAGGGCTAGATTACGTTTGTCTTTATTATATTTACCATTTGATCGTGGAGGTCTGAAATGTCCAAATTTTATGTTGTATTATTGGTCGGCACAACTGAGGTCTATGACATATTATTTTTCATCAAATGATCTCCCTCACTGGACTGAAATGGAATCATACAATTTACCTTTACCTCTTCCCATATTCATATACTCAGATTCGGCAAAAAAATTACAAAAACAAGTTAAAAATCCATTTGTAAAGCATATGATCAAAATATGGTGTGAAGCTAAAAACTATTTAAAAGAACCACAGTTATTGTCACAATTTAGTCCAATATGGGGTAATCAATATTTTAAACCAGGGAGAGCGGACGCTGTATTTAAAGTATGGAATTTAAAAGGGATACAAAAGATTCAGGATTTATATTTGCCATGTGCAGACAACATAATGTCTTTTGAAGAGCTGAGGATCAAATTTAATCTCAATAGAACACATTTTTTTAAATATCTTCAACTTAGAAACTTTATTCGATCAAATCAAAATAAAGCTCTCACTCGACCTATTTATTCATCCTTGGAAAAAATGATGATGAAAGATAGTAAAAGAAAGGGTATTATTTCAGAGTTTTATAACTCACTGACACTATCTTCAAGTGAAAATTCACTGAAAAGATTAAACTATTGGAAAGAAGATCTGCAAATTGAAATTTCAGAGGAACAATGGGAATTGGCTTGTACAGAAGCTCAAACCAAATCAATAAATGCACGCCTTAAATTGATACATTTCAAATGGTTAATGCGGATGTATGTTACACCGGAGGAGTTAAATAGATATAACAAAAATATACCAGATACATGCACAAAATGCATGGAAAGTAAAGGAACCCTATTTCATTGTTTATGGGAATGTAGATTAATAAGAATGTTTTGGGAAGAGGTGAGGGTAACAATTGAAAAAATAATCTCAAAACAAATCATATTGAATCCTAAACTGTTTTTGTTGGGTCTGTACCCAGAAAAGCATAATTTTAATAAAAGTGAAAGAACATTCATAGACCTCAGTTTGCTTAATGCCAAAAAATGTATTGCACTATTATGGAAAAAGACTCATAGACCAGATGTGACTCAGTGGTTAAGACAGATGTTAACAAACCTTCCATTAGAAAGAATAACATATATACTAAAATCAAAGGAAACTGTGTTTGAGAATATATGGAGACCTTTTATTGATTATGTAAAAAATTTAAACATAACTCTTGAAGAAGAAGGTGAATGATGTGTGTGGACCTTGTAAATTCCAAACTGGTGAACATAATATGTATACTTATGTATTGGATTGTCTAGACTAAACAGAGGAGCATTGTTGAAGACTTGATTTTGTTGGTGGTTGTTGGTGTTTTTAGTGCATTTTTTTTTGTAGTACTTTAGTGTTAGTGTTTGATTGTTTGTATCATGTTTGTTAAAAAAAAAAAAAAGGTTCAATAAAGATATTGTGGAAAAAAAACATTGGTCCTAATTTGGCTCGAGAAATACCCATTAAGGCACCTACGGGTGATACAGTAAGCAAAAACATTGTTATAAAAGACTCCATTTTCATAAAGAACAGACGAGAAAGAGGTCACTGAAATTGTTAAATCGTTTAAAAGTAAAATATCCATGGACTGTGATGGTATTGACATGCTCTTAGTCAAAACTATTATTGAATGCTTAGTGAAACCACTGACGTATATTTGTAACCTGTCTCTCCAAACAGGTATATTTCCCAATGCAATGAAAATAGCTAAAGTAATTCCGATATACAAGACGGGTGGCAGAGGAGAATTTTCAAACTATAGACCAATTTCACTATTGCTGCAATTTTCCAAGATACTTGAAAAAATGTTCTGTGAGAGAATTGACAACTTCATAATGAAGAATAATTTATTGTGTGAGCAGCAATATGGGTTCAGACACAAGAGGACAACTGCATTTGCTCTAATGGAATTTATAGAAAAAATATGAACTGCCGTTGAAAATAAAGAGCATTCAGTTGGGGTATTCCTGGATCTCAAAAAAGCATTTGATACAGTGGATCATAATTTATTATTAAAGAAACTACAAAATTGTGGTATTAGCGGGGTAGCACTGTCCTGGTTATGTAGTTACTTAAAGAATAGATATCAGTATGTATGTGCTGGTAACAAAAACTCACAGTTACTGAAGGTTACTTGTAGAGTCCCACAGGGTTCAGTTTTGGGGCCACTGTTATTCAATATGTATATGAATGATATATGTAAAGTCTCAGAAAAAATGGATTTAATATTGTTTGCCGATGACACTAATTTATTATGCAGTGGAAGCAATTTGGAACAACTTTTGGATACACTCGGAAAGGAATTAGGAAAGCTTAAAATGTGGTTTGATTCAAACAAATTAACGCTCAATTTAAGTAAGACAAAATTTATAGCTTTTAACAACCATCACAACAACTTAGTATCTAAACTCAGTGTTAATGGCATAGAGATTGAAAGGGTATCCGAAACTAAATTTCTTGGGAGTAATAATTGATAATAAAGGAAGTCACATATTAATTATATTAAAGGTAAAATATCTAAATCAATTGCAATACTACACAGAGTGAAATATTTGCTGAATCAACCCACATTATATACTTTGTATCATTCATTAATACTCCCATACATGACATATTGTACTGAAGTATGGGGAAATACATATAAAACAAACATACAGTATATCCAGTCTTTATGCTTCAGACGAGAGCTATTAGAATAATAAACAAAGCTGCTTACAGGGAACCAACAAACCCACTTTTTCTTAAATTAAAAGCTCTCAAGTTGAAAGATCTGGTTGACTTTAAAACTGCAGTAATAATGTTTAAAGTGAAGAATCTATCACTGCCCGCAAATATCCAAAAGTTGTTCCAAATAAGGGAGAAACAATATCATTTCAGAGGAACATGTACAGTGGGGAAAAAAAAGTATTTAGTCAGCCACCAATTGTGCAAGTTCTCCCACTTAAAAGATGAGAGAGGTCTCCAATTTTCATCATAGGTATACCTCAACTATGAGAGACAAAATGAGAAAAAAAAATCCAGAAAATCACATTGAAGGATTTTTAATGAATTAATTGGTAAATTCCTTGGTAAAATAAGTATTTGGTCACCTACAAACAAGCAAGATTTCTGGCTCTCACAGACCTGTAACTTCTTCTTTAAGAGGCTCCTCTGTCCTCCACTTGTTACCTGTATTAATGGCATCTGTTTGAACTCGTTATCAGTATAAAAGACACCTGTCCACAACCTCAAACAGTCAGACTACAAACTCCACTATGGCCAAGACCAAAGAGCTGTCAAAGGACACCAGAAACAAAATTGTAGACCTGCACCAGGCTGGGAAGACTGAATCTGCAATAGGTAAGCAGCTTGGTGTGAAGAAATCAACTGTGGGAGCAATTATTAGAAAATGGAAGACATACAAGACCACTGATAATCTCCCTCGATCTGGGGCTCCACGCAAGATCTCACCCCGTGAGGTCAAAATGATCACGAGAACGGTGAGCAGAAATCCCAGAACCACACGGGGGGACCTAGTGAATGACCTGCACAGAGCTGGGACCAAAGTAACAAAGGCTACATCAGTAACACACTACGCCACCAGGGACTCAAATCCTGCAGTGCCAGATGTGTCCCCCTGCTTAAGCCGGTACATGTCCAGGCCTGTCTGAAGTTTGCTAGACAGCATTTGGATGATCCAGAAGAGGATTGGGAGAATGTCATATGGTCAGATGAAACCAAAATAGAACTTTTTGGTAAACACTCAACTTGTCGTATTTGGAGGAGAAAGAACACCACACCTACTGTGAAGCATGGGGGTGAAAACATTATACTTTGGGGCTGTTTTTCTGCAAAGGGACCAGGACGACTGATCCGTGTAAAGGAAAGAATGAATGGGGCCATGTATCGTGAGATTTTGAGCGAAAACCTCCTTCCATCAGCAAGGGCATTGAAGATGAAACGTGGCTGGGTCTTTCAGCATGACAATGATCCCAAACACACCGCCCGGGCAACGAAGGAGTGGCTTCGTAAGAAGCATTTCAAGGTCCTGGAGTGGCCTAGCCAGTCTCCAGATCTCAACCCCATAGGAAATCTTTGAAGGGAGTTGAAAGTCCGTGCTGTCCAGCGACAGCCCCAAAACATCACTGCTCTAGAGGAGATCTGCATGGAGGAATGGGCCAAAATACCAGCAACAGTGTGTGAAAACCTTGTGAAGACTTACAGAAAGTGTTTGACCTCTGTCATTGCCAACAAAGGGTATATAACAAAGTATTGAGATGAACTTTTGTTATTGACCAAATACTTATTTTACCGAGGAATTTACCAATTAATTCATTAAAAATCCTTCAATGTGATTTTCTGGATTTTTTTTTTCTCATTTTGTCTCTCATAGTTGAGGTATACCTATGATGAAAATTGGGGACCTCTCTCATCTTTTAAGTGGGAGAACTTGCACAATTGGTGGCTGACTAAATACTTTTCTCCCCACTGTATATTTCAAAAACCTTCAGTGAGAACTACCACCAAGCAACACTGTGTTTCAGTGCAAGGAGTCAGATTGTGGAACGCTTTTGGACCTGAATTAAAATCATGTACAACGCTTGGACAATTTAAACAAAAACTAAAGGAAGAAATACTCCAAACATATATACAAGATGACGTAAAATCACATAAGAATTATCATATCCAGTCTGTGTTGTGTTGTTGCTTAGTTTTTTGTCACGTTTTGTCTTAGCTTTGTTCTGAATTGTAATCGCTCTTGTTTTGTTTTTCTTTTGAATTCTTGGATGGAATATGGGTGGGCAATATAAGCTGCGGCTTCAGCCATCACCCATTTCGGATAACTTAGGCTGAACTGTATAATCAGAGGAGTTATTGTTTGATTTGACCTTGTTGGATTTTTCCCCCTTTGTTATGTTGTTCTGTTTCTTTTTTTAATCTTTACTTTTAATCTATCCGAAATAAAGATTCATTCAAGAATAATAACAGTCTTTGAATTTCCCGCGGTGCAAAGCATGCCAGGAAAATCCTCCGCCCCTTATCACAGACTTGACATTGCACTGTTCCCCCTGGACTGGTTTCTGTCCCCAGAATAATAAGTCCAACTCAAAAGTCCAATATGAACCCATCCAGGTGTTGGGGTGCCCGCTGTTGGTGGCAGCTGGTACACACAGGCCTGTTAGTGTCCATTCAAGCCTCGACCGCGGTATCCGGTCGGGATGGAGCCTCTGGCTCAGTCACCCGCAGGGTAACTGGCTGGTACAGGGCAAGGCAGTTGCGGTGAAGCACGACCACCTGGTTCCTCTTCTGCAGCCTCACCCTGTACACTACATCCAACAGTCTCTGTAGGACCATGCACGGTCCTGACCAGTGGCTTACCAGTTTTGGTGACAGTCCCTTATTCCACTCCAGACAGAAAACCCAGACTTGAGCCCCGGGTGCAAAGACTTAGACTTAACTTTATTCATCCCTTTGGGATGACTCTCTCAGGGAAATTTAAAATTTCCAGCAGCACATAAAAGGAGCATACTACTAACTAACTAACTAACCTGCACTTATATAGCGCTTTTCTAGTCACAAAGACCACTCAAAGCGCTTTCATTAATACTAACCCTCTATTCTAAGGGCCTATAGGAAACAGATATCTAGGGACAATTTTAGAACAGCCAATTAACCTAACATGCATGTTTTTGGCATGTGGGAGGAAACCGGAGAAATCCCGGAGTAAACCCACGCAACACGGGGAGAACATGCAAACTCCACACAGATCACTGTTGGTCGGGGGCTGGGATCGAACCCACGATCCCACGATCCCCACAATCCCCCGGCCAAGGGTAAACTGTGCTGCCGCAGTGCTAACCACTACGCCACCGTGCAGCCCCCCGAGCATACAGATCAGAAAAGCAAAAAAGAAACACTTAACATAATATACACAATATACTGTAAATACAAGGCTAAATATGGCTTGTACAAGTATGGTTAAGTTAAGGTTATTGCACTATGAATGCTCTACTGTCCTCTGTACTCTATGTCCCCCCCCCCCCAAGTGAGGAGTTATAGAGTGTGATGGCATGGTGGACAAAAGAGTTCTTGAGCTTGTTGGTCCGACACTTGGGAAGGAGCAGTCTTTCACTGAACAGGCTCCTCTGGTCACTGATGACGGTGTGCAGAGGGTGGCTGACGTTGTCCATTATATCCAACAGTTTATCCAGAGTCCTCATCTCTGCCACCGTCACCAGGGTGTCCAGCTTCATGCCGACCACAGAGCCGGCCCGCCTGATCAGTTTATCCAGTCTGGACGCATCCTTCTTGGATATACTGCCCCCCCTGCACACCACAGAGTAAAAGAGAACGCTGGCAACCACCGACTGGTAAAACATCCGCAAAAGTTTGCTGCAGATGTTGAAGGACCGCAATCTACTTAAGAAGTACATCCTACTTTGTGTCTTCCCATACAAGTGGCTAATGTATGTTGTCCAATCCAATTTATTATCCAACCACAACCCGAGATATTTGTTTGAATCCACAACCTCCACCTCAGCTCCCTCTAACAGGACTGGTTGAGGTCTTGGTCTAGACCTCCCAAAATCAATAACCAGCTCCTTCGTCTTAGAGGTGTTGAGCTGTAGGTGGTTAGTGTGGCACCATGCAGCAAAGTCCCCTACCAGTCTCCGATATTCCTCCTCTCTGTCATTCCTGATACACCCAACAATGGCTGTGTCATCGGCATACTTCTGAATATGACACAGCTCCGAGTTGTAGCAGAGGTCCGAGGTGTACAGGGTGAAGAGAAGAGGGGCCAATACTGTGCCCTGGGGGGCTCCAGTGCTGCAGACAATGGTGTCAGACGTAATATCCTTCAGCCCGACATATTGTGGTCTGGCAGTGAGGTAGTCGGAGATCCAGTCCACCAGGTGGGAGTCCACTCCCATCTTGCTTAATTTATCCCGAAGCAAGGGGGGGCGAATGGTATTGAAGGCACTGGAGAAATCCAAAAAGAGGATCCTGACTGTGCAACTTCCCTTATCCAGATGGGAGTGGGCTCGATGAAGCAGGTCGAGGATGGCATCCTCCACACCGACACCTGGTTGGTACGCAAACTGCAGGCGGTCCTGGGCGTGTTGCACCTGGGGTCTGAGGAGGCTGAGGAAGAGCCGCTCCAAGATGTGAGGTGAGTGCCACTGGTCGGTAGTCATTCAGCTCGCTGGGCTGGTTCTTTTTCAGAACTGGAACGATGCGGGATGTCTTCCAAAGAGTGGGCACTCTCCCAATCTGCAGGCTGAGGTTGAAGATCCGTTGTAGTGGTTCCCCCAGTTCTGCAGCGCAGGTCTTCAATACTCTTGGACACACTTTGTCCGGGCCTGCAGTTTTCCTGAGTCGGAGCTTCCTCAGCTGCCCTCTGACCTGTTCTGTGGTAATAAATGGCAAGGGTCGTACTGATGTAGAGGAGGGGGGGGTTGCAATATTTGGGGGGAGGTGTGTGGAGGGGAGGGGGGCGTGGCTGTAATGAGGGCGGGGGTGGGAGGGGCAAGGGCAAAGGCTGGTTGAACCTGATGAAAAAATTGTTCAGTTCATTTGCCCTCTCTATTGTCCCCTCAACAACTCTGGTCTTTGTGTTGAGACCTGTGATGGTCCTCACACCTTCCCAGACCTCCCTCATGTTGTTTTCCCTCAGCTTCTGCTCCACCTTTCTCCTATAGCTGTCCTTGGCTTCCTTCACACAGTATTTCACCTCCTGCTGTGCTGCTTTCATGGCCTCCCTGTCTATGCTCCTAAAAGCAGCCTTCTTCTTGTTGAGGACCATTTTGACTTCCCGTGTTACCCATGGCTTGTTATTAGGGTAGCAATGGACAGTCTTGACAGGGAAGACCACGTCTGTACAAAAGTTCAGGTAATCCGTCAAACAGTGTGTCAGCCCCTCTATGACCTCACCATGCGGGTCCATCAGCACATCCCAGGCTGTGGTGTTAAAACAGTCTCTCAAGGCACTTTCCTTCTCAGGGGACCATCTCCTGACTGATCGAGTTATCACAGGTTGCTTTTGAACCAGGGGAATATACAGTGGCTGTAGATAAACCAGGTTGTGATCAGACTTCCCTAGTGGGGGATGGGGGGTCGCTCTGTATGCATCCCGTACATTAACATACAGCAGATCAATTGTCCTGTTGTTTCTAGTCGGACAGTCTACAACTTGATTAAAAACAGCCAAAGTAGCATCCAAAGTTACATGGTTAAAGTCTCCAGAGATGATCACGAGTGCCTCAGGGTGCTGTGTCTGCAGCCTTGCTGTGACTGAATGGATTTTTTCACAGGCAGTAGCTGTGTCCGCTCTCGGAGGGATGTAAACACAGACGGTGATCACGTGACTGAACTCTCTCGGCAAGTAATATGGCCGCAGGCTAACAGCTAGCAGCTCAAGATCCCGGCAACATGAGACTGTCTTTACAGAGATATGACCTGGGTTACGCCAGCGATTGTTAACATACATGATGAGTCCCCCACCCTTTCTTTTCCTGCTAGCCTTAGTGTCTCTGTCGGCTCTCACAGCAGTGAATCCTAACAGGTCCACGTTAGCTTCCGGTACTAGGTGGTTCAGCCATGTCTCCGTAAAAATGAACAAACTGCTCTCCTGGTAAATCCGCTGGTTGTTCAATGCGGACAACTCATCGATCTTGTTCGGCAATGAGTTCACATTGCCCATGATGACGGAGGGAATCGACGGTTTGAAGCACCTCCGTTTTTTCGCTAGCTCAGCCTTTAGCTTAGCCCCGGCCTTGCAGCCCTGTGGTCTCCTCCTCAGCTCCGCCGGGATAGGATGTCGTATCCCGGCTCGTCCCTTTATTCGCAGAGCCAGCAGTTCCTCCCGTGAATAAGTGAAGAAACTGGCTCTTGGCTGCATTAAAGTCCCTCCTCTGACAGCAGGAGTCGTACGCTCGCTTCTGTCAACTCCCTGCCGCTACCAGGCCCTCCCAAGCCAGTTCATGTACCGTGCGAAGACATTCTCTCAAGCACAACAAATAATCCAACCCTGGTTTACCCTTCCACCTCCGGCTCCGGGGGGAGGGCCAAACACCAAATCCACAGGGGTGTGCAGCTTGTGTCCAAACATCAGCACTGCAGGGATGCACCAGGTGCATTCCTAAACTGCTGTCCAGTATGCCCACAGAACCAAGGGCAGATGCAGGTCCCAGTCTCGCTGTCACTGGTCCACTAGGACGGCAAGCTGAGTGGTCAGGGTCTGGTTAAAATGTTCGACCACGCTGTTGCTCTGTGGATGTAGCGGGGTGGTCCGGGTCTTCTGGATGCCCAGCCGCCTGCAGACCTCCCTGAAGACCTCTGCCTCAAAGTTCTGTCCCTGGTCACTGTGCAGCTAATCCAGTGCGCCAAACTGACAAAACATCTCATCCACCAGCTTTGATGCTGTGGTGACGGCGCTCTGACTAGGGATCGCATACACCTCTGGCCATTTGGTGAAGTAATCTATTGCAACCAGAATGTAATGGTTCCCCCGATCTGTGGTCAGAAAAGGGCCCAGAATGTCCACTCCCACATGCTCCATGGGTGCCTCTACCTGGTACTGCTGCAAGGGGGCGTGGGATCACTGAGTTGGCCCTTTTTGAGCTGTGCAGTTGTCACAGTGGTGGACATGGAGCTCTACGTCCTGACGACACCCTGGCCAGTAGAACCGTGCCCGAAGACGCTGCAGGGTCTTCATCACCCCGAAGTGGCCCGCCCCCATCGACCTGTGGACCAACTGGAGCACCTTGGGGCAGAGCCGTCGGGGGACCAGCAGCTGCCAGATGTGACGCTGCCCAGCTGGAGACTGCCACCACCAGTAGATGACACCCTCATGACAGCAGAGGTTGAACCACTGGGAAAGTAGGGCCTTAGTGTCTGGATCCAGTGCAAATACAGCCTCCCAGGCAGGCCGTTGGTCCATGTACAGCCACTGCCGGACCCGGGAGATGACAGGATTTCCATCCTGCTCGATGTGAAGCTGCTGCGTGCCTCTGTGACGTCATCACTGGGGAGAGCTGGCTGATGATCTGTGGATGTGCTGTGAGCCACTGCGCTATCCCCATCTGGAAAGCAGCAGCCTGTGAGACTGCTGGGGCATGATCCTCGGCCTGCTGGCAGTACCGACAGTCCTCCGCAGCACAGGGGTGCTGGGACAGCACGTCAGCATTGGCATGGAGGCAGCCTGCTCGATGCACAATCTGAAAATCCTAATCCTGCAGTGCCTCCAGCCATCTTGCTAACTGTCCATCCGGCTCTTTAAAGTTCAATAGCCAGGTCAAGGAAGCATGGCCCATTCTGAGCTGAAACCTCCCCCTGTAAATGTACGAGTGGAAATGGCGGAGCCGTTGGATAACTGCCAGCAGCTCTCGGCAGGTGATGCAATAATTCCTCTTGATTCTGCTGAGAGTGTGGCTTAAAAAAGCAACCGGCTGCTCTCCATGTTCTCCCTTCTGGGATAGCACTGCCCCAATGCCCTGGTTACTGGCGTCTGTGTCCACGATGAAGGGGTGGTTCGGGTCGGGATACTGCAGCATGGGGGCTCCGATGAGCACCGAGTGGAGCCGAGAAAAAGCAGCAGCACAGTCCTTGCTTCACTTGAACGTGCGGCCCTTCTGTGTCAGCTGATGCAACGGGCTGGTGATGGTGGCGAAATCCTTCACAAACCTCCTATTATAGGAGGCCAGTCCCAGAAAGCTCCGCAGTTCTCCTGCATGCCGTAGGACCGTCCAGTTTCTCACTGCTGCCATCTTCTCTGGGTTGGTGGTGACTCCTGCAGTGCTGACGATGTGGCCCAGGAAGATGGTTTCTTGCTGAAACAGGTGGCATTTCTTCGGGTGCAGCCGCAGCCCGGCCCGGCGGATGGCATCCAACGCTTCCCAGAGGTTGGACAGGGTGGCACCAAAGTCAGCTGCGTGAACCAGTAGGTTGTTGAGATAAACGATGTAGCGGTTATGGGAGACGTGAGCCAAGACCTGCCCCATCAGGCAGTCAAAGGTGGCTGGGGCATTGCAAAGTCAAAAGGGCATCATCTTGAACTGCCACAGTCCCTGTCCGATGGAGAAGGCTGTTTTCTGGCGAGCCTCTGGTGACAGCTCTACCTGCCAGTAGCTGCTGCGGAGGTCGAGCGAGCTGAACCAGCTAGAGCCGGTGAGGTAATCCAACGTGTCATCAATGCGGGGCAGAGGGTAGGCGTTCTCATGTGTGATGTCATTCAGGCGCTGGTAATTCAAACAGAACCACCACGAACCGTCCTTCATCTTGACCAGAACCACTGGCGCCACCCAGGGGCTGCTGGAAGGTTCAATGACGTTCACCTCCAGCATTTCCTGAATCTTTTGTTCTGCCACCACCCGCCTTGAAAAAGGCAGATGGCAGGGACAGAGCAGATCGATCTGGTCTCACCGGTGTCAGTCTGGTGCTGCACCAAATTGGTTCGGGTGCACGCTTCATCCCTGGCGGCAAAGACGTCGACATAGCAGTACAACAGCTCCTGCAGCTGGCGTCTCTGTCCCAACTCTAATCCTCTGCAGCTCTAGTGGAACAGCTCCTCAACCGCCTGTTGGGTCTACGATGATGTGGTGATTTGTCCCGCTGCCCCCCCCCATCCCCCGCTGTCTCTGGCAGCAATGATGGTCCCTCTGCTCGCGCTGGTGGTGCTGCAGCAGTTGGCTCTGGCAGTGATCCGCTCAGCTCGGTCTGCACTGACAGCCTCTCGATCGCGTGGGCCCCCCGGTTCCTCGTCTGGCTCTTGTTACAGAACATAATGGTCTGAGTCCCCAGAAGGAGAGAAGAGCTGGTGGTGTTGATCTTTGCACCCCATGCTGTGAGCAGATCTACTCCAATGATACAGGGGTCTTGGATGTCAGCCAGCCAGAATGGGTGGTTCGTGTTCTGACCGGCCACTCCCACAACAAGGATTCGTTGCCCTCCCAGTCTAGCGCGCTCACCAGTGGCTGTGGTGACGCAGCGCCTGGTGCGTTGCATCCCTGCAGTCTGAGTTTAGCTGTACCTGGTAGCAACCTGGGTCGAACCAGGGAGATGGTGGAACCAGTGTCGATCAGGGCCCGGATTGGTGTGCTGTCCAGGCTGCATAGCAGGTACAGCCCTGATGAGTGTCCAAGTCAGCCCAGACATGGTAATAGTCCACTGGGGAAAATGTCTGTGAGAGGCGGCAGGTCCCCATCTATGCCACCTTGCTCTAGTTTAAAGCTGGTGAGGGGGCAAGTTGTCGCGGGGCAGCAGCACATGACGTGACCTGGCTCCCCGCAGCAGAAGCATCCCTCCTTGTGTGGCCATTGTCCTCTTACCGGCCGTGCAGCTGTGGTCTAGCGCAGTTCTTCCTCATCCTTGCTCTCTGCCATGGCCTGGAAAGCTCTCTGCCTTGGTGATGACACGTCAGCTGCATACTCCCGCATCAGCCCCACCCACTCTGCTTCTGCCACAGCCATCTCCCAGCTGCTCGTGGCGTGAATCCGGACGTGTTCTCAGAGCTGGGTGGAGCCCCCAGACGAAGTTCTGAAGGACAAGCTTTTTCACCACCTCTGGCTTGAAGTCTGCATAGCCGCTCTGCGTCAGCAGCTGTACGTCTGCTGCATAGGCCCCCAGGCTCTCTCAGTCACTTCACGGTGACTGGCCAGCTGTTTCCAGGCGTAGTCAGCGTGGGTCGCTCTCCCGACCCAAACAAAGCATTTTCTAGAACAAAGTAAAATCAGGGTCAATATACTATAAATGTTCTCAAGTTTTGAGTACATGTGCTATCCTAATTTTTGTACAAAACTGTATTTCATTGGTTTTATTGCATAATACCTTTTAATCTTATAAGTAGATCTATGAAGGGAAAACAGTACTTTTATTGATGTATATTTGACTGTATTCTTTTTTTTTTAGTCAGTCTACTTGATTTCACAGATTTGAAATGAGTGTGAATCAACCTTTTCTCTCATCACATTTGAATTCATTATTCTTCTATTCTGGCTCAAGAAATATTTCATTTATTTGTTTTTTGATATGATTTTTACACTATACAGTCATGTGAAAAAATTAGGACACCCCATTAAATATTCAGTTCTTTATTAAGAAATGTTCACAAATCTATGTCTAACCTTGTTTTTGTTTTTATTTGCATTTTTTAACATTTACTTTAGCCATTTTAAGTGGGAATGAATCTGGGGGTGTCCTAAAAATGATGGGGGGGTGTCCTAATTTATTCCTCACTGTTTAGAATTACATTTTATAGGAAATTTAAAAAAAGACTTTAATTCATTTTTAATTGTTTAGTTGTATTACATGAATCTCCCAGTATTTTTTAACATTGATATTAAATATCCATATGTCCAAATATGTTTAAAAAAACCCACAGGCTTATACAGGGTGTCCTAATTTTATCACGACTGTATATGATCTACATATGCTTGAAATTTAATTTTCCATAAAATAACACATCAAAGAGAAAACCTGGCATGCAAAATTTGAGTGGATAAAATATCTCAAATTATTCCAAAAAAATTGCCAATTAACAAGGAAAATGTCACAAATTTATAGAATTGCATATATAAACAGGGATGTATAGTAACTAATCCACCTTATTCCTAGCTGCCATGATGCCTTGCGTGAATTATGTGCGCATCTTCTGGTACTAGTTTAGAACGTGCGGTTGTCACGGAAACAGGACATTTTTCCTTGTTAAAAAACAGTGACTTCGGTATTGTAATGGTTTGCTCTGGCTGCCTATTCTCCTCAGCTGCGTGCACACCTGCTCCTCATCACGGCCAGGGTTATTTAAACCACGCTGCCCTGGGATCAGTGCGGAGTCGTCTGTCTACACTCCATGAGACCTTCTCTCGCCTTCATCGTTGTTCCTGAGCTTCCTAGCCTCAGTCTACCTTCGGCCTTCGCATCCAGCCTCCTGCCAGCCAGTGTCAGGAAGATTCCCTCCATAGCTCAAGTAAGCCCTCGCTCATTCTCCTTAAATCCTCTCTTAGTCCCCTGTGCACAGGCGGAGTCCCGTGGTGGCGGACCCCCCTCCTTCCTGGCGGCGGACTGAGCTGCACTGCTCCACCTCAGACACACCAACCTCCTTTAGCAGCAGCCGGAACAGCGGACACTGTCCTCCTGGCCGTAGCCGCCGAGCTGAACCTGAGCCTCCCAACATCTCTGCAAACTATAAGCCCTGGACTGAACTGTACATCTCCACCTGTGATTGCCACTAACAGTCCCTGTCTGTCTGTCCCTAGGGTTGCCAGGTTGTACGGTGTTCTGCTCTCCCCCAGCTGCCACAAGACAACACACCCACACACTCACACACCTTCATTGTTATTCAATAAATATAATTGTACTGATCACAGATCCCACAGATCACAGCCAGATCGGCTACATAATTAATCTATTAGTGGGACGAGCGCTAGCGTGGGCATACGCAGTTATGGCTAAGATGAACTATGCTAACTTGACTTATAATCAGTTTGTCAGTGAATTCAATGAGGTGTTTGGCCACTCCAACCGTGATAGTGTGCTTACCTCCTGGCTGCTGAATCTGAGACAGGGAACTAAGTCCACGGCAGACTATGCTATCGACTTCCAGGTGGTGGCCACAGAGGTGGGGTGGGAGGACACCCCCTTGCTCTGCAGCATCTTTATTAGAAGTCTTAGCCCTAGCCTGCGGGATGAGTTAGCCCACTTAGAAAAGCCGTGTAGGCTAACTGAGTTGATTTCCCTGGCCATAAGCCTCGATAACAGACTAAGGGAACGGGCAGCGGAACGTAGGGCTTCCGGTTGCCCAATATCGCCACTCCCCCCAGCCTTCCCTATTGGCCCTGCCTCCCTCTGATTCCCCGGAAGCCCCGGAACCAATGGCAGTGGGACAGTCCAAGTTACCGCTAGCGGAGAAACAGTGCCGCCGTGAGCTGGGGTTGTGCCTCTACGGTGGGAGCGAGGAGCACGAGGTAGCGTCATGCTCTATACGGCCAAAAGGGGGAGTCTGTGCGTTGCAGTAGGGGGACTCACGGACTCACCTCAATCCAATCCGCTCTCAAGGTTTCTTCTCCCTATCCATTTCATTCACAACCAAATTGAAATAATAACACATGCACTGATTGATTCGGAGGCAGAGCAGAGCTTCATCTCGGGGAAACTGGCAACTTGGCTGGGTCTCCCCTGTCATTCACTAAAGACCCCACTCAAACTCATTGCCTTGTCCAAAGCCCCCCTTGCCACAGTATCCCAGCAGACCACCCCAGTGTCAGTCATTATATCTGGTAATCATCGGGAGGAGTTGAGGCTTTTTGCGTTGCCGGTTTCCTCCTCCCCGGTAATTCTCAGCTACCCCTGGTTACGCCTCCACAATGCCTCAATTGACTGGCGCTCCGGGAATGTGGTGTCTTGGAGTTCATTCTGCCTCGGTGCCTGTCTACAATCTGCTGCTTGCTCGCCGTCCATGCCCCTGGGTGCCCCCGTCACCCCTCCCCCCGATTTGTCTAAGATACCTCCAGAGAATCATGACCTCGGGGCCGCCTTCAGCAAGACCCAGGCCCTTTCCCTCCCCCCTCACCGCCCATATGACTACGCCATCAACCTCCGTGCGAGAGCCCCACTGCTGTCAAGTCATCTTGACAGCCTGTCACCTCCGGAGCGGTAGGCCATGGAGGCTTATATTAAAGAATCATTAAACTCTGGCATAATCCGGCCGTCATCCTCAGCGGTGGGGGCAGGGTTTTTCTGTGGGCAAAAAGGACAGCTCCCTGAGGCCGTGCATTGACTTTAGGGAATTTAATAACATCACTATCAAGGACAAGTACACTCTTCCTCTAATTAATACGGCGTTTGATTCCCTCCAGGGGGCCTCCTGGTTCACCAAGCTGGATCTCCGTAATGCTTACCAACTGGTGCAGATCCGGGAAGGTGACGAGTGGACGACGGGGTTCTAGACCCCCAGCGGGCACTTCGGGTACCTGGTTATGCCGTTCGGACTGACCAACGCCCCCGCCGTATTCCAGCACTTGATCAACGATGTGCTGAGGGATTTTTTGGGTGTTTTTGTTTTTGTCTATCTAGACGACATCTTGATTTTTTCGCAGTCTTTGGACGAGCATCGGGTGCATGTGAAGCGAGTATTGCGTCGGCTCCTGGAAAACAAGCTATTCGTCGAGGCCAAGAAGTGCGAGTTCCACGCCTCCAAGACATCCTTCCTGGGCTTCATCATCTCCCATAATGAGATCATCCCAGATCCCAGTAAGGTAAAAGCGGTGGTAGACTGGCCCACTCCTTCATCCAGGAAACAACTTCAGCAGTTTTTGGGGTTCGCCAATTTCTACTGCTGCTTCGTTAAGAATTATAGCATCATTGCTCTCCCCCTGACTCGTCTTACTTCTTCTAAGGTCCCTTTTCGGTGGACGGAGGAGGCGGCTGCGGCCTTTGCTGATCTCAAGGGGAAGTTCTCTGACTCTCCCATCGTGGCTCAGGTGGACCCCGCACTCCAGTGCCTGGTGGAGGTGGACGCCTTGGACTCGGGGGTTGGAGCCGTGCTATCCCAGCGTTCCCCAGCGGATGGCAGGATTCGGCCCTGTGCGTTCTTCTCCCGTCGGCTGTCCCCAGCAGAGTGCAATTATGACATTGGTGACAGGGAGCTCCTGGCAGTCAAGCTCGCGCTGGAGGAGTGGTGCCATTGGTTGGAGGGGGTCTCCCTGCCATTTGTGGTCTGGACAGACCACAAGAATCTGGAGTACCGCAGAATGGCCAAGCGTCTGAACGCGCGCCAGGCCCGCTGGTCCTTATTCTTCGGATGTTTTGACTTCACCATCACGTACCGCCCCAGGTCCAAGAATATCAAACCGGACGCCCTATCCAGACAGTTCGCCTTGAATGCTGTGGAGGTAACTGAATGTCCCATCCTTCTTCCATCATGTATTGTGGGCACCCTCTCATGGGGCATCAGAGAGAGGGTCCTGAAGGCGCAGGAGGCCGAGGCGGATCTGGGCGGGGGACCAGCAGGGAGGCTGTTTGTCCCATCTGCCGTTTGAGGCAAGGTTATCCATTGGGCCCATGCTTCCAGGTTCTCGTGTCACCCCAGGAGGGCTCGCACGGTGGCGTTTCTGCAAAGGATGTTTTGGAGGCCCTCGCTTCAGAGGAACGTCGGAGAGTACATCCGTGCCTACCTCCAGTGCGCCGCCGGCAAGATGTCCTCCTCTCCTCCAGCCGGTCTGCTCCATCCCCTCCCTACTCCCGGCAGGCCCTGGTCCCATGTGGCGTTGGACTTCATCACCGGTCTCCCACCTTCTAATCATCACACGATAATTCTCACCATTGTTGATAGATTCTCCAAGGCCGCCCATTTCATTCCCCTGCAGGGGCTGCCTATGGCAAAGGAGACGGCGGACCTTCTCGTCCAACACGTGGTGAGATTACATGGGATTCCCCTGGACATCGTCTCCGACCGAGGACCTCAGTTCATCTCCCAGGTGTGGAGGTCTTTTTGCAACGCCCTTGGGGCTACAGTGAGCTTGTCTTCCGGATACCACCCACAGAGCAACGGACAATGTGAGCGGGCGAACCAGGAGCTGGAGTCTGTGCTGCGGTGTGTCGCTACCGCCAACCCGGCATCTTGGAGCACGCATCTCCCTTGGATCGAATACGCTCACAACACGATGGTCTCTTCAGCTATTGGCATGTCTCCGTTTGAGGCTTCGCTGGGCTACAACCCCCCGTTGTTTCCTAAAGAGGAGGGGAACATCGCCGTCCCTTCCGTCTGGGCTCACCTGAAGCGCTGTCGCCGGCTGTGGAGAGCGACCTGGACTGCGCTATGGCGCATGGCAGAGCGCAACTCCACAGTTGCTAACCGTCGCAGGACACCAGTCCCCCCCACCCCCCACACACACACACACCGGGTGGGTCAGCAGGTATGGCTATCCACCAAGCACATTAACCTGAAGGCAGAAGCTAGGAAGATGTCCCAATGGTTCATTGGGCCTTTTGCCATCACCCGCATCATTAACCCTGTGTCGGTGTGCCTAGCTCTCCCCCCTCCCCCCACATCTGTCCTACCTTCCATGTCTCGCAGGTCAAGCCCTTCCGTTCTAGCCCTCTGTGTCCCCCTCCCAGGTCTCCACCTCCGCCGATGTTGATCGACGGTGACCCGGCGTGGAAAGTCAATACCTTCCTGGACGTCCGCCGCCGGGGTTGCAGCCTACAATACCTGGTGGACTGGGAGGGCTACGGCCTGGAATGGAGGTCCTGAGTGCGTCCCTCCTTTGTTTTGGACAAAGATCTCATCAGGAACTTCCATCGGGCGCACCCAGGTAGGTTGGAATGATCGCCGAGAGGCATCTCGTGTGTGTGTGGGGGTACTGTAATAGTTTGCTCTGGCTGCCTACTCTCCTCAGCTGCGTGTACACCTGCTCCTCATCACAGCCAGGGTTATTTAAACCACGCTGCCCTGGGATCAGTGCGGAGTCATCTGTCTACACTCCATGAGACCTTCTCTCGCCTTCATCGTTGTTCCTGAGCTTCCTAGCCTCAGTCTACCTTCGGCCTTCGCATCCAGCCTCCTGCCAGCCGGTGTCAGGAAGATTCACTCCACAGCTCAAGTAAGCCCTCGCTCATTCTCCTTAAATCCTCTCTTAGTCCCCTGTGCACAGGCGGAGTCCCGTGGTGGCGGACCCCCCTCCTTCCTGGCGGTGGACCGAGTTGCACTGCTCCACCTCAGACACACCAGCCTCCTTTAGCAGCAGCCGGAACAGTGGACACTGTCCTCCTGACCATAGCTGCCAAGCTGAACCTGAGCCTCCCAACATCTCTACAAACAGTAAGCCCTGGACTGAACTGTACATCTCCACCTGTGATTGCCACGAACAGTCCCTGTCTCTGTCTGTCCCTAGGGTTGCCAGGTTGTACGGTGTTCTGCTCTCCCCCAGCTGCCACAAGACCACACACCCACACACCTTCGTTGTTATTCAATAAATATAACTGTACCTATTTCTGAGTCCGAGTCTGCTCACTGGGTCAATTAACCATGTCAGGTACCAAAAATGCGGGAACATGGCCTTTTGCACCTCAAAAAGAGTAATATAATCATACCACTTCCCACAACTATCGAAGGATTCGAAGATGACCTTAAAAAGTGGCCTCGTAGACAGTAGCTCCGTTAGTTAGCTCTGCTGCTAAAATGTTAATGCTGTAAACAAATAAAAGCTCTGAGCTATATCTATGTCTCCAGCACAATAAAGTTGGTTGCATTTTGTTAAGATATGTTGGACATAATCATTTTTATCTTAGAGCAGACGGAGACTTTAGTCAGAACTATAAAGAACCACAACACTGTGCTTGGGTGTTTTAATGTCGGGGTAAATACAGACAGCTGCAGCTGCTTGTTTTACCCCGAGATTAAAATGCTCATACTGCTGTCATGCTGTGAATGCCTGTTATTTAACTTAACATGTACAGACCTTTTCTGACAACTGTTCAAAATTTTATTGATTTATATTTTGTGATAATTTAAAAATTAATGCATGCTGAAGCTGCTAATATCAAGTCCATATCATTCCAATGCAGTGCAACAAATGCAAAAAAACAATTTGACATCTTTCTTAATTTGTTAAGCCTTAGGAAGCAAACTGTTACTATTTTTTTATTTGTGACCCGTGCTGGCAAAATGAGTCGGGATGCGCACTGCATCATTACGAGCTGCAGGCACGAAAAGTCATAAATCATGACTCTTTCTTTGTGTGCTAGCGGCAAGTCCCAGAAAACCCCCCATGAGTGCCTGGAATCATTGAAAAGCTTAGAAAACGTACTTTCTAAAAATATATATGTTTTTGCGGAAGATGTAACTCCAGGCCAATCAAACGCGAGTTTTAAACCTAGCCAAAATATAAACAAATCGACTTTTTCCGGGTCTGTTTTTGTGCACTTCCTACAAATTAAATATCATTTTGAAGGTCTTTCAATACAGAATATGGAAAAAAACGTTACATCAGTTTTGATAATTTCCTCAAGTGGCTCATTTTGCTAGCACGGGTCACATCTATTATTTTACTTCATGCAGCCTTGCATCTGATGACATATATAAACATCACTCTGTGAAATTCATATAAGTGAAAACATACCTGGTGCTGTCGAGTCTGTCCTGTGTCTGTACCACCGATCACACCAACGGTCCTTTTTAGTTTTCAGTGCATGATCTACGCATTGCCAGTGAGAAGCCTCCATTTATACAGTCTATGGCACAACTATGAACACCAGCAACAAGTCAACAAGTACCAGAACTACGCCAAAACATTCAAAAAATACAAAAACTACAAGTGCTGATATTAGCTGCCACTTGAGTGCAAAACAAGTATGTGGACTATACATTAAAATGAATTTGAAACACTTTTAAAAAGGCTATTTTAAATGCCCCACTACTCCAATCTTGCTGACTGATTTAACACTACTTCAGCCAAAACCTGAAGTTGCCCCCATAATTGTTTCTGCAGCAGCGCCCTCAGGAATAAGGTGGATTACATACTTAAATTCAAATGTACTCAAAAAATTTTAACCAAATGTCACTTTTGTGAGTAGTTCTATTGTAAAATACATTTTACTATTACTTAAGTACACTTTTGAAGGAAAATCTACATTCATACCCAAGTACATTTGGTGGTGCTTATTGAGCAAATTTAGAGTTCACTGAGTTGAAAACTGGTTGGAAATGTGCTTGTTTATTCTGTAATAAACAGGAATGACTGCATCTTTAGTCATTTTAGTGAATTGTACTAAATTAAATGCAATTTCATATTTCTTTGAAATCAGAACTGAAATCAATTCTCTATTCTGGTTTAGTAAATTTACAAGTAAAAGTTACAAGTGTAAGTGGAAAATAAGTCACAATTTATCACAAACTGTTTCAAATTCATTACAAAAACTGCAACCTTGCGGGAGGAGAAGAGAAGGGGAATTAATAGCAGTTCAACCACAGAGGTTCAAATGAGCTGAATGGTAGATAGTCTTACTGGGCTCGGGAGTAGTTGAAGCGCCAAAGAGTCATATAGTCCACTCAGGTTGCCGGAGCCCCGCACCGGAGGTGCAGTGTGCAAGATGAGGGAGAAGAAGCAGGTGCAGCCACAGCTGAGGGATGAAGGAGTGAGTGTGTACAGTGCGACGGTCCGGTCTGCCACTGGGAGTAGATGAAGGTCCGCCGCAAGGAGGGAGGTCCACCTGTGCACAGGGGAGAGAGGAGGAGAGAAGCAGGGGATGAAGGTAAGGATTCCCGTAGGAACAGTCTTATGGTTTGTTGGGGAGGCGAAGCTCCCAGATGACTGGTGCAGAGAAGATGCGAGGAGGGGAGGCATAACTCCCAGCAGTAGCAGTAGGTGAGTTGAGACGAGGAGAACTTCACCCAAAGAGCGTAGACGTCTCTGTGCTGGAGAGCAGGAATCCACTCCTGATAAAGGGTGCCTAATTGAGGAGAGCAGGTGTGAAAGCAGGCGCAGCTGGGAATGGTAATTAGTGAACAGAGGCACCCAGCGCGGATCACTATAGTGCCCCCCCCCCTCCCAAGGGACGCCTCCTGGCAGCCGGCTCAGCCTGTCGGGGTGAGCCCGATGGAAGTCCCTGATGAGCTGGTGGTCGAGGATGAAGGATGACCGCACCCAGGATCTCTCCTCCAGACCATACCCGGCCCAGTCCACCAGGTACTGGAGACCCCGGCGCCGTACGTCCAAGATGCGCTTAACCTTGTGGGCCGGACCACCATCGATCAATACTGGAGGGGGCGGTGGCTTGGGTGGAGGACAGAGAGGACATGAGGAGACCGGCTTTACCTGGGAGACATGAAAGGTAGGGCAAATACACATGGTAGGGGGAAGAGACAAGCAGACAGCGACTGGGTTGACAATGTGAGAGATGGGTTAAGGACCAATAAAACAGGGAGAAAGCTTCTTGGACTCAGCGTTCAGATTAATATTCTTAGTAGACAGCCATACCTTTTGTCCGACCCGGTAGGGCAGAGCCAGGGTCCTCCGACGGTTGGCGATGTCAGAATTACAGCCAGCAGTGCAATGGAGAGCAGCCTTGGCAGATTTCCAAATCCGATGGCATTGTTTAACATGGACCTGCACAGATGGGACAGTGATCTCCTCCTCTTCTTCAGGGAACAGCGGAGGATTGTAGCTCTTGAACGGAGAGAGACCCTTGGCCGTAGAAATGGCGGAGTTGTGAGCATACTCGATCCAGGGTAAGTGTGAACTCCACGATGCGGGGTTAGAGGCCATAACACACCTCAGGGCCGCCTCCAGCTCCTGGTTGGCGTGCTTGCACTGGCCATTGCTCTGCGGATGGTACCCCGAAGACAAGCTGACCGTCGCCCCAATGGCCTTGCAGAAGGTCCACCACACCTAAGACATGAACTGAGGGCCCCGGTCCAACACGATGTCCAAGGGAATCCCGTGCAGGTGTACCACACGCAGGACCAACAGGTTGGCTGTCTCCTTGGCCGAAGGGAGCTTGGGAAGGGGGATGAAATGAGCTGCTTTTGAAAATCTATCCCCGACTGTGAGAATCACCGTGTGACCCAAGGAGGGGGGGAGACCCGTCACAAAGTCCATGGCGACGTGAGACCATGGTCTGCTGGGGATGGGAAGGGGGTGCAGCAGTCCAGAAGGGGAAGACGAGGACGATTTCCCAGTGGCGCACTGAGGGCAGGCCCAAACGAAGTCGTTAACCTCCTTGCTCATCGAAGGCCACCAGAAGGTCCTCTTAATGTGGGCCAGGGTGCGAGCCATCCTGGGGTGACACATGACCTTGGAGGAGTGAGTCCAGACGATGACCTCGCCACGCATAGTGGAGGGAAAATAGAGCCGACCCACTGGACCCCCGCCCGGGACAGGCTCGGCCACCTGCGCTCTCCTCACCCTCTCCTTGATACCCCAGGAAAGCATGCCGACAACACACGAAGGGAGAACAATGGGGTGCAGTTCCGGCGTGGCAGTATCCGGGAAGAACTGTCTGGAGAGCGCATCCGGTTTGGCGTTCTTGGAACCCGGCCGATAGGCGATGGTAAAGCTGAATCTGCTAAAGAACGGAGACCAGCGAGCCTGCCTGGAGTTCAGTCGTTTGGCCGTCCTAAGGTATTCCAAGTTCTTGTGGTTGGTCCAAACCATGAATGGCAGAGAAGCCCCCTCCAGCCAATGGCGCCACTCCTCCAGGGCTATCTTGGTGGCCAGCAACTCTCGATCCCCCACATCATAATTCCTCTCGGCCGGGGACAGGCATTTGGAGAAGAAGGCGCAAGGATGGACCTTGTTATCCGAAGGGGAACGCTGAGACAACATCGCCCCGACACAAAAATCCGATGCGTCCACCTCCACCAGGAACTGGAGGGCTGAGTCCACCTGGGCCAGGATAGGAGGGAATTCAATTCAATTCAATTCAATTCAACTTTATTTATATAGCGCCATTTCACAACAACAGTCATCTCATGACTGGAAGAGTCATCTCAGGGAAGAGAAACAAGATTTCAATTCAGAGAATGCCCCCTCAGCCTCATCAGACCAATGAAAGGGCAACTTAGTGGAGATGAGATGAGTGAGTGGCATAGCAGTCAAACTGTAATTACGGATGAATCTGCAGTAAAAGTTGGCGAAACCCAGGAACTGTTGGAGCTGCTTGCGGGAAGAGGGGACCGGCCACTCCACAACAGCTTTCAGCTTACCCGGATCTGCTCAGACCTCCTTATAGCCGATGACAAACCCTGGGAAGGTGGTGGATGAGGTATGGAACTCACACTTTTCCGCTTTGACGTACAGTTGGTTTTCCAGCAGCTGCTGAAGGACCCTCCGAACATGTATCCGATGCTCCTCGAGAGAACGAGAAAAAATAAGGATGTCATCCAGGTATACAAAAACAAATGAACCCAGGAAGTCCCTCAGCACGTCATTAATGAGCCTCTGGAACACAGCCAGCGCACTGGTGAGTCCAACGGCATCACCAGATATTCAAAATGGCCGCTAGGAGTGCAGAAAGCCGTTTTCCACTCGTCCCCCTCCTTAATCAGGACCAGATGGTAGGCATTGCGTAGGTCAAGCTTGATGAAGACAGAGGACCCCTGGAGAGAATCAAAGGCAGAATTAATCAGAGGCAGAGTGTGCTTGTCCTTCACCGTGATATTATTCAGCTCCCTAAAATCAATGCAGGGCCGGAGGGAGCCGTCTTTCTTACCAACAACAAAAAAAAAACAGCCCCCACCGCCGACGAAGAGGGCTTAATAATGCCCGAGCTTAGATTCCTTAATGTATTTATCCATAGCATCTCGCTCAGGGGCAGAAAGGCTATAAAGGCAGATGGAGGGCAAGGCAGCCCCCGGCAGGCGGTTAATGGAACAGTTGTAGGGGCGGTGGGGGGGGTAGAGAGAGAGCTTTAGTTTTACCGAATACCGGAGCGAGGTCATGGTACTCCAGGGTAACCAGGGAGAGATCAGGCGCATGCGTGGATGGGGCAGAGATGGGCACAGAGGGGGAGCAGGCTGCTGACTGTAAACACGTACTCAGGAAAAACGTACTCCATGAAATGATGTTCCCCGTCTGCCAATCAATGACAGGATTATGGAGCCTAAACCAGCAGTAACCCAAAATAACAGAAGAGGCAGAGACAGGTAAAACAAAAAAACTGATGTGCTCCTGATGATTACCTGAGACCAGAATGGAGACGGGGGCAGTCTGCTTGCAAACAGATGAGAGGGGCACATTAGAAAGTACAATCAGCTTCAATAGTGTGTCAAAGTTGTGACAGGAGAGTTTCAGCCGGGTTGCCAGACTCTCAGAAATAAAGCTCTGTTCTGTGCCTGAGTCAATGAGAACCGTAGTGGTGATTTCAGTATGTCCATGTTGAAAGTGAATGGGTAGAATCAGTCATGTAAGGGTCTTAGCTTTCGCTGCGTCTGTTAGTCCCCCTACTGCAACGAATGCAACCCCCCTTTTGGCAGATTCGAAGAGGTGACTTCATGCTCAGCACTGGCACAATAACTGCATAGCCCGAGGGCCTGGCAGCGTTGTCGCTCCGCAAGAAGCAACTTGGAGCGACCCACCAGCATAGGCTCCTCGGGCTCCGAGGATTCCAGGGAAGGGAGGGCAAGGAGAGGGGACTGAGAGGGAGCGCGAGACTGCGAGTTCGAGTGATTAGCACCACGGCGCTCGCTAGCACGCTCCCTAAGGCGGTTGTCAATGCTAATAGCCAGGGAAATTAAATCACATAAAGAGGAGGGTTTTTCTAACCGGGCCAATTCATCTCTGAGACTCGGACTGAGGCTATGTGTAAAAATGCTGCACAGAGAGGCATCCTCCCATCCCACCTCCACAGCGACCACCCTGAAGTCAACCGAATAGTCAGCAACAGATCTGGCCCCCTGCCAAAGGTTAAGGAGACGAGAGGTTATTAACACACTATCCCGGTCCGAATGATCAAAAACCTCTGAAAACTCAGAAACAAATCAATCATAAATGTAATTGGCATAATCAGGGTGGGCCATCACGGCCGAAGCCCAGGCGAGTGCCCGTCCCTTCAATAAATTATCAAGATAACTGATCTGACTATGATTAGTGGAAAATCCCCCGGCACCTGCTAAAACACTAGATTACCCTGCAGCAGAAACCCCCGAGCCTCCCCCAGCTTACCGTTAAATCGGGTAGGAGTGGGAACTGGAGTGAGTCGAGTGGGCTGCGCGGGAGGGTGGAAGACGATGACCCGGCTGACCACCTGGGGTCAGAGTGAGAGGACCGTGCCAGGGTAAGCTGATCGAGCCGGGAATTAACCTGTGTTAATTGATTGAGGATCCCCTGCTGTTGATACGTGAGCTGATCTAATCGAGCCTCCGTGTTGCTGAGGCGTCGTGCAAGAGCACTGTCTGCTGGATTTTCAACACGGAGACGTACTGGCATGTTTGCAAGAAAATCCAGAAGCAGACACAGACTCGATTATAATTCACAATGATCTTTATTAACACAGTGAATGAGTGTATGAATGAACGAGTGTAAATGCAGAGCGGGAGAGAACTGGCAACCCTGCGGGAGGAGAAGAGAAGGGGAATTAATAGCAGTTCAACCACAGAGGTTCGAATGAGTTGAATGATAGATAGTCTTACTGGGCTCTGGAGTAGTTGAAGCGCCAAAGAGTCATATAGTCCACTCAGGTTGCCGGAGCCCCGCTCCGGAGGTGCAGTGTGCAAGATGAGGGAGAAGAAGCAGGTGCAGCCACAGCTGAGGGATGAAGGAGTGAGTGCGTACAGTGCGAGGGTCTGGTCCGCCGCCGGGAGCAGATGAAGGTCCGCCGCCAGGAGGGAGGTCCACCTGTGCACAGGGGAGAGAGGAGGAGAGAAGCAGGGATGAAGGTAAGGATTCCCGTAGGAACAGTCTTATGGTTTGTTGGGGAGGCGAAGCTCCCAGATGACTGGTGCAGAGAAGATGCGAGGAGGGGAGGCGTAACTCCCAGCAGTAGCAGTAGGTGAGTTGAGACGAGGAGAACTTCACCCAAAGAGCGTAGATGTCTCCGTGCCGGAGAGCAGGAATCCACTCCTGATAAAGGGTGCCTAATTGGGGAGAGCAAGTGTGAAAGCAGGCGCAGCTGGGAATGGTAATTAGTGAACATAGGCACCCCGCGCAGATCACTACACCATGAGTGCCTGGTATCACTGGAAAGCTTCAAAATTGTACTTTCTAAAAATATGTATGTTTTTGTGGAAGATGTAACTCCTGTCCAATTGAACGCGAGTTTTCAACCTAGCCAAAATATAAACAAATTGTCTTTTTCCGGGTCCATTTTTGCACACTTCCTACAAATTACATATCATTTTGAAGGTCTTTCAATCCAGAATATGGAAATAACGTTACATCAGTTTTGAAAATGTCCTCAAAGTGACTGATTTTGCCAGCACAGGTCATTTGTTTACAGCGTTAGCATCTTAGCAGTGGCGCTAACAAACGGAGCTACTGTCTACCAGGCCACTTTTTAAGGTCATCTTCCCATCCCTAGATTGTCGTGGGAAGCGGTATGATTATATTACTGTTTTGAGGTGCAAAAGGCCGTGTTCCCGCATTTCTGATGCCAAAGTCATTGTTTTTTAAAGTCCTCGGACGGTGACATTTTTTTATTGAACCAATAAACTGATTGTATGAAAATATTCCATTCTGGCCATTCCCGTGATTTAAAATGTGTCACCAGCCTCCATAAATGACTTTATTTGTTAATAGCCCATCTTTCACTTAGTGATGCTGCAGTACCGCCATCTCTCGATAGGGGCGGGCAGCAGTGACGTCAGTTCAGGGAGAAAAAGGAAATGGCTGAACGACAGCAGAGTGATTCGGACAGCGATTATTTTATGGAGTATGACGACCGCAATATAAGTGATGATATTGAAACTGAAGAATCTGATGATGAAGTAGTTTTGGGTGGTGCTGATGGGGTTATTCAGCTGTATTTGTTCGAGCCCAAGGGTGCGGAGGAAGACGAGGACGAAACAGAGACGGGAGCAGACCCCGTTGAGGACGAGCGGCTCGCAGATTTATATTGGTAAAATATGCTTTGAAATTTTTTTTGGGGGCGATATGCATGGTCACACACTTAATTATCAAAATAAAACTGCCAATTGTTCCCTCGCTGCCTTACTTGGCAACTTATAAACATTAGAAACATTTAGAAACATTATCATTGGAAATAAAAGGATAATGTATGTGAGGGATAATATGTGTACTTTACGAGTTTGTTAGGAGATGTTGTTAATCATCATCATGTTAATCCTAGTCTCAAAAGCTACATAATTCTCTTAAGAGATTGATGGATCAACATGATCCATCATGGATCATGATGGATCATGGATCATGATTATTGTGATTCATTATTGTTTTCCTATAACTTCTCTTTCTGCTCAAAATTTTTTACATGTTTTAAATATTTTCTAATCAAACTTCATAGACCAATTTATATAGCACTCCCACGAGCCATTAGTTTATTATAAGCATCTGATTATACCACTTTTTTTAACAGGTGCACTTGTGAGAAATGCAACATTATGCCAACATCATCTGAATCTCGGTGCTGCCAGGAGGTATTGAAGGTGAAGAAGAAACTAGAAGAACTGAAGGGCTGTGGATACACAGATGATAACCTACCAAGGTGTATCACTGATCACCCCGGTTTCCGTTCTGTCTGTCTTGACATCTGGGTTTTACAGACAGCTTATCTGGCCTACAGACAGCAATATGGTGATCATGACGCAAGTCAACACGAGTGAGTTTTTAAACAATATTTATTCATGTGTTTTAATTTTCCAGATCAATTATGAAGAAATCATTCAATACATTCAATAATCAATGCAAACGGAATAATCAATGCCAACCCCATATTTTTCAGGCGATACAGATTCATAGCCTACAGGCAACTGGTCCGGTGGTGTTGGGGATATCTTGGGAAAGAAGTGAGGGTGATATTGCCTGCCTGTGCTGTGAGCCTCATCAGAGAAACATTCCCATCTGATCACTACAAGGGATTTTGCCTACCAAGATTAGATTTGTGATCAATGTTATTTAAATAAAGTTTTTTAAAATCATATATTGAGTTTATTAATGTGCATGTCAATTTTATAATTCTAATATTTCAGCATTCATCAAAGTCGGATCTCATATACATTAGAGTCATTTTTCTACCATTTTATGGTGTAAAATTCGTGTTCAATTTTTAAAAGCACATTTCTCTAAAAATCTTAGGCTTATATTTGTTTGTCTTAGCAAAATATGTTGCTTCCCTAACAATTGAAAGCTGAACTTTCATTGCTAATTGGAAATTTATTCTACTTTTACATGTTTGATTTTGAAAATCTAGATACATGTTGCTCAACAGCATCAGCTTTGATGGGAAGCTGAAATTTGGCACTCAATGTTGCGGGAACTCTGGCTTGTACAGAGTGCCACTGCTCCAGTAAGTGGGTTGGATCAACCAAGGTTTTGTCGAAAAGAGTATTCATCAGATCATCCACATATTCTGAAATAAAATTAATTTAATAAAAATTAGAAATCGAAAGCTCCTTGTAAGTGGTCGTGGAAATTCCAACGATACCGGCTGCATTTAGAACTCTGAGGACCTTGACATATGACGCCCCAGTGAAGAGAATGGCGGATGAAAGCTGTATGTTACCAGCTGGCATGTCCCTGATCATCGGCTGGCTGTGCCAGGATCGATCCTCAACACAATGTGGACAATGTTGTTTGATCACCAACAGAGAGCCTTTAGTGTGACTTGTTACCTCACATGGATGACTGCAATGAGGACAATTGCTGAATAATTTCCAGAGGCAACTTTTGTAAACTATGCATTTGTCCTCCTCGTGGTGGTTATGGGACTCCTTTTGGTTGGAACTGAAATGTTATAAACAAACAGTGTATATAGATTTTAATATTATATTATTTAGTATTATATATCTTTAGTATTATAAAAAATTACAAAATTCATATTTCATTTTATGTCTTGAAATGTTTCATTAATTTGAATCATACCTTTGGTCTGATACATCCATAAAACTTGGATGGTATGTAACATCATGTGGGTCATTGTTAGAGGCGTAAGACGACACAGAGTCAATATCATCCGTGTCAACGTCCTCAAACTTCCTCTTTGCTTTCCTTGGTGTCGATGTGCGAGGCCCTGTTGTTGCCAGTGATCTATGGCACGTATCGCATGTGCTCGGATGACTTGTGTCCCATTGTGTGATCTTCGGATCGGTCTGAGAGTGTGAGCCTGGAGATCAATAATTTTAACAATGTATTAGAGTTAACAAGTTATTCTGATAGTTCACATGAACAATAATGTAAATAAATTGTTGATTTCAAATCAATGATACTCACGTTTTACCGTTTTTTTCTCTGGTCAGACAATTAACTTTCTGGTTTGTGTGAAATTGTTTTTTGTGTTAGGTTGCAGTCTCTCAGGAGCTGGTGGATCGTATGTAGTGCTCGCATCTTTGTACTTGGGTTGCAGTGATGGTTCGGCTTTGAGATCTGGATTGGGTGTTGTCAGAAGAGGATCTGGTATAGCCTGGGCTGTATTTAGTGTAGGTGGGACATGTTGGTCTAGTGGATCTGAAAGTGGATTTACATAAAAGTCCTGGTCATCAGCTTCCTCTGCTTGGTCAGAAAAATCCACAGTATTTGAAGGTTGAGTGACAGTGGATAACATCTGCAAAAACAGTAGATCAACATAATTTCATTCCAGAGGTGTCAAATTGGATTACATATATAGAAATATAACTTGAGCAAACAGGCACAACCACCTCCCTATACAGCACTGAATATTTCATATTTGATTAGTATGAATACCCTAAAATTCTAATATTTGATAAGTTGTTAAGGCAATGAAATTCATTGCTTGTAAATAATTTTAGTAAATATTGGCAGTGAATATTAAGAAAAGAAAACTTACCCTGTTTACTTCTCTTTTTCTGACAGCAGATCGCATCGGTAGATCACCCTTGCTTTTCACGCCACTGTCACTGACACTTGTCTGAGAGTGGGACTTTGAAATGAACGGATATATAGTTGGAACAGCCGATTTTTTTTATCAGCAATCTTTTTGCTAATTTCATTTCAAATTGCATCTTATTCTCAAAATCGCTGTCAACGAAATGTCTACTGCACATGTTGGGTGATTTACCGACATCATTCCAATTTTTTCGCGTTTTCTGAACGAATTTCACCCATGCGGTTCTGATTTTCCCAGGCAGGGGAAATTCATAAACACTCACCGCGTGCTCCTCCGGTATACCGTCGCACCCGTAGACAACACAACGCCAAACCATAATTAATTTGATCACTGAAATCCTAATCGTAATAAATACTCTATTTGTAATCCACAAGTACTCCTAGAAATATCCGTAATCGCCGATTTTAAAAAGTAAACAACACGCAATGTCCGTCGAGTGTTTGCTGGTCGCTTCCTGACCTGACGTCACACAGTCAGTGGCCATTTTAGCCGCTGATCGCTTGGCAGAGTCAGACAGCTCTCAAGGAAATCATACTTCAATAGCGCATTGTCACCTTATGCGACATTTGTTGACACCAAAACATGTGCGGTTCAAATTAGCTCGTCTCACACAACAATTTAAGATATGATTTAGCGATATTGAAATTTCGTCCGGCCGACGCCTTTAAGAACCTTTATTGTCCTGTGTATATCATCTCCTCAGTCGCCAGACCAAAACAGACTCAGTAGTGTGTCTTGGATCTGCCTCAAGGTTTCCTCAGCTGAACATGCCTGAACCACCTCACTTGCTCCTGCTTTTTCATTAAAGTTTATGTTGCCTTTCCCTCAGTTTCTGTTTTATTTTTGTTTGTTCTTTCTGCATTGCTTTTCTGTTTTCTTCTCTCTCCCCTCAGCCCCGACCATGAGACCTGAGCTTGTTTCTGTTGAAGCTCACTCTGTAAAGAAGTAAAAGTAATTCTTTCTTCATATCACTGCATATTGTTTGCACAGATGGTATCACATAATTATTGAGGGTTTTCTCGCTATTATTTTTTGGATTTTTTTTTTTTTTCAATTTTGTAGCACTTTCATTAGCCTGCTTTGTAAAGTGCCTGTAAATTCCTCCTATTGCACAATAAAGTGAGTTTATTTTGCAAGAGAAAACAAAACTTATGTATCCAAAATGATAGTGAGTCTTCTTTTTTCCAGATGTTTGACCAGTTTGGCAAAAAAGATTTCCAGTCCTGACCTTTTTGCATAACACTCCCCACCCAGCCCTGCAGGGTGTCTTGAGCTTGTCTCTGGAGTCTGAGTCATCCATCTGTTGACATGTTGATGTGGATGAAAACAGTCAACAGCAGGTATGAGGAAGTGCTGGAGGGCTTCACCGTTAAATGTGTTGTAAGAGAGCTAAACGGATTGCTTAATGTGAAACTATGGCAGCAATCCCCCAAAATGATGCAGTGCATGCACAAATTAAACTAAACAAATTGCAGGCATTTTCCAGGAATTTTTCTGTATTGTGTTAACACTGGAGGTACAGTACATCTACTCAAGTAGCTTTTTCACAAAATTGTACTTTGTTTAGTAATTTGATGTAGGATACTTTTTATTCTTACTCTAGAACATTTACGAAAAAAAATATTTTCAAGGGCCATCCACACCAACCACTATAAAGATAATTACACAACAGTTAGTTCTGACTGAGTAATTTGAGTGGACAAAAGGGATTCCAGGAGTTACTATATTCCATAATAATTGCACTCTAACATTTCACTGGATATGTGTCACTCTGCTTCAAAGGTGTTCTAGTAACCATTAACTACTAACAGTAATTTACTGTCAAGTCTGCAGACTTGAGAATTGTATTACTGTGTTGGATACCTTAATTTCCACAGTGAGGTGCTGGTTGAAAAGAATTATATATCCATGATCCAAAAGTCCCACCTTTTTGAAAAAACTTTGAATTTACAAAGTCTGCCCTTGTATAAACATCGTTAAGCCATTTCATGTCTGTTTAAAAAATAGGCAGTTCTAGAGTTGGATTTATTGTCTCGATTAACAAACCACAATACCTACAGACTTGGACAAAATTGTTGGTAACCCTCTGTTAATGAAAGAAAAACCCACAATGGTCACAGAAATAACTTGAATCTGACAAAAGTGGTAATAAATAAAAGTTCTATGAAAATTAACCAATGAAAATCAGACAATGCTTTTGAATTGTGGTTCAACAGAATTATTTTAAAAAACAAACTCATGAAACAGGCCTGGACAAAAATGATGGTACCCTTAACTAAATATTTTGCTGCACAACCTTTTGAGGCAATCAAACGATTTCTGTAACTGTCAATGAGGCTTCTGCACCTCTCAGCAGGTATTTTGGCCCACTCCTCATGAGCAAACTGCTCCAGTTGTCTCAGGTTTGAAGGGTGCCTTCTCCAGACGGCATGTTTCAGCTCCTTCCACAGATGTTCAATAGGATTTCGATCAGGGCTCATAGAAGGCCACTTTAGAATAGTCCAATGTTTCGCTCTTAGCCATTCTTGGGTGTTTTTAGCTGTGTGTTTTGGTTTATTATCCTGTTGCAAGACCCATGACCTGCGACTGAGACCAAGCTGTCTGACACTGGGCAGCACATTTCTCTCTAGAATACCTTGATAGTCTTGAGATTTCATTGTACCCTGCACAGATTCAAGACACCCTGTACCAGATGCAGCAAAGCAGCCCCAGAACATAACAGAACCTCCTCCATGTTTCACAGTAGGAACAGTGTTCTTTTCTTGGTATGCTTCATTTTTGCGTCTGTGAACATAGAGCTGATGTGCCTTGCCAAAAAGTTCCAGTTTTGTCTCGTCTGTCCATAGGACATTCTCCCAGAAGCTTTGTGGCTTGTCAACATGCAGTTTGGCAAATTCCAGTCTGGCTTTTTTATGATTTGTTTTCAACAGTGGTGTCCTCCTTGGTCATCTCCCATGAAGTCCACTTTGGCTCAAACAACGACGGATGGTGTGGTCTGACACTGATGTACCTTGACCTTGGAGTTCACCATGAATGTGTTTAGAGGTTGTTCTGGGCTCTTTTGTTACCATTCGTATTATCTGTCTCCTCCTGCGGCTACGTCCAGGGAGGTTGGCTACAGTCCCATGGAGCTTAAATTTCTGAATAATATGTGCAACTGTAGTCACAGGAAGATCAAGCTGCTTGGAGATGGTCTTATAGCCTTTACCTTTAATATGCTTGTCTATAATTTTCTTTCTAATCTCCTGAGACAACTCTCTCCTTTGCTTCCTCTGGTCCATGTTTAGTGTGGTACACACCATGTCAACAAACAGCACAGTGACTACTTGTCACCCTTTAAATAGGCCGACTGACTGATTACAAGTTTGTAGACACCTGTGATGTTAGTTAGAGGGCACATCTTGGTTGAACATGTCCCTATGGTCACATTATTTTCAATCTTTTCTAGGGGTACCATCATTTTTGTCCAGGCCTATTTCATGAGTTTGTTTTTTAAAGTAATTCTGTTGAACCACATTTCAAAAGCATTGTCTGATTTTCGTTGGGTAATTTTCATAGAATTTTTATTTATTACCACTTTTGTCAAATTCAAGTTATTTTTGTGACCATTGTGGGTTTTTCTTTCATTAACAGAGGGGTACCAACAATTTTGTCCATGTCTGTATGTGGTGATGGACTCTCTATTTCATCTGAAAATGCCAAGAAAAAGCGAGCGAAGTGTGTCAAAGCCAAATCACTAGCATGCTAACGAGCCACCAGCACTGATCTTGGCCCTTCTGCGGTACCGAGTCAACAGGTGACCAATATGTATTTAGGTGCTTAGCAACAGCTACTGAGTACATTTAAGATGCGTTCAGATTCCTACACTCCCTCTCGTGTCATATTGCTTAACTATAGCTATATAATTATAGTTTTAAAAATCGTTCTAACTCAACTGGATGGTAGTGTCTGCACTCCAGCAGTATGAACACTAGCATCCACTTGAGTTAGAATGGTTTTTAAAATTATGATTTTATAGTTATCTTTATTGTGCTTGGTGTGGACGGCCCTTTAGCCAAGTATTATACATTTGGTCATAGTCTTGATTTCACTGAGTTGAAAACTGGTTAGAAGTGTTCTTGTTACCTCCGCCAAGGAGGTTATATTTTTGCTGGCCTGTGTTTGTTGGTCTGTTAGCAGGATTACGAAAAAACTACTGGATGGATTTGGATGAAATTTTCACCAAAGGTGGCCCTTGGCTTAAGGATGAACCCATTAGATTTTGGTGATGATCTGATAGTGCATACCTCCACCAAGGCCCTTGTTCATATTTGTGCATCAGGATTACACAAAGACGACATGATGGATTTTGATGAAATTTTCACCACAGGTGGTCCTTGGGCTACAGAGGAACCCATTAGATTTTGGTGATGATCCGAGAGCACATACCTCCACCAAGGCTGTATCTTCTCACAGTGTGTTATCAAGATTACTCAAAAACTACTGGACAGAGTTTGATGAAATTTTCACCAGAAGTGTCTCTTGGGCTACACACAAACCCATTACATTTTAGAGGTGATCCATGAGTGCATACCTCCACGAATGGTCAATTTCCTAGCAGTGGTTTAGCAGGATTACACGATGGATTTGATGAAATTTTCACCACAGGTGGCTTTTGGGCTACAGATGAACCCATTAGATTTTGGAGATGATCCATGAGCACATACCTTCACCAAGGCCCTATTTTGCAATGTATGGAGGGATGGAGGCGAGGAGGTACAGACAGATGGATGGACAAAGGGTGGGCATGAGCCTTGGCAGAAGTATGTGCTCTCTGAGTGCTTTTCTAGTTTATACTGTCATAACTTGTCATAACACAGCCTTTATATCAGTTGTATCAATGAGTAGCCATTTTTACTCTTCCTTGTTTGTTCCTGTATGTCAACAAAAGTTAAGCCCACCCTTGACGCATACACAGTGCTCCGTTATTGCCCAGCCTAAATCCAGCCTCATATCCTGCCAGGGCTCTCTGTCAGGAAACATGAGAGGAGACGCTGCGTACTCCAGCGAGGCAACAGCGGAACCCTTAAACGAAACTCCTAAAAGATGCATCTCAAAGAGAAAAATGGCTAAAATTTATTTTAACAGACATTCCAGAGGATTTTAGCCCAAACATATTACTCTGTTCTGGTCATTTCACTGTGGATTCATTCCAAAACTGCATGCTAATTTTATGGCGCTGCTGTATCGCAGTGAGCAACGGTAATTCAGCATATGTGGCCTCACAGCATGCATTGGGTGAGCTGGATCACAGCCAAGGCACAAGACTGGCAGCTGACACCATCTGCCAGCCAGGTGTCTCCTGGTTCTCCAGTTTGCTGTTCTCATGTGTCCTCCCAAGGCATTAGATTTTAATTTTATAGGCATTAGATCTTCATTATGCTCTTTATGTAATCACATTGGGAGCTTCTTATTTTCATATTTGTGTATGCAGCACTTCGTGAACAGTCACACTTCTGGCCCCACTTTAGGTTATGCCTCCTCACTTGTGACTGGCTTTGCCACTTGTGTCAGTCACAAAGCTTTCACCAGATCAGATTAGAGGCTCATGAATAACACAGAGGAGGTCCAAAACGCAGCATTTTGGTGTCTGTATACATTTATTCATCTCAGAGGGAAATTCAAGAGCATCCATCTGGATGAGGCTGACATGTTTACATGAAAACCCAGACGCAGACACAGACTCGATATAACTCACAATGATCTTTTATTAAGGTAGGGAATGCGTGTATGAGTGAGTGGGCTTGAATGCAGAGCGGGAGAGAACTGGCAACCCTGCGGGAGGAGAAGAGAAGGGGAACTAATAACAGTTCAATCCCAGAGCCTCAAATGAGCTGAATAATAGATAATCTTACTGGGCACAGGAGTCGTTGAAGCGCCGAAGAATCAACAGTCCTCTCCAGGTTGCCTGAGCCCCGCTCCGGAGGTGTAGTGTGTGAGGTGAGGGGAAGGAACAGGTGCAGCCCCAGCTGAGGGAAGAGGGAAGGAGTGCGTATGGTGCACTGGTCTGGTCCACCGCCTGGAGGAAGGGTAAGTCCGCCGCCAGGAGGAAGTCCACCTGTGCACAGGGGAGAGAGGAGGAGAGAAGCTGGGGATGAAGGTGAGGATTCCCGAGGAAACAGTCTTACATTTAGTTGGGGAGACGAAGCTCCCAGATGACAGGTGTCGAAGTGATGTGAAGAAGTGAGGCGTGACTCCCAGTAGATGCAGCAGGTGAGTTTAGGCGAGGAGAACTTCACCCAAGGAGCGTAGACGTCTCCGTGCCGGAGAGCAGGAACCCACTCCTGATAAAGGGTGCCTAATTGGGGAGAGCAGGTGTGAAAGCAAATGCAGCTGGGAATGGTAATTAGTGAACAGAGGCACCCAGCGCGGATCACTACAGAGGCAGCCACAGTGGGGCACAAATCCCTTCACCATTCACATGCACATCCACACCTAGGGCCACTTTAGGTTCTCCAATTAACCTAACTTGCATGTTTTTGAAATGTGGGATTAAACCGGAGCACACGGAGTGAACCCACACAAACATGGGGAGAACATGCAAACTCCACACAGAGAGGCCCTGCTGGCTGGTGGATTTGAACCCACATCCTTTTAACTGTGAGGCAAGAGTGCTTACCACTACACCACCATCTTTGGGAGAGCTCACAGGCTTTCTAGATCTCATGTAAAATGACAGAAATGATTATTATTTTTTATTTATCACAATACAGAAAAAAAAACAATGAATTAGATCTTTAAAAATTTATGAGAAAAAATCTCAAATTGGAGCATGCCACTACTCAAGTAACTGTTTTAGTAGATTCTTTAGTATGTTGTTTCAGTAATTTTTGGTTATTATCCTCACTTGTACTTGAGTAAGTAATACCATAAGCCAACTCTACATGATAATGGATTAGATTTATATGGTGCTTTACATGTCAAGTGACATCTCAAAGCGCTTACAGTGAGCCCATTATTCATTTACTCCAGACCAGGGATGGGCAACTTTGGTGGTAGTGAGGGCCACAAAATTTTTTCCTCACTTCCCGAGGGCCAGATTTACATGTAAACCTACCGGGGGTGGGTGGAGGGTGGGGGTATTATTTCCTGCAAAGTTAAAAGTTTCACAATTAAAACTGAAAATGAAAATAAATAAATAAAATACTGAGTGTTTTGTCATATTACAATTAAAATTACTGATAAAATTATATCTGCCCTACAATAGACTGATGATCTGTCCAGCGTGTACCCTGCCTCTCGCCCAAAGATGCTGGGATAGGCTGTAGTCCCCCCCCCCCCCCCCCCGTGATCCAAAAAGGATTAAGCAGTAGAAGATGGATGGATGGATAAAATTATGTCATGACCTAATTTTTAAAACTCTGTCCATCAAAATTATAAAGCAAAAGATTACAACGACCAGTCTCTGAACTTTTATTGCTGACATGGGATTTTAACAGTGTGCTTCATTCGCACTCTTGTTTAAAAGCAGCCTACTTTGTACATTTATTGCAGTTTACAGCCTGTTAATGCAGTCTTACCATGCAAAACATACCTGACAACACTCCGGTGCACACTGCTGTTTCTGCTAGTGACTCCTTCAGTCTCACTCTATCACTTGCAGAGAGCAGCACTTGGGTTTCGATTAGAGCTCCCTCTGCTGGCGGACTCTATAATTGCATTTAAGAATGCTGTTCCAAACGTGATATAAATAAATAATAGATTTTTGGAAATGGACTGGTAGGCTGTAGTGGATGAGGGGGCGGGCCACCAATTGCCCATCCCTGCTCCAGACAGACATTGATAGTGGTAAGCTACTACTCTAGCCACAGCTGCCCTGGGGCAGACTGACGGAACCATGTGTTATGTATGGAATTACCTCTCCAATGATGAGGCCAGTTGCGTGATAGAACTCAGAACTCATCGGCAAAGAGGCCGAACTCAGATGCCCGCTGCTATTTATAGGGGCGGTGCAGTGGTGGAAAAGGAAGTGGCCGCCACTACACCGCACTTCACAAATAAGAACATATACAGTATATACATATAATTATACACACACCCCCATAGAAAAGCCCAAAACACACACACCATTAAGACCCTCCCCAATTTAGGACCTGAAATTACCAAAGGGGCCGATCAAATTCACACAACAAACTAGGCTAGGGGGAACAGGTGGACTACCGTCCCACCCCACACGGCAAGGTGGGTTATTCTTCCATCTGTAAACTAAATAAAAGAAAGTCCATTCATAAACTAAAATTATTGCCGTGTTCCTAAACTAATCAAAATATACAAAACAATCCAATTTCACAACATACAAACATATGAACATTAGAACTCTCTTCTTTATATATACACTACCGTTCACAAGTTTGGGGTCACTTAGAAATTTCCTTATTTTTGAAAGAAAAGCACTTTTTTTTCAATGAAGAGAACTTTAAACTAATCAGAAATACACTCTATACATTGCTAATGTGGTAAATGACCATTATAGCTGCAAATGTCTGGTTTTTGGTGCAATATCTACATAGGTGTATAGAGGCCCATTTCCAGCAACTATCACTCCAGTGTTCTAATGGTACAATGTGTTTGCTCATTGTGTCAGAAGGCTAATGGATGATTAGAAAACCCTTGTGCAATCATGTTAGGTCTGCAATGCTGTAATTGCTGCAAATGGAGGATTCTTTGACGAAAGCAAAGTTTGAAGGAAAAAATTATTATTTCAAATACAAATCATTATTTCTAACCTCGTCAATGTCTTGACTATATTTTCTATTCATTTTACAACTCATGGTGGTAAATAAGTGTGACTTTTCATGGAAAACATAAAATAATTGTCTGGGTGACCCCAAACTTTTGAACAGTAGTGTGTGTATATATATATATATACATGCACAAACAAATGAATGATAGAACTATTCAATTTACACTACTGTCCTTAGGCAGAAAAGAGATAGAGCTGGCTTGTGGGGGGCCCTGGACAGCCCCTCAGTAGATCCGCCCCTGGAAGCGGCATGCCTCCAGGATCATAGTTGACCTCATAGACGAGAGTGTCTCTTCTCTTTGCCATCAACCACCTCTCTCGTCCGGACCCGCCATCTGAAGCCTCCTCCCGGGCACACCGCAGTTCATTGGCGTGCCTCCACGAGCCGTCTGACAGCTGGAAGTAGATTGTACCCCACTTAGCCACGATGTGCAGTCGCTCCTGGTGACCCTCTGACTGTTGTTTGGCCCACATCCGCCGTGGACGTCCCTCCCCACGAACCCGAACCAGGTCTGCAACTCTCAGGGGAGCTTTGCTCGGCCTGCAGTGTTGCTGATCGGCACTTGGTCCCTCAGTGCCTATTGGTCTGGCCCCGACTCTTTGCAAAGCTGCTGCAGCAGTCGTCATTGAAGCTCCAGATCCTCCAGCCTACTGCGGCCGAGCTCCAGAGGAAACTGAGGCTCGCTCGCCGTTGACGCAGGCGCCTCGAAGTCACACTTGGTACCTTCGTCCAAGGTATCCCAAGCACCGGCGCTGAGACCCTCCTATGTCAAACCTGAGTGAGGCTGGTCCTGCTTGACCGCCATGGTACAAGATAAATCCTTCCCCCACACCCTGTCGTCCTCTGCCACCGAAACCGGACGGTTCCGTCAGCCACAACCAGTCCACTCTTTCCCAGCATCGTCTCTAATGGTGAACCCCAGTCCATAAAACAGGTCACAGCCCATAAATGTTGTTGCCTCAGGCCGTCTCGTGGAACGTGCAGTCAGTCATCACCACCATCTTGTACCAAACTGTCAGCTCCAGCGTTCCAATCGTGTGCTGTATGCCACCTCCATAACCGTAGAACGGCGCTGGGTTATCTCTTATTCTGTAGTAGGGGAAAAATATTCTTCACCGTGGCCCAATTCAGTAATGATCTCTTTGCCCCGTGTCAATCAGCAGCAGCACCTCCTCCTCATCCAGCGTCACCATACAGTACTTGAACCCGCTGGTACTCGGGGACACCGCGTAGACAGTTATCGGGGCGGGTGCAGTTGTTATTCTCCATGGGCTGTCCGGCTCAGACACACGACACACCCTGGCATAATGGTTCTAACGTCCACACATGCCACAGCACTTCTAGCCGGGCATTCCCTAGCCTTGTATTGGTGCTTTATGGATATACACGGGTTTCTCGGGGCAGACCTCAGGTTGAGGGCGTAGGTTTCTATGCTGTCGTCGGCCGTGCTATCCTCGCTGTCAGGGCCTGCTACCAATGCTGCGGCAGCAGGTCCCAGCTGCCATCGTGATTGGTGCCACTTTAGCTCCGAAGCTAGCTTGTCTGCTGTCTCCACCTGGAGAGCTAGCTTGACAGCCTCGGCTAATGTCAGGTCACTCGACGCCAAAAGCAGCTTTGCTCGCAAAGCATTGCTGGTTGTGTGTTCTGCCAGCTGATCACGTACCATTCCCTCCTCCAATGTCCTGAAACAACATTCGCTAGCCAGCTGACATAGGTCAGCGACAAACTGGAGGACAGGCTCACTCACTCGCTGGTGTCATTATCGGAACTGAATCCTCTGGACGGTGACGTTGTCCCGGGTGTGGAAATGGCGTGCTAGCAACTTGACCACATCCTCATACAAGTCGGTAGCCCCGAGTGTACGCAGGATATGCTGGCCCTTGAACCCCAAATTATGCACCAGAAGCACATGTGCCCTCCGTCTATCTAGCTCACCCAGGTAGAGCACCGCAATGTAGTTTTGAAAGGCGGCAAACCATCTTGACCAAGGCACAGGTGGCTCACTCGGGAGCTCCAGGAAGGGCTGAAGCGGTGAAACACATGCCTCCATTTTTTTATTCTCATCGCCAAAATGTTATGTATGGAATTACCTCTCCAATGACGAGGCCAGGTGCATGATAGAACTCAGCTTTATTAATAGGGGTGGTAACATACAACACAGCCACCAGGCAGGGGCATCGGCAAAGAGGCCAAACTCAGATGCCCACTGCTATTTATAGGGGCAGTGCAGTGGTGGAAAAGGAAGTGGCTGTCACTACACTGCACTTCACAAATAAAAGCATACAGTCATGTGAAAAAATTAGGACACCCTATTAAATATTCAGTTCTTTATTAAGAACTATTATTACTCACATATCTATGTCTAACCTTGTTTTTGTTTTTATTTGCATTTTTTAACATTTATTTTAGCCATTTTAAGTGGGAATGAATGTGGGGGTGTCCTAAAAAAGATGGGGGGTGTTCTGATTTATTCCTCACTATTTGTTTAGAGTTACATTTTACAGAATATTTGAAAAAGTCTTAAATTCATTTTTAATTGTTTAGTTGTATTACATGAATCTCCCAGTATTTTTAACATTGATATTAAATATCCAAATGTCCAAATATGTTAAAAAAAAAACAGGCTTATACAGGGTGTCCTAATTTTTTCACGACTGTATATAACTATACAACATACAACACCGTGGCTGTCAGTCTGCGCCAGCGGCTTCTCCGACCGCTACCAAACACTATGAGAACAATTTCTGAATACTCAACTCTGTATAACACACATGAGGTTGAGCTGTACGTATATGATCATATGTTTTACTGCAGCTACAATGTTGAGAAAAATGCTCAGTCGTCCTTCATCAGAATTTTGACATTATGTAGTCATCATTTAAATCACTACAGCAGACTGTAAGTTCCAGCACTTCATATTTTATTTTACTTTATGTATGTATGCATGTATTTATTTAATTCTTTTGCTCCGGAACATACAGTACATCCTCCCTTGTTACTGTTAACATTGTGTATTTCCTGAAAGCTGGATGAAATGAAAATATTGTGCATTCTTATAAAATCACAAGAGATGAATTGTAGTCCTCATGGGGACATGGAGAACACCAGTTTAGGAAACATTTTAAGTCATATCTCTGATCTCTTTTTCTTCCTCAAAGAATTATCCAGGAATAGTGCAAAACTTGTTTGAACTTCACAACCACAATCAATTTAATTCATAAATACGCAGGCAATTAAACAGCACAGAATTCAAAGCTGATGGTGATATATCCAAAGGACAATAATGAACGGGCCATATGTAAAGAAGAAAATTAAGCCTATGGTAATAGTTGTGGTCCTTCAGCTCTGGACAGCGGCGTGTGGGTGGGTGTTTTCCATCCAGATATCCAACTCAGGCTGGTCTTTGGCATGTCACAAATCCACCGGTGTCATTTTGAGTACTGGGCGAATGGAGACTCCTCGTTCACTTTGCCCTGGAGCGATGTCATAAAAGAGCAGTGGGGTTAAAATACACTAGTAAACCATGCATCCATAGTAATCCAAAATCTGCACATTATAACATCTGCACTGCAGTTCTGAGCTTAACTTCAATGCGTGACCTCTAAAGTGATCTGAGGACGGATTAGATTTTTCTGTCTTGATCTGATTTCGTCAATTGTCCTAGTGGACTCATTTGATTCAGGGTAATATTAGGGTAAAGTCTTCACTGTCAAATTTAATATTACAGATGGACAAATTACCTGCTGACTGAGAGAAGCTATCCTCTGATAATCAGATATCTGAGGATTTAATGCTAATTTGGCAAATGTTAAACCAGAGCAATATGATGCCTTAATTTGCTTCAGATGAGAAGCTCCCAAAACAAGGAACATAAAAAAAAATTATAATATGCTGGGAAAAAGTGAAGAAGAGCAAGTAGAGTGGGGGGGGGGATGGGATTAATATCACTTCCTTTTTTGTCATGTAAAAACATTATAAATAAAACAACATATCTGATAGGCTCATTGAAATAGTTCAACAAACCTGTTGTTTCTATTGTAATAATGTATTAAAATTGAATATCTTCTCTTTTATTACTTATTACATTTTTATTGTATATTGCTGCTGTTTTTCTTGTATCTTTTTACTTGGTTTTACTTTTAGCATTATATATTTTACTATCTCACATATATACAGTATATATACACTTTCTTTTCCTTATTATTTTCTAAAGCACTTTAGTCCAGGGGTTTTCAGTCAGAGTGCCCTAATACATTCAGGTTTCTGTGGGAAATTATCTAATTTCACTTCTTAATTAGTCCCCCCCCAAAAAAAGAAAATAATTTGCAATTGTTTTGCATGGCTGCCTACAGAACCCATCCACAACAAGGGCAAATTATTTGCAATTTTTTATTATATATAAAATGACGCACCCTGGTTAAAAAACACTGCTTTAGTCAACCGCCTCATTTCAATGTACTACTTAAATAAAGCTGTATTGTCTTGATAACTTAGGTATGGCAATTAATAGTGACCTTCGGTCTAGTACTTAGGGCACATATTAGTTGGGCTTAGGGCCCTAGTGCTTAAGATTCCTGGTTTAAGTCTCAGAAAATGTTTTAACCTTGAAAAAATCTGTATTATAATTACATATTTAATTTACTTATGTATTTTTTTTTTTTGCAGAAAATGGCTGATTTGCACCCAGTGTTATTGTTGCATTCATGTTAATGACCAAAGATTTTTTTTACAGCTACAGTCCTGCGGTAATAAAGATTAGCCCTCAGCCAGTGTATTAAGAACACCTGTGTATCCTGTAATTTATAACATCTCTGCCATAAATCATGCAGAGCTTTTACAATTTCAGATACTATAGACATTGTACAAGAAGGGTAGTTGTTTTTTTGATATTTATATTTGCCTTTATTGCACAGATACAGTGAAGCGAGACAGGAAATGGGGACAAAAGCAAGAAAGAGAGACACTGAAACTGGGAACTGAACCAGGGTCCACTGCCTCTAAGCAACATGTGACATCATCATTAGACATCCATAAAAGTGGTAATTCTTAAGGTAAGTCTTAATATTTGGTCCCATTACTGCAATATATATAAATTATGATAGAACTGTTGTAATAGATGATCTTTTACAAATATATTCCTGTGTGCCCATGAAGTTTTGTTCATCTGTGTGCATAAAAGTCACCATCATCTCAGTTTTCCACAGACCTGAGAACTGATTCTGACTTACACTTTTACCTGAAATAATACCTGGAGATTCCAGAGTGCTGACACATATGGATACCTTCTGACGCACTGATCTTAATGATCAGCTTGCCTTTCTAAAGAAAACTGCTTAGTCATGACATCCTCACCACATCCCCTGTCCTGTGACTTTTTGCATACTTTGACAGTGCTTCAGGCTTCCTGTTTGTGTAAGAAGCAAAACCACTGTGCACACTGCTAAAGTGAGTGAAAAGAAGAAAATGACAGATGACAATTTAAGACGTTTCACAGCATAGTCCACATATGATGCTGTGTGTTTGATGATTTCATTTCTTGTATGACAAGTCAGTGTAAGGCTCAAAGGCAGGGGTGGTCACACTACAGCACAGGGCCAACCACAACCATCAGGCCATTTTTAAAGGAGCACTATGTAATCTTGACAACTGGTGTTCTAAAGAAGTATGCAGTCCAAATTCAGAACAAAAGGGAGGGTTGTCCCTCCTCTTCCCCTGACTGGAGTCAGGCAGGCTGCTAAACTGAGGACAGGACAGAGCCTAAATCACACCCCCTCCACTTCTGCATATGCGACCTAAAATTGGAAAAAATTTCCATTGAAGTGAATGGCAAGAGAGAAATTATCTTTTGATCCCGATCAAATTTTGCTACGTTACAGATATGATGTTTGTCAATTTAAAAGATAATTTTCCATGTAAATAACAGTGTAGGTTGTTGTCTAATTGTTAAAGTACAGTGGATGTAAAAAGTCTACACACCCCTGTTCAGATGCCAGGTTTTTGTGATGTAAATAAATGACACCAAGATAAATCATTTGAAAGCTTTTTTCTACCATTAATGTGACCTATAACCTGTACAACCCAAATGAAAAACAAACTGAAATCTTTGAAGGGGAAAAATAAAAAATAAAAAACTTACAATAACCTGTTTGCATAAATATGCACACCCTTAAACTAATAGTTTGTTGCAGCACCTTTGGCTTTTATGACAGCACTCAGTCTTTTTGGGTAGGAGTCTATCAACGTAGCACATGTTGATGTGGTAATATTTGCCCACTCTTCTTTGCAAAACGCTCCAAATCTGTCAGATTGCGAGGGCGTCTCCTGTGCATAGTCCTCTTCAGATCGATCGGATTCAGGTCTGGACTCTGGCTGGGCCATTCCAAAACCTTAATCTTCTTCTGGAGAAGCCATTCTTTTGTTGATTTGGATGTGTGCTTTGGGTCATTGTCATGCTGAAAGATAAAGTTCCTTTTCATCTTCAGCTTTCTAGAAGAAGCCTGAAGGTTTTGTGCCAACACTGACTGGTATTTGGAACTGATCATAATTTCCTCCACCTTGACTAAGGCCCCCAGTTCCAGCTAAAGAAAAATGGCCCCAAAGCATGATGCTGCCACCACCATGTTTCACTGTAGGTATGGTGTTCTTTTGGTGATAAACAGTGTTGTGTTTGCGCCAAATATACCTTTTGGAATTATGGGCAACAAGTTCAACCTTGGTTTCATCGGACCATAACACATTTTCCCACATGCGTTCGGGAGATTTCAAATGTGTTTTTGTAAAATGTAGCCGGGCTTGGATGTTTTTCTTTGTAAGATAAGGCTTCTGTCTTGCCACCCTAGACGGGAGATTATTGTCACATGTACTAAACAGCCAGTACTTGCCAGAGATTCCTGCAGCTCCTTCAATGTTGCTGTCGGCCTCTTGGCATCCTCCCTGACCAGTTTTCTTCTCGTCTTTTCATCAATTTTGGAGGGATGTCCAGTTCTTGGTAATGTCACTGTTGTGCCATATTTTCTCCACTTGATGATGACTGTCTTCACTGTGTTCCATGGTATATTTAATCCCTTGGAAATTCTTTTGTACCCTTCTCCTGAATGATACCTTTCAACAATGAGATCCCTCTGATGCTTTGGAAGCTCTCTGCGGACCATGGCTTGTGCTGTAAGATGTGACTACAAAAATGTCAAGTAAAGCCTACTAGAACAGCTGAACTTTATTTGGGGTTAATCAGAGGCACTTTTAAATGGTGGCAGGTGTGTGCTGACTCCCATTTAACATGAGTTTGAATGTGATTGGTTAATTGTGAACACAGCCACATCCCCAGTTATAACAGGGTGTGCATATTTATGCAAACAGGTTATTGTAAGGTTGTTTTTTCCCCCCCCTTAAAAGCTTTCAGTTTGTTTTTCAGTTGGGTTGTACAGGTTATAGGTCACATTAATTGAGGACAAAATTTTGAAATGACTTATCTCAGTCTCATTTTTTTACATCACAAAAACCTGGCATTTGAACAGGGGTGTGTAGACTTTCTACAGTATATCAACTGTATAAAGTTGTGAAAATACAAACAGACTCATGTAACTTGCATCATCATTTTCAAAGCGCGCCCAGGAGGAAGTAACTAACAGTCCTCTGGATCAGCTGCAGCTCTCAAAGTACAAAACATTTGTGTTGTTGTTCTCTTTGGATCCTTCTTTCATTGGTCAGGAAACAGGCAGTGAGCTTTGAGAGGGAAACCACCATAATCGTGTTTGGTGACGTGTATAGTCCAAGACAAGGAAATGTAGTCCATTAAGTGGCTTCACAAAAACTTAAAAAATTACTCTTTTGTTATACAACAACCTACAACTTTAATTATGTGGAAAATTATCTTTTAAACTGACAAACATCATATGTGTAACTCGTAGCAAAATTCAATCAGGATCAAAAGATAATTTCTTTTTTGCCATTCATTTCAGTGGAGAATTTTTTTCTGATGTAAGGTCCCATATGCAGAAGTAGAGTGGCTGTGACTATACTGGCACATACTGGTGAGCAGATTTGGCTCCTGTTGTGTTGGGATTTAGGGACTTTTAGTATGTGACACAGGTGGTGGCTCCACCTTTCCGGTTTCACATCACCCAGGGTATAAGAGGGCAGTGGGAGAGAGGGGCGGTCTCTTGGCCTCCTCTCTGCCTGGCGGGTGCACTTGTTTGGTGAGAAGGTACCTCTAATAAACCTGTGTCCAGTTCAACACCCAGTCTTGTCCTTGGCTCCTACTCCCGACAGCATTTGCAAAGAGGATAAAAGGTATGGACGCGGGTGTCAAGTCAATTCGGCCGTTTTTGCAGCTTCCTGGTGAGCTGCCCGTCCCTTGGGCGAGGTGGTTCGCCGCTTTTCCAACATACTTGGTGGCATTGGACCTTGGAAGACTGGAGAAGTTGAGGGCACGAGCACTGCTGGTTCATAATTTAGAAGTGGAGGGACAGCGTATTTTAAGCACTTTAGGCAAGTGTGATAGCTTTGAGGAAGTGGTGGAGGTAATGGTGTGACATTTTCACTCCCTGGAAAATGTCATCGTCCGCAAGATCCAGTTTCGACAGTGCTGCCACCGGACTGGTGAGTCGGTGCAACGGTTTGTGGCAGACTTGTGCCAGCTAGCCAAAGACTGTCAATTTGGAGCGTTGGAGGAAGAGATGGTCCGCGACCAGTTGGCGGAACATACTATTTGCCCGGCTACGAGGTCGAAGCTCCTTACATTCTCGGGTGAACTGACGTTATCCAAGGCCATCGAGTTAGCTCAGCAGTTGGAGGCGACAGACAAGCTATTGCGGGAGCTCGGTGAGAAAGCACCACATCACCATTTTGAACCACAGTCGACAGCGCAGGCAGTGGACCCGGACAGTGACGACAGTGTGGATGATGAGGGAAGCTACACTGATGCCGTCAAGATGAGGTCCGCCCTGGGAACGCCTAGGTGTTTGGGTTGTGGGTCCACGAAGCACTGCTACAAGGCCAGGGAGTGTCCAGCAAGAGAGAAACGCTGTGGCAAGTGCAAACTTTTGCATCATTTCGCCAGAGCATGTCAAAAGTTCAAGCGAGGGGATCCAAGATGTAAGGAAGACCCTCCCACTCCCACAGTTATTCACACTGCATCCCTGAGTACCAACAGCCGTTCCTATTGTATGATGGAACTGGACAGGGTAATGGTGCCATTGTTGATTGACATGGGATTGGTGAGCTCCGTGTTAAATTGAGCGACCGTGAGAAGTTTTTTCCCACATTATTGTATTAGAGGTGATTCAACCCGGCGGTGGTTATGGTGGAGGAAGACTGGCCACAGTGGGATTGGTGAGGCTGACGGCTAGGTACAGCTCAGCGGAGGTGTGCAACCTGAGGTTCATCGTGACCGCCGTTGGAGAGAACATCATGGGATGTGATTTGTTTTATGGCCTGGGCTTCGCCATCACAAGCAGCGTTGGAGAAGAGTGGTTGAGTTGTGGTTTGTGGGACCGGCCGGATGGAGCTGTGTGGGACGAGAACTTGCCTGGCACTCTGGAGGAAGAGCAGAACCAACCCCACCTAGGGCCATCGCGGGAGGGTTCTAGTGTCAGTGTCCAAGTAGCCCTAGCTGAGGGAACTGGGTGGCACGGTGGGACGCCCGTGATGGCGGGTGGCGCCGAGTGGCTGGCTCCATCTGCTCCCAGATTTCGGCTGGGAGGGTCCGGAGAGCAGGGAGTCACAATGGCAAGGCCGGCAGCGGAAATGAAAGCGAGTGGGGCAGGACCGGCTGGCATGGTGAGACGACGTGCCAAACAGGAACACTGGAAGCCGAGTAGGGTCCCTCTGGGGGTCACGGACATGGTCCGGCCCCAGGAGGAGGCCCGGTCGAGAGGAGTTCAAGTCAAGCGTCGGACAGAAAACGATCAGGGGCGGCTGCAGGTAGGGGCTGTTCAGGGAGATGCCTACCTCCAGCTATCAGATGGCTCGTGTAGGCACCCTAATGAGCTGTGGCGCGCCCGGGAGAAGAACGAGGTGTCTGGGCCTGAACATGGGTCATCCCTGGGGGTGAGGAAAAGGAGGCGCAGTGGAGTTGAACCATCTGACGGTTATCCTGGGGGTGGTTCTTCTTTTGGGGCAGACTGATAGTTGGACAGTGTGTTGATACATGTGTGAGAAAGGGGGGGGGGGAACCATTATGTTCTTGTTGTTATTATTCTTGTTCTGGGGGGTTATTTTGTGTTTTTCTTTTACTTTAGGAACACAGCAGTTATTTTCTTTAGTTGGACTGTTTCTTTAGTTCAGACGGCAGAATAATCCGTTTTGCCTTGTGGGGGGTGGGACGGTGGTCCACCTGTCCTCCCCTAGATTTTAGTTGTTTTGTGTGATTGAGATAGGCCCCTTTTAGGTACTTCTGTTTTGTTTTCTTAGTGCATGATTTGGGTTCCAAATTGGGGAGGATCCCGATTGTATGTGTGTGTTTTGGACCTTCTTGAAGGGGAGGGAGAATGTTGTGTTGGATTTTAGGGACTTTTAGTGTGTGACACGGGTGGTGGCGGAACCGGAAAGGTGGAGCCACCACCTAAGGTATAAGAGGGCAGTGGGAGAGAGGGGCGGTCTCTTGGCCTCCTCTCTGCCTGGCGGGTGCGCTTGTTTGGTGAGAAGGTATCACCAATAAATCTGTGTCCAGTTCAACACCCAGTCTCGTCCTTGGCTCCAACTCCCGACATAGCAGCCCCTACACAGTAACTTATTATTTTCAGGTTGGGTAGAACTGAAAAAAATCTCTGGTCTGCTTGTCTTCATGACTGCAGCACACCGTGCTTTCTCCCACAGATGTTTGGCTGTCTCTCATGAGAAATTGCAGGGTGTCAAAACATGACTGGCTTTGGTTCTAAGAAGCAGTCTAGCCAACTCAAAACAAAAACAATCCTTTTCCGGATCCAACTGTGAACTTTGCAATTAGGAATATCAAGGCTGTTTAATTAATATCTGGTTAGACCTCATGGTTATTTTATGGTTAAATAAATAGATTTTTCCACACAGATAGTTCCTTTGAAGACTGAGTAGGGTGAAATCTGACCAAAAAAAACAACAAAAAACCCTACCTGCCTCTTGCAGCTCTTTTTCTCCCTCCCTTTCCCAAGCCACTCCCCATCCAAAGTGCGGTGCTTCTTAAGCATGTATCTCAAAGAGCGGTGACTCTTGATGAATGTTGTGATTGTTGGAGGTTTTGTCCAAGTTTGTAAAAGGTTGCACAAAAGTTCACCAACATTTTTTACAGTAGCAAACAACTGTTCAAAATTTACTTGTGACAAGAAAAACTGTTTGAAACTGTAAAAATTGTTGGCAAACTGTTGTGCAACCTTTTACGAACCCTGATGAAACCCCAAACAGTTGCAACATTCGTCAACACTTGCAGCAGTGTGAAATAATGCTTTATTTGCATGTGGAACTGACTGGAGGGGATTGCTAGTAAGCTAGTCTATGTTTGCTTCACAACCTGGCTGCTCATTCTTACTATCCCTGGATGCTCCGTGCCAATGCTGAAACACGATTGTCCTTCCTCCCCTCTTCCCCTATGGTTTTTCATTCTTTTGGATTTATCCAGTGGACCCTGTATATTGATACCTGTGCAAGCGTAAACGCTTCACCTCAGCATAGGACCAATGCAAACCATTTTATTCAAAAGCCGTTATACTCTATATGCTGCAGACTGATAAGGCAGAGGACATTTAAAACAAACTGTCACTGGTTTCAGTTTTATTTTATTTATTTACACAGCACTGTTTAATTCTTGTGGCAAATCTCCTCAGATGTGGAGAAATTAAGACATTCTGTTTTGTCTTACCATTGGCACATCTTCAAGCCTCTCAAAGTTGGACCTTGGTGATTGGACACATTTCACTATGGCAACCACAACAGCAAGAACAAAGATGATACAGAAGATGCAAATGACAGCCACTAGGCCAGGGTTTGATGCTAGGGCACCTTTGGCGTCAGATGGCAGATCTGAGGGTAAGAAAAATAAACACTTAATGTTGAATTTTATTTATTTTTTTTTAATACAGGAGTAGTGTGTTTCTGTGGTAACGTTTTTTTTAACTTACTGTGTTTTCTGTATTCTTTGTTTTTACTGTTAACGATGGCAATACATCACCTGTTTGTTCTTACTCTGTCTGAATGCTTCACAGGCAGCCACAGAAAGAAAATGCATCTTGCTTGAAAATTATTTTTAAGTTCTTTCATGAATATAGTTGCATCATACTCATCATAAATCAAATCAAACTTTATGAAGCACAAAATCACAACAATGGTCTTCTCAGTTTGCTTAAAGTGTCATGAACTGGGGTGGACTTCCAGCCCAGTTCCATGGCACGGTGGCTGCTTTGTCTTCAAGTATATTTTGATCCCCTATTTGCCGCCAGGCACCTCGTTGGGAGCCTTGAGTTCTGCTCAGCTCTCTGACAGCTCACAGCCACGTCCCCCCTCTCCTGCCAGTAAACACCAGCTGTCTGTCATTATCATTTGGGGTTCAGTCTCTGTTCTTTCACACGCGCGCACACACACACACACACACACACACACACACATGCATGCCCTCATTCTCTTGCTCATGCATACTTCTGCACACATACACACACACACCCACTCATCCTCACTCACAGGCTCACTCACATTCTCTTACACACCTGTTTCCACTCAGTTCAGTCCACACTTTCCTACACACTCTCACACACCGGCATTCACTCTCCTCATTATACGTAGCATTATTTAAGCCCTGTGCCTGCTGGAGTGAATTGCCGGGTTATTGTCCTCTTCAGTATTTGTCCTGTGTGAACGCCACAGTATTTGACTGTTTGTTCCCTTTGATGCATGCATGACTCGACGCCCTGCCTGTTTTAGGCACCGCTTCGATCTGCATGTCATTTGTGTCTTTCTCTTCTTTTTTTTTTTTCAGGTTGGCTCTGGGATTCCATACACGGACGTCTCTGTTCCCGGCTCCAGTGAGTATTTCAGTACCCGCCACTTCCAGTCTCACCTAGGAAGCGCTCGGGTGTCCAGGCTGCCTTTCCCCGCTGTCCAGCTGTCCTGCAGCGCCTTGGGTCCCCTGGCCTTACTCACTGGTGAGTTGACGAGCGTGTCGTGAGCTATTTTGTGTTTTTCTGTTGTTTGCTGGACTGTTTGTTCCTTATTGTGCACAATAAATTGCACACAGCGTCTCCTGCGTTTGGATTTGTCTCTTTCCTCCGTGCGCTGCGTAAAAACGCACGGGGATCTACAACATGAAGTTTATCTGTAAATTCAGTTAGCTTAAAGTCTAACTGTCAATAATGAAAAGCTTTCTGTGAAAAAATGCAGGAATAAGAAGCTGAAGTGAAATTAGGCATGACTTGCTTCCTTTTTTAAATAAATAAACAAAGATTTCTCAAGATCAAAAAATCATTTTATTATCATGGGAGTGAAAAAAAAATCACCATAGCCACTCTCAGTTTCATAGACTAAGGTAATGTTATATTTGGCTAACTTTTTATTATTTTATATTACTGTAACATGCTTTGATTGTTATTTGTGACCACAAGATAAACTTTATTTTGGTTAACTTGTCTGCTTAAAGGTTCCATTCACTAAAAAAAAAAAAGTGTTTTTGTAGGTTTTAAACTTCTGAAATGCATCTCTTGTTCACATGATTATCAAAAAAAACATCAAAACGGTTACTTCTCTTAAAATAAAAAAAACACACAGCCTTTATATCAATTCAGTCTGTAAGGAGCCGGTGTGACTCTTCCGTGTTTGCTACACTCACTGCTCTATTATTGGCCACCCTAACTGATCCAATCCAGCCCTTTTTCTTGCTGGAGCCATCTCTGTCTACAAACATGTCACACTCGAGCATTGTAAGGCAACAACAGGATACTTACACAAACTCCCAAAGGATGCATCTCTTTGTGAAAAGTGGCAAAAAATGTATTTTTACGGACATTCCGGAGGATTTTAGACCAAATTTATCACTCTGTTCTGGTCATTTCACTATGGAGTAATTCCAAACCCTTGACAATTATAATTTAGGTTTCATCAAAAAGCTTATTCTTATGGATACTACTGTACTTGCACGGAGCGATGCTGTAAAATACTTAAACAGTTCAAATCTAATACTGCCATGATTATAGTGAGAAATGGCCAGATTATATATTATATGTGGCCACACTGTACGTGCAATGGGCAAGGCACAGGACTGGCACCCCACATCTTTCTTATGTGGAATGTGGACCCACAGTCTGGTCCTCAGCTCCTACACGATGGGGGAGCTGGGAGCCGTTTCCACTCATGTGTCCTCTCGAGGCTTGTGCCGCATGACTATATACGTACACCAAATCAAGACGGTTCTAGGATCAGAGCTTTAGGGGTGCTGAGTCTCTCTCTCTTGCTCTCTCTCGCGCTCTCTCTCTCTCTCTCTCTCTCTCTCTCTCTCTCTCTCTCTCTCTCTCTCTCTCACACACACACACACACTCTTTTGTTAGAGTTATCATCTTCCATACATCTCCTCCCTGGCTTCTAGTTAGTGAACATGGTACATGATGATGCATAAAAACAGTGACAGCTTGGATTTAATATTTTGCTTATACCAAAATGACAACAGCTTCTTTCTCTCGAATTCAGTGCACAGTGGTTAAATGACAATGCAACCATTAAAGAAAAACATCTGCTACTAGCTGTCTTAGTCAGGGCTGGACTGGGACAAAAAAATCATCCCTGGCATTTTGGTTGAATTTGTTAAGTAATGTAGGAGTCAAGAATTGAGGAGACTGGATGATTTTTCCAGTAACTGCTTTAATTCCCCATCCATCCTACGTCCTCTCTCGATCGGAGTGAAAAGAGACAGGACGCAGTCACACACATACATTTATACATTCATCTTCAAACAATACATCACACACAAAAGTCACAATACTCAGCTACATCCTTTCATCTCTAATAGAACACCCAGAGTCCTTCTTTTCTCCTTTCCGACCCCCAAAGGTCAGGCCGGGTAATCTTCTCCTCTCTCCTGAGTCCCCAGGGGGTGCAGACATGTCTTCCTCTCGAGGTGTGAAGTCAATACACATGGCTAGCTCAAAGTCTCTCTTGGCTGAATTCAGCCAGCCACATGTGAGTTGCATAGGTTATAACTATGGGCTCCACATCACTCCCCCCTTCCACGCGAAAGTCTGGGCACCCACATAGAGTCATACAACAGTCATACAGCACGTCACCCCCCCCAACAGAATCTCACAGCAACCCAAACAACCTGACCAAAAAAACAAAACAACAAAACACATCATTCTGCATGCAGCTTAGGTTTCAATCTTCTCCCGAATCTGCTGTATGCAGGTCTCCTGCTCTGTGTTGGGCCGTCCTGCTGTGCATCTGTGGAGTGAGGGGGAGAAGGGTTATTTGCCCCCCCGTGGGGGGTCCCGGGGCCGCCCCTTTGGAGGCCTGCCGCGTCGAGGCACGCCCGCCGGCCGTACAGACTCGTTATGCAACACAAAAGCAGGCTTTAATCTATCGATACTGATCGTCTTCCTCCTGCCCCCCAAATCTAGCACAAAATATTTCTCCCCGGTTTCCAGCACTCGGAATGGACCGTCATAAGGTGGGCGGAGACTATGCCGCTGAGCATCGTGCCTGACAAAAACAAACTCTGCGTCTCGTAAAGCCTGGGGCACGAACACACGTGGGAAAGAGTGATGAGCGGGGCACGGGAGTATTTCTGCTCCCGTGTTACTCAGAGACCCCCGGATCGGGGAGGGCCCTGGTGCCGTGTGGTCGGGTAAAAACTCGCCTGGCAGCCTGAGCGGTTGTGCGAAGACCAATTCTGCTGATGAGGCATCTAGATCCTCTTTGGGTGCCGAACGCAACCCCAATAAAACCCATGGTAGTTTGTTTACCCAATCTGTGTCCGTCAGTGACGCTCTGAGGGCTGCCTTCCAAGACCTGTGAAAACGCTCGCATAAACCGTTGGCCTGGGGATGGTAAGCGGTCGTGCGATGTACTGCCGCTCCTAAGCCGCTGGCCACTGCTGACCACAGTTCCGACGCAAATTGAGGTCCCCTATCAGACGTAATATCTGACGGGACCCCGAACCGCGCTACCCAGGCTGTTAAAAAAGCGCGTGCCACCTCTGCCGCTGTGGTCGATGTTAACGGGACCACTTCCGGCCAACGAGTGGTTCTGTCTACCATTGTCAAGAGATGCGTGAACCCTTGTGAAGTGGGCAGGGGGCCCATGAGGTCCACGTGCACATGATCGAACCTTTTAGCCGGAATGTGGAACGGTTCTAAGGGCGCCTTAGTGTGCCTGTGAATCTTAGCGCGCTGGCAAGCCATGCAGGTTTTAGCCCACTCCTTCACGTGCTTGCGCAGGCTCGGCCAAACAGACTTCTCCGCCACCATTTTCACCGAAGCGCGCACCCCTGGGTGCGCTAGGGAGTGCACGGCGTCAAAAACGCGACGGCGCCACGCGGCTGGCACCACCGGGCGCAGTCGCCCCGTGGATACATCGCAGATAAGCGGGGGGAAACAGGTTTGTAGATTTCTGCGTTCCAGCCTTAACCCTGTTGGTCCAGACAGGAGCGCGCGCACGTCCGCGTCCTCGCTCTGCTCCGCCGCCATGGCTGCATAATCTATTCCCACGTGGACCGGAGCTGCGCGCGTGTCCGCGCTGTTACCGCGCTGTTACCACACTCTGGGTAAGCGGCCGCGCAATCCGTTTCCGCGCGGACGGGTGCTGTTATTGCGCGTGACAGACAGTCCGCCACCACATTGATTTTACCGGCTACGTGCTGAATATCGGTGGTAAATTCAGAAATTGCGGCCAGCTGTCTCTGTTGCCGCCCTGACCACGGTTCTGAAGTTTTGGACATCGCAAAAGTGAGCGGTTTGTGGTCGACAAACGCGGTGAAATGCCGCCCTTCCAACCAGAACTGGAAATGGCAAATAGCCAAGTGGAGCGCCAGCAGCTCCCTGTCAAACGCGCTGTATTTTCGCTCAGCCTCGCGTAGGGACCTGCTGAAGAATGCGAGTGGTTGCCAAACCCCGGCAACCTGCTGTTCCACTACGGCCCCTATGGCCACATCTGACGCGTCTGTGGTTAGCGCTATGCGGGCTGCTGGGTCTGGGTGGGCCAACAGTGCCGCGTTTGCTAGTGCCCGTTTAACCTCTGTGAATGCGCGCTCCCGCTCCGGGGACCATTCAATCACATGGGAGGGCTTCTGCTTTTTGAGCGCGGTGTACAAGGGCTGCATAAGCTGCGCTGCGTGGGGTATGAAACGGTTATAAAAATTCACCATCCCCAAAAATTCTTGCAACGCTTTTACCGTTCGAGGCTGGGGAAAATCTGCCACCGTGCGTACTTTGGTCGGCAGAGGAACTGCTCCCTCCGAGGAAACGCGGTGCCCTAAAAAGTCGATTTGTGCCACGCCAAAATGGCACTTGGCCGGGTTGATTATCAACCCATGCTCTCCTAACCTCTGAAAAACTGTCGTGAGGTGTTTTGCGTGCTCCTCCTCGGAGGTGCTGGCTACCAAAATGTGGTCTAAATAGACAAAAACGAAAGAAAGGTCGCGCAACACTGCATCCATCATCCGTTGGAAGGTTTGTGCGGCGCCTTTAAGGCCTAAAGGCATTCGTAAAAACTCAAAAAGCCCGAACGGGGTTATTACGGCTGTTTTGGGGATGTCCTCTGTTTGGACCGGGACTTGGTGATAACCGCGGACCAGATCTATTTTAGAAAAAATTTGCGCCTTCGCCAAATGCACTGAAAAGTCCTGGATATGCGGAATCGGGTATCGGTCCTGCGCCGTGGCATTGTTCAACCTGCGGTAATCGCCACAAGGTCTCCATGAGCCGTCAGCTTTAGGTACCATGTGGAGGGGGGAAGCCCAAGCGGACTTCGAGCGGCGAATTATGCCCAACCTTTCCAGGTTAGCGAACTCCTCGCGCGCAATGGAGAGTTTAGTTGCATCCAAGCGCCGAGCCTTCGCAAAAACGGGTGGGCCACTCGTGGTTATGAAGTGCTCCACCCCGTGCTTCGCCACCTTAGCTGAAAAAGTAGGAACTGTGAGTGCTGGGAACTGGTGTAGAAGGCTGTGAAACTTACCACCTGCTGTGGCGACGTTGGTCTGAACTGGCGGCGGGCACACCCGAGCTGCACAAGGGATAGAACAGAAAGAGAGTGCATTTACTAGTCGTTTGTTGGCCAGATCAACTAACAAACCATGTGAACACAGAAAATCAGCACCTAACATATTGAAGCTCACTGCTGCCACGATGAAATTCCACTCATAGGCGCGGCTGTGGAAGGACAGAGACAAGGTTCTCTCTCCGTACGTCTTGATGCTGGAGCCGTTGGCCGCTGTTGCTCCGTCTCCGCGGGGTCCCGCGACCCGATCAGCATAGGTGGCAGTGATGAAGCTCCTCTGGGCTCCGGTGTCCACTAGGAATTGCCGCCCGGAGCCCGCGTCTGTCAGATAAAGCAGCTTGTTCCGTTCGCCGAAAGTGGAAGCTGCTAACGACTCACGGCCCGATCGTTTCCCTGCTTTTTTGAACTTGCAGGGTGGAATGCATTTGTGCGCCTTCCCAGCGAGACGTCGATGGTAAAAACAGAGGCCGTCATCTCCCCTGCCACGGAATCTCGCCGCTGCTGTCGCCGCTGGGGTGGTCACTGCCGTCTCTGGCTCCACACTGCCCCCGGCCGCCGCGCCGAGGTCTGCCGCTGCCACGGAAGTCTCTGGTTCCTCGCAGGTGTTGAGGAGCCGCTCTGCCTCTTGGGCCAGGTTGCGGAAGTCCTGCTGGGTCAAACATCTCCTGCTGGACAGGGAACCTCTCGTTTGCACTGGGAGGGTTCTCAGGAAAATATGTTTGAAAAGGAACGCGTCGTTGTCCGTCCCGATCATTTGCAGCATGTCCTCCATGAGGACAGTCGGCCTGCGTCCACCTCTGTCGCGCAGGTCCAGCAGCTGCCTGGCTCTTGCCTTGGGCGATGGCACGAAGCTCCTGATGAGGGTGGCTTTCAGCGCGTCGTATTTGCCAGCAGCGGGTGGTTGCTGCACCAGGCTCCGCACACACCGAGCTGTGCGGCTGTCGAGCGTCGCGATGACATTAACTAACTAACTAACCTGCACTTATATAGCGCTTTTCTAGTCACAAAGACCACTCAAAGCGCTTTCATTAATACTAACCCTCTATTCTAAGGGCCTATAGGAAACAGATATCTAGGGACAATTTAGAACAGCCAATTAACCTAACATGCTTGTCTTTGGCATGTGGGAGGAAACCGGAGAAATCCCGGAGTAAACCCACGCAACACGGGGAGAACATGCAAACTCCACACAGATCACTGTTGGTCGGGGGCTGGGATCGAACCCACGATCCCACGATCCCCACAATCCCCCGGCCAAGGGTAAACTGTGCTGCCGCAGTGCTAACCACTGCGCCACCGTGCAGCCCATTCCACATTATGGAATTTAATGTCATCTGCTGAAAATCCCCCGACCAGGAACCACTACTCCACATGCTGGAACTACGAGTGCGGGTCGCTTTGCCAGAACTCGGGGAGCTTAATCAGTCTTGTGCCCCTGCTGGCATTCCCTGGTGAATCCGGGTCTGAGCAGCTGTCTCCCAGCTCTTCCATATCGATCACGAGGCTGTCCTCCAGCCTCGGTGTGCTCAGATTCATGCGTAGGTCACCAATTGTAGGAGTCAAGAATTGAGGAGACTGGATGATTTTTCCAGTAACTGCTTTAATTCCCCATTCATCCTACGTCCTCTCTCGATCAGAGTGAAAAGAGACAGGACGCAGTCACACACATACATTTATACATTCATCTTCAAACAATACATCACACACAAAAGTTACAATACTCAGCTACATCCTTTCATCTCTAATAGAACACCCAGAGTCCTTCTTTTCTCCTTTCCGACCCCCAAAGGTCAGGCCAGGTAATCTTCTCCTCTCTCCTGAGTCCCCAGGGGGTGCAGACATGTCTTCCTCTCGAGGTGTGAAGTCAATACACATGGCTAGCTCAAAGTCTCTCTTGGCTGAATTCAGCCAGCCACATGTGAGTTACATAGGTTATAACTATGGGCTCCACAGTAACAACATTCAACCGTCACACTTAGGGGCAGATTTAGTAAGGGAGTACAAATTATCAAGTGCACAAATTAGACAGAGCGCCTAAGGGAGTGGCCAATTTTTGCCACTGATCTACTAACAACACGCAAAATTATGAGCTCAGATGTAGTCACTTCATTTCAATAATGACCACCCATCCACCGAGAGCACCGCAAAATTGCGCACAGGCACAGCTGTTGAGGAAGCGGGTCATCAGCACAGCCAGTTCGGAGGAGCATAATCTATAAAGCTTTTTGTTTAAGTGCAAACCCCACTAAAATGGTTTGTTTTTGTTCATTATATTTCAAAATTTAGATTTTCATGTAACATGGCAGACTTTTTGTTTAATGTGTATAAGTGAAGCATTTGTATCTAATTTAATAAAAGACTACTCATGAATAAATTGATTATTTAACCAACGTGTTTATTTTATTAACACTAGAACCATCATGGTCTGATGGAGACTGTGGGGTTTTATTATGTGAATAACTTTGTTTTAACAAAATCTGCAGGTCTCCCAGTTCACAACTTTTTATAAATGTCATTGAGTTATGGTGTTGCAATTTCGGGGTGTGGCGGCATGATATAATAGGCAGCGAACTGAGAGTTTTTAAGGGAGTTTATTAATCATACCGCCATCACAGACTCACTCCGGCGCCGTGCATGCGCGCCAGAGCGAGCCCGGAGGCTCTCCAGCAGATAGGCAATACGTGCAGTCAGATGAGCAGTCAGAGAGAGAGAGAGAGTTACAGAGCAATGCAGTTTTTATACCCAGTTACAGAGGATACATGAAAGGCATGGGACATTTGCATCACAGTGAGAGCAGGAAGCATGAACGTTTGCATTTGAGTCATACATATCAACAGCAGAACTGGCAGGAAGAAGCTAGACAAAGAGAGGCTGCCTATTGATATCAGTCATTGTTCTGCTAATTGCTCCAGCTGTGCGCTCTGCTAGTCTGTAGGCTGTGGGGGGTGACCCCACACACTCCCCCCCAGAGGGCTCAGCAGGAAGCTGAGGCCTCGATAGTCCAGCTTTGGTAGCGAGCAGGGAAAGCTCTGTGCAGGCGGAGGTGGAGGGAGGGGGGGATGTGGGTAGCAAGTGCCGGCCCGGGACGGCGAAATTGTCTGGGCCGCGCAAAAATTGCCTGTGGATCCGCGATGTTGAGGGGCTGTCCCGTTGAACGTGCGGAGGTCCACAGCAGCTGTAAGAAGAAAAATTAGTCTCTGACTCCTCTCGCGGCCATGAAGAAAAAAGGAGCTGCAGCAGTGAGGGACTTGGCGTGTTGACTTTAGGTGCGCGCGCAGTCCTAAAGTCCTCGGGGACAGCTGACGGCTGAATTCCCTTGTGCGCCATGGCTGAGACCATTACAAAATCCTGTGAGCGAGCTGCGTGCGTGCTTCAGGTGTGAGAGCAGCCCTGAAGGTTCTGTGTGCAGCGGCGAAGGACGATGGCAGTCTGTGTGGAGCCGGTATTGTCCCGTGCGTGGTGCGCTGTCCTCGGAACCCCCCTGTGTGCGTGCGGGGTTCGGTGCATGGCAGGACCACTGTAGAGGCGAGTCAGGGTCAGGGAGCTTGATGGAGATCAGCGCCGTCGGCGCCGATGGCCATCCCTGTTGATCTGTTGCTGTAGTTCGGTCATGGTGCGTTCAGGTCCACGCGCTGCATTCTCCGTCGGCCCTGGAGGTCACCGTCGTGGAGAGAGGACGAGGTGCGTGCGCTCTCGTGTGGAGGAGCTGTGAGAGCAGCCGGTCCCAGCGTGGATGTGCAGATCTCAGGCGTGCAGATCTCACCATGAAGCTTTCTGCAGCTTTCCCGGTCGTGGGTGATCTCCGGAGAGTTTTGCCTGGTGGTGGCTCTGCGTCGAGGTCTCCCTGTAGCAAAAGGGAGGGCAGATCATTTGCGTCAGGCTGCTGCGTTCGCTTGTCGTCGGAGAGTCACCGCCGGGGGCTGCCAGGGTGTTCTTTTCTTGGGTCGGGTCACCAGTGTGGCTGTCCAGACCAGAAGGTTGCGTTGCACAAAGCATGTGCTTTCTTGGGGTCACCAGTGTGGCGGCATGAAATAATAAAGAGCGAGCTGAGGGTTTTTGAGGGAGTTTATTAATCATACCGCCATCACAAACTCACTCCGGCGCTGTGCATGCGCGCCAGAGCGAGCCCGGAGGCTCTCCAGCAGATAGGCAATGCATGCAGTCAGATGAGCAGTCAGAGAGAGAGAGAGAGTTACAGAGCAATGCAGTTTTTATACCCAGTTACAGACAATACATGAAAGGCATGGGACATTTGCATCACAGTGAGAGCAAGAAGCATGAATGTTTGCATTTGAGTCATACATATCAACAGTGGAACTGGCAGGAAGAAGCTAGACAAAGAGAGGCTGCCTATTGATATCAGTCATTGTTCTGCTAATTGCTCCAGCTGTGCACTCTGCTAGTCTGTAGGCTGTGGGGGGTGACTCCACAGGGGGACGTTTCTATGGATCTGTGTGCTCTTTTTGTTAATAATCTCATTGATGTTTTCCTCCTATATTGTGAATCCTGAACTGGGAGAGAGAAATGGAGAGAAGAGGAAACTGAATTACTGTTTTATGCACAGCAAAAAGAAATACTGTAAATATAGAAATATGGATGGGAGGAAAAAAACAAACAAAAAAAATTGGCAATGTGGAAGATTTAGCTTGAAGAGCAAGGTGGAGTTTAAGAAGACTCCAGATCCCAGTCTGACCTCCACAGAAAAGAAAAAAAGGAATCATTGGCTGACACCATCTGTACGTCCACTGCAGGTATAAGGGCTCCTATTGTATCCTATTTTATGTATACAAATTCATGTAGGAGGCTATATACAGTATAAACAAATGAAATAAAACAAAACCTGCTGGCTGATGTCCAGTTCAGCATAACACTGGTCTCTGTGAGACCGCTGATATTCATATACAGTGGGGCAAAAAAGTATTTAGTCAGCCACCAATTGTGCAAGTTCTCCCACTTAAAAGATGAGAGAGGTCTCCAATTTTCATCATAGGTATACCTCAACTATGAGAGACAAAATGAGAAAAAAAAATCCAGAAAATCACATTGAAGGATTTTTAATGAATTAATTGGTAAATTCCTCAGTAAAATAAGTATTTGGTCACCTACAAACAAGCAAGATTTCTGGCTCTCACAGACATGTAACTTCTTCTTTAAGAGGCTCCTCTGTCCTCCACTCGTTACCTGTGTTAATGGCACCTGTTTGAACTCATTATCAGTATAAAAGACCTGTCCACAACCTCAAACAGTCAGACTCCAAACTCCACTATGGCCAAGACCAGAGCTGTCAAAGGACACCAGAAACAAAATTGTAGACCTGCACCAGGCTGGGAAGACTGAATCTGCAATAGGTAAGCAGCTTGGTGTGAAGAAATCAACTGTGGGAGCAATTATTAGAAAATGGAAGACATACAAGACCACTGATAATCTCCCTTGATCTGGGGCTCCACGCAAGATCTCACCCTGTAGGGTCAAAATGATCATGAGAACGGTGAGCAAAAATCCCAGAACCACACGGGGGGACCTAGTGATTGACCTGCAGAGAGCTGGGACCAAAGTAACAAAGGCTACCATCAGTAACACACTACGCCGCCAGGCACTCAAATCCTGCAGTGCCAAACGTGTCCCCCTGCTTAAGCCAGTACACGTCCAGGCCCGTCTGAAGTTTGCTAGAGAGCATTTGGATGATCCAGAAGAGGATTGGGAGAATGTCATATGGTCAGATGAAACCAAAATAGAACTTTTTGGTAAAAACTCAACTTGTCGTGTTTGGAGGAGAAAGAACACCATACCTACTGTGAAGCATGGGGATGGAAACATCATGCTTTGGGGCTATTTTTCTGCAAAGGGACCAGGACGACTGATCCGTGTAAAGGAAAGAATGAATGGGGCCATGTATCGTGAGATTTATTTATTTATTTTTTTTTTTATTTAAGTTTTTGTAAAGGGTATACAGCTCGTTACAGCAATGCATTGTTTACATTTTCATCACATGCTCCCTTATTTTCTGATATCTGACAACATTGGAAGATTAATTCTTACAACACCCCTTTTTTTTTTTTAAAGTGAAAGAAAAAGTGAAATTAAAGAGAAAAAAAAACAAAAAACAAATAACAAAAAAACAAACAAACCAGTAAAAAACAAACAAAAAGAAAAAGTAAGTAAATAAAGATAAAAGAGCATCTGAGTAGTGATGGAACAAAGAGCGGAACCATTATTGAAATGGTATTTGTCAAAGATTAGATCTAATGGAAGACACATATGCGGTCCAGGGTTGCCAAAAGTTCATGAACCCATCCATGTCCTGTCTCAGTGCGAATTTCAACTTTTCCATCGAGTAAATGTCTTGGATCACGTTAGTCCAATCTTCAGGTGTAGGACAGTCCTTCAACATCCATTTTTTAGTTAGAGCTTTTTTGCTTGCCAATATTAAAACATTGAATAAGTATTTTTCTCCTCGTCTTTCCAGTGAGTCCGGTAGTAAACCCAAATACAAAGTTACAAAAGAAAAGGGAACTGTAATTTTGAATATTTTCCCCAATATTGTCTGTACCTTGGTCCAATATTGGTGGATAACTGGGCATGACCAAAACACATGAAAATGATTTGCAGTCTTTTCACCACACAAGCGCCAACAGTTCAATCCCTTATGGGTAAATTTGTTTTGTGCAGGTGTTCTGAAAAATCTTGCCAAGTTTTTCCATCCAAATTCTCTCCACTGCAGGGATGAGGTACTTTTCCATTGCTGTTTATTTAGCTTTTCCCATATTTCCAGTTGTAAAGTGAAATTCCCCTCTTTTTCCCATCTCTCTTTTATATAAGATGTGTTGTCTCCTTTTAAGTCTTGAAGACCTTGGTATATTTTAGAAATGTATCTGATCCCTGGGATCCCTTTATATGCCATTAAGAAGACCTTCAGAACACCTGACTGGGCCCTTTCCAAATCCTCCTTTTTAAGTATATTGTTTATGTGGTGTCTAAGCTGGAAGAACCTGTAAAGGTCTTGATTTATTAGGCCTTGTTTTTTCAAATCTTCAAAACTTCTTAAGATTTGCCCTTTAAAAAAATCGTAATATTTTATCAGCCCTTTCTCCTTCCACTTTTTAAATCTGGTGTCTGTTTTATTAGGAGTAAAGTCCTGATCATAGGCAATCCATTGCAGAAGTCGATAGGGCTCTTTAGTTTGATTCTCTCTGACTATCTTAAACCAAATTTTTAGCGGGGTCTCTATCCACGGGTTAGTGTTATTCAAAAGCTTAGGTAAGGCATTGTTCCCTATTATCGCCTGTAGGGGGATGTCACTTGTTATTTGGCATTCGATCTCCTTCCATTGTGCAGTGTAGACTGGGTTACATATCTCTACTAAAGTTTTAATTTGTGCGGCTTTAAAGTAGTCCCTGATATTTGGCAGCGCGAGCCCACCTTTGTCTTTGTTTAGCTGTAGGGTTCTATATCTGATTCTAGGTCTCTTGCCCTGCCATATGAATCTTGAGATCCTGCTGTCCAGCTCCTGCCATGTTTTTTTGGGAGGTTCTACCGGTATTGTTTGGAAAAGGTATAGAAGACATGGGCTGCACGGTGGCGCAGTGGTTTAGCACTGTGACAGCACAGTTTTACCCTCGGCCGGGGGATCGCGGGGATCATGAGATCGTGGGTTCGATCCCAGCCCCCGACCAACAGTGAGCTGTGTGGAGTTTGCATGTTCTCCCCGTGTTGCGCGGGTTTACTCCGGGATTTCTCCGGTTTCCTCCCGCACACCAAAAACATGTAGGTTTAGGGCGCTCGCGCACGCAGCGACCAGCAGCCAGTGGCTTGTCACCAGACTGCAAACCAAGTCTACCTACGGGTACAAATAAGTAACAAAAAAAAAAAAAAAAAAAAAAAAAAAAAAGAAGACGTGGAAGTATATTCATTTTGACTGCTTCAGTTCTTTGTGCAGTACCCAAGAATGGTATCATATTCCATCTTGCTAGGTCAGATTTTATTTTTGTCACCAGTGGATCATAGTTTAGTGATATAATTTTGTTGAGTTGTTTCGGGATATTGACCCCCAGATATTTCATAGATTCCAACTCCCAGTTAGTTTTGAGTTCATTTAGTGAAAAATGATTTGGGTCATAGTCGAATGTTAAAACTTGGGTTTTATGCATGTTTAATTTGTACCCCGATAAATCTCCATACTCTGAAAAAACTGAGGTTAGTTCTGGTAAAGAAGTGTTCGGCTGCCCTAGGTATATTAAAATGTCATCAGCAAAGAGTGCTATTTTATGTTCCTTCTGACCAAGTGTAATACCTTGAATTTTTTGGTTTTGTCTTATCCAATGGCTCAGAGGTTCTATGAAGATTGCAAAGAGCAGTGGAGACAGGGGGCAGCCCTGACGACATCCTCTTTCCAGTTCAAAAGATGATGATAAATTACCGTTAATCCTTATTTTAGCTGTTGGTTTTTTATATAATGCCTGTATAGTTCTAATGAAGTTGTTATGAAAATTGAAACTGGATAAGATTCTATATAGAAAAGACCAGTCAACCGAATCGAATGCTTTTTCAGCATCTAATCCCAATATGACTGCATTTAAGTTATATTTTTTTATATGATGAATTATGTGTAAAGTGCGTCGAATGTTGTCTTGTGTCTGTCTTTGTCTTATAAAACCTGTTTGGTCTAAATGAATTAGGTCTGTCAGTATATTTTCTAACCTTTTGGCAAGGATAATGGTAAAAAGCTTATAGTCCTGATTTAGTACACTGATTGGTCTGTAGTTGGAGCACTCTAGTTTATCCTTTTCAGGTTTAGGTATAACTGCAATGACCCCTTCTCTCCAGGAGGGGGGGATTTCCCCTGTGTGGAGGACATAATTAAATGTTTTCAGGAGGAGAGGAGATAGTTGCTGTTTAAAGGTTTTGTACCACTCTGCTGTATAGCCATCAGCTCCTGGGGATTTGTTAGCTTTAAGTTTCATAATTGCTTTTTCCAATTCTTTAGGATGTATTTCTGACAGTAGTGTTTTATTTTGTGACTCCGTAAGTTGGGGAAGGTTTAATGTGTTTAGGAATGCCTCGGATGCGTTATGTTTTTTGTGGGAGTATAAGTTCTTATAGTAATTCTTGAAGCTTTTAAGAATATCCTGAATTCTGAATTTTATTTCCTTTGATACTGGGTCTCTGATTTTGTAGATTGCTCTTTCTGTTTGATGTTTCCTCAATTTATAGGCTAGTAATTTTGCCGATTTACTGCCTGCTTCATAGTGTTTTTGTTTCAGAAATTTAAGTTTCTTCTGGATTTCTATTGTGTAGATCTCATTTATTTGGTTTTTAATTTCCTTAATCTTGAACGAGTCAGTAGAATGAGTGTTGCCTTTGTGTTCTTTTTCTAGGTTCCTAAGTTCTGACTCTAATGTGGATAGTTTTTCTTGTCTTAGTTTCTTTTGGGTTGCCAGTTTTGCAATAATCTTTCCTCTTATTACAGCTTTGCATGCATCCCACAGTATTAAAGGGGATACTTCTCCATTATCGTTATCTTCCAAATATCTGAGAATATCTGATTCCAATTCATCTTTCAATGGTCCTTTCAGGACATTTGAATTTAACCTCCAAGAAAATGTATTATTTGTGTATTTTTGGATATTTAAGTCCATGTAGATCGGACTGTGGTCGGAGAGATCCATCAGTCCTATTTTACATGTTTTTACTCTTCCAATGTCTCTATTAAACATAAAAAAATAGTCAATCCTTGAGTAAGATGAATGTGGAGTTGAGTAAAATGTATAGTCTTTTACACTGGGGTTGAGTTCCCTCCACACGTCACAGATTCCCATTTCTTTTAGTAGCATCCGAGTCTTCCTGTTTTGGGTGTTATTTTGATGTGGGGAATTACCAGAAGCATCCCAGTATGGATTCAGTCTAAGATTGAAGTCCCCACCACATATCACTAAACCTTGAGCTTTAGTTATCATTAGGTCGAATACATTTTTATAAAATTTCCAGTTAGCCCCTGGGGGAGCATACACATTCAGCAGGGTGATATCTTCTCCCTCTAGCCGCCCAGTTACCAAACTGTATCTCCCTTCTTTATCTTTGTGTTCTGATTTTTTTTCAAATGTAATTTTGGTTGATATCAATGTCGCTACTCCCCTCCTCCTCCCTGATTTATATGAAGATGAAGAGATCATTTTAAACCCTTGTCTACTGAGTTTATTGTGTTCCACGTCTGTTAGGTGGGTTTCTTGTAAAAATATTATTCCTGCTTTGTCTTTTTTCATTTTGCCTAGAATCTTGGATCTTTTAACTGGATTCAGGATTCCTTTTACATTATATGAAATTATTTTGGTTACACCCTGTTTCTCCATTGTGTTGTTTTGTTTAGTATAACTGTGTGGTGGCCCTCATTTGTGCTACTCAGAAACTGAAAGAACATTAAAAACAAGAAAAACATTAAGAACATAGTGTAAAAAACTTTAAAACAAAAAGCTGTCATAAGAACTTCCTGAGCTGAGGTCTTTTTAAAGACCCTGGAAGAGCCTTGATGGAGTGAAGGCCCTGAGGGAAATTCCTCAAACTCTGTTACGTGTTGAGGGCCCTCTCTTACCACTGAAAGTAGTCCCATGCTTTTAACGTGAGTTTCAGAACCCAATCCAAACTTGTAATGATTTTTTTTTTTCCTTTTATGCCTAAACCCTGTGAAATTGTGTGCACCCTCCCACCCCCATCACATCAAACATTCACGCAAAAACAGTATTTGTTAGTATGAGGAGAACATGTGGATTATTGTCACATTTCTATTTTAACAAGTTTTTTTTTTTTTTTTTTTATTACAAAGACTTATTTGTTTCAAATAATATGATTGTTCCATGAAATGTTTTACCACATGCTGAATATGCATCTCCTTTAATGTTTGTTACCTTGTATGAGGGGGGTTGGATGTGCGGATTGATTCAAGAGAAAGGGAAAAAAAAAAAAGGTCGCTATTCCAACCTGAAAACGGATAGTTTATCCGCGACGCTCTGGCGCTGGGTTTCCCACTGCTGGTCCGTGGATTTTGAGGGTCTTTGTGTTGTCCATGTTTGCGCTTTGATCTTCTCACTCGGGTCTGCTGCGGGTTTAAATACCGTTACCGGGAGCCCTCTTTTCGCCATGTCAGCTGTTGCTTCTTCCGCCGAATTATAGAGACACGTTTCATCGCCGTAGAAGACCCTTAACTTCGCAGGAAATAGAGTCTGAAAGCGCAATTTCTTCTCTCTTAACACCTTTTTCGCGTCATTGTATTCCCTGCGCTTTTTAAGGACCTCCGGGGCGTAATCGTGTTCCACGTAGACTTTTCTCTCCTGGTGCATAAATCCTTTTTTCTGCCAGGCCAGTCTTACAACCTCTTGTTTTATTTTGAAATTGGAAAATCTTACCAACACCGAACGTGGGGGCACTTCCGCCGCCGGCCTAGCGGCTAATGAACGATGTGCCTTTTCTATCTTCAAGTCGGTGGTTTGTGGAATATCCAATTTCTCTCTTAGTAAGGATTCCACGCATTCTGCCATTGAGTTAAAACCATTTTCGGTTCCTTCTATCAGACCATGAATTCTTATGTTGTCTCTTCTTTGTTTTCCTTCTTGGTCGGTTAGCTTAGCCTCTATAGCTGCTTGTCTTTTGCGTAGGTCTAGCACAGAATCTTCGAGCACTTTTATTCGATCCTCTGTTTCCAAGATTCGGTTCTCGGCCTGGTCCACTCTGCTGTTTGTCCTTTTCAATTCTTCTCTGAATTCCCGAAATTCGGCTGTAACTTCTCGGCGAAATCGTCGTAGCTCCTCAAATAGTGATTTCAGGCTAACCCTTTTGTTAGCTATCACCAGTTCCTCGTCTTCTGAACGGAGATCTTCCAGTTCAGATTCTCCGGCCGATACGTGTCCTGGCCTGGAGAATTTCAGTTTCTTCTGTTTTCCTTTAGACATGATGATTTTGTCTTTTGATTTTCACTCCTCCAAAAATCCGTTAAGTTTGATTTTCAAGGTGTTATCCTGGATTGGGTCTGAGAGCTTCAGTGTTAAGCTGCAGTCGCCATGGCGTCCAGACCGGAAGTCGTATCGTGAGATTTTGAGTGAAAACCTCCTTCCATCAGCAAGGGCATTGAAGATGAAACGTGGCTGGGTCTTTCAGCATGACAATGATCCAAAACACACCGCCCGGGCAATGAAGGAGTGGCTTCGTAAGAAGCATTTCAAGGTCCTGGAGTGGCCTAGCCAGTCTCCAGATCTCAACCCCATAGAAAATCTTTGGAGGGAGTTGAAAGTCCGTGTTGCCCAGCAACAGCCCCAAAACATCACTGCTCTAGAGGAGATCTGCATGGAGGAATGGGCCAAAATACCAGCAACAGTGTGTGAAAACCTTGTGAAGACTTACAGAAAACGTTTGACCTCTGTCATTGCCAACAAAGGGTATATAACAAAGTATTGAGATGAACTTTTGTTATTGACCAAATACTTATTTTACCGAGGAATTTACCAATTAATTCATTAAAAATCCTTCATTGTGATTTTCTGGATTTTTTTTTCTCATTTTGTCTCTCATAGTTGAGGTATACCTATGATGAAAATTGGAGACCTCTCTCATCTTTTAAGTGGGAGAACTTGCACAATTGGTGGCTGACTAAATACTTTTTTGCCTCACTGTAATCTGTTTTTCTGTCATGCCAAATAAAGTCACAGGCAGAGAGAAGCTTCTGCCACGCGCCCTCAGTTCAAGCCGGTGTCTCGGCACCAACGATCGCTATCACGTCAGGAGCAGATGAATTAATTCAAGCTTTCTTTGGACGTTAAATCCTGCACCATTTAGCAGGAGACCAACAACCGCAAACCTTAATTAATTACCTCCACCATACATTGGACCTTGTTCTGACATATGGCATAGAAATAGAAAATCTTGTAGTGTCTCCTCATAACCCTGTACTGTCAGACCATTGTCTGTTAACCTTTGATTTTACCATTTCTGACTATTTGGCTCCTAAAGAAAAATATTATTACAGTAGATGCCTCTCAGATGATGCTGTTTCCAAATTTATGCAGATTGTTTCCTCTATGCCATGTGTCAACACAACGGAAATAAGCTATAGACAGCTTGCTCCTTCTGTAATTGATAACATGGTGGATAGTGTTTCAGCTTCTCTGCATCAGGCTCTAGACTTGGTGGCCCCCTTAAAAAAGAAAAAGTCTAATCAGAGATTTCTAACTCCTTGGTTCAACACAGAAACTCGTAGCTTAAAACAGAAGACTCGTCAATTAGAAAGAAAATGGCGCTCTACTAATTTAGATGAAATCTATTTAGCTTGGAGAAATCATCTTTTAATTTATAAAAAATCTCTTAGAAAAGCTAGAACAAGTTATTACTCTGCATTAATAGAAGAGAACAAGAATAATCCCAGGTTTCTTTTCAGTACTGTAGCCAGGTTGACAAAGAGTCAGGACTCTGTCAATCCTAGCATTCCCTTAGAGCTTACTAGTCAGGACTTTATGAACTTTTTCAATAATAAAATTTCATCCATCAGAGATAAAATCAATCAGATTCTTCCCACAGTTAACTTAAATACTGTAACTACTACAACTCCTTCTTTTGAGGTCTGTCTTGATGAGTTTACTCCAATCGACCTTTGTGAGTTAGACAAAATAGTTTCCTCATCCAAACCTTCAACTTGTCTTTTAGACCCTATTCCTACTAGGTTATTTAAAGAAGTCTTCCCACTTATTGGTAGCTTTATTCTTCATATAATCAATTCTTCATTAACTTTAGGCCACGTACCGCAGGCTTTTAAAACAGCTGTAATTAAACCCTTACTCAAAAAGCCAACGCTAGATCCAGGAGCTTTAGCTAACTATAGACCAATCTCTAATCTCCCTTTCATTTCAAAAATCTTAGAAAGAGTTGTTGCTACGCAATTATTCGACCACCTGCAGGGAAATGGTTTACTTGAAGAGTTTCAATCTGGGTTTAGAATCCATCATAGTACTGAAACAGCCTTAGCGAAGGTCACTAACGACCTCCTCATTGCATCTGATAATGGACTAGTTTCTGTACTTGTCCTTTTAGACCTTAGTGCAGCTTTTGATACTATCGATCATAATATTCTACTTGATAGATTAGAACACTATGTTGGACTTAATGGAACTTCGTTGCAGTGGTTTAGATCTTATTTATCTGATAGGTTCCAGTTTGTTCATGTAAATAATGAGTTTTCTTTCAACTCAAAGCTTAGTCATGGAGTTCCACAGGGATCTGTGCTAGGCCCTACTCTTTTTAGTTTATATATGCTTCCGTTAGGCAACATTATTAGAAAGCACTGTATACATTTTCATTGTTATGCAGATGACACACAATTATACCTGTCAATGAAGCCAGATGATAGTAATCAATTAGCCAAGTTAGAAGCCTGTCTTAAGGAAATCAAAGCTTGGATGACTTGTAATTTCCTGCTATTAAATTCAGATAAGACTGAAGTCATTCTTGTTGGTCCAAAAAACCTTAGAAATTCCTTTCCAAATCAAACTTTCAGTTTGGATGCAGTTACTCTTTCTCTTAATAGCTCTGTGAGGAACCTTGGAGTTATTTTTGATCAGGATTTGTCCTTCAATTCACATATTAAATTTGTTTCTAAGACTGCCTTCTATCATTTGCGTAATATTGCCAAGTTTAGGAGCATCTTGTCTCAGAGTGATGCTGAGAAACTGATCCACGCTTTTGTTAGCTCGAGATTAGATTATTGTAATTCTTTATTGTCAGGTTGTCCTAAAACATCTTTAAAAAGTCTTCAGCTGATCCAAAATGCTGCAGCAAGAGTTTTAACAGGTACTAGAAAGAGAGATCATATCTCTCCGGTTCTGGCCTCCCTTCATTGGCTTCCCATAGAGTTTAGAATTAAGTTTAAAATCCTTCTTCTTACTTACAAAGCTCTAAACAATCAGGCTCCTTTTTATTTAAAAGATCTGATACTACCGTATTATCCTAACAGAGCACTACGCTCCCAAAATGCAGGACTACTTGTAATACCTAGAATCTCCAAAAGTACAATGGGAGGCAGAGCCTTCAATTATCAAGCTCCTCTCCTGTGGAATCAGCTGCCAATCTGGATTCGGGAGTCAGACTCGATCTCTGTTTTTAAGATTAGGGTTAAAACCTACCTTTTTGATATAGCCTACAATTAGGGAGGGATCATGTGTTTCTGAACCCTCCCTTAGTTATGCTGCTAATAGGTTTAGTCAGCCGGGGGACCTCCAGTAATGCACTGGGCCTCACTCCTTTCCTCACTCTGTATGAAATATTTTTTTTTGCTGGTCATTAACATTTGTTTGTTCTCTCTCATAGATTGAGTCCCCATCGTGCTGTTTGCTCTCTACATGTCTGTTCTTTTCATCTTCTCTGTCCCCTCACCCCCCAGCCAGTCGCAGCAGATGACTGCCCCTCCCTGAGCCTGGTTCTGCTGGAGGTTTCTTCCTGTTAAAAGGGAGTTTTTCCTCTCCACCGTCGCCAAGTGCTTGCTCACAGGGGATCACCTGATTGCTGGGGTCTTTCTGCAACTGTGGGGGTTCCCCCCTACAGTTGATAGTGCTATGAGATGACTGTTGTTGTGAAATGGCGCTATATAAATAAAGTTGAATTGAATTGAATTGAATTACCTTGCGCCAATCATTTAAATACTCCTCACCCTCAAATTTGCGCGTTGACATGACAACTCCCACAGATACATATGCAATGAGGCCAGGAGCAAAATTAATATAGTCCATGCCTTTCCACCACAAATTTTGCCCTGTGCCCTTTAGTAAATCTCAACAGTAGTTTTTTAACGCCAAAACAGGGTTTTGTGATGGCACAGCATGTTAGTAAATCTGCCCCTTAATGGTCTAACAGAGGTCAGAATTATCCCACTTTTGCCCTTAACAAGTGAATCTCTGGTTTTGAAGAAAGAAAGTTACTTTATCTATTTTGCATAAATATTTTGTCATAATTTTAAAGTCTCACAATTTTCCAAAGGTGCAGAACTTTGCGAAAAAGTTACACAATTACAAGGAAAAAACATTGCAATCATGTATGCAATAAAAGCTTCAAATTTACGAGAATAACATAACAAATTTATAGGGATGCCAATTTATTTAAAATATGTACTAAATTCATGAGAGAAAAAAAATGCAAAATTACAACAAAAACAACCTTAAATTTAAAAGAAAAAAGTTACAAATTCATGGCAAAAGTTGCAAATTTATGAGGAAAATATTCACATCTATCTATAAATTCAAGATCTCTCTGTTTGTGTGTCTGTGTGTGTGTGTGTGGGTGTGTGTTCCTCAGATATCTCTCAACTGTTCGTCACACTAACCAAAGATTTTAAACGTGCTTTGCTGAAGCTACGATGGTGTGCATCCCCTAGTATGGAGTCACTCAGAAAAAATATGTAATTTTTATCAATAAAAGTTTAGCCACCGCTGTGTGACCGCTCTATGTCTTCATCCCCTGCCTTCAAGAAGTGTGGGCGGGGTTTCAGATTGACTCCCTGTTCACTGGAGAATACGCTGCATCACGGCCATGCTGACTGGACAATCTGTGGCATCACGACCATGCTGATTGGATAACACAGCATCACGACCTGTCAGTCACTACAACGCTTTGCAAACAAAGATTTTAGAAGTGCTGCTTTGCTGCTGAGGTTACCAGGGTGTGCATCCATGAGTATGGAGGCGCTCAGTCAAAATATATACCATAAAGTTGCATTTTCGCCATAGAGAACACGGGGGGGGGGGGGGGGGGGGCGCTGCCGGGGACCCTCGCATCCACGGGTATGGAGCTGCTATATACCATAAAGTTGCGTAGGTCTAATGGATATATTTGCCATAGACAGCACGAGGTGCCGGGGGGAAGGGGGGGGGGGGCTGCTGGGGACCCGTGGTGCCGCAATGACATCACTGGCACATGGGTAAGGCAGCAGCTGAGACTCCCGTTAACCGGCCAACACCAGTGTCCCACCGTGCGCTCCATGAACGTTCGGGGTGAGGCACGCTCAGCTTGGCTGGTCAGTGGTACACGAAAGTCCCAACTGCTGCTTCATTGTGGAGTGGAATGACCACATCAACTGCATATTACATGCAGACACATGCTTTGACTAAACGACAGCAAGATGAAAAAATGTCCAAATAACAAAATAAATCATTTTTATTTAAATATTTACAGACAGATGGGCAACACAGATGCAAAACTTGCAGCCAAATGGATCATTCTGCTCTGTGTGTGTGTGTGTGTGTGTGCTGAATTTCCCTCTGGTGATCAATAAAATATACAAGATACAAATACAAAAAAAAATAATAATGTTTGGTGTTTTGTACTTATAATATTGCTAAAATATAAAAGGATGCACTACAGTGGGTCTCAAATATTTGTAAACATGTCCTGTTATAGTACTGCACGACTTTATTGATGATAGACTATAAACTACACATATAAACTAAATTATAATGGTGGCTGAACAACTCCCATTTCCCAAAGTGCAAGATACAACATTTATGAATATAACTTATAAAAGATCACACAAATAAGTGATCTGACAAAAAATAAACAAGCGGTTCTTAAACAGTGGCTAATATTGGATGTCCCATTCATTTTCAATTATTCTGTAATTAATATTCACACAGTCAAATAAATCTCAGTTCAGTCCCTTTCATATTTGTCAAAGTCTAACATGTGATGGGCTACACCTCTGTATTCCACTTTCAAACACAGCCTACGTTTGGGGCTGTAAAGCCTGACTGCGCTACCTGTTTCAGACAGGAATACTTGCTTTCTACGGGCATGCACTAGTATGTACAATTACAGTCATTGAGAATATAAACACAGGAAGTTATTTAAAAGATTGAATAAATTCATTAAGAAAAAGAAAATTCATAAATTGTTGAGACAAAGGTCAGAAAATCACAAGAGAAATGGAGCTCATTTGCACTAATATTTAAAAAATTAAGAAAAAAAATCCATTTAAAGATGATGGAAAATTGAGGCAAAAATACGACGGAAGAAAAAAAGATGCCAGTTTATGATGCAAAAGTCACAAATTCAAGAAGAAAATGTCAATCCATGAGCAAAAAGTTTTCACGAAGTTTCAAATTTCATTAAATTTCTAAAAGTCTATAATTTGAAAAAAATAAAAATAATTACAAAAAAGTAGGTAATTTATGAGAACTCTCCAAATTCACATAAAAAATTTCCACATTTTCAATTAAAAAAAAATCTTTAATTTAGGTGGTAGAGTAGCGTGAAACTGTACACAAGTAAACGTAGGTTATCTTTATATATTATACATAAGAGTCGCTACCCCAAAATAGTTAAGAAGTTACTGAGATGTGACTTTAGTCTGGACAGTTTGAGGTTTTTTCTCCTGAATTTATGGCAGTTTTATTCTGAATTTACTACTTCTTCCTTGTAAATTTGAAAGATTTTTTTCCCCACTTAAATCAACTTTTTCCTCATAATTTGTGTTTAGTGCTAATTTAGGGCTTTTTTTTGTACATTTGAAACTTTACGCTCATAAATTTATGAGGTTTTCCTCATAAATTAAAAATCAAAATTAAAATGAGCAAAGATGCAGTATTTTCTGTTATATTATAAGATATTTATAGCCTATTAATAGTCTATTTTCCAATCCCCACCCCAGGTGAAAACCTCATGCATTCTGAAACCTAAATGTTTGTAGGTATGCTACTCTTACTGAATAAATTCAGACAGACCCAAAAACTATTCATAACGTTGCAGAATATTCCAGCTGAGGCTGGCGTCAGACATCATTGTGAGTTTGTTACCTGTAGAAAAGCTGCAGCAGCCTCCTGCAGTTGGGATAGGGAGGGACCTCTCTGTGTGTGCGCGCCAGGGCTGTACTGCGGTGCGTGCAGGTACAGGGAAGAGAACATGTGTGACAGGAGGGATCATACCACTTACGTGGTGGGGGCGGTGTTTTCATTTTTAAACAGTTTAAACGATAAACTACTGAATATGCTTTGGATGTCATTTCAGCTTGTCAAAGACAAACTAAAATTTTGTAATCACAACTTTTGTCACTCCAATTTTTAGGGGATGCTGAGTTTAAATTTAAGGGTGCTACAGCACCCCTAAAAAAGGCCTAACGCCGCCCATGCGCTGAATTATAATTCAGACCCTCCACCATCACGGTAGCATTAGATATTGATTTTATAGGCATTAGATCTGCATTATGCTTTTTATCTGATCAAATCTGGTGCTTCTCATTTCCATGTTTTGTTTATGTAGTGCTCCATGAGCAGTCAAACTTGGGCACTGCTGTAGGTTACGCCTTCTCACTTGTGATTGGCTTTGTGGTAATCGCATGTGTGGCAATTGCAACACTTTCAACCAATCAGATTAGAGGCTCATGAATAATACTGAGGAGTCTTGAAACAGCGTTTTCTGAGAGAGCTCACAGATTGACTTTCTAGATCTCATGTAAAACAAATCAGGAACTATTTTTTGTTTATCAAAATACAGATATATGTTCTTGATGATGTCAGAATTTAACCCCCCAAAAAAGGCAATAAATAAGACCATTAGGATACAATACCTACACTGGTGCTTGAAAGTTTGTGAACCCTTTAGAATCTTCTACATTTGTGCATAAATTTCTGCATAAATTTCCAGCCTGATGAGCATCAACAACCCTTTTTCTGAGGTCCTCAAATCTCCATTGTTTGTGCCATGGTACTCCTCCACAAACATGTGTTGACACTTTGATATATCTTTAAATAAAACAGGGTGACCACTCACACCTGACTGTCATCCCACTGACTGAAAAAAACCTGACTAATTTCATCTTCAAATTACCTAACTAATCCTAGAAGTTCACAAACTTTTGCCACTCACAGATATGTAATATTGGATCATTTTCCTCAATAAATTAATGAAAAAGTAAACAATCTTTGTCTCATTTATTTAACTGGGCTCTCTTTATCTACTTTTAGGACTTGTGTGAAAATCTGATGATGCATTAGTTCTTATTTTTGCAGAAATGTAGAAAATTCTAAAGGGTTCACAAACTTTCAAGCACCACTGTATGTATAGAAACAGCATAACACACAAGGCACCCTGTCCTAAGAACAAGGTACTGATTCTACCACTTAGTTGAACACACTGACATTTGAAGGTGCTTTCAATAACTTAAGGGCAAATTACTATTCAATCATAAAGAACATCAGTTTCATTTTACTGTTGTTTTCCTGCTAATATAGCACACACATGTCTAAAAATGCAAACTGACAGTATCTATATGAAAATTAAAGGTATTCAGGTCAGTTAAAACACATTTAATCACATTATAATGCCCATTTCAGATTTAAAAAAAAAAAATCAGTCTGACCTGGAGTGGTTGTATTTGCATTGTTGGTGTCGTTGGTGTTTAGTGACTCTGATGCTGATGTGGTTGTCAGCCCTTCTGAAACAGTTCCATTTGATGACTGAACAGTTGTTGTAGTCTGAGGAAGAGGAGTGCTGGGCTTAGTTTCTTTTGTTTGTGGTGAAGCTGACGTGACTCCACTTGTGATTGGCTGTGTTGTTTGGTTGGTAATCAGCTGTGTTGTTTGCAAGTGTAGTGTGCTGATGGATTGTGCAGTGGATGCAATGGCAGAACTCGTAGTTGGTGCATCAGTATTGGGTGAACTTTTTTCCTGTGGAACTCCAGATGAAGTGGTGGAGCCTGCGGAAACACAAGTAGCATGAAACAATTGTGATGATGTACTGTATCACTGGGGTGATGTACAGTGGTGTGAAAAAGTGTTTGCCCCTTCCTGATTTCTCATTTTTTTGTATGTTTGTCACACTTACACTACCGTTCAAAAGTTTGGGGTCACCCAGACAATTATTTTGTGTTTTTCCATGAAAAGTCACACTTATTTACCACCATGAGTTGTAAAATGAATAGAAAATATAGTCAAGACATTGACAAGGTTAGAAATAATGATTTGTATTTGAAATAATAATTTTTTCCAGATACTCAACCTGCTCAAAGGAAGGTCAGTTTTATAGCTTCTCTAACCAGCTAAACTGTTTTCAGCTGTGCTAACATGATTGCACAAGGGTTTTCTAATCATCCATTAGCCTTCTGACGCAATGAGCAAACACATTGTACCATTAGAACACTGGAGTGATAGTTGCTGGAAATGGGCCTCTATACACCTATGTAGATATTGCACCAAAAACCAGACATTTGCAGCTAGAATAGTCATTTACCACATTAGCAATGTACTGTATATTAGATATTAGAGTGTATTTCTGATTAGTTTAAAGTTATCTTCATTGAAAAAAACAGTGCTTTTCTTTCAAAAATAAGGAAATTTCTAAGTGACCCCAAACTTTTGAACGGTAGTGTAAATGTTTCAGATCATCAAACAAATTTAAATATTAGACAAAGATAACACAAGTAAACACAAAATACAGTTTTTTAATGAAGGTGTTTATTATTAAGGGTAAAAAAAATCCAAACCTACATGGCTCTGTGTGGAAAAAGTGATTGCCCCCCCGTTAAAACATAAATTAACTGTGGTTTATCACATCTTTGGAAAGCTGAGTTCAATTTCTCTAGCTACACCCAGGCCTAATTACTGCCACACCTGTTCTCAATCAAGAAATCATTTAAATAGAACCTGCCTGACAAAGTGAAGCAGACCAAAAGATCCTAAAAAGCTTAACATCATGCTGCCATCAGAAGAAATTCAGAAACAAATGAGAAACAAAGTAATTGAGATCTATCAGTCTGGAAAAGGTTATAAAGCCATTTCTAAAGTTTTGGGACTCCAGTGAACCACAGTGAGAGCCATTATCCACAAATGACGAAAACATGGAACAGCGGTGAACCTTCCCAGGAGTGGCCGGCCAACCAAAATGACCGCAAGAGCACAGCAACGACTCAGCCAAGAGGTTACAAAAGACCGCACAACAACATCCAAAGAACTACAGGCCTCACTTGCCTCAGTTAAGGTCAGTGTTCATGACTCCACCAAAAGAAAGAGACTGGGCAAAAATGGCCTGCATGGCAGAGTTCCAAGACGAAAACCACTGCTGAGCAACAAGAATATAAAGGCTCATCTCAGTTTTGCCAGAAAACATCTTGATGATCCTCAAGACTTTTGGGAAAATACTCTGTGGACTGAGGAGACAAAAGTTGGACTTTTTGGAAGGTGTATGTCCCATTACATCCAGCGTAAAAGTAACACAGCATCTCAGAAAAGGAACATCATACCAGCAGTAAAATATGGTGGTGGTAGTGTGATGGTCTGGGGCTGCTTTGCTGCTTCAGGACCTGGAAGACTTGCTGTGGTAAATGGAACCATGAATTTTGTTGTCTAACAAAAAATCCTGAAGGAGAATGTCCGGCCATCTGTTCGTGACCTCAAGCTGAAGCGCACTTGGGTTCTGCAGCAGGACAATGTTCCAAAACACACCAGCAAGTCCACTTCTGAATGGCTTAAGAAAAACAAAATGAAGACTTTGGGGTGGCCTAGTTAAAGTCCTGACCTGAATCCCTCCAATGTGGCTGAATTACAACAATTCTGCAAAGATGAGTGGGCCAAAAATCCTCCACAGCGCTGTAAAAGACTCATTGCCAGTTATTGCAAACGTTTGGTTGCAGTTGTTGCTGCTAAGGGTGGCCCAACCAGTTATTCAATTTAGGGGGCAATCACTTTTTCACACAGGGCCATGTAGGTTTGGATTTTTTTTGTCTAATATTTAAATTTGTTTGATGATCTGAAACATTTAAGTGTGACAAACATACAAAAAAATGAGAAATCAGAAAGGGGCAAACACTTTTTCATGCCACTGTATATGAAAGTGTTTTATTTTTAACTGAAGCGACATGAAGTGAGAATTGATTTCTTTTACAAAAGAGAGCAGATGCTGTGAAGGGCATCCACTCCAGAAATCAAACATTACTGTCAGTGATGTTTCACTTAAGCAGTCCATTGAGCATTTGAGAGTTTTATGAATCATTTGCAGCAGATTATGCACAACAGTCAGAAGATCAGATACATTACTGACTAATTTAATGCCATAGTTAGGTGAGGGTTGGGATCGGTCTGCTTGTGATTAATGTTAACAGGAAAAGAGTACAAGACCATGATGTTTTAGCCAAAAAAATCACCTCCCGACTGACAACAGTTGTCTCAGACTCTTACAGAACAAAGAACAACTACCCCAACAACTAGGTGATCCCCTGTGAGTATTTAGGGACCTCCAGCAGAACCAGAATTAAGGAAGGAGAGTCCTCTGCCACAAACACTTGTGAGTGGGGAGCCAGAGGAAAAAAAAGGTGCGAATGTAGAGGTGCATTATCTAAAGTGAATTGTGATCATGATGATTTTAGACGGTTTTGCGCTAACCAAAGCCCGTGTGTGTGAGCCAAAATGCATGCGATAGTAATGCTGCTTGGTAATAAAGACGATGTCAATCACAGCTGATGCACAGTTAGTTGTTAGAAAGAAAAATTGGTGAAGAATGGGCTGAAAAATCAGCTGAATGGTTTAATGTAGTGTGCATGGATGCAACACACCGACATGAATGGGCTTGAAACTTCAGGGAAAGAGGATGATGCCTGTGCAAACTTTCATAAACCTTCATTAATGATGGCGTGGAAGTCGCTCCCAGCCATGGGGAGATAAAGTGCTCCCTCTCCTGTTGCTTTTGCCGATCGAGGGTCTCCCCGATCTCGTGTGGGGGTCTGTGGCTCTCTATCCCAGAAGGAGGAGATATGGCATGACTTCCTGTCTGCGGCGACCTCAGCCACAAAGTGAGCCCACTTTTGGCGACTTCTGCCAGACCCTGACGGGTGGCAGTCGGGGAGCTTGCTGGTGGAAAACCACAACCACGGCCTGGCTGGAAAACAGGGGTAAGCAGATGTGTGGACGCGTCTCCTGTCTCTGTGGGGAGTTACAGTGAAAAGTAAAATACTGCACACTCCTTGTTCATTCATTTATCCCACTAAAAATAAACACATTAATGCCTAATAAGTCCATGATGAAAACGAAAATGTGGATGGAATAAAAATCTTCAGACTGAAACACCACCCCCCTTCCTGCACACACATCCTCCCTGTTCATTCATTCGTTCCCCTAAAAAAAGAAATCCTACATTAATGCCTAATCTATAGACTCCAGTGATAAGTCTGCAATTAAAATGAGAGTGTGGATGGAATAAAAAAAAAAAAAACCTAGTGTGTGATCATCATATAATTAAAATGACAGGTGACTGTATGATGACTGTTACAACTCTCTCTATTAAAATAAGATCAGCACATGCCATTTCCTCCTGAGCTCCGGAGCTGCACAATTTCAAAACATGCCACTGAAATATCATTAAACAATGTGCTTCTGACAACAGACCAACTATTTCCTGCTCAAAAGCGGATTCTCATGGTATGGACTATAATAGTAATTACATTAGATTGCGCACTACCACACGTCTTTGAAATGAGCCCCCACCTCTTAGCACATAGCAAGCACACTGTCTACTGGTAATTTGATGACATGACACAAAGCATAAAAAACAGACAATGCGCTGACAGAAACTAACAAAAACACTTGTATATGGCGGAAAGTCTGGCAGAAAAGTCCACGGATGATTGTCCTAATAGCGCCCTAAGCCTAATCCATCACTACCTATAAGCCCCTTCAAAAAGGAAAGTTACAAGCCTCTTCTAAAAAGGAGTATTGTGTCTCCTGGACCTAAACTGGCAGTTTGTTCAACAAGAGAGGTGTCTGAAGACTAAATGCGCTTCCTTACATACTTTTATAGACTCTAGGTATTACAAGTAATTTATGAGCATTGTGCTCTACTGCAATAACATGGTACTATGAAGCTTTAAAGGGGACATATGATGATGATATGACTTTATAATGCCCCGCCGGTCAAAGCCCAAAGGGGTCAAAGAGCCCTTTGGGCGAAGACCGAAGGGGAATTGTATTATGGGTCAGTCCGTCTGTCCATCTGTCTGTCCATCTGTCCCACCTTTGTGAAATCAACTCCTCCTACAGTTTTGTTCCAGTTGTTTTGGAACTTTGCACCATAGTTTGATATGCACTGATGATGTGCATTAGGGCTAGGCGATATAGCTTCAAAAATGTATTGTGATATAATTTCTCTATATCGCAATACATGATACATATCACGATATGTATTTTGTGTACTGAATGTCCTTTAAAATTTGGTTTTACTTACATTTTTATTAGAAATTTATACACATATGTCATGGGTAGCGAGAGCGTGCCCCCTCCTTCCCGTTCATCTCTCCGTGGCTCATCATCCCACCTGAGTGAGAGGACACACCTGTGCCCTCTCATCAGCCAGCGTACTTAAGGATGCATCCTTCAGTGACTCAACGCTGGCTCGTCTGGGTATACTGCTGCTGAAAGACAGCAAGTCATCATAACATTGGTAAAAGAAGTTATTAAACCTGGGTGCTTTTTCCATTGTGCAGGTTGCTGCCATCGTGCGGGTGTGTCACTGAGGGCTGTGCACCCTCTCCTGCCACTTCATCTCCCACGACGGTAATCTCCACCCGGTCAGGCTCCATCAGCAGGCCCCTACCCTGCTGGTTCATCTATTCCCCGCTGGAGTCCTACTGGTGCTCCCTCAGAGCCCACGTAAGTGGTAATTTGGCTCGCCCATTTTCCCTTACTCCATTCCTCTGCTTACAGCTCTCATTTTCTCTCCACAGGCCCATTCCTCTGGCAAGTGACTGTTCTGTAGCAGTGTGTTTTTTGCTATTTAATAAAACATTCAAATGTGTGTACTGTTTGATTGTTTGTTGCTGCACCTTGCACGTGGGCTGAATTATCTAATCAGTCATGACAGAATGAGCCAGCCTTAACCTTGGCTCAGCAGGTGCAACAGGGGGACAATCTGCTCTGGATCGCTTAGAGGTGACCAAGCAACAGGTCTCCGTGATGAGCCAGCAGCTGCAAACGATGATGCAGCAATTGGACACCATTACACATCATTTGGCTGGGACGGCTCCTCCGGCTCCTCCTCCTCAGCCTGCCCCTATTGTTCAACCACCAGTCCATCGTACCGATGGACTGGTGGTCCATCGGTACGATGGACCACCAGTCCGTTACCACACCTGCCCGTTACCACACCTGCCCCATTCACGGGGGAGGTGGGGAGATTCAAGGAGTTTTTACACCAGGTACGGCTATATTTGGGGGGGGGGGAGTACCCGACGGAGATCGCTCAGATTCAATTTTTCACCTTACTGTTGCAGGACCGAGCCCTCAGCTGGGCTCGGGCCACATCAGACAGCTCAGAGGGCCGTAGTTACACGTTTATCAATTTGTGGCCACTTTTTATGCGCCTTCGACCACACCGAGAGTCAGGGGAACATAATGAGCTGCCTGATGACTATCTGCCAGGGGGCTTGGTCTGTGGCTGAGTTCTCTGTGGAGTTTTGGGTCGAAGCGGCAGACTTGGGATGGAATGAGGTTGCGTTACGCAGCGCATTCCTCCACAGGTTAAACGCCCATCTCTGCGATGACCTGGCGGTTTATGCCATTCCCGATACACTTGATGGTCTTATTGATCAGGCTGTGGGGTTGGACAACCGCTATTGTGAGCGCGCGAAGGAGTGACAGACCTCCTTTCGCTCGTCCGCCGAGCGGGTGCCCACTGCGGGAACTGACACTGGGGAAGCCGATTCTCCTCCTGAGCCGATGGACCTCAGTCAGTTTCAATTAACCGACGATGAGTGTCGGCAGAGGAGGAGGGCTGGCGTGTGCTTGTACTGTGGTTCACCGAAGCGCAGTCGGGACGAGTGCCCCCGGTGGCCAAAAAGAAGCGGCCCATCAGTAACCATGGGGGGTCTGGTGGGCGGGACCAAGTTGACTCCCCCCAACAATTTCTCTATTCCGTCCCTCGTGCAATTGCTGGGGGGTCGAGAGGAGGGTCTTGGCGTTAGTTGATTCAGGGGCAGAGGGCAATTTTGTGTTGGCCCGGCTCGTCCGGGACCTGGGTATTCCCACTCTTAAACTGCCCCATCATCAACATGTTACGACCATATCCGGCTGTGAGGTTGCGGTTATCGCCGAATGCACAAGGCCAGTTGCAATCCTCTTGTCCGGGAATCATCGGGAGGAACTAATGTTCCTAGTTCTCCCAAATTCATCATCCCCGATGGTTCTAGGTTATCCGTGGCTCCGGAGGCACAGCCCCATAATAAACTGGGGGTGTAATTCCATCTCCTCCTGGAGTCCGTTCTGTTTATCCAATTGTTAAAGTTCAGCCGAACGTGCTCCATCTCTTACCGTCTCTCTTCCTCCGGTCGAGCCGCCAGACCTCAGCCTCATTCCCCTGGTCTATCATGATTTGGGGGAGATCTTCAGGAAGTCGAGAGTGCTGTCGCTTCCGCCTCATCACTCTTACAACTGTGCTGTGGACCTCGTCCCGCGGGCGAGGCTGCCGTCCAGCCGGCTCTACTGTATTTCTGGGCCGGAGAGGGAGGCTATGGAAAAGTACGTTAAAGAGTCGCTGAACGCCGGCCTTATTTGGCCATCTTCAGCCACTCTCGGGGCTGGGTTCTTCTTTGTCGGCAAGAAGGATGACTCGCTGTGCCCGTGTATCGATTACCGTGAGCTCAACGTGTTCAAGCTCAACCCGTTCGAGCTCTTTCAGCACTCATGGGTGTTTACCAAATTAGACTTATGCAACGCATACCATCTCATTCGCATTCATGAGGGGGACGAGTGGAAGACAGCGTTTAAAACACACCTGGGGCAATTCGAGTATTTGGTGATGCTGTTTGGGCTCACCAACGCCCCCGCTGTCTTCCAACAGTTAATTAACGACGCCCTCTGCAACATCTATCCATCCATCCATCTTCTACCGCTTTTCCGGAGGTCCGGGTCGCGGAGGCAGCAGTTCAAGCAGAGAAGCCCAGACTTCCCTCTCCCCAGCCACCTGCTCCACCTCTTCAGAGGGGATACCAAGGCGTTCCCAGACCAGCTGGGAGACATAGTCTCTCCACCGAGTCCTGGGTCTGCCCCGGGGTCTCCTCCCAGTGGGACGTGCCTGAAACACCTCAAGTGGGAGGCGTCCAGGAGGCATCCTAATCAGATGCCCATACCACCTCAACTGACTCCTTTCAATGTGGAGGAGCAGCGGTTCTACTCTGAGCCTCTCCCGGATGACTGAGCTCCTCACCCTATCTCTGAGGGTGAGTCCAGCAATCCTACGGAGAAAGCTCATTTCAGCCGCTTGTATCCGCGATCTCGTTCTTTCGGTCATTACCCAAAGCTCGTGACCATAGGTGAGAGTAGGAACGTAGATTGACCGGTAAATCGACAGCTTTGCCTTAGAACTAAGCTCCCTCTTCACCACAACAGACCGGTACAACGTCCGCATCACTGCAGATGCTGCTGCAATCCGTCTGTCGATCTCTCGCTCCATTTTCCCCTCACTCGTGAACAAGACCCCAAGATACTTAAACTCCTCCACTTGGGGCAGGAGCCTGTCCCCAACCCGGAGAGGACAATCCACCTTTTTCCAGCAGAGGACCATGAACTCGGACTTGGAGGTGCTGATTCTCATCCCAGCTGCTTCACACTCAGCAGCAAACCATCCCAGCAAGAGGTGTAGGTCATTGCTGGATGAAGCCAACAGGACAACATCATCTGCAAACAACAGAGATGAGATCCTGTGGTCACCAAGCATGACACCCTCCATTCCCTGGCTGCACCTAGAAATCCTGTCCATAAAAATTATGAACAGGATCGGTGACAAAGGGCAGCCCTGGCGGAGTCCAACTCTCACTGGGAATGACTCCGACCGAGTGTTGGCAATACGAACCAAACTCTCACAACGGTCGTACAGAGACCGAATAGCTCGTAACAACAAGCCCGATACCCCATACTCCCGAAGCACCCCCCACAAAAATCCACGAGGGACGCGGTCAAATGCCTTCTCCAAGTCCACAAAACACATGTAAACTGGTTGGGCAAACTCCCACGAACCTTCAAGAATTCTCGAGAGGGTAAAGAGCTGGTCCGATGTGCCACGGCCAGGACGAAAACCACATTGCTCCTCCTGAATCCGAGGTTGGACCAACGGCAGGACTCTCCTCTCCAGTACCTTGGCATAGACCTTCCCAGGGAGGCTGAGGAGTGTGATCCCTCTAAAGTTGGAGCACACCCTCCGGTCCCCTTTTTTGAAGAGAGGAACCACCACCCCGGTTTGCCATGCCAAAGGCACTGCCCCCGACCTCCACGCAATGTTGCAGAGGTGTGTCAACCATGACAACCCAACAACATCCAGGGCCTTGAGGTACTCAGGGCGAATCTCGTCCACCCCCGGGGCCTGGCCACCAAGGAGATTTTTAACCACCTTGGCGACCTCAGCCCCTGTGATAGGCGAGTCATCCCCCTCGTCCCCAAACCCTGCTTCCTCTGTGGAAGGCGTATCAGTGGGATTGAGGAGATCCTCAAAGTATTCCTTCCACCGCCCGACGATATCCCCAGTTGAAGTCAACAGTGTCCCATCCGCACCATACACTGTGTGGACGGGGAGCTGCTTTCCCCTCCTGAGCCGCCGAACAGTTTGCCAGAATCTCTTTGAAGCCGACCGAAAGTCTTGTTCCATGGCCTCATCGAACTCCTCCCATACCCGGGTTTTTGCTTCAGCAACCACCCGAGCTGCACTCCACTTGGCCTGCCGGTACACCTCAGCTGCTTCGGGAGTCCCACAAGCCAACCAAGCTTGATAGGACTCCTTCTTCAGCTTAATGGCCCCCCTCACCACTGGTGTCCACCACTTGGTTTGGGGGTTGCCACCACGAGATGCACCGACCACCTTGCAGCTGCAGCTCTGGGCTGCCGCTTCAACAACAGAGGTGGAGAACATGGCCCATTCAGACTCCATGTCTCCAGACTCCCTCGGAATGTGGTTGAAGTTCTTCCGGAGGTGGGAGTTGAAGACCTCCCGGACAGGGGCCTCAGCCAGACGCTCCCAGCACACCCTCACTATACGTTTGGGTCTACCAGGTCTGAATGGCTTCCTCCCCTGCCATCGGATCCAACTCACCACCAGGTGGTGATCAGTTGACAGCTCTGCACCTCTCTTTACTCGGGTGTCCAAGACATACGGTCGCAGGTCTGATGATACGATAACAAAATCGATCATCGACCTGTGACCTAGGGTGTCCTGGTGCCAGGTGCACATATGGACACCCTTATGCTTGAACATGGTGTTCGTTATAGACAGACTGTGGTTAGCACAGAAGTCCAATAACTGAACACCACTCGGGTTCAGATCGGGCAGGCCGTTCCTCCCAATCACCCCCCTCCAGGTTTCACAGTCGTTGCCCACGTGCGCATTGAAGTCCCCCAGTAGGACAATGGAGTCTCCAGGAGGAGCACCCTCCAGCACCCCAGTCACAGACTCCAAAAAGGGTGGGTACTCTGAAACATAATTTGGTGCATAGGCACAAATGATGGTCAGGACCCGTTTCCCAACCCGAAGGCGCAGGGAAGCAACCCTTTCGTCCACTGGGTAAAACTCCCTCTGCAACATGCTCTATCAATTTGTGTTCGTCTGTTTGGATGACATTTTAATTTTCTCCTGCTCACCAGAGGAACAGGAGGTCCATGTAAGGGCCGTTTTACAACAGCTCCTCTAGAACCAGCTCTACATGAAGGCCGAGAAGTGCGAGTTCTCCAAAACATCTACTTCCTTCTTGGGCTTCATAGTGGCTGAAAGGAGACTGATTGCTGACCCAGCCAAGGTGAGGGCAGTGCTCAATTGGCTGACACCCCACTCCCGTAGAGAGCTTCAGTGCTTCCTCAGGTTTGCGAATTTTTATCGCAGGTTCATCAGGAACTATAGTGGGGTAGCGCTGCCCTTAACGCAGCTGACCTCTGTTAAGGTCCCCTTTCGGTGGACCAAGGCAGCGGAACAGGCCTTTTCCAAATTAAAAGGCCTATTCACTGAAACGCCAATCTTGGCTCAGGTCGACATGCAGCTCCAGTTCGTCCTTGAGGTGGACGCGTCTGATTCAGGGGTGGGCACTGTTCTCTTGCAGTGCACATCCTCCGATCAGAAGCTCCGATCAGAAGCTCCATCCGTGCGCGTATTTCTCTTGACGGCTTACGCCGGCCGAGAGGAATTACGACGTAGGGGACAGAGAGCTGCTTGCCATTAAGTTGGCATTAGAGGAATGGAGACATTGGTTAGAGGGGGCTATTCACCCCATTGTCATGTGGACCGATCACAAGAATCTCAAGTACTTGCAGTCGGCCCACCGACTTAACACCAGGCAGGCTCGCTGAGCTTTATTTTTCCAGCGATTTAATTTTACCATCACCTACCGGCCTGGCTCTTGGAATACCAAACCGGACGCGCTGTCACGCCAGTTTGATTCCGAGGAGGTAGCGCCCCCTTCCCACCCCCAATCCATTCTTCCCTCTTCATGCGTCCTCGGTGCCCTTACGTGGGATATTGAGCAGATGGTCCATCAGGCCCAGTCTCGGGAGCCTGTGCCAGCAGGGTGCCCCCCAGACCGCCTGTATGTCCCCGCTGCTCTCCGCAGTGACGTCATCCAGTGGGGTCACACCACCCGCTTCACCTGTCATCCTGGAATCACCCGCATGTCAGATCTGGTTCGGCGGGTGTTCTGGTGGCCTATGCACTGGCGGGACATGCGGGAGTACGTGCGGGCCTGTCAGACCTGTGTCCGTGGCAAGTCTGATTTCTCCCCCCCATCTGGACTCCTCCATCCCCTCCCCGTCCCTGGTTGACCATGGTCTCACATTGCCGTAGACTTTGTCACTGGACTTCCCCACTCCCATGGTAAAACAGTGATTCTGACCATCGTGGACTGCTTCTCCAAGGTTGTCCACTTGGTGGCGCTTCCCAAGCTTCCCTCAGCCTTGGAGACGGCCGTCCTGTTGACTGATCATGTGGTCCGACTCCATGGTATCCCAGTGGACATTGTGTCTGACCGGGGCCTGCAAGTTTACATCACAGGTCTGGAGGGCCTTCTGCCACACCCTGGGAACGACGGTGAGCCTCTCTTCTGGGAACCACCCCCAGAGCAATGGGCAGGCAGAGCACGCCAATCAGTCCTTGGAAGCCACCCTGCGGTGCGTGGCAGCTGAGCACCCTTTATCGTGGAGCTCACACCTGACCTGGGTGGAATATTCTATGAACTCGGCTATTTCCATGTTTACGGGGCTTACTCCTTTTGAAGTGTCATTGGGGTACACAGCTCCGCTCCTGCCCATGACCGAGAGGGAGGTCACGGTTCCCTCCGTGGGGGCTCATGCTCGCCGCTGTAGGCATATCTGGAGATCCACACGTGCTGCCCTTACCTGCTCTGTGGAGCGCAACCGGGCTGCGGCGCACAAACGAGGGATGCCCGTGCCCAAGTACGCCGTGGGGCAGCAGGTCTGGTTGGCGGCCAGTCAGGTGCCGTTGAAGACCACTTCGAAGAAGCTGTCTCTGTGCTTCATCGGGCCCTTCCCGATCTCCAGGATTATCAACGACGCCTTGGTTTGGCTGAGACTCCCACCTACCCTCTGGGTGAACCCGACCTTTCACATCTCGCACATCAAGCCCCTCTTGGTCAGTCCCCTCTGCCCCTCCCCTCTACCGCCTCCTCCTCCCCAGATCATCGACGGCCACCCCACTCACACGGTCCACTGGATCTTGGATGATCGGCGTTGGGGCTGGGGTCTCCAGTATTTGGTGGATTGGGAGGGCTACGGCCCAGAGGAATGATCCTGGGTTCCTACGGCCCGAATCTTGGATAAAGAGATGCTCCGGTCCTACCATCAAGCCCATCCCAACAAACCATGTGGATCACCAGGAGGCGCTCCTAGAAGGGGGGCCCTGTCATGGGTGGCGAGAGTGCACCCCCTCCTTCCCGTTCATCTCTCCGCGGCTCATCATCACACCTGAGGGAGAGGACACACCTGCGTCCTCTCATCAGCCAGCGTACTTAAGGAGGCATCCTTCAGTGACCCAACGGTGGCTCGTCTGGGTATACTGCCGCTGAAAGACAGCAAGTCATCATAACATTGGTAAAAGAAGTTATTAAACTGTGTGCTTTTTCCATTGTGCAGGCTGCTGCCATCGTGCGGGTGTGTCACTGAGGGCTGCGCACGCTGTCCTGCCACTTCATCTCCCACGACGGTAATCTCCACCCGGTCAGGCTCCACCAGCAGGCCCCTACCCTGCTGGTTCGTCTATTCCCCACTGGAGTCCTGCTGGCACTCCCTCTGAGCCCACTTAAGTGGTAATTTGGCTTGTCCATTTTCCCTTACTCCATTCCTCTGCTTACAGCTCTCGTTTTCTCTCCACAGGCCCATTCCTCTGGCGAGTGACTGTTCTATAGCAGTGCGGTTTTTGCTATTTAATAAAACATTCAAACATGTGTACTGTTTGATTGTCTCTTTGTTGCTGCACCTTGCACGTGGGTTGAATTATCTAATCAGTCATGACTGTGGCGGGTTGACTCAACCCCCCCACAACACACAGGACAGTCAGCTCTTTTCTCTTGGTTTTCCCCGCTGCACTACTGAGATGTAATGTGCCATTCGTTTTTTGTTTTGTTTTTTTTTTTGTTACTTATTTGTACCCGTAGGTAGACTTGGTTTGCAGTTTGGTGACAAGCCACCGGCTGCTGGTCGCTGCGTGCGCGAGCGCCCTAAACCTACATGTTTTTGGTGTGCGGGAGGAAACCGGAGAAATCCCGGAGTAAACCCACGCAACACGGGGAGAACATGCAAACTCCACACAGCTCACTGTTGGTCGGGGGCTGGGATCGAACCCACGATCTCATGATCCCCGCGGTCCCCCGGCCGAGGGTAAAACTGTGCTGCCACAGTGCTAAACCACTGCGCCACCGTGCAGCCATTCATGTATTGTGATGCAATTTGCCCTGCATGTATCGTGATGTAATGTGCCATTCATGTATAGTGTTCATGCGTCCTGTCCTTGCTGTGACCTAGAAACAGTTTAATATGTAGATGTGCCTTGTAACCTCTTTATTCCGCAAGCTGGAGCAGAGGCTGCATCTGCCTATTGTTATGTAGGTCTTACAAATGCAAATGTCTCATGCCTGTTCTGCAGTCCCTTTGATCAGACCAACTGCTGTGAATCTGCTTTGATGTATTGTTTGAGTTGGGTACAAATACTGCACAGGTTCTGTAACTTATCCTCTCTCAATTCCACTTCTGCATCTGCTGCTGCTAGACGCGCACTTTGTGTCTCTTCTCTGAGAGCCTGAGGATCCCGCTCCAGCCTGCACACACTTGGGCCGGAGTGGGGATCCCGTGACGGCGGTATGATAATAAACTCTACTTAAAACCTTCAACAACGCTGCATTATTTCATGCCGCTGCAATGACACATATATAATCATTTCACATATGAAAAAGCTGAATAATAAAATAAAATGAAAACTTACAGTATGTGAGAGAAAATTCTTCACAACAATATGTTGTTCACAACGTATATTTTTCTCTTTGTTTAACAGAACTCACATTAACAAGTAATCAAGTTTAACCACATGGCCAGAAATGTTTCAGTTTACCACATAGTTATTTATCACTTATTTTTGTTTTGTTTTTATTTGTCTACATTCCATCAGTTGTTTATTTGGTGAGCCACTCGCTCTTATTTTGAAGGGTTGCAAGACCAGATAGGAGCTCTTATTTTGAAAGTTTGTTGTGCAGAGTTCAGACTCAAAATGTTTATCTTCTCCTGCCCTCCCCCCTTTCCTGTGCTCAAGGTGAACCTACTTTTATTCTGTTATCTTCATCTCTGCTCGCTGCAGTTTAGATCTCTCTGTGAGCATGCAGGGGGGCGTTTCCACTTTCAAGGTATAGTGGATATAAAAAGTCTACACACCCCTGTTCAAATGCCAGGTTTCTGTGATGTAAAAAAAATGAGACCAAAATAAATCATTTCAAAACTTTTTCCACCATTAATGTGACCTATAACCTTTAAAACCCAATTGCAAAACAAACTGAAATCTTTTAACGGGAAAAATAAAAAATAAACCTTACAATAACCTGTTTGCATAAATATGCACACCCTGTTATTACTGGGGATGTGGCTGTGTTCAGAATTAACCAGTCACATTCAAACTCATGTTAATGGGAGTAAGCACACACCTGCCCCATTTAAAGTGCCTCTGATGAACCCCAAATAAAGTTCAGCTGTTCCAGTGGGCTTTTCCTGACATTTTTGTAGTCACATCTTACAGCACAAGCCGTGGTCTGTGTAGAGCTTCCAAAGCATCAGAGAGATATCATTGTTCAAAGCCATCAGTCAGGAGAAGGGTACAAAAGAATTTCCAAGGGGTTAAATATACCATGGAACACAGTGAAGACAGTCATCATCAAGTGGAGAAAATATGGCACAACAGTGACATTACCAAGAACTGGATGTCCCTCCAAAATTGATAAAAAGATGAGAAGAAAACTGGTCAGGGAGGCTGCCAAGAGGCCACCAGCAACATTGAAGGAGCTACAGGAATTTCTGGCAAGTACTGGCTGTTTAGTACATGTGGCAACAATCTCCCGTCTTCTTCATATGTCTGGGCTATGGGGTAGGATGGCAAGACGGAAACCTTATGAAGAAAAACATCCAAGTCTGGCTACATTTTGCAAAAACACACTTGAAATCTCCCAAACACATGTCAGAAAATGTGTTATGGTCTGATGAAACCAAGGTTGAACCTTTTCGCCATAATTCCAAAAGGTATATTTGGCACAAACACAACACTGCTCATCGCCAAAATAACACCATACCTACAGTGATGCATGGTGGTGGCAGCATCATGCTTTGGGGCTGTTTTTCTTCAGCTGGAACTGGGGCCTTAGTCAAGGTGGAGGGAATTATGAATAGTTCCAAATACCAGTCAGTGTTGGCACAAAACCTTCAGGCTTCTGCTAGAAAGCTGAAGATGAAGAGGAACTTCATCTTTCAGCACGACGATGACCCAAAACACATCCAAATCAACAAAAGAATGGCTTCACCAGAAGATTAAGGTTTTGGAATGGCCCAGCCAGAGTCTAGACCTGCATCCAATCGAACATCTGTGGGGTGATCTGAAGAGGGCTGTACACACAAGATGCCCTCACAATCTGACTGATTTGGAGCATTTTTGCAAAGAAGAGTGGGCAAATATTGCCACATCAAGATGTGCCACGCTGATAGACTCCTACCCAAAAAGCCTGAATGCTGTAATAAAAGCCCAAGGTGCTGCAACAAAGTATTAGTTTAAGTGTATGCATATTTATGCAAACAGGTTATTGTAAGTTTTTTAGTTTTCAATTTAAAAGATTTCAGTTTGTTTTTCATTTTGGTTGTACAGGTTATAGGTCACATTAATGGTGGAAAAAGTTTTGAAATGATTTATCTTGGTGTCATTTTTGTACATCACCAAAAACCTGGCATTTGAACAGGGGTGTGTAGACTTTTTATATTCCCTGTACGTGTCCACCTAGGCGTCTATTCCCTGTGCCTCCTACTCCTCGGGATCCGTCAGGAGTGTGGAGGGGGCATAACCAGGTGAGAGTCACAAGCCCAATACTCTGTAGCCGCAAACTGCACGGAGCATATCACTGTCTGGTCAAAGAACTTTGGCCAGTTTTCAAGCAGTATTTTTGGCTCAAAAGTGCAGTTTGATGAGCTTTTTCTCTCTACCCCAACCTGCTCTGCTCTCCCTGACTGCAGGGCTTGCATGTGATTGGTCGCCACGACTCCCGGTTGGTGGACTGCTGTCGTCTGTTCACGACGCTTCCAGACGTTAACTTTTGCCGATATCTTCAAAAGTAAAAAGCGAAACATTTTTTCAGAAAACGGTCGAGGCGAGAAATAAATGTGTAGTTGCTAAATACATGTTTACTTTTTACTAACAACCACTATTTTAAAAGCTCCGGGAAGCGATCAGCTCCACATTCCTGCTCCTCATTTGCGTATTATGCATCTGCGCAGGGATTCAGGAGGAGGAGCAATTGTTGACACCCTGCTACCAGAGTGCATGCGGGGCGTGCTACATACACAATGAACGGGAAGCGTGAAAACACATGCCTAGGTGGACACGTACCTTCAGACTTCAGCAGCGGCCAAGCTGCAGACATACCTGTCCCGCAGCGGCAGTTCATATTAACGTGATAAATGTTCGAATATACACAATGCAATCACTTATGTATCACGGGCAGTCAAATGTACCAACACAACAAATATATTCGGTATATCGCCCGGCCCTAATATGTCCATCTATCCATCCATTTTCTACTGCTTTTCCAGAGGTCCAGGTCACGGAGACAGCAGCTCAAGCAGAGAACCACAGACTTCCTCTCCCCAGCCACCTACTCCAGCTCTTCAGAGAGGATGCTAAGACATTCCCAGGCCAGCTGGGAGACGTAGTTTCTCCAGCGTGTAGTGGGTCTGCCCCAGGGTCTCCTTCCAGTGGGACGTGCCTGAAACACCTCAAGTGGGAGGCGTCCAGGAGGCATCCTGATCTGATGCCCAAACCACCTCAACTGGCTCCTTTGGAAAGGACCCCTACTACATATATTGCAACTTGGTTCTGATTGGATAATTTTTGCGGGAATTGTAGCCCCTGACTTATGACCTCCTGTTTCACCTCACTTCATAGACAGTAACTGCATTGTGAAATCAACTCCTCCTACAGTCTTGTTCCGACTGTTTTGAAACTTGGTACCATGATTTGATATACTGTGGTGATGCACATATTGCAATTTGAGTCTCATCGGATGACCTTGAGATCAAAGGTCAGCCAACTTTTCCCTAAATCTTCTAAACACAATAACTACTGAAAAAAATGATGTAGCCTTTTCAAATCAATACAGTAGTTGTATCTAATACACATCTTGGACTGCTTACACCCTGACCTGACTATAGTTTGGGGTCAAGGGGTCAAAGGCTAAAGTTAACATTCCAGTTGCACTATGGTAAATGGGAAATGCTAAATTTACTATTATTATAAAACAAGTAAAGCTAGGACCACCAAATCTGGTAGACAGGTTCACCTTGGGGTCCTGACCTCTGACGATGGGTTTGGGGTCAAAAGGCCAAAGGTCAACATTAACATTCCCTATGCCTTGTTAGGGTCACCATACTTAGTACACAGGTTCACCCTATGACCCTGAAGTGTGACTATGGTTTTGGCATTTTAAGGTCAAAGGTCAGCATCATAATGGCTAATAAACTATATCTCAACAACAAAGAACGCAAGGTCCACCAAACTTGCTACACAGGTTCACCTTGGGATCCTGACCTCTGACTTTGAATTTTGGGTCAAAAGGTCAAAGGTCAAGGTTAACATTCCTTATGTCTTATTAATGTACAACCAGTAAAGGTAGGGCCACCAAACGTGGTACACAGGTTCATCTTTGGATCCTGACCTCTGACAATAGGTTTGGGGTCAATGGTTAACATTCCTTATTCCTTATTACTGTACAATGAGTAAAGTTAAGGTTGCCAAACTTGGTACACAGGTTCACCTTGTGACCCTGAAGTGTGACTATGGTTTTGGGATCTCAAGGTTTTAACCTCAAAATGGCTTATAAACTATATCTCAACAACAAAGAAAGCTAGGGTCACCAAACTTGGTACACAGGTTCACTCTTAGACCATAACCTCTGACTACAGGTTTGGGGTCAAAGGTCAAGGTTGGCACTCCCTATGCTCTCTTACTATAGAATTTGTAAAGCTCTCTAGGATCACCAAACTTGCTACACAGGTTCTGTCATGAGCCGAGCCGGTGTGGCTTTCCCCGGCTTGGCCTCGATTTCTCTGTGGGTTTTTGGTTTCACTGTTTATGTGCATTTTGTGTATTTATTCCATTACCATAGCCACTGCCTGACCGGCAGCTGTTAGTCAGTATGTTGGGCAGCACAGTGGTGCAGTGGTTAGCACTGTTGCCTTACAGCTAGAAGGTTCCTGGTTCAAATCCCCAGGCTGGCAGGGGTTGGAACCTTTCTGTGTGGAGTTTGCATGTTCTCCCTGTGCTGCGTGGGTTTACTCCGGGGGCTCCGGTTTCCTCCCACAATCCAAAGACATGCATGTTAGGTTAATTGGCTGTTCTAAATTGTCCCTAGATATCTGTTTCCTATAGGCCCTTAGAATAGAGGGTTAGTACTAGTGAAAGCGCTTTGAGTGGTCTTTGTGACTAGAAAAGCGCTATACAAGTGCAGGTTAGTTAGTTAGTTAGTTAGTATCTGTGATCTATTTTTTCCCACGCTGCTGACAGTCTGCTGGTCCAACCACGCCCCCTTGCTTTCCTTAGTTCCATCAGCTGTTCCCAGCCCCGGTAGTGATCTTTCCCGCGCCTCGCCCAGGTGTTCCCAATTTGTGTGGCCAGCGGCGTTTGGATTTAAGCAGCTCTTGGCTAGACAAACGCCACTGGGTCATTGTACGAGTCACTCTCATTTTCCGTGGTGTGACCGTCACGTTGAGAAGGACTTCGGGACTATGCTCGTTGAGAGAATTGGACTTCCTGGACTGTTCCCACTCTTGAGTAAACTGCTTGTGTTTCTCTGTGCGGTTGCTGCTACGCTGGACCAGAAGCATTTCTCCCCTTGCAGTAATTCTGCTACGCTTCTGGTGGCGTTTTTCCCAGCAGCATAACTGCTACGCTCAGGCTGTTGCCCAGTTTACGTTCCCCCCGAGTAAGGTGGACTCCCCGTAGTCTTCCTCGCTCTCCCAAGTGCTTGTGTGTTAAGTGTATTATTTTTCCTGTGGCCACGGTACACAGTGGTCTGCCCACTGGCCATTTTGTGTCAGCCATTTTGTGTACATTGTTACCTTCTTGTAAGGTAAGTCTTGAACTGTCATGTCAATAAATGTGTGTATGGTGAAACCCTGCGCGTAAATCCATCCATCCTTCTCCTCCTCTGTGCGCCGTGGAAAAGCGCACGGAGAGTTTGACAGAATGACCCAGCCCGAAAAGAGGATTTAGCGGGTTCACCCACACATCCCTTTTTTCCCTTCTTGTGGGTCATTTTTTAACTGTTTTTTCACCCACCGGTTTGCCCCACTATGCCTTCGGCGCGCCGCTGTCATGCCGGCTGGAGGAAATTAGCGGCAAGGCATTCCACGGTGGAAGAAGAATGGGTGGCGACCTTCATCCAGGACTTTATGGATGAGGCCCATAAAGCCCATGGACCCAAGGTGAAGTGGAGCAGCCTGGACGCAGTGGAGGGAATTCTGGAAGCGCATTCCGGATGCTGGGATTACCCTCAGTACGCGGACCTGATCGCTTCGGTCTACGAGCTCCAGCGCATGTTTCCTGGTGTGGGGAGAGCGGCATTCCTGGCAGAGCCCAAGCGGGAACACGCTCCACAGTCTGCAGCCGTTCTCGCAATTTCTTTTCAGCTTCATTTACTGTATATAGCGCCATATCACAACAAAAGTCATCTCATAGCACTACCAAATGCAGGGAAAACCCCACAATTTCAGAAAGACCCAGCAATCAGACAATCCCCTGTGAGTAAGCGCTTAGCGACGGTGGAGAGGAAAAACTCCCGTTTAACAGGAAGAAACCTCTAGCAGAACCAGGCTCAGGGAGGGGCAGTCATCTACTGCGACTGGCTGGGGGTGAGGGGATAGAGAGGATGAAGAGAACAGACATAAAGAACATGAACAGTGAGAAGCCAAGTACATTATTGGAGGTCAACCGGCAGTCTGAATCTATTAACAGCAGAACAAAAGGGGGGTTAAGAGACACAAGATCCCTCCCTAATCGTAGGCTATATTGAAAAGGAAGGATTTTACCCTGTTCTTAAAAACAGAGATCGAGTCTGACTCCCGGACCCAGAGTGGTAACTGGTTCCACAGAGAAGGAGCTTGATAGCAGAAGGCTCTGCCTCCCATTGTACTTTTGGAGATTCTGAGTATTACAAGTAATCCAGCATTTTGGGAGCGTAGTGCTCTGTTAGGATGATAGGGTAATATCAGATCTTTTATATATAAGGGGGCCTGATTTTTAAGAGCTTTGAAAGTGAGAAGAAGGATTTTAAACTTATTCTAAACTCTATGGGAAGCCAATGAAGGGAGGCCAGAACCGGAGAGATATGCTCTCTCTTTCTAGAACTAGTTAAAACTCTTGCAGCAGCATTTTGGATCAACTGAAGACTTTTTAAGGATATTTTGGGACAACCTGATAATAACGAGTTACAATAATCTAATCGAGAGCTGACAAAGGTGTGGATCAGTTTCTCAGCATCATTCAGAGACAAGATGCTCCTAATCTTGGCAATATTGTGCAGATGATAGAAGGCAGTCTTAGAAACAAATTTAATATGTGAGTTGAAGAACAGATCTTGATCAAAAATAACTCCAAGGTTCCTCACAGAACTATTCAGAGTGAGAGTAGCGGCATCCAAATTAAGAGTATGATTTGGAAAGGAATTTCTAAGGTTTTTTGGACCAACAAGAATGACTTCAGTCTTATCTGAGTTTAATAGCAGAAAAATTACAAGTCATCCAGGCTTTGATTTCCTTAAGACAGGCATCTAACTTGGTTAATTGATTACAATCATTGGGCTTCATTGACAGGTATAGTTGTGTGCCGTCTGCGTAACAATGAAAATGTATACAGTGCTTTCTAATGATATTGCCTAATGGAAGCATATATAAGCTAAAAAGAGTAGGGCCTAACACAGATCCCTGTGGAACTCTATGACTGAGCTTAGAGTTGGAAGAAAATTCATCATTGATGTGAACAAACTGAAGTCTATCGGACAAATAAGATCTAAACCACTGCAGCAAAGTTCTATTTAGTCCAACATAGTGTTCTAATCTATCAAGTAGAATGTCATGATCGATAGTATCAAAGGCTGCACTAAGATCTAAAAGGACAAGTACAAAAACAAGTCCATTGTCGGATGCGATAAGGAGGTCATTAGTGACCTTCACTAAGGCTGTTTCAGTGCTGTGATGGACTCTGAACCCAGATTGAAACTCTTCAAATAAACCAATTCCCTGCAAGTGGTCAAACAACTGCACAGCAACAACTCTTTCTAACATTTTTGAAATGAAAGGCAGATTAGAGATTGGTCGATAGTTAGCCAGAACTCCTGGATCGAGCGTTGGCTTTTTGAGTAAGGGTTTAATTACAGCAATTTATAAGCCTTTGGTACATAGCCCAAAGTTAAAGAAGAATTAATTATATGAAGAATACGGCTACCAATAATTGGGAAGACTATTTTAAATAACCTTAAATAATAGGCTTAGATGAGGAGATTATTTTATCTAACTCTAAAAGGTCAATTGGAATAAACTTATCTAAACATATCAGTTGAAGCAGTTGTAGTAGTTGATGTACTTAAGTTTACGGTGGGAAGAATCTGACTAATTTTATCTCTAATAGATAAAATTTTATGATTGAAAAGGTTGAAAAAGTCCTGACTAGAAAGCTCAAGGGGGATGTGAGGACTGACCGAGTCCTGACTCTTTGTCAGCCTGGCTATAGTGTTGAAAAGAAACCTGGGGTTATTCTTATTCTCTTCTATTAATGCAGAGTAATAACTCGTTCTAGCTTTTTCTAAGAGATTTTTTTTATAAATTAAGAGATGATTTCTCCATGCTAAATAGAATTCATCTAAATTAGTAGAACACCATTTTCTTTCTAATTGACGAGTCTTCTGTTTTAAGCTACGAGTTTCTGTGTTAAACCAAGAGATTAGAAATCTCTGGTTAGACTTTTTCTTTTTTAAAGGGGCAACCAAATCTAGAGTCTGATGCAGAGAGGCTGTAACACTATATACCATGCTATCAGTTACGGGAGGAGCAGGCTCTCCATCTTTTATTTCCGTTGTGTTGACCCATGGTATAGAGGAGACAATCTGCAAAAATTTGGTAACAACGTCATCTGAGAGACATCTGCTGTAGTAATATTTTTCTTTAGGAGTCAAAGAATCAGAAATAGTGAAATCAAAGGTTAACAGACAATAGTCTGACAGTACAGGATTATGAGGAGACACTACCAGATTTTCTATTTCTATACCATAAGTCAAAACAAGGTCCAGTGTGTGGTGGAGATAATGGGTAGAATTTTCTACTTTCTGGGAAAACCCCATTGAGTCTAAAATTGAATTGAATGCCTTATTAAGACAGTCACTATCTACATCAACGTGTATATTAAAATCCCCTACAATAATTATTCTATCTGATTTCAGCACTAAATCAGCTAAAAATTCAGCAAATTCGGAAAAAAACTCTGAGTAGGCCGAGGGAGGACGGTAAACTATGGCAAAGAAAATTGGGTTCAAGCCATGATAGCCAACATGCCCCACACTGAGGACCAGGCCCTCAAAGGAATTAAAACATGATTTTTGCTTTACATTAACTAGTAATTTAGAATGGAAAATTGCCACTACTCCACCTCCAGAACTTCTGGGATTATGATAGTTTAGATAACCAGAGGGAGTTGATTCATTCAAACCAACATAATCGTCTTGCCCTAGCCAAGTCTCTGTGAGGGTTATTAAATTGATCTGATGATCAATTAATAGATCATGGACTAGAAGAGACTTGGGAGTTAGAGAACTAATATTTAATAAACCACATTTAATTTTTAAATTATGAGGAGGAACAGAGGCCAAATTATTAAATTTAGAGACTTGATGTTTGATTTGAGTTTTACCAACATTTTGTTTAATCACTTTGGGATGTTTGTGCATTATATTTTTTATTAACTTTGGGGGGAGTAGACAAAGGTTCTCTAAGGAACCTCTAAGGAGAAGACAGGGGCAAAGTTGGGGGGTGGTGGATGAGGAGGAGCTGCAGAAAGAGGTGTATTTATCAAGTTGTGTTGTATTTGTCTTGGGTTATAATATTTTGGGTAACGGGAGACAGACACAATCTCTGTAGGGTTATAAATCGAAGACTGATCCAAACAGTAAGGATTATTTGGATTAATGGGATTAATATGAGAAGTGGAAACAAAACCAAAAAAGGGCTGGTTGGCAGACCCAAGAACCTCAGAGTGAGTTAACACACCAAATTTCAGTCACTGTACTAAAAAATGCTGAATGGAATAGAACAGATTGTCCCTTAAAACACGTGCACCAAGTCTATTTGGATGGATACCATCGGGCCTCATAAGTGATGAGCAGTTCCAAAACAGGTTAAAATTGTCTACAAAACCAATGTTAAAAGTAGGACATATAAAACACAATGAAGTATTAAGACTGAGAGTTCTGCTAAAATAATTGCAACCTCGTCTGAAAGGTGCTAAAGGCCCAGAGATAAACGCACCTCTGCCACAGTTCATAAGAGTGGACAGAAGGCTCCTGAAGTCACTTTTTAAGATCTCTGACGCTTCAGCTGGGATGTTGTTGCATCCAACATGTACTATGACAGTTTTAATGTGGGGGTATTCATTTAGTAGGTCAGGGGTAAGAGCCTCAATGTCAGACACTCTAGCCCCAGGAAAAAATTTAGTCACACAGTACCTGCTTCTGACGTTCCTCATAATCGAGTCACCAGTTACCAGCGTCGTATGGGGGGGCTTTGTCTGTGGTTTCTGACGTGGTGAATAATTTTGTTGATGGTGTTGTTGTGAAGGCGGGGGGATGCGCTCTCTTCTATTTGGAGCTGGTGTGTAATTTGGCACACCTAGAGTAGTCTTAGTCCGGGGTTGATGGGTTTGAGCCGCCGCTGAAGGAGAGGAAGGAGGAGGAGGGGCGGCCACGGGCAGACGGCCAGCGTCCAGGTGGGGAAAATCCTCCAGATAAAGGATGTCAAATCTATTTTCCAAGAGCAAGGGAAGAGAAGAGGTGTGGCCCTGTCTGGTCAATTGACGATGATTGCTAGCTGGTCCAACCAAGGTCCAGGGCGCACATTGAGGATGAGAAGAACCAACCGGAGCTTTGGGTTTAGCCCCGAGACGAAGCCAGTGATTATTGCTGTGGTCCTGGACATCTGGAGAGGCCGGAGCAGGGGTAGAAGTGGACGGAGATGTGCTCAACTCACCCAGGTAAGTAGCCGTCTCTGCCAGCTGCGAGTCGGTAGCCAGGGCCAATGTTCGTCCGAGAATTATGGTGTCGAGGTGGTCCTCAGCCTCCCGAATCTTATAAAGGTTGGAGAGTCTCACTTCCAACTCAGAGACCTTCCTAAGGAGGGACACACAGCTGGTACATGTCGGGGATGGAGCCATGATGTTCCAGGCGAGAGGTAGATAGCCAACCAGCTAAAAACAGGTTAGCTAAAAACAGCTAAAAAGGCTAAAAACAGGTTAGCAGGTTAGCCTAGCCCGGTAAAACAGCCCAGCCGTGGGTCAGACCCACACACGTGTCCGATCGGGCTTTTCAGCTAGGCCAATACTAAGCTAACACCGAGCAAAAACTAATATCAGCAAAAAGAGATAAAAAATTAAAAACGAAATCAATAAAAACAAACAAAAGCGAACAAGATAATTCTTTGATGTGACGAGACGTTTAACAGACGTCAGCGCATGCTTCTCCCCCGCTTCGCCATTGGCGTTGGCCACCCATAGGCAGCGTCATCCTGTGAGGAGACGCTGGGAGAAGTCCTCCTCTTCAGTAGCGGCCATCGTCGTCTCAGCTGCCAAGACGTCTGCTGGATTCACCTGGGCGGCGCCTACCTCCATCGTCAGGGAGACGGCTCCTCCAAAAGTCTGCGGAGGGTCCATATCATTGCTGGCACGGAGAGGGACGAGTTTCTGCCCTTTGCAGCTGTGGGTGTCATCAACCGGGATGACAGACAAGTGTTTTTTCATTCTAAATCATTTATTAACACTGAATCTTGCCTGTCTCCCGAGGGAGAGGCCCAGTATCAGCAGTCCACTGGGTCCTCTCCTCCAGCTGCAATTAATGATTGTTTCCTTCCCCTCTCCGTGTCTCCTCCTTTATTTTCTGAGGGCCTGCCGGTCCAAGAACTGGCCCACCTGATGATGGAGGAGGTTGAGGCCCTGTATGATCCTGCCCAGGAGCCCGCAGGGAGACGTTTCCCCACAATCACACCGGTGGACAAGGAGTGGGCGAATCTGCTCGCCTTCGTCAACTGCCAGGTTGAGGAAGAACGCTGTGAGAGGGAGGTCCGAGGACGCACTTCCCCGGCTGTGAGGGTTCCACCTCCTACGCCTGCGCAACCACCGGATTCGCCTTCAGACGAGGAGGGGGCGAACTTGCTCGCCGCAGTCGACAGCCGGGTCGAGGAGGAGCGTCAGAGGATCAGGACTGCAACCACCATCACGCCTGCTGTGCGGACCGCCGCAGCAGAGTCATCCCCAAACCAGACCTCTAGCTGACGGGATCCGGACCATCATCATCGACAGTGTCGGAGTCCTAGACGGTGGTAGAACTCGAGCGCAGGCAAGTTATCTCTCCTGTAGTTCAATTGCCAATAATTGAGAGATCTTGTCTGGCTTTTGGGGAGGAGAGCCAGGTGCGGCTCTTGGCCGCACCTGAGCTCCCCTCGCTGGGCTCTGCCGCTGCTGGCAACCCTAACCTTTCCTCCTCTCCCATGCCTGTCGAGCCCCTCACTAGGGTCGCTGGAGAGGAGCTGCCATTACCGGGGTTGTCAACCGACGATGACGAGAGGTTGGCGGTCCCAGAGGAGGTCGACGGATGCACAGCACCGGGCGCGATGATGGAGGCTACGCACCCCAAATCGCCGGAGTTCTGGATGGCGGTGGAGCCCGAGTTCAGGCAAGTGTGTTCCATTGTGCCGATTCCACATATGTTAAAGTCACACTGCCCGACTCATGGCGAGGAGGGCCCAGGGCAGCTTGTAGGAGCCTTTGGGGCCACCTCACCGCGGGTGCAGCTGAGCCTCAGCTGGAGGTCACTGCGGGTGCAGCAAGGCTCCCACTGGAGTCCATCGTGGGTGCAGCGGAGCCGGCCTGGTTGGGGGCCTTTGTGGGTGCAGCGGAGTTGGCCCGGTCAGGGTCCACCACAGGTGCAGCTGCGGACCACCCTGAGGATGTCGTGGTCCCCTTATCCCTGTTCCACACCATGGAGGTCCCCTTTCTCCGGTCCTGTTATCCACCAGCGAGCCTTCCGGTGGGCAGGCCACCTCCTGCTTCACCCCTTCGGTCCTGGTGGCTAATCAATGTGGGCCGGTGGCCAGAGGAATTGACTCCCCGGGTCAGGTGGCTCATGTGTTCCGGCAGGCCGCCGGACCTTCTGCTGGGCCTGGGACTCTGGGCGGCCTCCTGAGCCCCAATGCCCGTGGACTTGGGGGAGTTAACTGTGGGCCCTGGGTGGGGAATTGTGTTCCCTCCTTCCTGTTCCCCCTACCGCCCACCCGGGTTCGTGTTGTTTGTTGTTGTTGCAACTGTTGGGGAGGGGGGTCTTCTTGATGTTACCTGGGGTGTCTGGGAATCCACTCCTTAAAGGGAAGGCCCTGTCACGAGCCGAGCCGGTTTGGCTTTCCCCGGCTTGGCCTTGATTTCTCTGTGGGTTTTTGGTTTCACTGTTTATGTGCATTTCGTATATTTATTCCATTACCATAGCCTCTGCCTGACCGGCAGCTGTTAGTCAGTATCTGTGATCTATTTTTTCCCACACTGCTGACAGTCTGCCAGTCCAACCATGCCCCCTCGCTCTCCTTAGTTCCATCAGCTGTTCCCAGCCCCGGTAATTATCCTTCCCGCGCCTCGCCCAGGTGTTCCCAATTTGTGTGGCCAGTGGCGTTTGGATTTAAGCAGCTCTTGGCTAGACAAATGCTGCTGGGTCATTGTACAAGTCACTCTTGTTTTTCGTGGTGTGACCGTCATGTCGAGAAGGACTTCGGGACTATGCTCGTTGAGAGAATTGGACTTCCTGGACTGTTCCCACTCGTGAGTAAACTGCTTGTGTTTCTCTGTGCGGTTGCTGCTACGCTGGACCAGAAGCATTTCTCCCCTTGCAGTAATTTTGCTACGCTTCTGGTGGGGTTTTCCCCACAGCATAACTGCTACGCTCAGGCTGTTGCCCAGTTTACGTTCCCCCCGAGTAAGGTGGACTCCCCATAGTCTTCCTCGCTCTCCCAAGTGCTTGTGTGTTAAGTGTATTATTTTTCCTGTGGCCACGGTACACAGTGGTCTGCCCGCTGGCCATTTTGTGTCAGCCATTTTGTGTACATTGTTACCTTCTTGTAAGTCTTTATGTTTTAAACTGTCATGTCAATAAATGTGTGTATGGTGAAACCCTGCGCGTAAATCCATCCATCCTTCTCCTCCTCCGTGCGCCATGGAAGAGCGGACGGAGAGTTTATGACAGATTCATCTTGGGATCCTCACCTACAGCTAGGGGTTGTCTACTTTGTTGTATATTTGTGGACAGTGGGATTATCATAATTTGGTTCTGCCACAGTAACTATATTGAAAAGTTGAAAACTGCTCTCTGTCAGTAAGTATTGAGATCGTCGAAAACAGAGGAGGGGGATATTGCACTTGCCTCAGCGTGCTCTTGTTCCACATGTTGACATTTCCCAGAAGTCTAAATGAAACGCAAAAAATTTTCCTATTTATAGTATACTGTGACGGCACCCTCCATGGGGAATTAGTCAGTGGTGCAGTTTTTGACACTTTAGGGTACATCTCCACTACTAGTAGCTAAGTGCTAGCAGGGGAATTCTTCGTTGGCTCACGGGGGCCAGTTGCAAATAGCTGTAACAGAATGACAGCCAATGAAAAAGCAGGTCGCAATCCAAGGTGCTGAACAACACTGCTAATTGTTGTAATCAGATCGTCTGATTGCTGGGTCTTTCTGCAATTGTGGGGTTTTCCCTACTTTTGATTGTGCTATGAAATGACTTCTGTTGTGATATGGTGCTATATAAATAAAGCCGAATTGAATTGAATTGAATTGAATTGAATTGAATTGCTGGAGCAGCTAGAGTCGGGGGTGTTGAGATCACGGTGTCATAGGTTCAAATCCCAGCCTGGGATATAGGTGAATGTCTGCCTTGCCTACAAAAGGGTGAAAATGACTAGTTTCATCCACCTTGGTGTATGGGCCGAAATGGACTTTAAAATCCCAGGTTAATATAGGCAATTCTGGCCTTAGCCCAGTGGGGGCCGTAACCCCCACTTTCTTACAGAAAACTGCACGACAAGAAGAAATGTCAGATGAAAAACATATATAGTCTTGATTTAAAATATTTGATCTTACTAGAATTTCATTTTTTGCAGTGTGGGTTACATTACATTGACTATGTGGATAGTTTGTATTCAGTTGTCCTCAGATTAATACATTTAAAAGAAGAACAACAGCTGAGTGTATGTATTTTTCATTAACCAGGATAGGACGCGCACACGATGGGACATACAGTGGGGTAAAAAAGTATTTAGTCAGCCACCAATTGTGCAAGTTCTCCCACTTAAAAGATGAGAGAGGTCTCCAATTTTCATCATAGGTATACCTCAACTATGAGAGACAAAATAAGAAAAAAAAATCCAGAAAATCACATTAAAGGATTTTTAATGAATTAATTGGTAAATTCCTCGATAAAATAAGTATTTGACAATAACAAAAGTTCATCTCAGTACTTTGTTATATACCCTTTGTTGGCAATGACAGAGGTCAAACGTTTTCTGTAAGTTTTCACAAGGTTTTCACACACTGTTGCTGGTATTTTGGCCCATTCCTCCATGCAGATCTCCTCTAGAGCAGTGATGTTTTGGGGCTGTCACTGGGCAACACAGACTTTCAACTCCCTCCAAAGATTTTCTGTGGGGTTGAGATCTGGAGACTGGCTAGGCCACTCCAGGACCTTGAAATGCTTCTTACAAAGCCACTCCTTCGTTGCCCGGGCGGTGTGTTTGGGATCATTGTCATGCTGAAAGACCCAGCCACGTTTCATCTTCAATGCCCTTGCTGGTGGAAGGAGGTTTTCACTCAAAATCTCACGATACATGGCCCCATTAATTCTTTCCTTTACACGGATCAGTCGTCCTGGTCCCTTTGCAGAAAAACAGTCCCAAAGTATGATGTTTCCACCCCCATGCTTCACAGTAGGTATGGTGTTCTTTCTCCTCCAAACACGACAAGTTGAGTTTTTACCAAAAAGTTCTATTTTGGTTTCATCTGACCATATGACATTCTCCCAATCCTCTTCTGGATCATCCAAATGCTCTCTAGCAAACTTCAGACGGGCCTGGACATGCACTGGCTTAAGCAGGGGGACACGTCTGGCACTGCAGGATTTGAGTCCCTGGCGGCGTAGTGTGTTTCTGATGTAGCCTTTGTTACTTTGGTCCCAGCTCTCTGCAGGTCATTCACTAGGTCCCCCCATGTGGTTCTGGGATTTTTGCTCACCGTTCTCGTGATAATTTTGACCTCACGGGGTGAGATCTTGTGTGGAGCTCCAGATCGAGGGAGATTATCAGTGGTCTTGTATGTCTTCCATTTTCTAATAATTACTCCCACAGTTGATTTCTTCACACCAAGCTGCTTACCTATTGCAGATTCAGTCTTCCCAGCCTGGTGCAGGTCTACAATTTTGTTTCTGGTGTCCTTTGACAGCTCTTTGGTCTTGGCCATAGTGGAGTTTGGAGTCTGACTGTTTGAGGTTGTGGACAGGTGTCTTTTATACTGATAACGAGTTCAAACAGGTGCCATTAATACAGGTAACGAGTGCAGGACAGAGGAGCCTCTTAAAGAAGAAGTTACAGGTCTCTGTGAGCCAGAAATCTTGCTTGTTTGTAGGTGACCAAATACTTATTTTACTGAGAAATTTACCAATTAATTCATAAAAATCCTTCAATGTGATTTTCTGGATTTTTTTTTCTCATTTTGTCTCTCATAGTTGAGGTATACCTATGATGAAAATTGGAGACCTCTCTCATCTTTTAAGTGGGAGAACTTGCACAATTGGTGGCTGACTAAATACTTTTTTTTACCCCACTGTAAGATGGAGACATGATGTATGTGGAGAGGTTTGTAGTTTGAAATCTTCAAATTGACAGCATCTGGCGGGTTTTAGACATCATCTCCTTCATTTATTGGATCCACAACTGCCGCTGCAGCCACAGAGCCTCTGGTACCGTCCTGTCAGAACCAGACACAGAGGCTACAAAAGCTGAGGCTCACTGGAGAGCACCTTCTCACCTCTCTTGAATGTTATAGTCTGTGGTGGAAAAAAACCCCACACACCCCGTTAATTTATTCATTCCCCTAAAAGATAAATTAATTAATGCCTAATCTATAGGCAATACTCCTCCTGTAATGAAAATGTGGACGGAATTTAAAAAAAAAACTATTCATTGTATCATCATGTTATAATTAAACTAACGAGTACCAACCTTTTGATTAGATTATAACTGTTACAAATCTGTCTAGTAAAATAATAGAAAATCCAGGTGCATGCTGCATTTCGTCTTGTGCTCCTGCCAGCAGGAGTGTGCCAGTGATTCTAAAAAGCACTGCTGAAATAGCATTAATGATGCGCTTCTGATGATTGACCTGCTTTTTGCTGATCAAAAGCACACTGACATGAAATGCACTAAAATAGCAATGTGCCGAGATTGTGCCGGTGCCACACCTCTTTTAAATAAATCTCCACCTTGCAGCATTAAGCAAGCACATGGGTACTTAATAGCATGATGCAAAGCATGAAAACCAGACTATATGCTGTCATAAACTAACAAATCTACAGGAGCAAGATGGGAAAGCATGGTGCAAAAAAGCACCTTAGACCTTTGTAATAGGGCCCAAGATGTTTCCAATCTTTGTTTGATCTGTAAATTAATAGAAAAATCTTGATCAAAACTGACTCCAAGGTTCCTCAGAGTACTATCAGACTGATTCTATCTAGAGTATCTGGTTAAAGACGGTGTTTTTAAGGTTTCTGGGAAGAAATGCCAGAATTTTAGTTTTGTTTAAACTTTACAGAAATATATTACTTTTCCTCTTGCTTGAGAATCTTTGCCAAAGAAGTCTACCTGTGTTTTTACTTCCTTCTGTTTTTATGGGCCATCTGGTGACTTGGACCACCATTTGGACTTTCTAAGTTAGCCACAATATCCTCCGGCAATTCCTGCTGTTGTTGGCCCACCAGCTGTATATTTCCTCATCTGGCATATTTTCTGAGCCTGTTCTATTTGCTCCATCCTTAACAGCTTGATGGCAGTAGACCACACATCTTTCTAACCTTATCTATTCCCAGTATACTCTTCCCAACCACAGACAGGTACTTCTTGAGACTGGACTTAAGTGTGTCATACTTCTTGTATGTCTAACCCTGGTGGGTTATCAGTTCTTCAACTGAACATAGGTTATTGCTTTGGGTAATCTATTATCTGGCATATGGACTACCTATCCAACCCGTGTAGTTGAGCTATAATTAGTATAGCTTAGATGTGGGCTTTCTTGTCTCAGTTTATATCTGTTGAGAAATAAATCAGCTCTCCACTAACATTGTGTGTGTTCGTTAGTAGTAGCACAAGTATTGAACACATGGATTAAATATTAGCCTCAGTTTCCACCCAGATGTTACCTTCCCATGTACTTTAACTTCCTCTTATGATTTACATTGTACTTGCTAGGTTCAGTTTAACTTTTACTTCACAAACAAACACCCAATAATTTTTATAAACTAAAAGTTTTATGCATATTTTTAAAATCTCACAGAAGTACATTTTGCCTGGCTCATAGATATTGCAGTTTTGTCACAGAATGACACTAAATACAGTCACCTGAACCAGACCGTCTTAGGCAAAGCTCTCAGTTCAGTCAGCTTCCTGTTTGCATACATTTGCATCTTCACACGTCACCTACTAAGCGTTCAAGTTGTTAAACACATTAAAGACACACAGTAAAGTTTAAGAGATTGAAAAAATGAAAAGTTAACTCACCAGCACAGGCTGTCACCGTTAACAAGGACGCCAGGACAGCAAGACGCATTGCTGCGGGCATGTTGAGAGAGGAAACAGCTTGTAGTCATATCGGTGACATTCAAAACACACACCTTCGCTCACACACTACATCCTTGACAGCAGGATGTGCTGAATGCTGGAGGAGGAGTGCTGCATATCAAAACCCTCAGATTATCATTCAATATTTAAACAAGGCTGTGTGTGTTTGCCTTCAGCTCCACGTCTGCTACCTGCTCAAGTTTTTAACTTCTGAACAGCTTTTCACCATCAAAGTGGTGTTTTTGTTCTGTGTTGCCCGATGCCCTCCACTGATCCACATTATCCTGCAGGTACTGAAAGGTTTCACCAAAGTTCTTTTACTGCTGCACAATGTGACATTTTATCTTCTGTGAGGTGGAAATATCTCTCCCTAAAGTGCAAATTTTTATGCGACGTAGGATTCAGTTTTAGATATGGTCACTTTTTAACTCTTTTAAGCTCATGTCACCATCCTGCTTGATGAATTATTTTATGTACAATATTTAAATGGCTGTTTCATCCCCTCCCCACAGTGTATTGCATGAAACAGCTGACATATATGGATACATGAACTGTCTGATTTAAACATAGACTTAAAAAAAATACTGTATATAGCAGGTGGCATTATCTCAGCATGTCATTAGTATTTGTAAAAATAAGTTTGGAATAACCTTTGCCATGATTCTCTGTAGGAGTGTATTTGATGTCACAATAAGACTCGTTTAAAGCTTTTTTGAACAGAAGAACATTAGCAGTAATAATTGCACAAATATTCATAAGCAGTCTATTGAATGTGCTGCAGTCACTGTGCGTGAGAATATATGTATTTATATTTAATGTGGCAGGTTTTCTAATAAGTAGTGCAGTGTCCAAAGTAAAATTTGCTAAAAAAAAAACAAAAAACGTATGAATAATTTTTAAAAAATCATACTGACAACTGTAACATGCTTAACAAGGGAGTCGGTGATATAACATTGTAACCACCACCCACCTGCCAACCAGTCAGTGATAACTAAACTCAAGATTAGGATTGTTATTTATCAATCAAAACAACTAATCACCCATTCATATAAAAGAAGATACATGGCTCCTTAAGTATAAGTAAAAATTAGTCATCTTTTTTCATTTAATTACCTTCTTTAAGGAGGTAATATTTTCATCTTGTGTTGTGTCTGTTTCTTAGCAGGATTATGCAAAAACTAATGGATGGATTTTGATGAAATTTTCACCAGAGGTGGCCCTCGTGCTATGGATGAACCCATTAGATTTTGAAGGTGATCCGAATCAGGAAGCAGACTGAATCACTTTTTATCTCATTCTGGCGAAGATGAATGAACTAATGTGATGACACAGCATCTGTCGTCCGTCTACATTTCACGGGAATCGCTTCTCCTCCTATGCATTTGCCCTGATGCTCACCACACTTATTCACATTAGTCCCCAGGTGGCTCTGCATCCAGGTTGTGCTCAAGGTCAAAGGTCCGGAGATCTTGACACTTTTGATTTTAGAAAAATCTCTACTGCTCCTCGGCAATTACCTCAGTTCTTACCAAACTCACTCTCAACGATCCTGAGGAGGGTCTGCATCCAGGTTGAGGTCAAGGTCAAGAGATCTGGGCAATTTTGAGTTCATGAAAAATGTTACTCCTTCCTAAGCCATTGGCCATGACTTTAAGCACATCCTAGATGGGTCTGCATCTAGGCTGTGTTTAAGGTCAAGACCAGTGGTCAGGAGATCTGAGCGCACTCGGGGTGATTTCATCAGGCCGGAATAGGCCCAGTGATGGTCTGGTTCACCTTTTTTAACACTACAAGATAGGGCCTTGGAGGAGGTATGGGCTTACGGTATGTAAAGAAAAAAATGGGCACTCAGAGAGTGCATACCTCAGCCCAGGCCCTCACAATGTCAAAGAAGGTAGAAAAAGTCATTCAGAATCCACATTCTGATCCAGACCTAAGGGCCACCTCTGGTGAAAATTTTTGCACAGACGGACAGACAGCAGAGCTATGTGCCCTCTGAGTGCCGTCTAGTTCTTAATAAGTTTGAATTCTTAAAATATCTTACCTGATAAGCAAATTTAATTAGGGTTTAGACTAATGAACATCACTTACAGTGAAACACTTTACTACAAATGTCATTCTGATTTCAAACAAGTAACACTATCAACCACTAGTAAAACCACTAGTAAAACTATTAACTACAGTAGTTTTTGGTTTAAATAATAAGTTCATCAAATCTAATATTTGGATTTAGAGCCTAAGAGAGTATGCTACTATGATCAATCACAAATTGTTATCCATCCATCCATCTTCTCTCACTTTTCCGTGGATCCAGGTCACAGAGGCAGCAGTCCAAGTAGAGAATCCCGACTTCCCTGTCCCCAGCCACCTCCCCCAGCTCATCAGAGGGGACCCCAAGGAATTCCCAGGTCATTTCCCAATTCCTGGGTCAGCCCCTGGGTCTCCTCCCAGTGGGACGTGCCTGAAATGCCTCAAGTGGGAGGCATCCAGGAGGTATCCTAATTAGATGCTCAAACCACCTCAACTAGCTCCTTTTGATGTGGAAGAGCAGCAGCTCTATTCTAAACCATCCATCCATCCATCTTCTTCCGCTTAATCCTTTTCGGGTCGCGGGGGGGCTGGAGCCTATCCCAGCATCTTTGGGCGAGAGGCAGGGTACACCCTGGACAGATCGCCAGTCCATTGCAGGCCAACACAGAGAGACAGACAACCATTCACTCTCACAGTCATACCTAAGGACAATTTAGAATCCCCAGTTTGATGCCAATTAACCTAACTTGCATGTTTTTGGCATGTGGGAGGAAACCAGAGAAATCCCAGAGTAAATCCATGCAGACACGGGGAGAACATGCAAACTCCACACAGATCACTGTTGGTCGGGGGCTGGGATCGAACCCAGGATCCCCTGGCCAAGGGTGAGTTGCTGTGCTGCCGCAGTGCCAACCACTCTGCCACCACGCTGCCCGTATTCTAAGCCTCTCCTGGATAACTGAACACATCACCTTATCCAAAGGGTGAGTCTAGCAACCCTGTGGAGAGAGCTCATTTCAGCCCCTTGGATCCGCAATCTCAATCTTTTGGTCATTACCCAAAGCTCATGACCATAGGTGAGGGCAAGAATGTAGATTGAGTGGTAAATCAACAGCTTTCCTTTAGAGCTCAGCTCCCTCTTCACCACAACAGACCGGTACAACATACACATCACTGCAGATGCTCCGATTTGTCTGTCAATCTCCTTCTCCATTTTCCCTTCACATGTGAATAAGGCTGCATTCAGGCCAGGATAGTGCGGGGGTCTCGGTTTGATTGGGTGGGGAATGCTGAGAATTTTCACACCTTCGTTTGGTTTAGTTTGCATTCACACTGCAGCGGACCAAACTGCCTGGACAACGTCATGCAGTTACAACTGCTCGTTTGGGTTGCTGTAGACGAAACCACCACTGACCAGGAAGAAGAAATCTCGGCGAAGAAGAAAAATCAGGCTCATCGATTGGCCAGGACGGAAAACGGAAATCTGTTCCTTCGGCCGGGTTGTTTGTCCACCACAAATGAGACATTTTTTAACTTTTCTCCTCAGCTTTCTCTGGTTAAAGAATTTCTTGGATTCACGCAGTTGTCTTTGTTACTTTCAACCCAAAATGTACTACGGTAAATGCCATTTCCTCTTCTCAGACTACATGTTGCTATGGTTACACAAACGCAGAGGGGTACTTCTGCCCTGTTGTATCTGCCTGCTTGCTAATGAATACAAGTCCACACGCTTTAACGGGAGTTTAACAATGTCAGCCGACTCTTTATTAAGGCATGTCCAACTCTACAACCATGGCTAATCTCTGTGCTAAGTTATCTACATGTATACAACACTGCCGGTTTTCACCCTGAGGTATTTCGAAATAAAAGTTTTGTCGGAGTCATTCTCAAAACATTACTGTTAGGTCCATGACCAGTATTCCAATAATGAGGCCGGAGGTGCAATAGAACATGACTTTATTAAGTGACTCACAGTATTTCAAGGCACTCCTATACAGGTAGAGGCGAAGGTCAAAAGAGACCGTGCCTCTTCTGCATCAGGCCTTTATACTCAGGGTGACGGTGGAACCGGAAAGGTGGAACCACCACCCACATCACACAATAATATGTCTTATTAATACATAACACCCCCCCCCCTTAAAAAAGTCCAAAACACATGCACACTAATTAGGCCCTCCCAAATTTAGTACCCGAGTCGTACTCTAATGGCAAACAAATAAGGCAGGCCTACTATCCATGCACACAAACAACTAAAACTAGAGGGGGACAGGTGGACTACCGTCGCACCTCCACATGGGCAGATGGATTATTCTGCCATCTCTAATAATAAAAGTCCATGAAGTAAAATATAGCTGTGTTCCTATTGTAACATAAAATAACCCCATAAACTTATATACATACAGTGGGGCAAAAAAGTATTTAGTCATCCACCAATTGTGCAAGTTCTCCCACTTAAAAGATGAGAGAGGGCTCCAATTTTCATCATAGGTATACCTCAACTATGAGAGACAAAATGAGAAAAAAAAAATCCAGAAAATCACATTGAAGGATTTTTAATGAATTAATTGGTAAGTTCCTCAGTAAAATAAGTATTTGGGACTTCCGGTTATGGCTGCCACGTAGGACGGACGTGTCTCGCTCTGCTCTGCTCCTGGAGAAAAAAAATCGGCAAATAACTCTCTCATTTGGGACAGAACGTATCCCAGCGTTTGGGCGAGGATATGTCGGCGAAGCCTAAGGCTGGAAAACCAGGAAAAGGAAAAAGCGAGCCGCCGAAACAGTCCAAATTAACGGACTTTCAGGTCTGTGACGCAGCAAACAGGGCTCCATATATGGCGGAGGAGGCTGGCGGCGCTGCGATTTCTGCGGGGAATGGCGCAGATGCGCTGATGGCTGCCATGAGTTCAATGAGAGCGGACTTTTCCTCTAGATTTGATGGGATTATGACAGCGTTGGAAGGAATAAGAAAGGAATTGGGTGACTGTGTAGAACGAACGGCGCAGATGGAGCTCCGTCTCGCTAGTGCTGAAGATGACGTCACCCGTCTTCAATTAAAGGTGCGCACTTTGGAAAAAAAAAATAAATCTCTGGAAGATAATATTTTGGATTTGGAATCTCGGTCGAGACAGAATAATTTGAGGCTGGTGGGTCTTCCAGAGGAATCAGAAGGTCGGGACGTATGTTCCTTTCTGGAAAAGTGGATTCCGGAGGTGCTGGGCAGCGAGGAGTTGCAATCAGCAGTGGTTCTGGAAAAAGCACATCGCATTGGCCCACGGAGAGATAAGGGACCGCCGAGGACCTTAATTATGAAGTTTCTTAACAACAGAGACAGGATGAAGATCTTCAACGCTGCACGTGCTAAAGGAGAGATTAAACACCAGGACCAGCAGGTGCGGTTCTACCCAGATTTGGCCACAGGAATCCAGCAATTGAGGAAGCAGTTTGATCCCGTACGTAAGGAGCTGCGCAACCTTGGGATTCGTCATGGTGTAATCTATCCTGCGAGACTGCTGACCACGTATGAGGGCAGAACCCACATCTTCAAGACCCCAGAGGAGGCGCAGGAGTTCATCAAGAAGATCAAAGAAGAAGAAGAGACTGGTGGGAGCTAAGCATGAACAAAATATAAGGTAGAATAATTAAGCATTTGCACAGGCATCTGACTGACTTGAAGTAAATAGTAAGTTTACAAAATATAGATTGTATTATATATTAAAAAAAAAACAAAACAAAAACAAAACAAACAAAAAAAAAAAAACTATGATGTACAAAGTTGTTAAAAATTTTGGAGTTAAGTTGGAAAACTACAGAGGAGAGTTAATGTTACGTCATTAAAAGCAGTAGAGTTAGGGTGATTGGGAGGATGAAGAAGGAGTGGCTTAGGCTGTTCCCCGTGGGTGTGGAACGGTCGATGGCTATATCGGGAGACAGAATTTTTCTTTTGATTTTGGGGGGTTTGCCACAAGTGTGGGAAGGGGAAATTTGTTTGTGTGTAGTTTGTAGGATGAATGTTCAACCACTCATGTTTTTGCTTCTCTGTATGAGCATGTTTACACTGCAAGGTAATCCCAAACTCTCTATTGATCATGGACCAAAGTGTTAATCTTAATTTAACTTCATGGAATTGCAGAGGTCTACAAAATTTAAAAAAACTTAAACAAGTTATGAATAAAATAAAGGACATGGGTTCAAGAATTGTGTTTTTACAAGAAACTCATCTGATAGAGGAGGATGTTAAAAGAATTAGGAGTAGATGGCAGGGAAGTGTATTCACCTCTTCATTTTCATCCCGAGCAAGGGGAGTTATGACTCTCATACATAAATCAGTTCCTTTTCAAGTGAAAAATGTAATTGGAGACAAATTTGGAAGATATGTAATCATTCAAGGTTCTTTGCTATTAGAAAATATAAATCTTGTGAACTTATATGGTCCCAATATAGATGATCAGAAGTTCTTTGCTAATTTATTTCTCATCTTATCATCACTTACAGGGCAACATATAATAGCAGGGGATTTTAATTGTACATTGAATCCAGGTGTGGATAGATCAACAGGACTGGATTGTACGCACATTGGATGTAGGATGACTATTAATCATTTTATGAAAGAATTGAGATTGTTAGATATATGGAGAGAAATGAAACCACAAGTTAAAGCCTATTCTTGTTATTCCAGTACCTACAAGACATTCTCACGTATTGATTATTTTTTGATTTCCACAGAATTAAGGTCCAAGATTCAAAACTGCTTTTATGATAACATCGTGATCTCTGATCATGCACCCTGTTGTCTAATATATGTAGATAAAAAATTGACAAAGGAATCAGGTAGATGGCAATTTCAGCATAAATGGCTTCAGGATGAGGAATTTGTCAAGTATATAGAAAAACAGATAGACGAGTTCTTTGACATCAATACTACACAAACATCAGCATGTGTAAAGTGGGAGGCTTTCAAAGCTTTTATTAGGGGGCATATTATTAGTTATACAGGATCAAAATCTAAGAAGACTCGAGAGGAGAGAGCTAAATTGGAACATAAAATAAAAAATCTTCAGGAAAAAGTGTATGCAGGAAGTGACCCAAGGTTGGAGAATGAATTACTGATTTTGAGAGCTGAATACGACAAAAAATCAGCGAATAGAGCTGCCTCGAGTCTTCTAAGATTGAAACAATCTTTTTATGAACAAGGTGAAAAATCAGGAAAATTATTAGCATGGCAGATTAAACAATTGGAAATTAAAACACCAATTACCAGTATTATAAGTAAGGGACAGGTAGTTATAGATCCTTTAGAAATTAATAGAGCCTTTAGAGATTACTATGAAAAATTATATGATACCAAAAATGAACCTGATTTAACAAAACTAAATGGGTTTTTGAACGAACTATCTATACCGTGTATTCCAAATGAAAACAGGGAGATATTGGAGTCTAAAATTAGTCAAGAAGAAGTTGGGCTAGCCATTGATAATATGAAATCAGGAAAAAGTGCAGGACCAGATGGTCTTCCAGTTGACCTTTATAAAAAATTTAAGAATAAATTAATAAAACCTTTTTTGGAAATGGTTTTAGAAGCATTTCAAAATAATAATTTACCATCATACATAAATAATGCCTTAATTATACTGCTGCCAAAACCAGGTAAGCCCTCTAATAAATGTGAAAATATGAGACCAATAAGCCTATTAAACGCCGACCTTAAGATAATCTGTAAAATTTTAGCAAGACGAATACAAGAAATTTTACCAAATATTATTAATCGAGATCAGAATGGCTTTATAAAGGGTAGACAAGGCTTCCATAATGTAAGAAGACTATTTAATATTATTTATTTTAATAAAGAAGCACCGGATACAGCTCTCCTATCATTGGACGCCGAAAAGGCCTTTGATAGAGTTGAATGGCCCTTTCTTTTTGAAGTCCTACAAAGGTTTGGACTTGGAAATAATTTCATAAAATGGGTTCAAATAATATACAATAATGCTACAGCAGAAATCCTAACAAATAACAATATTTCAAAACCAATAAAAATCAATAGAGGATGTCGACAAGGCTGTCCACTCTCACCTTTACTGTTTACTATGGCAATTGAACCTTTAGCGATAGCGATACGTTTACATTCACAAATATATGGAATTAAAGTTGGACCAACAGAACATAAAATCTCCCTGTACGCCGATGATATAATTTTGTTTATGTCGAATCTAAAAAAATCAATTCCAACCTTGTTGAATTTAATAAAGAATTTTGGGGAAATATCAGGATATAAAATAAATAAAACTAAATCTTCAATATTAATGCTAAATGAGACCCAGAGAAATTACCCAGCCCCTGAGGTAAATCAATTCAATGTTGTAAATCAGTTTAAATATTTAGGAATCCAAATTATGCCTAAGCTAGAATCAGTCGCCAGTGTCAACTATGAAGCCTTAATGTCAGATATCAGTGAGTTAACTCAGAGATGGATGTCACTACCAATGTCGATGATCGGGAGAATCAATATACTTAAAAGTAATATTTTACCTAAAATACTTTATTTATTTCAATACATTCCCTTATCACCACCTTTAGATCTATTCTCAAGAATAAAAAAAAAGTTAGTGGAATTTATATGGAACAACAGGAGGGCTAGATTACGTCTGTCTTTATTATATTTACCATTTGATCGTGGAGGTCTGAAATGTCCAAATTTTATGTTGTATTATTGGTCGGCACAACTGAGGTCTATGACATATTATTTTTCATCAAATGATCTCCCTCACTGGACTGAAATGGAATCATACAATTTACCTTTACCTCTTCCCATATTCATATACTCAGATTCGGCAAAAAAATTACAAAAACAAGTTAAAAATCCATTTGTAAAGCATATGATCAAAATATGGTGTGAAGCTAAAAACTATTTAAAAGAACCACAGTTATTGTCACAATTTAGTCCAATATGGGGTAATCAATATTTTAAACCAGGGAGAGCGGACGCTGTATTTAAAGTATGGAATTTAAAAGGGATACAAAAGATTCAGGATTTATATTTGCCATGTGCAGACAACATAATGTCTTTTGAAGAGCTGAGGATCAAATTTAATCTCAATAGAACACATTTTTTTAAATATCTTCAACTTAGAAACTTTATTCGATCAAATCAAAATAAAGCTCTCACTCGACCTATTTATTCATCCTTGGAAAAAATGATGATGAAAGATAGTAAAAGAAAGGGTATTATTTCAGAGTTTTATAACTCATTGACACTATCTTCAAGTGAAAATTCACTGAAAAGATTAAACTACTGGAAAGAAGATCTGCAAATTGAAATTTCAGAGGAACAATGGGAATTGGCTTGTACAGAAGCTCAAACCAAATCAATAAATGCACGCCTTAAATTGATACATTTCAAATGGTTAATGCGGATGTATGTTACACCGGAGGAGTTAAATAGATATAACAAAAATATACCAGATACATGCACAAAATGCATGGAAAGTAAAGGAACCCTATTTCATTGTTTATGGGAATGTAGATTAATAAGAATGTTTTGGGAAGAGGTGAGGGTAACAATTGAAAAAATAATCTCAAAACAAATCATATTGAATCCTAAACTGGTTTTGTTGGGTCTGTACCCAGAAAAGCATAATTTCAATAAAAGTGAAAGAACATTCATAGACCTCAGTTTGCTTAATGCCAAAAAATGTATTGCACTATTATGGAAAAAGACTCATAGACCAGATGTGACTCAGTGGTTAAGACAGATGTTAACAAACCTTCCATTAGAAAGAATAACATATATACTGAATTCAAAGGAAATTGTGTTTGAGAATATATGGAGACCTTTTATTGATTATGTAAAAAATTTAAACATAACTCTTGAAGAAGAAGGTGAATGATGTGTGTGGACCTTGTAAATTCCAAACTGGTGAACATAATATGTATACTTATGTATTGGATTGTCTAGACTAAACAGAGGAGCATTGTTGAAGACTTGATTTTGTTGGTGGTTGTTGGTGTTTTTAGTGCATTTTTTTTTTTTTTTTGTAGTACTTTAGTGTTAGTGTTTGATTGTTTGTATCATGTTTGTTAAAAAAAAAAAAAAAGGTTCAATAAAGATATTGTGGAAAAAAAAAAAATAAGTATTTGGTCACCTACAAACAAGCAAGATTTCTGGCTCTCACAGACCTGTAACTTCTTCTTTAAGAGGCTCCTCTGTCCGCCACTCGTTACCTGTATTAATGGCACCTGTTTGAACTCATTATCAGTATAAAAGACACCTGTCCACAACCTCAAACAGTCAGACTCTAAATTCCACTATGGCCAAGACCAAAGACCTGTCAAAGGACACCAGAAACAAAATTGTAGACCTGCACCAGGCTGGGAAAACTGAATCTGCAATAGGTAAGCAGCTTGGTGTGAAGAAATCAACTGTGGGAGCAATTATTAGAAAATGGAAGACATACAAGACCACTGATAATCTCCCTCGATCTGGGGCTCCACGCAAGATATCGCCCCATGGGGTCAAAATTATCACGAGAACGGTGAGCAAAAATCCCAGAACCACATGGGGGGACCTAGTGAATGACCTGCAGAGAGCTGGGACCAAAGTAACAAAGGCTACATCAGAAACACACTACGCCGCCAGGGACTCAAATCCTGCAGTGCCAGACGTGTCCCCCTGCTTAAGCCAGTACATGTCCAGGCCCGTCTGAAGTTTGCTAGAGAGCATTTGGATGAGCCAGAAGAGGATTGGGAGAATGTCATATGGTCAGATGAAACCAAAATAGAACTTTTTGGTAAAAACTCAACTTGTCGGACTTCCGGTCTGGACGCCATGGTGATAGCAACCTAACGGTGAAACTCCCAGACTCAATCCAAGGAAAACCTCCTCAAAATCAGACCTAACAGATTTTTGGAAGATTAAAATTCAAAAGACAATAACACCATGCCTAACCAAAAGCAGAGGAAACTGACATTCCCCAGATCAGGACGCACAGCAGCCGCGGAATCGGAACCAGAAGACCTCCGTTCAGAAGACGAGTGCCTGGGCCTAGCTAACAAAAGGATTAGCTTGAAATCGCTATTTGACGAATTACGACGATTTCGGGCCGAATTTCTTGAATTCAGAGAGGATCTAAAAAAGGCGAACAGCAGAATGGACCAGGCCGAAAACCGAATCTTGGAAGCTGAAGACAGAATAAAAGTGCTTGAAGATTCTGTACTGGATTTACACAGAAAACAGTCAAGGCTGGAGGCTAAGCTAGCCGACCAAGAAGGAAGACAGAGACGAGATAACATCAGAATTCACGGTCTGAAAGAAGGAGCTGAAGATGGTTTCAACACAGTGGCAGAATGCGTGGAATCCTTATTGAGAGAGAAGTTGGATATTCCACAATCCACCGATTTGAAGATAGAAAAGGCACATCGCACATTAGCCGCAAAGCCAGCCCCGGAAGCGCCCCCACGTTCAGTGTTGGTAAGATTCTCCGACTTCAAAATAAAACAAGAAGTTGTAAGACGGGCTTGGCAGAAGAAAGGATTTATGCATCAAGAAAGAAAAGTCTTCGTGGAACACGATTACGCCCCTGAAGTTCTTAAAAAGCGACGGGAATATAACGACGCCAAAAAGGTTTTACGGGAAAAGAATCTACGCTTTCAGACGCCATTTCCGGCGAAGCTAAGGGTCTTTTACGGGGAAGAGTCATGTCTCTACAATTCAGCGGAAGAAGCAACAACTGACATGGCAAGAAGAGGACTCCCGGTAACGGTGTTTAAACCCGCAGCGGATCTGAACGAGAAAATCAGAGCTCAAACGTGGTCCACTCAGAGACCTTCAAAATCCACGGGCCAGCAGCGGGAACACCCAGCCCCAGAGCTACAAAGATAAGCTTTCCAGTTCCAGGAAGGAATAGCGACCTTTTTGGGTTTTTTTTTTTCTTTCTCTCTACAGTCACTCTGCACTTCCATCCCCCCTCCTACAAGGTAACAAACATTAAAGAAGATGCAGAATCAGCATGTGGTAAAACCTTTCATGGAGCAGTTTTAGCATTAGAAACAAATGTCTTCTTAATTTAAAGGGGAAAAAAAAAATTCATGTTAAAATAGAAGTGTAACAATGACCCACATGTTCTCCCCACACGAACAAATACTGTATTAGAGTGAATGTTTGCTGTGATGGGGGTGGGAGGGTGCACACAAGCTCATAGAGTATAGGCATAAAAAAAAAAAAAAAAAAAATCATTACAAATTCGGATTGGGATCTGAAATTCACGTTAAAAACATGGGACAACTTACAGGGGTAAGAGAGGGCCCTCAACACGTAACAGAGTTTGAGGAATTTCCCTCAGAGCCCATACTCCATCAGGGCTCTTACAGGGTCTTTAAAGAGACCCCAGCTCAGGAAGTTTTTTTGACAGTTTTTTGTTTTAAAGTTTCGTTCATTATGTACTTAATGTTTTTTATGTTCTTAATGTTCTTTCAGTTTCTGAGTAGCAAAAAAGAGGGCCACCACACTGTTATACTAAATAAGAAAATACAATGGAGAAACAGGGTGTAACCAAAATAGCCTCATATAATGTAAAAGGGATCCTGAATCCAGTTAAAATATCCAAGATTCTACGCAAAATGAAAAAAGACAAAGCAGAAATAGTATTTTTACAAGAAACCCACCTAACAGACGTGGAACACACTAAACTCAGTAGACAAGGGTTTAAAATGATCTCTTCATCTTCATATAAATCAGGGAGGAGGAGGGGAGTAGCGACATTGATATCAACCAAAATTACATTTGAAAAAAAATCAGAACACAAAGATAAAGAAGGGAGGTACAGTGTGGTAACTGGGCGGCTAGAGGGAGAAGATATCACCCTGCTGAATGTATATGCACCACCAGGGGCTAAATGGAAATTTTATAAAAATGTATTCGACCTAATGATAACTAAAGCCCAAGGTTTTGGGCTGCACGGTGGCGCAGTGGTTAGCACTGCGGCAGCACAGTTTACCCTTGGCCGGGGGATTGTGGGGATCATGGGATCGTGGGTTCGATCCCAGCCCCCGACCAACAGTGATCTGTGTGGAGTTTGCATGTTCTCCCCGTGTTGCGTGGGTTTACTCCGGGATTTCTCCGGTTTCCTCCCACATGCCAAAAACATGCATGTTAGGTTAATTGGCTGTTCTAAATTGTCCCTAGATATCTGTTTCCTATAGGCCCTTAGAATAGAGGGTTAGTATTAATGAAAGCGCTTTGAGTGGTCTTTGTGACTAGAAAAGCGCTATATAAGTGCAGGTTAGTTAGTTAGTTAGTTAGTTTAGTGATATGTGGTGGAGACTTCAATCTAAGACTGAATCCATACTGGGATGCAACAGGTAATTCTTCACATCAAAATAACACCCAAAATAGGAATACTTGGATGCTACTAAAAGAAATGGGAATCTGTGACGTATGGAGGGAATTCAACCCCAATGTAAAAGATTATACTTTTTATTCAACGCCACATTCATCTTACTCAAGGATTGATTACTTTTTTATGTTTAATAGAGACATTGGAAGAGTAAAAACATGTAAAATAGGACTGATGGATCTCTCCGACCACAGTCCGATCTATATGGATTTAAACATCCAAAAATACACAAATAATACATTTTCCTGGAGGTTGAATTCAAGTGTCCTCAAAGGGCCACTGAAAGATGAATTGGAATCAGATATTCTCAGATATTTGGAAGAAAACGATAATGGAGAAGTATCCCCTTTAATACTGTGGGATGCGTGCAAAGCTGTAATAAGGGGGAAAATTATTGCAAAACTGGCAACCCAAAAGAAACTGAGACAAGAAAAACTAATCACACTAGAGTCAGAGCTCAAGAACCTAGAAGAAGAACACAAAGATAACACTCATTCTAATGGCTCGCTCAAGATCAAAGAAATTAAAAATCAAATAAATGAGATCTACACAATAGAAATCCAGAAGAAACTTACATTTCTGAAACAAAAACACTATGAAGCAGGCAGTAAATCGGCAAAATTACTAGCCTATAAATTGAGGAAACAACAAACGGAAAGAGCAATCTACAAAATCAGAGACCCAGTATCAAAGGAAATAAAATTCAGAATTCAGGATATTCTTAAAAGCTTCGAGAATTACTACAAGAACTTATACTCCCACAAAAAACATAAAAACGCATCCGAGACATTCCTAAACACATTAAACCTTCCCCAACTTACGGAATCACAAAATAAAACCCTACTGTCAGAAATACAACCTAAAGAATTGGAAAAAGCAATTATGAAACTTAAAGCTAACAAATCCCCAGGAGCAGATGGCTATACAGCAGAATGGTACAAAACCTTTAAACAGCAACTATCTCCTCTCCTCCTGAAAACATTTAACTACGTCCTCCACACAGGGGAAATCCCCCCCTCCTGGAGAGAAGGGGTCATTGCAGTCATACCTAAACCTGAAAAGGATAAACTAGAATGCTCCAACTACAGACCAATCAGTGTATTAAATCAGGACTATAAGCTTTTTACCACTATCCTTGCCAAAAGGTTAGAAAACATACTGACAGACTTAATTCACTTAGACCAAACAGGTTTTATAAGACAAAGACAGACACAAGACAACATTCGACGCACTTTACACATAATTCATCATATAAAAAAATATAACTTAAATGCAGTCATATTGGGATTAGATGCTGAAAAAGCATTCGATTCGGTTGACTGGTCTTTCCTCTATAAAATCTTATCCAGTTTCAATTTTCATAACAACCTCATTAGAACTATACAGGCATTATATAAAAAACCAACAGCTAAAATAAGGATTAACGGTAATTTATCATCATCTTTTGAGCTGGAAAGAGGATGTTGTCAAGGCTGCCCCCTGTCTCCACTGCTCTTTGCAATCTTCATAGAACCTCTGAGCCAATGGATAAGACAAAATCAAGAAATTCAAGGTATTACACTTGGTCAGAAAGAACATAAAATAGCACTCTTTGCTGATGACATTTTAATATACCTAGGGCAGCCAGACACTTCTCTACCAGAACTAATCTCAGTTTTTTCAGACTATGGAGATTTATCAGGGTACAAATTAAACATGCATAAAACCCAAGTTTTAACATTCAACTATGACCCAAATCATTTTTCACTAAATGAACTCAAAACTAACTGGGAGTTGGAATCTATGAAATATCTGGGGGTCAATATCCCGAAACAACTCGACAAAATTATACCACTAAACTATGATCCACTGGTGACAAAAATAAAATCTGACCTAGCAAGATGGAATATGATACCATTCTTAGGTACCGCACAAAGAATTGAAGCAGTCAAAATGAATATACTTCCACGTCTTCTATACCTTTTCCAAACAATACCGGTAGAACCTCCCAAAAAAACATGGCAGGAACTGGACAGAAGGATCTCAAGATTCATATGGCAGGGTAAGAGACCTAGAATCAGATATAGAACCCTACAGCTAAACAAAGACAAAGGTGGGCTCGCACTGCCAAATATCAGGGACTATTTTATAGCTGCACAAATTAAAACTTTAGTAGAGATATGTAACCCAGTCTACACTGCACAATGGAAGGAGATGGAATGCCAAATAACAAGTGACATCCCCCTACAGGCGATAATAGGGAACAATGCCTTAACTAAACTCCTGAATAACACTAACCCGTGGATAGAGACCCCGCTAAAAATTTGGTTTAAGATAGTCAGAGAGAATCAAGCTAAAGAGCCCTATCGACTTCTGCAATGGATTGCCTATGATCAAGACTTTACCCCCAATAAAACAGACACTAGATTTAAAGAGTGGAAAGAGAAAGGGCTGATAAAATATTACGATTTTTTTAAGGGGCAAACTTTAAGAAGTTTTGAAGATTTGAAAAAACAAGGTCTAATAAATCAAGATCTTTACAGGTTCTTTCAGCTTAGACACCACATAAACAATATACTTAAAAAGGAGGATTTGGAAAGGGCCCAGTCAGGTGTTCTGAAGGTCTTCTTAATGGCATATAAAGGGATCCCAGGGATCAGATACATTTCTAAAATATACCAAGGTCTTCAAGACTTAAAAGGAGACAACACATCGTATATTAAAGAGAGATGGGAAAAAGAGGGGAATTTCACTTTACAATTGGAAATATGGGAAAAGCTAAATAAACAGCAATGGAAAAGTACCTCATCCCTGCAGTGGAGAGAATTTGGATGGAAAAACTTGGTAAGATTTTTCAGAACACCTGCACAAAACAAATTTACCCATAAGGGGTTGAACTGTTGGCGCTTGTGTGGTGAAAAGACTGCAAATCATTTTCATGTGTTTTGGTCATGCCCAGTTATCCACCAATATTGGTCCAACGTACAGACAATATTGGGGAAAATATTCAAAATAACAGTTCCCTTTTCTTTTGTAACTTTGTATTTGGGTTTATTACCGGACTCACTGGAAAGACGAGGAGATAAATACTTCTTCAATGTTTTAATATTGGCAAGTAAAAAAGCCCTAACTAAAAAATGGATGTTGAAGGACTGTCCTACACCTGAAGATTGGATTAACGTGATTCAAGACATTTACTCGATGGAAAAGTTGACATTCGCACTGAGACAGGACATGGATGGGTTCATAATCTTTTGGCAACCCTGGATCGCATATGTGTCTTCCATTAGAACTAATCTTTGACAAATACCATTTCAATAATGGTCCCGCTCTTTGTTCCAACGCTACTCAGTTGCTCTTTTACTTTTAATTACTTAATTTTCTGTTTGTTTGTTTTTTGCTGTTCTGTTTGTTTGTTTATTCGTTTGTTTGTTTGTTTTTTATTTAATTCTCCTTAACTTCACTTTTTCTTTCACTTTAAAAAAAAGGGGGGGGGGGGTTGTTGTAATAACTATCCTACCAATGTTGTCAAATAGCAAAAAATAAGGGAACATGTGATGAAAATGTAAACAATGCAATGCTGTAATGACCTGTATACCCTTTACAAAAACTTAAATAAAAAAAAAAAAAACTCAACTTGTCGTATTTGGAGGAGAAAGAACACCATACCTACTGTGAAGCATGGGAGTGGAAACATCATACTTTGGGGCTGTTTTTCTGCAAAGGGACCAGGACGACTGATCCGTGTAAAGGAAAGAATTAATGGGGCCATGTATCGTGAGATTTTGAGTGAAAACCTCCTTCCACCATCAAGGGCATTGAAGATGAAACGTGGCTGGGTCTTTCAGCATGACAATGATCCCAAACACACCACCCGGGCAATGAAGGAGTGGCTTCGTAAGAAGCATTTCGAGGTCCTGGAGTGGCTTAGCCAGTCTCCAGATCTCAACCCCATAGAAAATCTTTGGAGGGATTTGAAAGTCTGTGTTGCCCAGCGACAGTCCCAAAACATCACTGCTCTAGAGGAGATCTGCATGGAGGAATGGGCCAAAATACCAGCAACAGTGTGTGAAAACCTTGTGAAAACTTACAGAAAACGTTTGACCTCTATCATTGCCAACAAAGGGTATATAACAAAGTATTGAGATGAACTTTTGTTATTGACCAAATACTTATTTTACCGAGGAATTTACCAATTAATTCATTAAAAATCCTTCAATGTGATTTTCTGGATTTTTTTTTCTTATTTTGTCCCTCATAGTTGAGGCATACCGATGATGAAAATTGGAGACCTCTCTCATCTTTTAAGTGGGAGAACTTGCACAATTGGTGGCTGACTAAATACTTTTTTACCCCACTGTATAGGTAAACCATAATTCAACAAACAATCAGTTAACATGCACATTCATGCCCTGCTACCATCATTCCCAATAATACCACTCCAACACAGGCAAACCCCATAGTAATACACACTCCAAACATGGTGATACACACATTACTTGAGTATTTTTTTAAAAAACATGAGCACTTGATGTAGCAGTTGTGCAGGAGAAACATATTAACTACGTAGCCCAGGCAATCATATTTAACCTAACTCATCACCCCTTGCTACTGTACAGTCTTGATGGAGAAGCCAACCCCCAGGGGGACTCGTCTGGCAGGTCTTGCACAGAGCTCCTTTGTCTCTTTGCCCCTGGAGATGAGCCACGTCGGAGCCCCAACACCTCCTTCTCCTCGATGGCACGCTGCAGTTCATTGGGATGTCTCCATGAGTCATCTGACAGCCGAAAGTACCCGTCCTCCCGAACAGCCACCACCGTCAGCCGCCCGTGGTCCTCCCGTCATTTCCTTTTCCCCTGGACCCCTTTCAGCCGAGTCTCCTCTCTGGGTTGAACCACATCACCAACTCCCAAAGGAGCTCGACTTGGCTTCCAATGTTCACAATGTCTCAACTGGGCGTCCACACTGGGTTGCACCACACCGGCAACCCTCCACGAAGCCCGGCTCAGCCTCCAGTGTTTCTGTGTGGCACGTCTGTCCACCGTGCCAGCCGGTCCTGCTCCGTTTTCTTTCATTTTGAACACTGGCAAAGCTGTTGCAGCCCCTTGCTTCTTGGTATCTCCAGGCTGAACTCCGGAAGAAGAGGGGGCCGTCCTCACAGCTTCACCTGCCGTCACGGGCGTTCCACCATGGCACCCAGTTCCCTCACCTAGGGTAACTTGGGCCCTGGTGCCAGAACCCTCCCGCGATGGCCCTGGGTGGTATTGGTCCTGTTCATCTCCCTGAATACTAGGCCATGTATCGTCCCAAAGTGCATCTTCCACCACTTGCGGAACTGGCCGGTCCCACAACCCACAGCCCGACCACTCCTCTCCGCTACTGTTGGTGATTGAGAAACCCAGTCCATAAAAAAGGTCGCAGCCCATCACATTCGACCCACTTGTGGTCGCCACGAACTGCAGGCTGGACACCACCGCTGACTTGTACCTCGCCGTCAGCTTCAGCGAACCCACGATGGACAGCCTATTACTGCCATACCCACACAATGGCGTCGACAGACCTCTCACACGATGGTAGGGGAAAAAACTCCTCACAGTAGGCCAGTTCAGCACGGACCTCACCGTGTCCGTGCCCACCAATAATGGTACATCCTCGCCATCCAATGTAACTGTTAAATATGTATGGCCTTCTGTGCTCAGGGAGACAGTGTGAATAACCGTAGGAGTCGTGGCGGGGGAATCCACTTCAAGTCGCCGTTCCCCTCGCTCAAATTTTTTACAGACCCTGGCGAAATGATTTAGGAGTCTGCACTTGCCACAGCGTTTGCCCTTTGCTGGACAATCTCTCGCCTTGTACCGGTGCTTGGTAGATCCGCAGCCAAAACACTTTGGCGATCCTGGGGCGGACCTAATTTTTATAGCAGTAGCGTATTCTTCTCTGTCTTCCACGCTGTCATCGCTATCCAGGTCTACAGCTTTCGCCGCTGATTGTGAGTCAGGTTGCCCCAGCGCTGTTCTCTCACCGAGGTCCCGTGACAGTTTATCCGCTGCTTCAAACTGTTGGGATATCTCCACAGCCTTGGCCAATGTCAATTCACCGGAATGTGTAAGGAGTCTTGACCATGCTGCTGCACACAGCATGTGTTCCACCAACTGATCACAGACCATTTCCTCTTCTAAGGTCCCAAACTGGCAACACCCAGCAGTTGGTGCAGGTCAGCAACATATTGCTGCACTGACTCTCCAGTCTGCTGGCAGCGCTGTCGGAACTGAATCCTCCAGATGATGACGTTCTCAGGGGCGCGAAAGTAGCGCGCCGTTAGCCCAACCACATCCTCAAAACTGTCACTCACCCCCAGTGTGCTGAGAATGCGCTGTCCCTCCATGCCAAGATTATGGACCAGTATCACTCGTGCACGCAATTTCTCCAACTCACTGAGGTTCAATGCCACCAGATAATTATCGAATGCAGCAAACCACCTCTCCCACGGCACTGGTGACTCACTGGGAAGCTCCAGAAACAGCTGAATGCCTGAATAAATCCCAGAACTCCCTCCCCAACCAAGCAGTTTTATGCTTCAAGAACGGTTTGAAACGTTCCAGACCTATCAACAAAAATTCGTCAAGGCTTCTAGTTAAAATCCAAAGTCCCACAACACCCCCTGGTGGACAACTCCAGAATATGTTGCCTCTGCAAGCTGAACTGTGGTTACTGTATGAAATGACTTTCTTTTTACAAAAACTCTCAATTTTCAGAAGATTTTCTTTTTCAGGACACCCTGGAAAATCAAGTGGACTCTGACATACCATTCTGGTTTGAAATGTTTCATTAATCATTGGTTTAAATGTATTGTATGTTTGAAAATGCTTAAACAAACCTTATTTTAATGCATGCTTAAGGAAGTAGGAATGAAAATTAGTTATGAATCACTGAAGTTAGTTTAGCATATATATATATATATATACTGTATATATACACTACCGTTCAAAAGTTTGGGGTCACCCAGACAATTATTTTGTGTTTTCCATGAAAAGTCACACTTATTTACCACCATGAGTTGTAGAATGAATAGAAAATATAGTCAAGACATTGACAAGGTTAGAAATAATGATTTATATTTGAAATAATAATTTTTTCCTTCAAACTTTGCTTTCGTCAAAGAATTCTCCATTTGCAGCAATTACAGCATTGCAGACCTAACATGATTGCACAAGGGTTTTCTAATCATCCATTAGCCTTCTGACACAATGAGCAAACACATTGTACCATTAGAACACTGGAGTGATAGTTGCTGGAAATGGGCCTCTATACACCTATGTAGATATTGCACCAAAAACCAGACATTTGCAGCTAGAATAGTCATTTACCACATTAGCAATGTATAGAGTGTATTTCTGATTCGTTTAAAGTTATCTTCATTGAAAAAAAGTGCTTTTCTTTCAAAAATAAGGAAATTTCTAAGTGACCCCAAACTTTTGAACGGTAGTGTATGTAGAAGCATGCTCAAATAACGAGGCTGAGTTTCAGTCATAAAACCAGCTTTATTTGACAGAACACAGCTTCTAGCATTCTCAAAGCAGGAAAGAGACAGAATCATATCTCAACACCCTTTTATACATTTCCAGCATCAGAATTCAAGTCACATGGTGTCTTCAGTCAACACACAGTTACAAAGCATCCCTTTGAAGCTTTATACATTTCCAGCATCAGAATTCAAGTCACATGGTGTCTTCAGTCAACATACAGTTACAAAGCATCCCTTTGAAGCTTCACCATTGTCTCTCATTTCCTGATGAACCGGAATACCCTCCGGGGCGTCTTCTGTGGGACAAAGAGACAAATCTCACACTTCCTTGTTATCTCCTGTAGATTCGAGTCCTCAGTCCTTGCAGACGTGACACCCCACAATACACACGCAGTCCTGTCTCTGTGGCAGCGTGAGCCCACAATGTGTGTCGGCCACACTACCCCCCCCAAACGTCTAGTAAGGCAAAATCTGCATGGCATAACAAAAAGAAAAACACAAAGCACTCCATACATCGCTAATCAATCCACCAACTGCCTAGGTTTTAATCTTCTGCCGAATCTGCTGCAACCTGGCTTGGCTGCACCTGCAACGTCTCTCTGCACCTGTGGATTAAAGCTGTTAGCACCTTTCTGTGAAGACTTTGAAGAATGTCCCCTCGGCGGCCTGCCCCGGCGGGGGGGCCTCGCGAGCTGCACCTCCTCGTCAGCCAGAACAAAAGCGGGTTTGAGCCTGTTAATGCAAATCAGCTCCCTTCTGCCCCCTAAATCTAGCAGAAAATGCTTCTGCCCGGTCTCCAGCACTCGAAACGGTCCGTCGTAAAACGGCCGCAAACTTGGACGCTGGGCGTCATGTTTAACAAAAACAAACTCTGCATTTTTTAAAGCCTTGGGCACAAAAACGTGTGGGAAACTGTGATGGACTGGGCCAGGGAGCATGTTTGCTCCTGAGCCGCTCTGCCACGGCTGAGCGGGGGGGCCATTAGGTGCGGGATTATCAGGAAGAAATTCCCCGGGCAGACGTAGCGGTTGTGCGAAAACTAATTCAGCCGGGGAAGCGTGCAAATCTTCCTTAGGTGCAGAACGCAACCCTAATAAAACCCATGGAAGTTTGTCTACCCAATTTGTATCCGTTAGCGACGCTCTGAGGGCTGCTTTCAATGACCTGTGAAAGCGTTCGCATAAACCATTAGCCTGGGGGTTATACGCGGTGGTGCGATGAATCTTCACCCCCAAGCTGCGGGCCATCGATGACCATAGCTCGGAAATAAATTGGGGACCCCTGTCGGACGTTATGTCCAACGGTACACCAAAACGCGCAACCCACGCTGCTAAAAATGCTCGCGCAACTTCTTCCGCTGTGGTTGATGTCAGAGGAATCGCCTCTGGCCAGCGCGTGGTGCGGTCTACCATCGTCAAAAGATGTGTGTGCCCGTGTGATAACGGAAGCGGGCCGACCAGGTCAATATGCACATGATCAAAACGCTTAGCGGGGATGTGGAAAGGTTCTAACGGGGCCTTAGTGTGTCTGTGTATTTTGGCTCGCTGGCACGCTACGCAGGCTGCTGCCCATTCCTTGACCTGTTTGCGCAACCCGGGCCAAACAAATTTCTCCCCCACCAATTTGATCGATGCGCGCACCCCCGGGTGCACGAGAGAATGGACCAAGTCAAAAACACGGCGACGCCACGCGGTTGGCACCACAGGGCGGGGCCGTCCGGTGGAGACATCGCAGATTAACGGGGGCATACCGTTTTGTTGCACCCTGTGCTCCAGTCTTAACCCTGTTGGTCCAGACTGGAGCGTGCGCACGTCTGCGTCGTTTGCTTGCTCCGCAGCCATGGCTGCATAATCTAACCTAACACAGACCGGGGCTGCGCGCGCTCCCGCGTCGCTGCCCGGGCCCGCGGCCATGGCTACAGAGTCTGCCCCTATGGGGCTTGGCGGTGCTACCGCACGCGAGAGGCAGTCTGCCACCACATTGTGTTTACCCGCGACATGCTGAATATCAGTAGTGAACTCCGATATTGCGGCTAGTTGCCTTTGTTGCCGGCCTGACCAGGGTTCTGAAATTTTGGCCATCGCAAACGTTAGCGGTTTATGATCCACAAAAGCGGTGAAACGTCGCCCCTCTAACCAGAACTGAAAATGACGAATGGCAAAGTGTAGGGCCAAAAGCTCCCTGTCAAACGCGCTGTATTTCCGTTCACTATCGCGCAAAGTCCTGCTGAAAAACGCGAGGGGTTGCCAGGTACCTGCCACAAACTGTTCAACTACCGCCCCCACCGCTACATCGGAAGCGTCAGTGGTGAGCGCCATGCGGGCCGTTGGAACTGGGTGCGCTAACAAAACTGCGTTTGCCAGGGCTGATTTGACCTGGGCAAAAGCGCGCTCCCGCTCCGGAGACCATTCAACTTTATTTGCGGGCTTTTGTTTTTTTAACGCGGTGTACAATGGCTGCATGAGTCGTGCTGCGCTTGGGAGGAATCGGTTGTAAAAATTAACCATCCCGAGACTTCCGGTTATGGCTGCCACGTAAGACGGACGTGTCTCACTCTGCTCTGCTCCTGGAGAAAAAAATCGGCAAATAATTCTCTCATTTGGGACAGAACGTATCCCAGCGTTTGGGCAAGGATATGTCGGCGAAGCCTAAGGCTGGAAAACCAGGTAAAGGAAAAAGCGAGCCGCCGAAACAGTCCAAATTAACGGACTTTCAGGTCTGTGACGCAGCAAACAAAACTCCATATATGGCGGAGGAGGCTGGCAACGGTGCGATATCTGCGGGGGGAGGCGCAGATGCGCTGATGGCTGCCATGAGTTCAATGAGAGCGGACTTTTCCTCTAGATTTGATGGGATTATGACAGCGTTGGAAGGAATAAGAAAGGAATTGGGTGACTGTGTAGAACGAACGGCGCAGATGGAGCTCCGTCTCGCTAGTGCTGAAGATGACGTCACCCGTCTTCAATTAAAGGTGCGCACTTTGGAAAAAAAAAATAAATGTCTAGAAGATAATATTTTGGATTTGGAATCTCGGTCGAGACAGAATAACTTGAGGCTGGTGGGTCTTCCAGAGGAATCAGAAGGTCGGGACGTATGTTCCTTTCTGGAAAAGTGGATTCCGGAGGTGCTGGGCAGCGAGGAGTTGCAATCAGCAGTGGTTCTGGAAAATGCACATCGTATTGGCCCACGGAGAGATAAGGGACCGCCGAGGACCTTAATTATGAAGTTTCTTAGCAACAGAGACAGGATGAAGATCTTCAACGCTGCATGAGCTAAAGGAGAGATTAAACACCAAGATCAGCAGGTGCGGTTCTACCCAGATTTGGCCACAGGAATCCAACAATTGAGGAAGCAGTTTGATCCCATACGTAAGGAGCTGCGCAACCTTGGGATTCGTCATGGTGTAATCTATCCTGCGAGACTGCTGACCACGTATGAGGGCAGAACCCACATCTTCAAGACCCCAGAGGAGGCGCAGGAGTTCATCAAGAAGATCAAAGAAGAAGAAGAGACTGGTGGGAGCTAAGCATGAACAAAATATAAGGTAGAATAATTAAGCATTTGCACAGGCATCTGACTGACTTGAAGTAAATAGCAAGTTTACAAAATATAGATTGTATTATATATTAAAAAAAAACAAAAACAAAACAAACAAAAAAAAACTATGATGTACAAAGTTGTTAAAAATTTTGGAGTTAAGTTGGAAAACTACAGAGGAGAGTTAATGTTACGTCATTAAAAGCAGTAGAGTTAGGGTGATTGGGAGGATGAAGAAGGAGTGGCTTAGGCTGTTCCCCGTGGGTGTGGAGCGGTCGATGGCTATATCGGGAGACGGAATTTTTCTTTTGATTTTGGGGGGTTCGCCACAAGTGTGGGAAGGGGGAATTTGTTTGTGTGTAGTTTGTAGGATGAATGTTCAACCACTCATGTTTTTGCTTCTCTGTATGAGCATGTTTACACTGCAAGGTAATCCCAAACTCTCTATTGATCATAAACCAAAGTGTTAATCTTAATTTAACTTCATGGAATTGCAGAGGTCTACAAAATTTAAAAAAACTTAAACAAGTTATGAATAAAATAAAAGACATGGGTTCAAAAATTGTGTTTTTACAAGAAACTCATCTAATAGAGGAGGATATAAAAAGAATTAGGAGTAGATGGCAAGGAAGTGTCTTTACCTCATCATTCTCATCCCGGGCCAGGGGAGTTATGACTCTCATACATAAATCAGTCCCTTTTCAAGTGAAAAATGTAATTGGAGACAAACTTGGAAGATATGTAATCATTCAAGGTTCTTTGCTATTAGAAAATATAAATCTTGTGAACTTATATGGTCCCAATATAGATGACCAAAAGTTCTTTGCTAATTTATTTCTTATTTTATCATCACTTACAGGGCAACATATAATAGCAGGGGATTTTAATTGTACATTGAATCCAGGTATAGATAGATCAACAGGACTGGATTGTACGCACAATGGATGTAGGATGACTATTAATCATTTTATGAAAGAATTGAGATTGTTAGATATATGGAGAGAAATGAAACCACAAGTTAAAGCCTATTCTTGTTATTCCAGTACCTACAAGACATTCTCACGTATTGATTATTTTTTGATTTCCACAGAATTAAGATCCAAGATTCAAAACTGCTTTTATGATAACATCGTGATCTCTGATCATGCACCCTGTTGTCTAATATATGTAGATAAAAAATTGACAAAGGAATCAGGTAGATGGCAATTTCAGCATAAATGGCTTCAGGATGAGGAATTTGTCAAGTATATAGAAAAACAGATAGACGAGTTCTTTGACATCAATACTACACAAACATCAGCATGTGTAAAGTGGGAGGCTTTCAAAGCTTTTATTAGGGGACATATTATTAGTTATACAGGATCAAAATCTAAGAAGACTCGAGAGGAGAGAGCTAAATTGGAACATAAAATGAAAAGTCTTCAGGAAAAAGTGTATGCAGGAAGTGATCCAAGGTTGGAGAATGAATTACTGATTTTGAGAGCTGAATACGACAAAAAATCAGCGAATAGAGCTGTCTTGAGTCTTCTAAGATTGAAACAATCTTTTTATGAACAAGGTGAAAAATCAGGAAAATTATTGGCATGGCAGATTAAACAATTAGAAATTAAAACACCAATTACTAGTATTATAAGTAAGGGACAGGTAGTTATAGATCCTTTAGAAATTAACAGAGCCTTTAGAGATTACTATGAAAAATTATATGATACTAAAAATGAATTTGATTTAACAAAACTAAATGGGTTTTTGAACAAACTATCTATACCGTGTATTCCAAATGAAAACAGGGAGATATTGGAGTCTAAAATTAGTCAAGAAGAAGTTGGGCTAGCCATTGATAATATGAAATCAGGAAAAAGTGCAGGACCAGATGGTCTTCCAGTTGACCTTTATAAAAAATTTAAGAATAAATTAATAAAACCTTTTTTGGAAATGGTTTTAGAAGCATTTCAAAATAATAATTTACCATCATACATAAATAATGCCTTAATTATACTGCTGCCAAAACCAGGTAAGCCCTCTAATAAATGTGAAAATATGAGACCAATAAGCCTATTAAACGCCGACCTTAAGATAATCTGTAAAATTTTAGCAAGACGAATACAAGAAATTTTACCAAATATTATTAATCGAGATCAGAATGGCTTTATAAAGGGAAGACAAGGCTTCCATAATGTAAGAAGACTATTTAATATTATTTATTTTAATAAAGAAGCACCGGATACAGCTCTCCTATCACTGGACGCTGAAAAGGCCTTTGATAGAGTTGAATGGCCCTTTCTTTTTGAAGTCCTACAAAGGTTTGGACTTGGAAATAATTTCATAAAATGGGTTCAAATAATATACAATAATGCTACAGCAGAAATCCTAACAAATAACAATATTTCAAAACCAATAAAAATCAATAGAGGATGTCGACAAGGCTGTCCACTCTCACCTTTACTGTTTACTATGGCAATTGAACCTTTAGCGATAGCGATACGTCTACAGTCACAAATATATGGAATTAAAGTTGGACCAACAGAACATAAAATCTCCCTGTACGCCGATGACATAATTTTGTTTATGTCGAATCTAAAAAAATCAATTCCAACCTTGTTGAATTTAATAAAGAATTTTGTGGAAATATCAGGATATAAAATAAATAAAACTAAATCTTCAATATTAATGCTAAATGAGACCCAGAGAAATTACCCAGCCCCTGAGGTAAATCAATTCAATGTTGTAAATCAGTTTAAATATTTAGGAATCCAAATTGTGCCTAAGCTAGAATCAGTCGCCAGTGTCAACTATGAAGCCTTAATGTCAGATATCAATGAGTTAACTCAGAGATGGATGTCACTACCAATGTCGATGATCGGGAGAATCAATATACTTAAAAGTAATATTTTACCTAAAATACTTTATTTATTTCAATACATTCCCTTATCACCACCTTTAGATTTATTCTCAAGAATAAAAAAAAAGTTAGTGGAATTTATATGGAACAACAGGAGGGCTAGATTACGTCTGTCTTTATTATATTTACCATTTGATCGTGGAGGTCTGAAATGTCCAAATTTTATGTTGTATTATTGGTCGGCACAACTGAGGTCTATGACATATTATTTTTCATCAAATGATCTCCCTCACTGGACTGAAATGGAATCATACAATTTACCTTTACCTCTTCCCATATTCATATACTCAGATTCGGCAAAAAAATTACAAAAACAAGTTAAAAATCCATTTGTAAAGCATATGATCAAAATATGGTGTGAAGCTAAAAACTATTTAAAAGAACCACAGTTATTGTCACAATTTAGTCCAATATGGGGTAATCAATATTTTAAACCAGGGAGAGCGGACGCTGTATTTAAAGTATGGAATTTAAAAGAGATACAAAAGATTCAGGATTTATATTTGCCATGTGCAGATAACATAATGTCTTTTGAAGAGCTGAGGATCAAATTTAATCTCAATAGAACACATTTTTTTTTTTTTGTAACTTAAGATTTTTATTAATTTTTCATTATATATATTGCGTTCAGATCACAGTCTACACTTAAAAAAAACAAAGGGGCTAGAGTAAAAAAGAAAAAGAAAAAAAAAAAAGGGGGGGGGGACAAATGTTGGAGCATCAAGTTTTTAGTTTCCATCTCTTAATTCTTCTGGTTTTTCCAGCGTCTTTGGTTATTCTTTCAATATCTGTCTCGTTGTTGCACTTTGTAGTGTGTCCATTTCCGCCATTTTTTTCCCCACAGTCCTTCTTGCATTCTTTGTCGATATGTTAGTTTTTCCATCATACGTATGTCCTCAATAATGTCAGTCCATTGCTCTTGGTCAGGAAGAACTTCTGATCGCCATTTTTTTGTGATTGTTTTTTTACATGCAATCAACAAGATTTTAACTAGATATCTGTCCTCAGCCTGTATAACATTGTCTCTTTTAAGATCACATAAGTACATCAGGTTACAGTTCATTGGTATATTATATCCTAATATCCTCTGTATTGTCACATGTATAGATTTCCAGAACGATGAGATTTTGCAGCATTTCCAAAACATATGTGAGTGGTCTGCATTTTGAGCCCCACATCCCCTCCAGCATAAAGATTGGGTATTTGTATATTTTCCTTGAATCTGTGGTGTAATGAAAAAGCGAATCAGGTTTTTCCATCCAAATTCCCTCCATGTTCTTGAATTTGTTGATGTGTGTTGTGTTTTCCATATTTCCTGCCAGCTTTCTTCTGTTATGTTTAAATTGAGCTCTTTCTCCCATTTCTCCTTTATATAGTTACTTGAATGATTGTTTGCCATAAGTTTCTGATATAGCTTTGAAATAATTCTTGTTTTATTTCCTGTATATGAGCTTAAAATGAATTGTATAATCTCGCTCACATCTGTTTGGAGGTTATGCCTAATCTTCTTCATATAATAGTCTCTCATCTGCAGATATCTGAAGAATTCTGATCTTTCTAGTTTAAATTTTCTCCTGATGTTTACAAAGCTCCCGAGATCTTTTTTTCCGATATTGCCCCATGCTGTGATTCCCTTGTTCACCAGATTTTTGTATCCCCTATCTTGTTTTGCCGGTTCAAACTGACTGTCAAATGCTACCCATTTCAATAGTTTTATGTCTTCCTTTATATTATACTTTTGTACTATTTTATACCACAGTTCTAAAGTAAATTTAGTGATTGGGTCTATTTGTTTGATTTGCTTATATGCATCTTTATCTCCTATTATGCTTTGTACTGGGAGTCCCTCAATTTCCTTTTCCATTTCTTTCCATTTTGCCTCATATCCCTCGTCGCACCAACATATGATATATCTTATTTGTGCCGAGTAGTAATATTCTTTTAGACTCGGTAGGCCCATGCCTCCTTTCTCTTTTGGTAATTGGAGAGTTTTATATTTCACTCTTGGTTTTTTACCTCCCCAAACAAATCTCGATATCATCCTGTCCCACTTTGAGAATTGGGCATCTGGAATCTCTGTTGGTAGAGCCTGGAAGAGGTAAAGTAATCTAGGTTGTATGCTGATTTTGACTGTCTCAATTTTTGAATTCAGATCCATATTTAAGATTGACCATCTATCAATATCTTTTTTTATTTCTTGTTCCAACCTATCATAGTTTGCTTTATAGATTTTGCTTAGATCTTTAGGTATGTTCACTCCAAGGTATTTTATTTCTTTTTGTTTCCAGTTTAGTTTGATCTTATCAGTTATCTGGTCTAGAGGTTTATAGTGGAATGTCAGTATTTGTGTTTTTGTTATGTTTATCTTGTATCCTGATAATTTTCCAAAATTTTCTATCAAGTTCATCATTTCCATTATTGATTCATCTGGTTGTTCAAGGTAAACTATAATATCGTCTGCAAATAGCCCAATCTTGTGTTCCGCCCCCTTTATTGTTACACCTTTTAATTTCTTATTTTGTCGTATTGCTTGAGCCAATGGCTCTATGAACAGAGCAAACAAGGTGGGCGATAAGCAGCATCCCTGCCTAGTTGATCTTTGTATATTTACTTTGTCTGTTAAGCTACCGTTTATCTTGATTCTTGCCACAGGTTCTTGATACAGCGTCCTTATGCATTGTACTGATTTTTCGTTAAATCCAAAGCGTTCCAGCACACTATATAGGAATTTCCAGGTAACCCTGTCAAATGCTTTTTCTGCGTCTAAACTCATTATTACTGCGCTTTTCTTTTCTTTATGTATTTGATTAATTATATGTATTGTTCTCCTGATATTGTCATGTGTTTGGCATCCCTCTATGAAACCAGTTTGATCATCTTCTATCAATTCCGTCAAGAATGTCTTTATTCGTTTACATATAATGGTTGTATATATTTTATAATCCACATTTAATAAAGAGATTGGCCTATAGTTTCCGCATTGTTCTCTATCTTTCCCTGGCTTTAAAATGACTGAAATAATGGCTTCGTTCCATGATGGAGGTATTTTGTTGTTGTTCAACGTCCAATTAAATGACTTTAGGAGCTGTGGAGTGAGTTCTTCTATAAACAGTTTATAAAACTCAGATGGGTATCCATCACTACCTGGTGATTTACCATTTTTAAGTGACTTAATCACATCTCTAATCTCTTGTGTTGTTATTTCTGCTGTTAGCTTTTCATTTTGTTGATTTCCTATTGATGGCAAGTCCAATGTGCATAGAAATTTTTTAATATCTTTAGTATTTGTTTCTTCAGGTTGCGAGTATAGTTCTTGGTAGAAATTATGGAATATTTCTTCGATGTTTTCTGGGTTAACTGTGGTTTTATTTGTGGTGGGGTCTTTAATCTTGTATACATTATTCATTGTTTGTTGTTTTCTTAACCGTTTTGCCAGCAGTTTTGTGGCTTTTGGTCCCGTTTCATAATATTTTTGCTTTAGATATCTATTTTTCCTTTCAATTTCATCCATTTGTGTTTCTTTTATCTTTATTTTTTCTTCTTTAATTTCTTGATATATTTTTGGGTCATTTGTGCTTTGATGTTTATGTTCTAATTCCCTCAGTCTCTCACATCTTTGTTCATATGCTTCCAGTTTAGTCTTATTTGCTTTTCCTGTTTCAACAATTAATTTACCTCTTAACACGGCTTTTAGTGCATCCCATAGTATTGTTGGGTCCACTTCTTCATTGTCATTCTCTTGGATATATTCATTTATGTTTACTTTTATTCTTTCTTTCATTTTATCATCATTTAACAGTCCTACATTAAGTTTCCATGTTGTTTGTCATTTTCTATTGTTTAAATTTATTTCCATGTATATAGGATTATGATCTGATATTTCTGCCCCTCCAATCCAACAATTTCTCACCCTGTGTCTGTCACCTTCATTCATAAGGAAGTAATCTATTCTAGAGTGTACTTTATGGACTGCTGAATAATGTGTATAGTCTTTTTCGAGTGGGTGCAGGTCCCTCCAAATGTCTACCATACCCATTTCTGCCAGTGAGGTTCTTATGAATTTTGTTACATGTTTTTTTGTCTTCTTAACACTTGTTGTATCAATTTCATGATCCATGACAGCATTTAAGTCTCCTCCACAAATTAGGACTCCTTCACTGTGTGTTGCTATGAGATCAAACAGATGTTGAAAAAAACCCTTGTCACTTTCTGGTGGGGCATAGATGTTCACTAATGTGATCTGCATTCCATCTATTCTACCCTTTATTATTACATACCTGCCTTCTTTATCCTGGATTTCCTGTTCACATTCAAATTGTATTTTATTTGAGATTAGTATCATAACCCCCCTTTTAGTTCCTCCCTTAAATGAACTGTAGTAGGAGTTCTTATAGCCAAATCTCTTTAGTTTCACATGTTCTGTCTTGCTCAAATGTGTCTCTTGCATAAATATAATTTCGGCTTTTTCCTTCTTGAATTTTCTTATTATTCTTTCCCTTTTAACAGGTGAGTTCAGACCATTCACGTTTAGTGTTATTATCTTAAGATTTTTACCCATAATCATGTTTTTCCATTTTTTTAACTTGTGCTCCTAGCCCCTTTAACAACAAAAATAACACATATTTATATAAAAACACATTAAAAAATCTCGACCTCCGTACTTTGGGCCTTTCTTCTGCCCACTGGTCCCTGTTGGTGGGTGGAGGGATTGTCCTCACAGAGTGAGGGGCCCTCCCTAGACCTGTATTTACTATCCAAGAAATAGTCATTAGTCTAGAAATGTCCAACAAATATCACTTAAACCTCTCCTAGCCGTCTGTTTCTCTTTTACCTTGTCTTCTTGGCCTTCATTTCTTCTGTGTCTTTCTTAATCTTTGTTATAATCTAGGCTTTCAGTTGAAAGCCTTATAGTCTTTCCTGGGCCCGCTGCTCCACGTCTCCCCCCGTCTTTTGCCGATCACTCGCCTCCACTCCGGCTGTCGTGATGCGTTCAGGGCCGCCGCTGCTCCTACCGTTTCCTCCGGCACGTACACCTCAAGGCCCCACTCCATCATGTCCTGCGCTGCCTCTCTGGCTGTGTTGTATGTCCTCATGCCGTTCTCCCAATGAATCCTCATCTTCGTTAGCGGCGTTTGGAATCTAATTTTTTTTTCCTTCAGCGTTTTTTTAATGTTGGCATATTTCTTCCGCTGCTGCACAATTTCTGCCGGGTAGTCATGATCAAAGAATATCTGCTTGTCGCCGATTCGTATCTTTTTTTTCCACGCTCGTGTCAGGATTCTTTCCTTTACATCATATTTCTGAAAGTTTACCACAACTGACCTGGGTGTAGAGCGTGGGTTCGGGTTCTGTGCCGAGGCTCTGTGCGCTCGTTGAATCTGCAGATCCGCTTCGCTGGGCAGTTCCAGCTCTTTTTTTAAGAACTGATCCATGAATTTCGTCATCGAGTTGCCTTCAATGCCCTCCGGGATCCCGAAGATGCGTATATTGCCCCGTCTGGACCTGCTCTCCAAGTCGGTTACTTTCTCCTGCATCCTCTGCATTTGTGCCGTCAGGGTCTGCAGCTGTTCGCCTGCCTCGCTATTCCAATCTTCCAGCTCTGATATTCGGGCCTGCGCTTCTGTCATACACGCCCGCTGGGAGCGCAGCTCCTCCATGTTTTCTGCTAGCTTGCGCTCCATTTCTCTTCGGAGGCCCATAATTTCCTCCTTAATCTCTTTTTTCAGCTCCTCCTTAAGAGCCGCTAAATCCTGTTGTAGCTGCCGTTTGAAGTCTCTCAACTCTTTTCCCAAACTGGCGATGCCAGTGTTCATGGTATCGAGTGTGTCCTCCATTTTCTCTGCTGCAGTCACCTCGTTTTTTTGGGCCCCGTGTTCAGCGGTTTCTCCTGCGTTGTTGAAGAGGAATTCTTTAATTTTACTCTGCTTTTGTCCTTGTGCCCGGCTCCTTCGTGTTTTCATCCCTTAGTTTATTGATCCGCTTATGTCGAGTTGGCCATTTACCGATGATTTTTAATCCGGCTAGGGAGAGCTCTCTGTTTAAGCGTTATGTCTCTCCGCCATCTTCCCGGAAGTCCTCCTCTGCTGCAGTCACCTCGTTTTTTTGGGCCCCGTGTTCAGCGGTTTCTCCTGCGTTGTTGAAGAGGAATTCTTTAATTTTACTCTGCTTTTGTCCTTGTGCCCGGCTCCTTCGTGTTTTCATCCCTTAGTTTATTGATCCGCTTATGTCGAGTTGGCCATTTACCGATGATTTTTAATCCGGCTAGGGAGAGCTCTCTGTTTAAGCGTTATGTCTCTCCGCCATCTTCCCGGAAGTCCCAGAACACATTTTTTTAAATATCTTCAACTTAGAAACTTTATTCGATCAAATCAAAATAAAGCTCTCACTCGACCTATTTATTCATCCTTGGAAAAAATGATGATGAAAGATAGTAAAAGAAAGGGTATTATTTCAGAGTTTTATAACTCATTGACACTATCTTCAAGTGAAAATTCACTGAAAAGATTAAACTACTGGAAAGAAGATCTGCAAACTGAAATTTCAGGGGAACAATGGGAATTGGCTTGTACAGAAGCTCAAACCAAATCAATAAATGTACGCCTTAAATTGATACATTTCAAATGGTTAATGCGGATGTATGTTACACCGGAGGAGTTAAATAAATATAACAAAAATATACCAGATACATGCACAAAATGCATGGAAAGTAAAGGAACTCTATTTCATTGTGTATGGGAATGTAGATTAATAAGAATGTTTTGGGAAGAGGTGAGGGTAACAATTGAAAAAATAATCTCAAAACAAATCATATTGAATCCTAAATTGTTTTTGTTGGGTCTGTACCCAGAAAAGCATAATTTTAATAAAAGTGAAAGAACATGACTTCCGGTTATGGCTGCCACGTAGGACGGACGTGTCTCGCTCTGCTCTGCTCCTGGAGAAAAAAAAATCGGCAAATAACTCTCTCATTTGGGACAGAACGTATCCCAGCGTTTGGGCAAGGATATGTCGGCGAAGCCTAAGGCTGGAAAACCAGGTAAAGGAAAAAGCGAGCCGCCGAAACAGTCCAAATTAACGGACTTTCAGGTCTGTGACGCAGCAAATAAAACTCCATATATGGCGGAGGAGGCTGGCAACGGTGCGATGTCTGCGGGGGGAGGCGCAGATGCGCTGATGGCTGCCATGAGTTCAATGAGAGCGGACTTTTCCTCTAGATTTGATGGGATTATGACAGCGTTGGAAGGAATAAGAAAGGAATTGGGTGACTGTGCAGAACGAACGGCGCAGATGGAGCTCCGTCTCGCTAGTGCTGAAGATGACGTCACCCGTCTTCAATTAAAGGTGCGCACTTTGGAAAAAAAAAAAAAATCTCTGGAAAATAATATTTTGGATTTGGAATCTCGGTCGAGACAGAATAACTTGAGGCTGGTGGGTCTTCCAGAGGAATCAGAAGGTCGGGACGTATGTTCCTTTCTGGAAAAGTGGATTCCGGAGGTGCTGGGCAGCGAGGAGTTGCAATCAGCAGTGGTTCTGGAAAATGCACATCGTATTGGCCCACGGAGAGATAAGGGACCGCCGAGGACCTTAATTATGAAGTTTCTTAGCAACAGAGACAGGATGAAGATCTTCAACGCTGCACGAGCTAAAGGAGAGATTAAACACCAGGACCAGCAGGTGCGGTTCTACCCAGATTTGGCCACAGGAATCCAGCAATTGAGGAAGCAGTTTGATCCCATACGTAAGGAGCTGCGCAACCTTGGGATTCGTCATGGTGTAATCTATCCTGCGAGACTGCTGACCACGTATGAGGGCAGAACCCACATCTTCAAGACCCCAGAGGAGGCGCAGGAGTTCATCAAGAAGATCAAAGAAGAAGAAGAGACTGGTGGGAGCTAAGCATGAACAAAATATAAGGTAGAATAATTAAGCATTTGCACAGGCATCTGACTGACTTGAAGTAAATAGTAAGTTTACAAAATATAGATTGTATTATATATTAAAAAAACAAAACAAAAACAAAACAAAAAAAAAACTATGATGTACAAAGTTGTTAAAAATTTTGGAGTTAAGTTAGAAAACTACAGAGGAGAGTTAATGTTACGTCATTAAAAGCAGTAGAGTTAGGGTGATTGGGAGGATGAAGAAGGAGTGGCTTAGGCTGTTCCCCGTGGGTGTGGAACGGTCGATGGCTATATCGGGAGACAGAATTTTTCTTTTGATTTTGGGGGGTTTGCCACAAGTGTGGGAAGGGGAAATTTGTTTGTGTGTAGTTTGTAGGATGAATGTTCAACCACTCATGTTTTTGCTTCTCTGTATGAGCATGTTTACACTGCAAGGTAATCCCAAACTCTCTATTGATCATAAACCAAAGTGTTAATCTTAATTTAACTTCATGGAATTGCAGAGGTCTACAAAATTTAAAAAAACTTAAACAAGTTATGAATAAAATAAAAGACATGGGTTCAAAAATTGTGTTTTTACAAGAAACTCATCTAATAGAGGAGGATGTTAAAAGAATTAGGAGTAGATGGCAAGGAAGTGTATTCACCTCTTCATTTTCATCCCGAGCCAGGGGAGTTATGACTCTCATACATAAATCAGTTCCTTTTCAAGTGAAAAATGTAATTGGAGACAAATTTGGAAGATATGTAATCATTCAAGGTTCTTTGCTATTAGAAAATATAAATCTTGTGAACTTATATGGTCCCAATATAGATGATCAGAAGTTCTTTGCTAATTTATTTCTTATCTTATCATCACTTACAGGGCAACATATAATAGCAGGGGATTTTAATTGTACATTGAATCCAGGTATAGATAGATCAACAGGACTGGATTGTACGCACATTGGATGTAGGACGACTATTAATCATTTTATGAAAGAATTGAGATTGTTAGATATATGGAGAGAAATGAAACCACAAGTTAAAGCCTATTCTTGTTATTCCAGTACCTACAAGACATTCTCACGTATTGATTATTTTTTGATTTCCACAGAATTAAGGTCCAAGATTCAAAACTGCTTTTATGATAACATCGTGATCTCTGATCATGCACCCTGTTGTCTAATATATGTAGATAAAAAATTGACAAAGGAATCAGGTAGATGGCAATTTCAGCATAAATGGCTTCAGGATGAGGAATTTGTCAAGTATATAGAAAAACAGATAGACGAGTTCTTTGACATCAATACTACACAAACATCAGCATGTGTAAAGTGGGAGGCTTTCAAAGCTTTTATTAGGGGACATATTATTAGTTATACAGGATCAAAATCTAAGAAGACTCGAGAGGAGAGAGCTAAATTGGAACATAAAATAAAAAGTCTTCAGGAAAAAGTGTATGCAGGAAGTGACCCAAGGTTGGAGAATGAATTACTGATTTTGAGAGCTGAATATGACAAAAAATCAGCGAATAGAGCTGCCTCGAGTCTTCTAAGATTGAAACAATCTTTTTATGAACAAGGTGAAAAATCAGGAAAATTATTAGCATGGCAGATTAAACAATTAGAAATTAAAACACCAATTACCAGTATTATAAGTAATGGACAGGTAGTTATAGATCCTTTAGAAATTAATAGAGCCTTTAGAGATTACTATGAAAAATTATATGATACCAAAAATGAACCTGATTTAACAAAACTAAATGGGTTTTTGAACGAACTATCTATACCGTGTATTCCAAATGAAAACAGGGAGATATTGGAGTCTAAAATTAGTCAAGAAGAAGTTGGGCTAGCCATTGATAATATGAAATCAGGAAAAAGTGCAGGACCAGAGGGTCTTCCAGTTGACCTTTATAAAAAATTTAAGAATAAATTAATAAAACCTTTTTTGGAAATGGTTTTAGAAGCATTTCAAAATAATAATTTACCATCATACATAAATAATGCCTTAATCATACTGCTGCCAAAACCAGGTAAGCCCTCTAATAATTGTGAAAATATGAGACCAATAAGCCTATTAAACGCCGACCTTAAGATAATCTGTAAAATTTTAGCAAGACGAATACAAGAAATTTTACCAAATATTATTAATCGAGATCAGAATGGCTTTATAAAGGGTAGACAAGGCTTCCATAATGTAAGAAGACTATTTAATATTATTTATTTTAATAAAGAAGCACCGGATACAGCTCTCCTATCACTGGACGCCGAAAAGGCCTTTGATAGAGTTGAATGGCCCTTTCTTTTTGAAGTCCTACAAAGGTTTGGACTTGGAAATAATTTCATAAAATGGGTTCAAATAATATACAATAATGCTACAGCAGAAATCCTAACAAATAACAATATTTCAAAACCAATAAAAATCAATAGAGGATGTCGACAAGGCTGTCCACTTTCACCTTTACTGTTTACTATGGCAATTGAACCTTTATCGATAGCGATACGTTTACATTCACAAATATATGGAATTAAAGTTGGACCAACAGAACATAAAATCTCCCTGTACGCCGATGACATAATTTTGTTTATGTCGAATCTAAAAAAATCAATTCCAACCTTGTTGAATTTAATAAAGAATTTTGTGGAAATATCAGGATATAAAATAAATAAAACTAAATTTTCAATATTAATGCTAAATGAGACCCAGAGAAATTACCCAGCCCCTGAGGTAAATCAATTCAATGTTGTAAATCAGTTTAAATATTTAGGAATCCAAATTGTGCCTAAGCTAGAATCAGTCGCCAGTGTCAACTATGAAGCCTTAATGTCAGATATCAATGAGTTAACTCAGAGATGGATGTCACTACCAATGTCGATGATCGGGAGAATCAATATACTTAAAAGTAATATTTTACCTAAAATACTTTATTTATTTCAATACATTCCCTTATCACCACCTTTAGATCTATTCTCAAGAATAAAAAAAAAATTAGTGGAATTTATATGGAACAACAGAAGGGCTAGATTACGTTTGTCTTTATTATATTTACCATTTGATCGTGGAGGTCTGAAATGTCCAAATTTTATGTTGTATTATTGGTCGGCACAACTGAGGTCTATGACATATTATTTTTCATCAAATGATCTCCCTCACTGGACTGAAATGGAATCATACAATTTACCTTTACCTCTTCCCATATTCATATACTCAGATTCGGCAAAAAAATTACAAAAACAAGTTAAAAATCCATTTGTAAAGCATATGATCAAAATATGGTGTGAAGCTAAAAACTATTTAAAAGAACCACAGTTATTGTCACAATTTAGTCCAATATGGGGTAATCAATATTTTAAACCAGGGAGAGCGGCCGCTGTATTTAAAGTATGGAATTTAAAAGGGATACAAAAGATTCAGGATTTATATTTGCCATGTGCAGATAACATAATGTCTTTTGAAGAGCTGAGGATCAAATTTAATCTCAATAGAACACATTTTTTTAAATATCTTCAACTTAGAAACTTTATTCGATCAAATCAAAATAAAGCTCTCACTCGACCTATTTATTCATCCTTGGAAAAAATGATGATGAAAGATAGTAAAAGAAAGGGTATTATTTCAGAGTTTTATAACTCATTGACACTATCTTCAAGTGAAAATTCACTGAAAAGATTAAACTACTGGAAAGAAGATCTGCAAACTGAAATTTCAGAGGAACAATGGGAATTGGCTTGTACAGAAGCTCAAACCAAATCAATAAACGCACGCCTTAAATTGATACATTTCAAATGGTTAATGCGGATGTATGTTACACCGGAGGAGTTAAATAGATATAACAAAAATATACCAGATACATGCACAAAATGCATGGAAAGTAAAGGAACCCTATTTCATTGTTTATGGGAATGTAGATTAATAAGAATGTTTTGGGAAGAGGTGAGGGTAACAATTGAAAAAATAATCTCAAAACAAATCATATTGAATCCTAAACTGTTTTTGTTGGGTCTGTACCCAGAAAAGCATAATTTTAATAAAAGTGAAAGAACATTCATAGACCTCAGTTTGCTTAATGCCAAAAAATGTATTGCACTATTATGGAAAAAGACTCATAGACCAGATGTGACTCAGTGGTTAAGACAGATGTTAACAAACCTTCCATTAGAAAGAATAACATATATACTGAAATCAAAGGAAATTGTGTTTGAGAATATATGGAGACCTTTTATTGATTATGTAAAAAATTTAAACATAACTCTTGAAGAAGAAGGTGAATGATGTGTGTGGACCTTGTAAATTCCAAACTGGTGAACATAATATGTATACTTATGTATTGGATTGTCTAGACTAAACAGAGGAGCATTGTTGAAGACTTGATTTTGTTGGTGGTTGTTGGTGTTTTTAGTGCATTTTTTTTTTTGTAGTACTTTAGTGTTAGTGTTTGATTGTTTGTATCATGTTTGTTAAAAAAAAAAAAAGGTTCAATAAAGATATTGTGAAAAAAAAAAGTGAAAGAACATTCATAGACCTCAGTTTGCTTAATGCCAAAAAATGTATTGCACTATTATGGAAAAAGACTCATAGACCAGATGTGACTCAGTGGTTAAGACAGATGTTAACAAACCTTCCATTAGAAAGAATAACATATATACTGAAATCAAAGGAAATTGTGTTTGAGAATATATGGAGACCTTTTATTGATTATGTAAAAAATTTAAACATAACTCTTGAAGAAGAAGGTGAATGATGTGTGTGGACCTTGTAAATTCCAAACTGGTGAACATAATATGTATACTTATGTATTGGATTGTCTAGACTAAACAGAGGAGCATTGTTGAAGATTTGATTTTGCTGGTGGTTGTTGGTGTTTTTAGTGCATCTTTTTTTTTTTTTTTTTTTTGTAGTACTTTAGTGTTAGTGTTTGATTGTTTGTATCATGTTTGTTAAAAAAAAAAAAAAGTTTCAATAAAGATATTGTGGAAAAAAAAAAAATTAACCATCCCTAGAAACTCCTGAATCGCCTTGACCGTTTGAGGTTGCGGAAAATCCGTTATGGCATGCACTTTATTTGGAAGGGGAACTGCTCCCTCTGCCGAAACGCGATGTCCCAAAAAATCAATCTGCGCCACCCCAAACTGGCACTTCGCTGGGTTAACTATTAACCCGTGCTCTGCCAACCTCTGGAAAACTGCTGTGAGGTGTTTTTCATGTTCGCCTTCGGACGTGCTGGCTACCAAAATATCGTCCAAATAAACGAACACGAAAAACTGCATCCATCATGCGTTGGAAAGTCTGCGCGGCCCCCTTGAGGCCAAAAGGCATGCGCAAGAACTCAAAAAGGCCGAAAGGCGTTATGACCGCTGTTTTGGGTACATCCTGCGCGCGCACTGGAACCTGGTGATAGCCGCGCACCAAGTCTATTTTAGAAAAAATGCGCGCCCCCGCCAAATGAACAGAAAAATCCTGAATGTGCGGAATCGGGTAGCGGTCATGAGCTGAAACGTTGTTCAACCTGCGGAGATCGCCGCAAGGTCGCCACGAGCCGTCAGCCTTTGGGACCATGTGTAACGGCGAAGCCCAAGCGCTCTTGGAGCGTCTAACAATGCCTAGTTTTTCCAGATTAGTGAACTCCTCGCGCGCGATGGCCAGTTTAGCTGGGTCCAAGCGCCGAGCCTTTGCAAAAACGGGAGGGCCTGTGGTTGTTATGAAATGTTCTACCCCATGTTTGGCCACCGTTGCTGAAAACGTGGGGACTGTGAGTGCTGGAAACTGAGCAAGCAGAGTGTGAAACTTACCACCCGCAGCTGAGACGCTGGCATGTGCAGTTGGCGGGGCCACCCGAGCTGTGCAGGGAATAGAATGAAAGGACAGTGCATTAATCAGACGTCTATTAGCAAGGTCAACCAATAAACCATGTGAGCACAAAAAATCAGCCCCTAACATGTTGAAACTGACTGCTGCTACAATAAATGTCCACTCAAATGAACGGCCCTGTAAGGACAGAAGCATGGTCCTCTCACCAAACGTTTTAATCGTGGAGCCGTTCGCTGCTGACACTGACACCCAGGGGGCTTTAGAAGGCGACAGCCGTTCCGCGTAGGTGGGTGTGACGAAGCTCAGCTGAGAGCCCGTGTCCACGAGGAACTGTTTTCCCTGAGCGTGCATCCGTCAGGTAAAGCAGCCTGTTCTTGTTGCCGAGGGTCGCAGCTGCTACCGGCCCTCGGTCTTGGCGTTTCCCTGGCGCTTAAAATTGCACGGTGGGACGCACCTGTGTGCTCTCTCTGCAAAACGGCGGTGGTAGAAGCACAAGCCGTTCTCCGCTCCGCGTCGTCTGGCTCCTGTCGCCGCCGTTGTTGGTGCGTCTGGCGCCGCGGCCGCTGGACCTGCGCTGTCTCCGGACGCCGTTCCCGGACTGGCCGCCGCGGCCGAAACCGCGTTCCGCTTGTGGGCGTCGACCAACTTCTGCGCCTCCTTGCTCAACCCATGGTAGTCTCGCTTGGCCAATCGGGGTGACTCTGCCAGGGCCACTCTCACTGCTGGTGGTAGGGTTCGAAGGAAAAGGTGGGCGAAAATGAATTTGCCATCCTCAGAGGCTTTGAGCTGCAGCATCTTCACCATCAGGTCCGCAGGTCTATCGTTTTCTGCCTCCGTCAGTGCCAGGAGCCCCTCTGCTCGTTGTTGGACTGAGGGGGTGAAATGGCTGATCAGCGCGTCCTTCAATGCGCTGTACTTGTCGCTGTCTGGTGGATGATTAACCAGATCCTCCACTCTCTGGACCGTGTCGCTGTCCAGCTTCGCTACCACGTGGTACAATCTTGTGCCGTCGTTGAAGATTCTCCGGAGGTTGAACTGCGCCTCGATTGCGCTAAACCATGAGCGCGGGCTGTGCTGCCAGAAATCGGGCAGCCGGATCGTGGAGGCGGCCATCAGGCTGGCTTCCACCGAGCCCCGCTCGGGAGAATTCTGTCTGCTCATTTTCCGTCGTAGGTCACCAGTGTAGAAGCATGCTCAAATAACGAGGCTGAGTTTCAGTCATAAAACCAGCTTTATTTGACAGAACACAGCTTCTAGCATTCTCAAAGCAGGAAAGAGACAGAATCATATCTCAACACCCTTTTATACATTTCCAGCATCAGAATTCAAGTCACATGGTGTCTTCAGTCAACATACAGTTACAAAGCATCCCTTTGAAGCTTCACCATTGTCTCACATTTCCTGATGAACCGGAATACCCTCCGGGGCGTCTTCTGTGGGACAAAGAGACAAATCTCACACTTCCTTGTTATCTCCTGTAGATTCAAGTCCTCAGTCCTTGCAGACGTGACACCCCACAATACACACGCAGTCCTGTCTCTGTGGCAGCGTGAGCCCACAATGTGTGTCGGCCACATATATATATATATATATATATATATATATATGGTGATTCTTTGTATTTTTCTTTTAATCAGTATGTGTTCTTCATATTCAAAAACATATGCAAGCCATCTGACTGGCTCAGCCAATCACCAGCCAGTCTCTGTTGGACAACGCCCCCTTTCATTCTATTGGTCGGTTACAGACAAAGGACTGCTTTCTTATTGGACCAGAGTTCATTCAAATCTCCCTCGATGGTAGACAGTTGGTTCCCTTTCTTGTCAGTCAAGTTTTTTCCTTTGAAAGTGATCAGTTTAAGGAAGAAGCGCCCTAGTTCATCAGTTCTTTCTGTAAGTTTGTAAAAGTTGTGTGTGTCCTGCTCAGTTAAGGTCCTGCCTTGAATTCTCCCTTTCCTTTAAACGTCTGGGAAAAATACTTTTTCTTCTGTTAGAGCCCAACCTTCTCTTTTATATGGAGTGAAACTCCATGTTCTCAGATGTTTTTTTCCCCCCTATTTTATTCTGTTAAATTTTTTCTTTTGATTTTTCTTAACTCACCCTGTTTTAAAGTGGACTGATCTTTTTTTTTTTACTCACACTGGAAACTGCTTTCGCCAATCCCCACGACCCTCTCATGTTGTCCGCGTGACATACTGCTTCAATGGCCAGCAGCCTATCATCATCGTCGCCGGATCTCAGCTCCTGAGCCTCGGGGAAGAAATATCTGCTGGCAGATATTTTTCCAGTATCATCATAGAATATCTCAGCTCCTGGATCCAGCCGAAGAAAACTCCAATGCAGAGATCACGTGAGCAAGATCCCTTTGTTTCATCTGCTGGCTTAATGTGATGTTCATCGCTTTAAAGTATGTCATAATTTGTCTCAGGTTTAAAACTAGTTCATAACACTGATCGGAGCTATAGAATTAAAGAGAGTATCCCTCTTTTCATTAAATTCTGTTTTCCCTTTTTAGAGTAACTCGGAATTTTCTTCATAAAATTTGCATCCAATTTTCTTCATATTTTGGTTAATTATTTCAGTCTCCATTTTCATCACAGTTACACATTCACACTAAGGTTTTCTTGGTTCCACAAATGTGATTACACTCTTTTTGCTCAATAACACTGGTCAACACCAAATTTATTGTCTAAGTTTTTTTTAGCTGATTTAGGACAATTTTGATGTGCTGAATCCAAAAATCACATTGGTTTTGCACAATCAGGTCAACTTTTTGAATTATGGCCACATGTTGTTTTATACGTTTTTGTTTACATGTATGGGTATTTTTGCTTTATATGATGCAAAATTCTTTGTCTTGAAATTCTCTGAATTTTGAACAATGATGACATAACATTCAATTTACATGTACTTACCTTTATAAAAAGGTAAGTACATGCACAGTACTAAGTACTAAGTAAGTACAGGATTTTACTTAGCACCTGATCGAGAGAAACGGATGTCATTTTTAGATTCAACGGTGCAAAATTGTCTTAAATCAGTTGAAAAAAACAGACAACTTACAAAAAAATTATTTTTGTAACCCTGTGTAATCAGTTACAAGTTGAATGTGATGCTTGATACTTGATCATTTCACCTTACCAACAAGTCCGCTGAATGTAATGTCATTTAATCTGAGTCTGATCATTAAAACTGTAAACGGTATATGGAAGTTTCTGTTGATTTCTTTTTCCTGTATCTGTTTCTGAAGTCACCCAGGAGAATTCACGAATATTTGAGACTGATTGATTGAAGGTATAAAGATAAGTTATTAATAAATTGTCCAGGTTTTGGACTGGTGCCCCAAAAATGAGCTTTTTGTTTTTGTTGTGTGTGCGTGGACCCGAAGCAAACCTTCGTTTCCACACACACCTATAGGTATAAATGAAATAATCTTTGTATCTTATAACCAATTTCCCCTACACTTGCCTCAGTTAAGGTCAATGTTCATGAATCTACCATAAGAAAGAGACTGGGCAAAAATAGCCTGCGTGGCAGAGTTCCAAGACGAAAACCACTGCTGAGCAAAAAGAACATAAAGGCTTATCTCAGTTTTGCCAGAAAACATCTTGATGATCCCCAAGACCTTTGGGAAAATACTTTGTGGACTGATGAGACAAAAGTTGAACTTTTTGGAAGGTGTGTGTCCCACTACATCTGGCGTAAAAGTAACACAGCATTTCAGAAAAAAGAACATCATACCAACAGTAAAATATGGTGGTGGTAGTGTGATGGTCTGGGGCTGTTTTGCTGCTTCAGGACCTGGAAGACTTGCTGTGGTAAATGAAACCATGGATTCTGCTGTCTACCAAAAAATCTTGAAGGAGAATGTTCAGCCATCTGTTTGCGACCTCAAGCTGAAGTGCACTTGGGTTCTGCAGCAGGACAATGATCCAAAACACACCAGCAAGTCCACCTTTGAATGGCTTAAGAAAAACAAAATGAAGACTTTGGAGTGGCCTAGTCAAAGTCCTGACCTGAATCCGACTGAGATGCTGTGGCATGACCATAAAAAGGTTGTTCATGCTCGAAAACCCTCCTATGTGGCTGAATTACAACAATTCTGCAAAGATTAGAGGGCCAAAATTCCTCCACAGTGCTGTAAAAGACTCATTGCCAGTTATTGCAAATGCTTGATAGTTGTTGCTGCCAAGGGTAGCCCAACCAGTTATTAGTCTTTGGGGAAAATCACTTTTTCACACATGGCCATTTAGGTTTGGATTTTTTTTCCCCTTAATAATAAATACCTTCATTTAAAAACTGCATTTTGTGTTTACTTGTGTTACCTTCGTCTAATCTTTAAATTTGATGATCTGAAACATTTAAGTGTGACAAACATACAAAAAAATGAGAAATCAGGAAGGGGGCAAACACTTTTTCACACCACTGTATATGTACTCATGGAATTTTTTGCAGCTGAAAAGAACAGCATACAATTCCTTCTCTATTTGGGCGCTTCCTGAGCTTCGCAGTCATGGCTCTGCAGGAGGCCAGCGAGGCCTACCTGGTGGGTCTCTTCTTCGCTAAGAGGGTCACTATCATGCCCAAAGACTTCCAGCTGGCCCGCCGCATCCGCGGAGAGAGAGCTTAGACTTTCTGCTGCACATTCACCAACCATAATGCTCTGCACTGTGTCTATATATATATATATATATATATATATATATATACAGTATATATATATATATATATAGATAGATATAGATATATATATTTATAGTAATATGTACATATGTTTACTAGCTGTTCTTGTTTTTTCTTGCCTTCTGATTGTTGCTCTGAGTGTTGCTATCCCTGTGCTGTTGCAATCCTGGAATTTCCCCATTGTGGGACTAATAAAGGCTTATCTTATCTTATCTTATAATTCTGCTCTGTGCTGTTGAGCAGCTTTGAGGCGTATGCAACTGGCCTGCCGTCCTGCATGATTGTTGCACCTAAGCTGGTTTTTGATGCATCAGATTGCAATGTTTCCTCTTTGTGGGGGTCAACGTAGGCAAGCACTGGCCCTGGTTCAGCTGTGATAGTCTCTTATCTGCTGAAATGCATTCTCATGTGTCTCATCCCATATGAACTGTGTCTTGTCGAAGCAGGTGTCTGAGTGGTGCACACATCTCTGCCAGATTAGGAGCAAATCTGGCAAGATAATTCACCATGCCAAGGATTGTCTCTAACTCTGCTTCATTTTCTGGTGGTTGCATGTCACGAATGGCTGTTACCTTGAGAGGGTCTGGTTTCAGTCCATCAGCTGTGAGCTTGTGTCCAAAGAAGCTCACCTCTGTGACACAGATGTGGCATTTGTCTGGTTCAGCTTTAGACCTCTCTCTCTGGTGCGACTGAGCATGGCTCTGAGGTTTCAGTCATGCTCCTCTCTTGTCTTCCCAAACAATGATGTCATCCACGATGCCAGCCACTCCCTCCAAGCCCTCATTTGTCTCGTCAGTCCTCCTCTGGAATTCATCCTGGGCAGATATGATGCCAAAAGGGAGCCTGAGAAAGCGGTATTTGCCAGACATGGTATTAAAGGTCGTGAGCAGGGATGACTCTTCACTGAGTTTGATAACCCAGTAACCTGATCGTGTATCCAGTACACTGAAAAACTTGGCTCCTGCCAGTTTGTGAGTCACATCAAGTGTTGGGAGAGGGTAGTGCAGTCTCATTATTGCTTTGTTCAAGGGTCGTGGATCCAGGCATACATGAAGCCTATGAGTTTTTGGCTTTTCACAAGCTACTAGTGCGTTAACCCATTGGGTGGGTTCAGTGACCCTGCGTATGATGTTGTCCCTTTCCATGATGTACAGCTCTGCTTTGAATGAATGAATGAATGAATGAATTTATTCAGTAATGAACATACATACAATAAGAACAACAAAAACATGTAGAACACATAAAAGAACAACCGAAAGGGTGTAGGCTGAAGCTAGTGCTTATATAGTGCCTACCCTGTTACAATTTTAAAATCAATAATATAAAAATTTAAGTCATACCCAAAATCAGCAAAGAAAATCAAATAGAGCAAGTAGACAAAAAAAAAAAAAAACGCAAACAAACAAAAACCTTTAAGTTATTACAAGTTTATCTCCTAGCATTTACAGTGAGATACTGAGAGATTTTCTCATCTTTGTACAATTTTTTGAATTGCTTCAGAGTAGAACATGGTTTAATATTTTTAGAGCAACAGTTCCAGTTTAACTCCAGTGACAGACATGCAATGATACTTTGTATTTGTTCTAACCTTTGGTTTATTAAAAACAGAGTTACCTTTTATCTCATATTTGCTTTCCCTTTTTTTAAATGGTCTCTGAATATTAACAGGTAATTGGTTATTATTTCCTTTGTATATGATTTGAATGACATTATAATCTACTAGATCTCTAAATCTGAGTATGTAACTGAATGAATATTGGATTTGTTAGTTCACGGTAAGGTTTCTTTGATACAATGCGTACAACTTTTTTCTGTAGTAAAAAGATTAAGTTTGTGTTTGTTTTGTATGTGTTTCCCCAGATCTCCACACAGTCTGTCATATAAGGAACTATCAGTGAATTATACAAAATGCAAAGAGATTTCTGACACAGGAGATCCTTAACTTTATACAGTACGGCAATGGATTTAGACATTTTAGTTCTGACATAATTTATGTGTGATTTCTGGTTTAGTTTGTTATCAACAATGACCCCCAGGAACTTGGTTTCCAAAACTGTGTCAGTTTCAACATTGTTTATTTGAATTTTTTCACACAGATCACTGTTGGTCGGGGGCTGGGATCGAATCCAGGATCCCCCGGCCAAGGGTGAGTTGCTGTGCTGCCGCAGTGCTAACCACTCTGCCACTGCGCCGCCCTACATGTATTAGTTTTGTTATTTTCCAATAATTTACTGTAATATATTTTTTTACTCGATCTTAAGATACTAATGAGTTTATTTTTTTTTATAAGTCTTGTATTTCTTTTCAGCTTCCACAGTTCTTAATTTCAGAAACGTTTTGTATAACAAGTTTTTCTTTTTACAAGCATTTTGCAGGCCCGTGGTGATCCAAGGCTTATCTCTGTATTTAACTTTATTTTCCTTTACAACTAGAGGGCAATGTTTATTATATAGTTGTGATAAAATAGAGACAAATTCTCCATATGCTGTATCAATGTCGTCAACATAAACACCGCTCCAGTCTTGTATTTTTAGATCATTTCTAAGATGGCTGATTGCGGTTTCTGTTACAAGTCATTTAAAAACCTTATCCATTTCAACGTTGTGTTACACCAGTGTCTGAAGAAACAAAAACAGGCAGATGGTCTGTCACATTATTGATAATAAGACCAGCAGTTAAATTCCCCTCAGTGATATTTGTGAAAATGCTATCAATAAGTGTTGCTGAATGCGTTGTTATTCTAGTGGGGTATGTTATTGAAGGGTAGAAACCCATACAAAACATGGAATTTATGAATTCACTTATTTGGATATGGTCATTTGGATTTAATAAGTCAATGCTGAAGTCTCCACAAATAAATACCAGCTTCTTATTACCTACTGCACTGAAAAGTTCAGACAGTTTTTCTTTGAAAATGTCAATATCCGTACCCAGTGCTCTATAAACACAACTTATGATGTTTTTTGTAGTTGTAATTAATTCCACAGTTGCACACTCCATGATGTTTTCCATTTCAAAAGACATTATCTACAACTTGGCTTTGGTAGCAGGACCTGACGGTTTTTAAGACAAAAAGGCACTCTTGTTGGCGGGCAGACCACTGGTGTTACACTGGGGTCTATCCTGAAGTTGCACTCTCCCTGAAATTCACCAGTGCCTTTAAAAACATCTGAGTACTCATTCAATATGTCTGTTGACTGGGTGAGGTGCTCTTCCTTGTTCGTGGCTGTGACATCATGCACCACTTTGATCATTCCAAAGGCTATGCACGCTCGGAAGCCTACTATGGGTGGGCTCTTGCAGTCCACAACATAGAATATTCACGTGGTTACTCTGTCCCTGTATCTGCTCTCCAGATTACAGTAACCTCTAACTTTTAGCGGGTGCCCTCCATAGCCAAATAGCTTTTGTTTGTCTTTGTTTTTCATTGTACTAGGCATGAGCTTTTTGAAGACTTGGTGAGTGTAATGCTTGCTTGTGCTCCAGTATCTAATTTGAATGTCAATTTCGTATTACTTGGACCCAGTCCTACATCTGCATATGCACTGTCCTCATTCTCTTCTGCCACTGCAACAGTATCCACAAACGGCTCTGATGTGGAATCCTCATTAGCCTCTTGCACAGTGTGCATCTCTCTGTGTCCTGTCCTTTTGGGGATGTGAGGCTTTGATCTGCATACTCTTACAAAGTGGTTAAATTTTCTGCACTTTAAGCACTGTTTTCCTCTTGCTGGACACTCGGTTCACTGTGGTGCCCTCCACATGCACTACAGCATTTGTTTTGGGGTTTGGGGCCTCTGTTTGGTCTGTTAGCTTGCGTAGCAGTAGCTGGTTTTCTGGTCCTATGGCGTATGACATGCACCTGATGAGTGTCGTTGGCCATGGGCCTTTAGCTGCACTTGGGCTAGCTCGTAAGAGCAGGCTATATCTATTGCCTTGTCCAGCATTAGCTCGGGGCCTTGGCTAAGTAGCTTTTCTCTGACACAAGGTGAGTTAGTGGCAAATACAATCTGGTCCCTGACCATTTCGTCACTATTCCCATAGCCACAGTCACAAGCGGTTTGAGTTCTGTGACAAAATGTTCAAACGACTCACCGCTCCCTTGCATCTTTTTGTAAAACTTGTACCTGGCGAATATTGGGTTAGCTTTCGGCGTGAGGTATGCTGAAAATCTTTTGTAGTATGTCTGTAGTGTCTTAGCATCATCCTCTGTTAGGTTCCATGTGTTGCTTATCCCGCCCTTTGACCCCGATCCGTAACAGGAGAAAACTACATTTTTGTTCCTCTGATTTCTGCTTAAGTGGGCCTGAAAACATTAGCTCCACGTGTTGCTTGAAACGGCACCATACATCAGGCAGGTTGGATGAGTCCCAGTCCATCCTCGGGGCAGGTACACCATAAGCCTCCATCTTCTTTTTTCTTTAGTTGTGAAGTGGGTCCATAATCTGGTAATCACTCTGACACCACGTTGTGTCTGCCTGCTTGTTAATGAATACTCCGGTGTACCGCGGACGGGCACGTCTCTGCGTCCTAGAGGGTGCTGTGTTCTAGAGCGCACTGAAAAAAAAAGCTGCATTTCCATTCTTCCACTACAGACACAGCCACGAACAGATCAGATATGATTGACCTCTCATTCGACTAATAAGAGCCTTGAATTGGGTTTCTGAAACCTTGAAGAACCAATGACTGAAAACCTAGCAAGAAGGACCCGCCTACCAACGCTGCGAATGCAGCGAGCCAATTGAAGCACAGAAGTTCGAAAGCTGTTTTGTGTAAGGCTGGGTGGAGAGAGACTGACTGCTGCAGATGAAAAAAGGACTCGCAGGAAGAACCGTCACAGACCCAGCAGCACGGAGACCACCCACAAGTGCGACCTGTGTGACAGGGACTGCCATTTGCGCATCGGCCTGTTCAGCCACAGGCGGTGCTTTTTTTTTTTTTTTTTTTTTTAAATTCCAGCAGAATAGACGTTTAGGATTCTCTTCCATGGTCATCATAGACCGACGGAGGCTGACGACGAAGGTCGTAAATCATTGGCCAAAACCGCAATCACGGAAGCGCAAAACCGCAATAATGGAATTATGTTTTGACCGGGTCGCGAGACCAGAACCACGAGTCCGTAACAAGCGGACCAGCGTCGCATTCGTATGACAATGAGGAAGAGAAGTTCGCCAGCTACGCTGCTGCTGTGAAGAGGTAAGCGTTATAAGCTAAATTATTCTTTATCCCTGAAAATTGTAATCAAAAATGACTTTTGACCGATCGGTAAATTACAACTGTGCGGCGCACGAAGTCCGAGCGCCGCGGTACATGGTTCGTGCGCCACGTCCAGACCGTGAATGCCCCCACCCCCGCTACTCTTCTGTAGCAAGGGGGGGGAAGCCGCGGTGACTGCGCCGCGGTCGCCACATGACTATTCCGTCATGTAGCAATGGCCGATGTCCGTCCTCTGTAGCGGCTGAGTGTCACCTTTCATTAGAGCCCAAGATGAAGCTTCTATATTAAATCATTCAAAAGTTACAGACGTTTTTCCAAACTGTGCCATTTGGCACAATTTGGCACAGTTCAAAAACGCCTGGGAACTACCTGAAAACAAAGCTGTGTAATATATTCATTTTTTGTGGTATTGTTACAAAATTTTGACCTCAGCTGGATAACACTTGGTTGAACTGTACAGTTCAACTGTGCAGTTGAAGTGTTGACTCATTGTCTTCCACACAAAGTGGATGACCAACTAAATTTTAACACCAATAAAAAGCACTGGTGAGCGCAAGTTTTAGTCTAAATGAAAGAACGAACTCCAAAAATGTTTTCGCACATTTTTGTCCAGCTCTGGATTATTCATCTCCAGAGATTTGCAGTGGGTTATTCATGAAATTTAAAAGTAAAAGACAAAGGAACAAGTAGAAGACTGATTTTCCTTTATTCAGTACTCTTCAGTCTTAAAAAGATACACATTCTAAAATAAAATTACAAGCGACAATTCATCAGCAGTATGGCGTCTGAAAAGATCTCTGTAGGGCTTCTGTAGTTCTTTACACACACATTAGTAAAGCAATTATGCATTTGATGTGATATATTTTTTCAAGAATGATCAACAATAGGAACGCAGTAGCAGCACCAAACATGGTGTTAGTCAATATTTGTGAAAAAAGCCATTAAGCTGAAAGACACCTTATACCATTCTTCACAAACGGATCCATCATGGACCTGAAAATGTCAAAGCTGGTAGCAATTAACAGATTTTACAGTCATTTGATAGGAAACTACTGTAAAGCCAAAATAATAATTATTCAGTTTACAACCAAATTTTTGTATCATGAGATAAAAATATAGACATATCTTTATTCACAATCATGCATCATTTTATAGATACCACACTGGGAACAACTGTATTGGAAAAGAATTTTGGCATAAAAATAAATGTAGTTCTAATTGCATATTAAGGCAAAGTTTACACTGGTTAAACAGAGAACACGTTTCAGACCAGTACAAACTATTCCATAAAACCACAAACTGCGGAGAAATACTTCAAGTAATACCAAAGTCAGTTTTAAGCATTGAGTGCAAAAACAACGATACCATTTTATACATCAGGGAATGCATCACTTGTCAGCAGTCTGAACTTCCTTTTAACAGGTTTCAAGCTTTTTGCAGTCGCTGTCAAGGCAGTGAAACAGCTTTTCATCCCCGAATGCTTCCACAGGAGTGCAAATCATTCTGATATGAGGAAAAAACCTGGAAAGGAGGCTACAATACATAATACAGTTTTAAGAAAAAAAAAGTGTTCCAGCACTTCACCTTTAAATAATCCCCAGACAGCAGAAAATGCCCTTTTGCTGCCACTGAAGAACACCTCCATCGCTAACCCTTCTGCCCCAGAGGTTTTGGTGCTGGGAACTCTTCCTGCTGCACGTCCACACAACTGCTGTCTGAGGCCAAATCAGCATGGTGGTTTTCATCATTCTGTCAGTGCAACACAAACAAATGCAATCAATATTATCAAAATTGCTTCATGTCTGTTTAAGGTCTGTTTAATCCCTTAAGGATGACTGTCACATATTCGCCTCAAAACACTTCCAGTCTGAAGCGGAAACACCGTTTCTCCTCATGTGACTTTAATGTGACTGTGACTGTGGAACAGCAGTGATTGTTCATAAACATCACTACATGCCGTCTTAATTTTTAATGGTATTTAGTTATTTTGCACACCCTTAATATTTTTAGTTAGCTTCTGGTTGGGGGTTGGTTTTCTTTGCACTGATGTTTGATGTTTAATACTTGGTGTTACATGTTATACTTCATATTCATATTTCCTACGTAGTGTTTACCTTGCTGCACCGTGGGTCTCTGAGTCATGTAATTTCAGTTCTCTATGTGCGGTACATACGGCAGAACTGACAAAGTTGACTTTGCCTTTGAATTTTCAAAGTCTTATTTCAGCAACAGCAGGTTCAATAAAATAATCTACATAACAGACTGGAAAATTTGATTACTGTTATGCCCAATGTTGCTATTTTGCATCATAGCTAAATTTATATCTACTCCATGTGCTATATTCAAATTAACAACCTCCATTTAATTTGGTGTCTGGTTGACAGCAAAAACAATTTTTAAATAATTGTAAATGTGTTTAAGCTAAAAATAAAAATGTATGTATATAGGGGTTCAACTGAATTTTGCATCAACAACATGTTGCCTGTTGTTCTGAAACCATCTAAAACTGTTCACTGACTCCACCTAAAAAACATTTTGATAACAAAAACACATAACACCATGTAGGCAACACCATGTAGGCTGTATGTGTGAGCAGCACTTATAATGGTGGTTGTCCTCTCCATCTAGTCCTGTTTATTAGTGCTGGGCAAATTAATGCATTGTCATGTGATAATACAACTTCCAATTGTTTGACTTACTCTGTGTTTGAGGTAGGAAAGGTAGGTGTCCCATCCTAAGGTGATGAAGTTGATGTACACAACTCGGAATTTGGGTGAGAGATAGTAAAAGTTGATCAACTGAGCGGCGGGCCAAATGCAGCAGTCCATCTGTTGGCAAGAACAATGCCGATTAGCATAAACAAACCAGGGGCGTGTTATCCAGCTCAAATATTGTTAAAACTCAAAAATGAGGAAGAAGTCTGCTCTGTTGGCTGGGAAATCTTGGAAAGCAGCACGAGGAACTTGCCAAACACTGGCTCACTGAATATGACTGGGAGGCCGTTTTTGCTCTGTTGGCTACTCTTAGCTGGAGAGAAACCCAGATTTGTGTTATTACAAATCTGAATGCAGAGAAGAGGCAGCGAGCAGCTTGAATGAAAACACGAGTTGAGAAGTCATTAAAAAACAAAGGAAATAATGAAACCAAATCAACGTTTTAAGCTCTATACTGTTCCTCCACATTGGATAGCAGGATCTGCAAAGTGCTTTGGTCACCCAGAGATGAGTAAAATGCGCTACTTAAGTGAACACCATTTACATTAGCTAGTGCAGTGTGGGTTACTATTACAGCATCTAATCCCACTGTTTTGTTAATTTTGTTTAATCTTGTCATGTGCTGGCGAGGGCTCGCCCCCTGCTTCCTGTTCACCCGTCTCATCAGACGCACCTGCTGTTTCCTGCTGGGCCAGCGTTTATTAGGAAGCTCTTCAGTGATTCAACGCTGGCTCGTTTGGGTATACTGCTCCAGCAGACAGCTCACTCAGTAAGCGGTTGTGTTGTTAATGACCTCGTCTTACACACATTTTCTTCCACCTCTTCCAGGTTGCTGCCAACGTAGCGGTGCGTCTCTGGGGCTTTGGTGCGCTCACCAGCCTGTTGCTCCACCTCTACGCTGCTCATCCTCTCCACCCAGTCAGACCCCACAAACCATACCCAACCGGCAGTTCTTACCTGCCGGTTCTTCTCCTTTGCTGGGTTCTGTGCCGGTCACTCCTCACCTCCCACATAAGTGGTATAATTTGATTTCCATTATTCCTCCACTCCTCTCTAATCAGTCTCGTCTATCCTCCGCAGGGCTCCTGCTTCTCTGGTGAGTGACTGACTTTTTCCACAAGTGTGCAGTTTTGAAAATTCTAATAAAAGGTCAAACATTCTCTGTGTGTTCTTTTGGTGATTGCACTTTGCACTCAGGTTGCTTGTCCGGTCAATATGACAAATCTGGCTATAAGCAGCACCACCATCTAAACACTCCAGGCACTATATACCTAGTGCTGAGTAATAACTTGACTTTAAATCAAAATTTGAATTAATTTGTTTGAACAGTGTAAAAAGAAATGAAAATCAATTTCCTCTTTACAATAGCCCCAGCTCTAATCCTGTCCCCCACATTAACTTTCTCCAACACTAACTTTTACAAAAAGTAGCAAGATGGATTTGCACTTTGCTTATTCAGCTTTAAGATGATAGAGGAATCCTATTTATTTATAAGCTAGTTTTATAAAAGTTATGTTGACACTTTATTATTCAGAAATTTGTGGATCTGTCCTTGTTTGATCAAACTTATTTAGACAAGAGCACTCTGAGGCAAGTGCAAAATCCCCCACCTCCGTTTTCTTTGAAGATTCCAATACTTACTGACAGAGAGCAGTTTTCAACTTTTCAATATAACTACTGTGGCAGAACCAAATTATGATAAGCCCATCATCCACAAATATACAACAAAGTATACAACCCATAGTTGCAGGTAGGGCTGCTGCGGTAGAGGAATTTCCCCTGTGGTGACAGTGGCCAGCTCAACACTACGGTATGCAGTATTACTGCAAATGTTTAGGACCCCGTGGTCTTGTAATTTAAACAGGGCTCAAAACTTATGTGGTAAACGTAGGGCTGTCACAGTAGAGGAATTTCCCCTGCAGTAATGGTGGACAGCTCAATACCGCGGTATGCGGTATTACTGCAAATGTTGTTAGGATCCTGTGGATTCATAATTTAAACAAGGTTTATAACATGTGGCAAATGAGGGAAGCTGTGAGAGTCTCGCTGCAGTTTGCCCTCAACATTACGCGTGTGTGTTACAACTGTGCGGAGCACCGCTCTTCATACAGGCATAAATTGCTGATTCTGTTTAAAAAAAAAAGATCATTTTCATAAAGCAGTGGTGGTAACTAAGGGGTGTGTGGACTGGAGACTGCAGCGACATTCAGCTTATAAGCAGGACAGTCTCTGTACAGGACCCTGCGTGGTTCTTGTCTCCGTGATTTTTGCCGCTGTGTGAAAAATCTCGTTCAAACAAGCTGCTCTCGGAGCTCATACACGGAGC